>JAQISU010001241.1:6058117-6683117 GCA_029339505.1 Unio delphinus | reverse complement strand
TTAAAGAGTTTAAAGAGCACTTGAGCAAGTTCAATGCTGACGACTTAACGTCTGTGTGATCCACTCGGTAAATGTTTACACATAGTATCTTGAATCGGTCTCTTTTATTTACACGTGGGGCGGATTAAAAGTCGTCTGCTTGTTTGTATTATAAGAGACGTCAAATCAAAACCGCTTTCCAGGAGTTTAACATTCTTCAAATGTTGATCAACTTCAAATTAATACGTGGTTCGTTCAACGCCGTACGGTTAAATATAAATTATTTTTTCCGCGTTCAGGTTAGGACGTGTATAGTACTATTCAATACGATTAAAAGTATCTACAATGCTATCACACTGTATGAATGAATTTCCGAGGCATTTGTTATTTTACGAATAAATTTGACTTTGAAGAGGTATTCGTAATTAAAATTTTTTACAAAATATAATTTCGTGTTTTGTTCTCTATACCCGCCTAATTTTCTCCATCTTTATAGATTTGACGTATCCAAAGCAATGGACTCGTATTGAAATGGTAATTTGGTGGTGACCTGCTTAATCCCATAATCGGCTATAAACAGCGTTCTGCTTGATCTTGTAACCGGCATAAGCTAAGCTTGGCTTAATCTTGTAACCGGCATAAGCTAAGCTTGGCTTAATCTTATATCTGACTACAATACAAAGTTTATTTTCATCTTATAACCGATATGAACAATGGTCGGCTCAGTTTCTATGCGAACATAAATACTGCACCAGCTTTTAGTGTTTAAAAAATCAAACCGTTTGCAAACAGATACCGACCACAAATAAAATGTTTAAATGATTGCTGTAAATTATTCAGTAAATACAACTTATGTTTAAAAAACTTAAAAAACTGGTTAGACTTGAAAGCAAGCAAGGTATCAACATTTAATTGATGATATGTATCCACAATATAATCAACGTTGCCTGTTGGATGTGTGTGTGTGTGTGTGCGAGAGAGAGAGAGAGAGAGAGAGAGAGAGAGAGAGAGAGAGAGAGAGAGAGAGAGAGAGAGAGATATTATCATGGATTATTCTCATTTTAAATTTGTTGATGAATTTTCGGAGTGAGATCTTACTCACCGTCACATGCTGGACAGCATTGACCGGGAATAAGAACAGGATTTGTGCAAGGCGTGTAGCACGTCGTCCTGGATATCGTGATAGCTGACGCCTATAATAATAATAATAATAATAATAATAATAATAATAATATAATATAATAATAATAATAGTAGCAATAATACTATAAATACTACTACTACTACTACTATTAATAATAATAATAATAATAACAATAACAATAATAATATAACGATGATAAAAATAATTATAGTAGTAGTAATAATATAAATAGTAAAACTACTATTACTACTACTACAACTACTACTACTACTACTACTACTACTACTACTAATAATAATAATAATAATAATAATAATAATAATAATAATAATTACTATGACAAATTAAAGGCATGAGGTTAAACCTACTTCATAAATATTATCCTGGCAACAGATAAGTGCTAAATATATAAGCTGTGAAATTACTGTAATTGTTTGTCATTAACAAAATACGATGTAAACAAATAATGTGGATGAAACATCCCTTTGTACCAATGTATTACACCAGAAGAAAAGAACAAACACCAAATGGTGTATTAATTCGAGTAATAGTATCTTCGTGAAAGTTTGTATGAAAACTTAGGGAGAGATTTAATAATCTGGAACACAAGGAAAGTTTGTCCAATTTGATACCTTCGATAGCTACATTATAATTATATTTTACTTAGGGAGATATTTAATAATGTAGAACACACTCCTAAACCCATGGAAAGTATTTCCCATTTAATGCCGTCGATACCTACGTTATCTTTTGCTTAAGGAGAGGTCTGATACTGTGTAATACACGCCTAAACCCACGGAAAGTTTTTCCAATTCAATATCTTCGATATCTACATTATCTTTTAATTAGGGATATATTTCATTTTCCATCCAAACAAATATTGCTTGTGATTTACTATCATCATTTAGTTTTTATTAGATTTAGTTCAATAAAAGTGAAGTAGAACTGAATATATTTATTTATGTCTCAAATCAAAGATTTACTGGCGTGTGCGGAAATGCAATTCAAAATTAACTGATACATCTAAAGCTCCCTTATATAAAATAAATTGCTGGGTTTTGTTTTCTATCTCTATCTAGATAGCACATCTGCTTGAAAATGTAGATTTGAAAGCACAAAATGAGGCGATCAGTGGTTGGTGGAAAAACCCAACAGTTCGTGAAAAACAAAAAGTACTATTTTCTTGGATGTGTTTCATTCATTCTCTGCTTTATACATAAATTGATGGAAAAAGTATATAACGAGCAGATTATGGATACGTCCTAGAAAGTTGAAATGTATTTGGTTACAAAATAATTTGAAAATTTCAAATGCAGAAGGTCTACAAAAAGCTAAGATTGTTATTTGTAAAGCATTTGTACGCGTACATAATATATTATTTTTCATTAAGACACAACCAACCAAAACATTTTAATTGTTATGTACGTCTATGGTCAATCGACAGTATGTCTAATGTCAATTAATGTCTCACTTTCGGAGCTTCTTTTTTTTATAGATATATGCTATGGTAGAGATGCATTCAGTATTATCCGTTTGTTTTACAAAATATTGTAGCTAACAATAAAATGGTAAGGAAGTAAACTTATAGGACAAAATAAAACTTGAAGCAATCTTCATATGATACAATTTTTCAAAGATACAGAGGATCTGATATTAAACAACAGTATTATAAAAAAAAACAGCTGAAAAGGAGTGCAATCGAATTTGTATATTGCTACGCCTCCATCGACCCCTGTGTTATTGCCCCTTCTTGCACGTACATTGGCTCATTTTCACCCTTACATCGAATGCTTGAGGAAGATTCATTTTCCTCCAGCTATGAGTTTACATCTATCAATTAAAGATTACATACTCTTTAAACTTGTAACCCAGTCATTTAACATAAAAAGGGCATTTAACAGAACTAAAATGAAAACTTTCTTCACCGTATCTGAAACACACACACACACACGCACAAACACTCGTTTTTTTCTGTATATCTAACCATACACAAGTCATAAATATATATGAATTGTACTTAAGACTAATAATTTCACACTGACCTTGTAGGTAGCAACGTTTTGACATTAAGCTGTAAGCTCAACATTGCATTGACTTTGCTGGGTTTTCTAGCACTACGCGTAACGTTAGGAAAGAGAAAAAATAGCCATGGGCTTTGTACGGGTAAATATGCAAGACACCATTGTGATTATACAAGGACATTCTCTGTGGGGTAGATGTATTATTTTCCTACCACATGCAGCGACAGTCATACCTATTTTACTCCAATTTTAAAATTTTAGATTAAATTGACTGACAAGACAAACCGTGCTGAAGTTTTAACAGGTTAGGTGGCGTATTGATAAATCGTAATTAGGCGAGTATTTGGTACCTATCTACACGCCTATCTATATCAAAGGCCCTGCACTGTATGATAAACTTTGATGACTTATTGCCACCTGGCCGCTCGGTAAATTTGCTTTGTTCTTTAACTGTCAGACAAAATTTTCAATGACTCTTTCATGACACTGTAACACAAGACATACATTTCAAATATGTCACGCTCTTCTCACACCGACATGTGCGCTATACATATAAAATTGGAAGATCTACATTTTATGACTCTAAGCCAAGAGTAATCGCATCTCAGTCAAGAGACGCTTGAAAATAAAGCACCTTCTATAATTTTAAAAGAAATGAACTGTAGAGTTAATCAGCTACACACTGTTAATTGGACAGCATTTAATCTATTTCCCAATAGTTTAGTGCTATGAGTGCTTCTTAATGTCTTATATTGAAAATAATCGCCATGTACAGTATATTATGCTGGGCAGCTTCAGACATATTTCAGCAAACATAATAGTAAACGTTATCGAGAGTTTGTATCCATGTAATGTGCAGTGTGGAATTTAAACGATTCACCTTTAGGCAGTTGTCGTCCAAATCCAACATAAGTTTCTTTCCATTTTGCCCTCGTTTTTACAATACACTTAAGATTCTAATATATACAGCTATATTATTGTCAGTTACTCTAGAGTTTAGCGTGTAAATAGATGTTGTAGCTAGTTATTCTAGAGTTTAGCGTATAAATGCCAGTTACTCTGGAGATCCAAGTGTATGCAGACACGTTTATGTACAATATCATTTGAATTTATAGTATATATATATATATATATATATATATATATATATATATATATATATATATTTGTATGATGCCATTTAAAGTTCTAGTGTATACAGAGATAATATGTATCATTTACTTATGAATTTATTTTATATAGAGACATTATTTGTTTAATTTACTCGTGATGTGATATTATTATATCTTAAACCATAAACCGCTCTTGGAAGATTAGAATCATATTTGAATAGCCATATAACACAAATCATGAAATCTAATATATATATATATATATATATATATATATATATATATATATAGTGAGAGAGAGATACGCGGCTATCGATATTTATATTAACATATGTTTATGTTTATCATTCTGTCTGCATAGATAATATTATGTATATATCTAGTCATATATTTATTAATCTCTCTTCCATCAACATACCTGCATACCTACCTATATACCAATCTATATTTCTTAAATAAGTTATAAGCAGAAAAAGCAAGAAAATGAAATTGTATTACTTTGTGCAGTACCAAATGAATAGCTTTAAAGGCATTCATTAGTGTATCTAACATGTCCTCACATTTTGTTAAGTTATTTCGATTTATTGTACATGAATAATTCTAATCTTAAATGGCGCTATATGCATTTGATTCCAAGAACAATAAAACAAACTGTGTCAGATAAACGTATTGTCGTGATGGTCGGTGATTTATTTTCTAGCCCAAAGACCATTTAACATATTCTGCACTATCAAAGTATTAACTACAGTGCGTTTTGAATAAATTAATTTAGATATTTTTTTTAAGTTATTAATTTCTGTATGTCACAAACTTAACTAGCACAAGCGTTTAGGTAAGTTGGGAAAGAAGCCATGTTTACTCAAGACGTTTCACAATAAAAAATAGTATAAGACATAAGTAATTTTGGATGTTGTTAATATGTATATGCCGAATTTGCTTTGTTAGTCAAATATTTAATGCAACAAAATTTAATTGATGCAAAAGAAGTAACTAAGAAATCAAGTAATCACGCATACAAGAAAGTAAACATCGTGTATTATTAGAAATAATAATTGGAATGTAATTATTAGAAATAGTAATTTAATGTGATGTCTTAGTTGCCATTTTTTTAAGCAGCTGGGGGTGTCTTTTCAACAACAAAAACGTTTGGCTATGACCCATTTATGACTGTCTTGCTTGTTAAGCTTGACTGACGGAAACCGTGCATAGAAATGAGATCGGAATCTACGTGTGCGGGAGATAATTATTTAATGGTATATATGTCTATCAAGCGTATGCAACTCTGACACTTCCTAATAAATCACTGTCACTGACTGATTCATACTGCGAGGAAATACTAAAGGCAGAAACAGAAATATGTCTGAAGAAGCTCTAAAATTTCTTACGGAGTTAAACGTGACAAGTACCGAGCTTTCTCGCTTATAGGTCGGATCCAACTCCACACAACGTAAACCATGATCTAACGACGCAGCATGCACCGGCAGACCAGCATCTGTATTGTCTGTTCTAATGATTACTAATCCAAAAATGCATATACCGACAGCTGCCTGAGCATTATGCGATGAAAGATCAAGGTCAAAGCATTTTGCAGTTGGATCCAACTTACACGCCAAAGCGTCATGTATTCTCTCTCTCTCTCTCTCTCTCTCTCTCTCTCTCTCTCTCTCTCACACACACACACACACACACACACACACACACACACTTGCTCATAGTTTGTAACTGTATTATGTTTGTTGTCATAAAGAGCTTTTTATTAAATCCAAATGTGACGGATATTTGAACAAATCTGTTCATTATATCAGATGTAAATGTTCCGGTTTTTACCGCTTGTTTATTTTCTTTGCACTAACAGGTGTAGACACATTAAATTACAGTTCTTGTTGGAAACTTTGTATTAATGATTCTCGAGCATTGTTAAAACGAAGGTATAAGAAATATTGTGTTGCTTATACTGAAAGTAAAGTAAATGATGGTAAGACAAATTGTAGATTTTATAAAATTTAGAAATAACCTACGCTTACCTTAAATGTGAAAATGGAAGTCCAATGTATACGAAAGGTCAATACACCAATATGGACCTAAGTTTTTGCATCGTAAAACAGGATCTGTCACTTTGTCTTGCGGTTAAAATTCCTCACATGCACACACATACACGTGCGCGCGCGCACACGCACACACACACACACACACACTGTTTAAATTACTAAAACATCATTAAAACCCAATCAGAATAACTACGTGGACACGTAAACCAGTCAAAGAAATTTAATATGTGAATGTTTGACTAATTTGTTGTAATCTGACGCACGAGGTCTCTTCTCTAAGTCTTAATTCAAACAGAAAGAAAATGTGATTAAAGTTGCATATAGTGTTGCCAGAATGTGACAATCAAAGCAGTTTATCAGTACTGGCATTTTATCAAGCCTAGCATGTTTTATTTCTTTGGGTGAGGTACTTGTTACTTAAGTGTGATTACAATTGGGAAACTAATTAGCACAGCACTATATTTATAATGGTAGCAATACCAAATCTCTTCAAGGTATCAGCCAATGGAAGCAATTTATTTTACATCAAGATAGGAAGGACATCATTACAATATGTCTGGAAAGATAAATGGTTCCTCTGTCTTTGTTGCTCCCTTGTCTTTGTGGTATGCATATTTGTAACACGATGAGTAGATGAAATTAATAGGTTGATTTTCTTATTGATATGATTTAAATTGTTACCTCTACTAAAAATAAATATATCATTTTCCTGGCATTTCGCTAGTACTGATTCCTGTATGTAATGTATTATTTGTGGGGTTAGTTATAGTTACTTTTCCGCTTTGGAAAATATCTTTATGGAATGATATGATTATATTTCATCTAATTTGACAGACATCCATTCTTTTCACACGATCAACAAGCAACAAGAAAAGGGATCCTTTGTATGGTTATACACAGCTTCTCTGATTGTCTTGGAGACACGTTCACCTCCACCAATATGCAAAATGTAATCTTCCGTATAAGATGACTGTAACAACTGCTGTACTTAAACAATATGGCACTGATAGCCGCGTGAAACTGGCTTAGTCTTTTTTAGCGAGACTCATACGTGACTTTAGAGATCGACACAGAGCATGAGTCAAGTTAAGGCTCGTGCCCATTCTTTGTTACATGTGCGTCTGATTTCTCCCCCACCCCTCCATCATTTACAATTTGGTTTGCTTCTTTGTTCGAATGAAATACGCCACATTTGCGTCATATACAACATTGACACTATTTTGTGCAAGCCATACACAAAGGTGATTCTGAGATTAAAATGCAAGCATCATATACTCTCCCTGGTGGTGAGGTAAAAACGTGCAGCTACCAGTTCCCATTGGGTGTAAGCGTTGAAAAGTATCAACATATTTAACCTACACATATCTGATATACTCAGTCTACAATAACAAATCAAATATAAAGTGTGTGCATGGTATTATCTGATACTTTCCAAACTAGCAAGGACCATCATGTGTATCTATGTTAATAAGCTGCTGACCAATTAGTACCACTAAAGTTTATGTAAGCCTAGTTTTTGGTGTTAGCATCAGTCGTATTGACTTTTATTCGACAATTCATTTACCGTACATAAAGCCCTCGTAGCCAGGTGACTGGCTGGCTCAAAAAGACTCAAAATAGGTTCAACTGGCAGACTCGCATGATAACGTTCTTTTTAACGTCAGGGAGGGACTCAAGCGAGATGCTATAATCTAAAAATGTACATTCACAAAAGAAATTGAGACAGCAGAAGGTTAGAGGGCATATCGTAGTAAAAATGAATCTTCACCTGAATTAATCGAGGTCAGATTTACTTTTTATATCAAGAGGTGAACACGTCTGCTCAGGTTAGATGTCAAAGCGATTTCATAACAAGTTCTGACAAAATAACGAAGCTTATTTGTTCTATCTTGATTTTAACTATCTCTCTCTCTCTCTCTCTCTCTCTCTCTCTCTCTCTCTCTCACACACACACACACACACACACACACACACACACACACACACACACACACATTTTTGCACAGTTTTGGTATCCATCCATTCGCAAAAAATACAAACTTATACGTCGTACGGTATCATTAGGATAAAGCAATCAATCAGTACTAAGTTAAATTATGTGTAAACCAAGATTGGAATAGTTTATGGTTTTCTAAAATTTAATGGCGTAACGTGATTATACTAGCACCCAACGTTCACTCTAAGCGAATGGTAGATGTGCGCGCAGTGCTCGCTGCATTGTGCAAGCATTACGGAGACGAGCAAAATTTAACGTTGGATTGAGCAAATTTTAACGTTGGATTGACAATTCAGCTGTGCGGGGATGCCTGAGCAGCTGCGTGCGCAGCTTAGATGGGACGTTACTAGCACCAAGTTGCGATTTACGAATCAGACTGATCTAATATATATATATATATATATATATATATATATATATATATATATATATTTATACTTTACTGACCTTTGACCTGAGTCAAATGCAAACCGTTTTTGTTGAGACTTTACGTTCTTGATCTCTTTTCTGGCATTGATAAATGTAAAACATTGAATTGCCTATTATAATGTTTATATGTTGGCTCGCTATATTTTTAAACAAGCAATATATATATATGTACATATAATTAATATGGACCTTAATAGCTTGGTGGTGATGCAGTTGCTTTGCACCATTAGAATCGCGGGTTCAATCACCGGTTCCAAAGTGCGGAATGGTGCGTTGTCACCCATATGAGATTGGTAGATTTTCAATACTCCACCTACAGGTCAAGTATTAGTGAAATATCTAAGCCACTGTAAGCTATTTGTGAAATCGATATTGAACAAAGAAACCTTGAGGTCCTCAATTATTTTCTCATGTATTCCAGTTTTCTTTTTTGTCTCATTGGTTTGGTGTAATCAGTAAATTAACATCAAAGTCCTCGTCGTATTGGGATTAGGAATAGTTATGCGGGTATTTAAACATATTTGGAGCGATTCAATCGTTTGAAAAAAACACACACAAAGTGTCTGAGTCTAAAGATGAAGCAAGGACTCGGACATTTCCTGATCATTAAATCCTTGAAACCGACAATTTAAGACTGTGATTATTATTTACGAGGTGTATTTAAAAACCAATATTTTGTTTCGACTTTCTATTTCTTTGAAAGTGACAATAATTTAAACACGAATCGACAGACAAAATAATGTTCTACAAGAATGATATGGATCCTCAAATGCGACACACGTGAACATACATACGTGTGACATAAGATATGGAAATTGCAGTCACGTAAAAATGTCGGAGAAAAAGTTAAATATTTGGACTTGTTAAAGAGCAAATCGCAGTATCCAGGTACTTTTAGGGTGCTCTCCGACTGATGTCCTATCCGACTTGAATACAAATGTACTGATGTAATTTTCTATCATATCGTACAGTGTTGAGATGGTTTCATCGTTTTAAAGATGGTGGTGAATTCATGAAAGATTGCACACTGTCTGAAATACATCTGTATGCGACTATTGAGTGGAAAGTGGTGTCTAGCAAGTAGTCAATTGAAGACGATGCTCAGTACACAGTGGACAACGTTTCTGTTATTGCTAGCATTAATTCGTAAGATAATTCTAATATATTGAAAAATCATTTAAAGCGCGAAAGAGGTTATGCAAGACGGATACCGTTTCTGACCAATCAGATTCTGCTGATTTGAAATAGATTCGAATTTAAATAGCCGAACAGCTAACCGACAAATATAAAATGAATTAACAGAAACGTTTGAATTAAAAGCCACCGGAATTAAACACTTATATGCTATTAGATTCCGACTAAAGATAAAATAGTAATGATTGGAATAAAACGAACCCCTCGAATTAGTCGGGCAGTCAAGAAAGATTTATTGGCATTATGTTTCCAATGGAATTGTTCTGGTCATCTATCTGTTGTCGATTCTGCTGGTGTTGGTGGACTTTCCGTATGCCCCAGAAGAATTGCCAATAGTTGCAGAACACTGCCGAGTAATCTATCCGCACATTAAAGCGTGATGCCACTGTAGTAATACTTCAACGTTTGGTAAACGTTCGATCTTATTTTGAAAACACAAATTAATTTCGATACAGAAAGTTATTGTCGTAGTTTCATATACCCTGTGTTTGGGTTCATGCATACTAATGTATTCCAAAGCGCTTGCGTAACGTGTCAGGCAACAGTCACTGGCAGAGCACAAAAAGTACGCGTAGAAGGCAAACAATCAAATGGATCCAGCCAGAGGATGCAATTTGATTCAAACAGATATATGCTTATAATAAGTACATCTGGTTGGCGGCGACACGATATATTGTGCTGTTCTTTCATACTGTCCGAACAAATTATAGTTTTCAACGTAAAATTTAATTACTACTAACAATAAATCTCATTAGCCCAAACTACAACCTCTGTAGCATAGGCTAACAAACATAGTGTCTGAAGCACCTTGTAATCAGTGCGTGTCTAATCTCCGATAAGTAGGACTTCGTATTATAATCATATTGCCAGGGAATGCAAACATTTAATTTTTCTATGACTACCTTCTAATTAAGTATGTCTTAGACTATATTTATGTGTGTACTTACCAGACAAGTATATGATAAACATGGGTTTTTATCATCTATCCATGATGTATTGCTTTCATAACTAATGCCTCTGAATGTGCAGCCTAGGGAAAATAGACAAATTAGATGACTGACATTCGTTATCTATTATTCTAATAAATGTTTTAGTGACCACACCTATAAATTATCTAGTTACGTGTTTTTCCTTTCCTTCAATTTCTGACATTGAAAAAAGATAGATAGGAGATGAAGTTAAAGAAAATGAATTAATAAATTCAAGAAATAATAATTTTCATATGACAAATTAAAGACTTTAATACTAACGATTTCAAAATAATTAAAGACCGGAAAATGTTTTGTAAAGAAATCATTGCAAATGTCACACACACACACACACACACACACACACACAAAAACAATGAGTTGGCATGTGTACTTATCTCTTTACCTTTGCATACGTCACAGCATTTTCTCTTTTCTTCAAAGCTGTCAAAGAGGATGACGTAGCATCCTTCCACGCTGGGGCACTTCTTCTGCATGCATTCAACACGTCCGTTCTGAAGTATATAATATCACATAGTCGGTACACTTTGTCCACAGTGTGTGCAGTTTCACATTTTCGATATTATACATGTGAACATATCACATATCATGTGATTCTGATTGATCCAAACAAGACCATGAAAAGATTGTGCAGTATTCTCTTTACGGATTGGCTGCGATCGTGGAGGAAATGTTTTTAACCCTGCCTTCTGTAACTGTTTTCAATGAACATTTTTGGACGCCATTTTTTTTAATTCAACTCGCGAAGGAAAATTGGGTAAAAATGTCTCATCTGTTTCAATATTGCTAATTTAACCCCACAGGAGTTTGTTATGTCGTGTATAAAATATCAAAACATGAACAATGGCTAAACCCCAAGACAAGAACAATAACAACAAGTAAAACTACAGGCTTTGCTAAGAAGGATGATAGCGAGAGTGGGGTGGGAATGGATCGGTATTATATCTGTCCCATTGAATCCACCCTATATACAAGCCTGGTTAAAATGTGAACTTACTGAAATAAATAAACTGACTTTTGTTCATTTAAAAATTACACATGAACCAGTCTCCACAACTGACATAACTTTATCTAACCTTACCATATGTATGCGGTAAATATGTTAAGCAAGTCCAACTCAAAAATATATTTGTTTACGTCTTATGTACATACTAATGTTTCAAATAATAAACTGCTAATATCCGATCACAAATACATTACAGTTAAGATGCGAATTTCACCATCCAGTAATCTTCTTTTCACAAAAATATTGCAGCAATGTAATGTTTTCTTGTGCTTTGGATTTCAACATAAACACGTTGTTGTGTAGGCCAACTCAAACAAGTAATGTGCACCGTATCAAACATTGTGACATCACATGCGTTGGACATTTTTTGTTGAGAAATGTTCTGTCTTTTGTCGAATGTTTAATTTATTTGGATGGACGCTTTTTCTTTGATTTATAGTTATCAATAATGTATAATATACTTTTACTATTGTAATTTTGTTAATATTTATTTACGAACAAGAAATGAAGGCTACAGCGTCTGTCAGAATGAACTAAATTATTCGTTCTTCTTTATATCAAAATAATTTCTACTGAAATAATACTATGTAATAAAAAGAATCTCAAATGGTTAATGATTTAATATTAAATTACTAAACTCGTTAAATAATATCCAGCTTTTGCTCGCCATTATTCAACTCATTTCTTAAATTCCATATTAAATTGTTACCCATTTGAGATCTTTTATTTGAATTCGGCCAGGAAAGTTTTTGGATGTTCGCGAACAGTCGATATTATTCTAAACAGACAGACCATGCGACTAGCATCAATTCGGGAACTTCGATAGTTCATGAGTTGTGTATGAAATCTCAAACGTTGCTGGCATGAATGTTTCTTTGTATGCAGTACACACGTTCAAAATCTAAAAAGAACTAGTCCACTCTATTTATTTACATCGTTGTGGACCCTAAAGTACCTCCAACTCATCGGGCCAATTGAAAAGCAAGAACATAGAACCTACAATTACGGCCCATCACAGCCGATAATAGCCGAGCAATGCGTTGTGGCGATATAAAGCGACCAGCTGAAATTTCAAGTCTATTCCGACAAGAAAATGGATGTTGATGTAGGGTTTAACGCCATTTTTCATCACACGATAGGCTATACATGGCGGCCAGTATTAATGGTGGAGGAAGAACCCGGGAACCCCCCCCCCCCCCGGAAGGAACCACCGACCCACGAGAAGCTACTGGCAAGCTTTCTCACATAACTACATTTGCCGAATCTTAGACTCGAACCCCAAGTAAATGGTACTATGTAAACTATGGTTAAACACATGAAAATAAGAACAACTATTTATTGGTTTACATGTCTCACTATAACAAAACTTGTTATTATGATCATCCTGATTTCACGAATATCTACTTTGCATAAAAGTAATGCATCCATATAATATAGGTGACGTCAGTGGGCTTAACGAACACAAAACTTAAGTAATTAGCTGATATTTGAATGTTTAAAATGGAATTATAAAAATGATAATTATTGACAACATTTTCATCAATGTTTCAATTATGTTTATCAAGACCACATTCTCCATCTAAAAGGGATGGGGCACTAATTTACTTGATCAACTCTCTGAATATGTTTCAACTTAAAAGTTATTTCAACTTGAACATGGCTTCAACTTTAACATTGTTGCAACTGCCTTCACTTTTATTGGGCTGTACGATAAAACTAATCAAATGATCTTGTATTCTTTTGAGTATAATAAAATGTGTAGCGCTGTGAGAACGCATGGGAACGGCTTTGTCTAACATTTGTGCGTGTCCACGTTCTTTTATGCGCTCGCGTATCGTGCGTACCATCACTTCTTTATTGCAATCTCTCATATCTTTATTTCGCATCAAACCACGGAGTATAATTGCCTAGTATTACTACTTTTCAATCTGTATACAATTGGCCATTGAATTAAACATAATACGTGTATACTTAATCAATTGTGGACCTTTTAATATTCACGTTTATTGCGTCACAAAAGATTGTCCGAAAACTTTTGGCGACAGTTTTCTGTACCTCGTGTGGTTCAAACGCTCACTGACTGATATGAGAATGAAACATTCGTCTCGAGTCGAAAGTGACAGCGGATTCATACATTCAAAAGTACACACACCACTTTGGGCACGATCAGTTATCCTAACTAAAGGGCCGTGACGATGTTTGTATGATGCATTGTTTATAAGCTTCCTCGCTTTTGCCTCTTTATATATATATATATATATATATATATATATATATATATATATATATATATATATATATATATATATATATATATATATATATATATATATATATATCAGTATTAATCTTGATTTACCGTATTTTAGAGCATTAACCAGACAAGGGCGTTTAGCTATTGACCTACCGTATAATTGTTTAGAGCTCATATCGAACCATCCTTCAATAAGCGTTGCAGCAGTGTCAATACCTAATTTTCAAATTTTAAATTTTCAAATTTTAAATTTTCTCAAAGTGATTTTTCTTTCTACATATACTGCAACACATTAGACATAATTAAATAAAAAAGACCTGCAACAATAAAGACATAATGGAACAAAAGAGGCCTGAATATGTATATTCGTCTTTTAAAATGTCGACTTATCGCTAAGGAACCTTTCAGAACTCCCCATATTTCAGAAAATCCTGAAACATCTTTGCCATGAAATAAGATATTGGCAGTCGAATAGCTTTAAGATCTGACAGAGCTACTTCTTCATGCTGTCAGTCTTCTGCTTCTCAGATAAAATATATGGGTTGACCATTCCTTGGGCAAGACACGTTACTCCAGTTGCCTCGGCACCCAATTGCTGTAATGTAAAACACTAACCATCTTAATCAAATATTGATAGAATTTCTTTTTGAGATAGTGAGATATCGATCCTGTTTGCAAAATGTGAGCGGTTTGTCACATTTTCTTGATCTACGTCTGCCATCTTTAATTATTGAACTATCCGGAAGTGAGCTACATCGATTCTTCCTCTGGTGAGCTAGTAAGCGTGAAACCCCCTATAGAGTGATAAGTAACATAACCAGGATACATATGTAATGGTATGCTACAACCTAGCTCCCTAGTCTTGTCTCTGGTATTTACGTATACATTCTGGTTGTGTGTTAAACGGGAAATGTGTTGTAAACATTATCGCCATTAATATTATGTGTGTTGTGTTCACTGTGAGTTTACAAAAGTTTAATGACGATAACCCAATTATATATATATATATATATATATATATATATATATATATATATATATATATATTATGTCAAGTGCCAAATTTTTCGCCAGTGAAATTCATTAAATTAATTCTTAGTCTAGCCGACAATTAACTGTCTTGGAGTAGAGTTTGGACGAAGGAATGTTTACCTAACTGGGTCATGCTGTTCGAATATTTATAGTAGAACCGAACTCGGTGTATGACAGGCCTGAGAGAGGAACATTCTCACGTATAGCTGTCAAAGTGATTTGAAACAAATGGTAGGGTGTTATTTCGACCCCAGGTGGCATTTTTTTGGCATCTTGATAGACGGTTTTCCAAATGTCCGTAGGAATAGCATTTATTCCGATTGGTCAAAGTAGAAGGAGGGTTGGGTCTAACCCTAGAATTGGGGAAATATATTCTCTGAGCTAATGAGTTTAAATCAGTCTTCTGGAAAGTGCTTTGCAAGAAAGCAGTGTTGAACTACTATCATTAATTCTGGAATAAAGACTCCGGGGGTATTTTTAGAGCAGTGCCTTCGTAACAATAAGCTCAGGAAAGTCCGCCGGAAATCAAACGGCAGAAGCACGCCAAAAACACAAGGGAAAATAGTTTGTTTGAAGAAAGAGTGAGAAACAAAGAGAAGTCGAAATTCAAAAGGAAGGAAGAGAAGTCAGAAGTCAGAGTTGTGGAATCCCACGTTCAACCAAAAAGGGAAAGCTAAAGTCGTGACGCACGCAGAAGGAAAAAACCAGTCGACGAACAAGGTCATTGTGAATCACCCAGCAGTCCAATGTTAATGAACACTTTATTTCATGATGAAATTTACTATCAGCTATTAACGGCTAAATTCATCTATTTTATTAGGGTTTGAATTTTTAATTAACGTATCCATTATTTTAAAGCTTCGGTTTTGAAGTGCTTCTGAACGAAGAATAGTCAGAAGGAAAGAAAATTGTAATTTACTGTGTCATTCTTCTCTTGATTGTATTTTCATTAAATTCTTATTTTATCTTTACGGGGGCTCGTGTGTTGTCTTTGTTCAAGATACCGTATCAGATTACCATATCCATTCTAACCGGGCAAATCACACCGTAGAGGTCATCCTTTAGATAACGAGAATTAGCGGGAGGCGGTTTCGAGTGTTGTTTTTTCCAAGTTGCGCAATACCTCTGACCAGGGCTTGTGCGATATTGTACTGATAGCGCTTGATGACCGACACGCCCGTTACAATATATATATATATATATATATATATATATATATATATATATATATATATATATATATATATATATATAATCATTGAAATCAGTGATGAAACAATATGACGTCACATCGGATCGTATTGTTTACGAATGTTATATATCTCTATCTCATGTTTGCAGATTCTAAGGGACGTGGATCTTCCATTGTAAAAAGTTATATTTCAAAATTCGTTTGAAAGAAAATATGCAAAATTAATCTATTTTGACATTAACTCCTTTTCTCATTATCACAACGACTATCGTATAATTCGTGTTTAGTGATAAATCAACACATGAAACGTGCCACTTGGCAGACTATGCCTGATATAGTCAGAAATTCGAACCCGAACACTTCTGGCTGCAAAATAGGTACCCTAACCACTGAGCCAGCATGAGTCTTCCCCTGATTCTCTCAGATGGGTGTCAGGAATGCTACGCCATATGAGTGTGTGTGTGTGTGTGTGTGTGTGTGTGTGTGTGTGTGTGTGTGTGTGTGTGTGTGCGTTTGTGTGTGTGCGTGTGTGTGTTCAACGCTATTCTTCAATACTTTTGTCTGGATGCAAACGTTATGCTCAAATGAGAAAACCAAACTTTGAGTGCATACCTCATGAGCGACATTGACAACAAAAGCCAATTGCATCATGAAGTCTTGAGCCCAGTGAACAAGAGTGGAAAATTTATATAAACACTCAGAGATAAATTGTATCGTGTTATTAAAAGATCCTCTAATAGATTAGGAACATTAATCATTTTAACTGATAGTAGATAAATTTGACCTGATATTATTTTGATGTATAGGTAGACAATGTATCATACTACGCCCACAAAATCTCAACCAAACGACCCTTGCCCCAGTGACATACTGACCACTGTCCATTAAAGACCAGGCGATTCCAGTTTTGGTCTAGTTCTCTTAAACGACCTCTGCCCCCAGTGACTTACTGACCACTGTCAATTAAAGACACTGCGACTCAAGTTTTGGTCTGGTTTTCTCAAACGACCTCTGCCCCATGTGACTTACTGACCACTGTAAATTAAAGACCAGGCGACTCAAGCTTTGGCCTGGATCTTAAGTAATACAATATAAAAGAAGATTTTATATTTGTCTGGATGGCACATTACAAGTTGGAATGAGATTCTACCAAAACGTTTGTCATCTTTTCATTTATGGTTTCTGCTTTTAATTTTTTCATTCCATTTTCATTAGCGAGCAAGCATTCTTTATGTTTATATGTTTGACGTATTGATGCCAATGTGAACTAATACGAGACCTATAAATATATACACGAAAGAAAATGTGTCATGGAATAAAGCCAGCTGGTAATGTTAAGATTTCAAAACCTACTTCTATGCAATTCGTTCAAAGTGTAAACATGTTGAGCCAAACATTATCTAATCAAATAGATAAATTAAATAGATCAATAAACATCTTGTCGTCGGGATGAAGCATTTTATCTGTTTAGTAATATCATTGACTAGGGGTCCCGAGTGCACGAATGGTCTTAAGCATTTACCGTTACGGATCATTGACAGCTCACCTCTGTCTGTGTGGGTTCGAGTCTCAGGTTCGGCCAATGTGGGTATGTGAAAAAGCATGCCAGTAGCTTCTCGTGGGTTGGTGGTTCTCTCCGGGGTTTTCTCGGATTCTTTCTCCACCATTAATACTGGTCGCAATTTATAGCTTATCTTGTGCTGAAATGGCATCAAACCCTACATCAACAACAACAGCAACAACACTATCATTGACTGGAAAATTGTCGCATCATCAGATGACCTTGGTTTATATTATCATTGTGAATCCACGAAAGCTCTCCTAAATCAGCGGGTCTTTACGAACCGACCCCGTACCTCAGTGACTTATTGACCTCAGCAGTCAGTTAAAGACCCGTTGATGCAATATTGATCCTCATTCTTGTTTACAAACACTAGTGCATGACACGTACAAAATTTTTCTGTTTTTTTCTTGGAGAGGAGTTTTGAGCAAGGCTTTATAAAAATCTCTCTTTTGACCCCCAAAGAATGTGTCCATACATTAATGTGTGTGTGCGTGCGTGTGTGCGTGTGTTTGCGTGCGGTTGTGTGTGTCTGTGAAATACGACAAATCGACATACAAAGATAATATAGTACCGATGTCGGTACAGTAAGGTGCATTGCCCAAGGAGGTGTCACAATTGCCGATCCGAAACAGAACCCTTATAGTCTTGAATCAGACATGCTGTCTTCGTAAAATAAGGAAACATCATACAATACACGAGTTTTCAAGTTGAATTTATTATGAGTTTTAATGAGAATACACAGCAGTTTATTTCGGATGTTATCTCTCATATACTCTAGCGATATAAAAAAAATTAAATTTGTTTCCTAATGTCATATATGATTCCATATGAACAAGATATTTTGAACTTGACGTGCCCAACATTTCAGTCTGTCTGTCTGTGTCTCTTTGTCTGTCTCTCCCAACATATGATCCATGGTGGTGGTGGTGGTGGTGGTGGTGATGATATCAGCAGCTGCAGTAATTGTTCTTGTCATGGTAGTGGAGACAATGTTAGTATCGAATGGGGTTGTTTTTCTGTTCTACATAAAGTAATTCTCTATCTGTATATCTGTAGTTATCACTCCAGTATATCTTCACTAGTATTCGCAATAAATTTCGCCGATGCGAAAGATAATATGTCTACGTCATTGCCTCTTGGTATTAATGCAAATATAGACTGAATCCCTTTCTAGATAAAATCTTCTTCAGTGTCATCTTCTTGGAGTTACAACCACCATGTCATTTTTGTATTGTAATCAGTCAATGCCCCATTAATTTAATGAAGAAGCCATTGACATTGGCATGAAGTCGCTGCTAACCTAACCTAGATGAAATATTGACGAGGGAAACGTATTTCACTGTATCGTGCCTATCCATAACTGAAAGTAAATTCTACTTTAACAACAGTCGCTTTTGTAAACTCATTATTCCGAGTATTACTACCTGATTATAACAGCTCAGGTAAGCCATAAATTCAAATAAAGTCATAAAACAGTTAAGAGTATGATTGACTTGTTTGATTTGGTGCCTTGGTGCAACTTGACACAGGTAGGTTACTAGTGGTCAAGCATTCGATGGTCATTAACCAAGGACACAGACCAGTAGCTTACGCAGGCTGATCAGATGATCCTGCATCATAATCAAAGAGCTATAGCGAACATTTTGTGTTCAAGCAATTGCATCAAAACTTTAAAACCAAAGTAAAGCAAATAATTAATTACGGAAATTACAGATGATTTGAAGAGCAGAATTAACATATCTCTCAAAAACTGCATATAAGGTATACATTTATTTTAGCATCCAAATCAAATGCAACGGAGTTGCGGTTTGTATTTAAATCTGGGTTTGTGGCACATATTTTGTTTATTTGAAAAATGCTCTCATTTATAGATGAGGTAGGTCTGTTTCAAATTAATGGGAGCACTTCTCCTGTTAATATGATATGCACGTTGCGTACTAAGATGCCAGTAAATCATGGTAGGGTATTATATTTAAAATTATACTTACATAAATCGGCAAACGCTTGTTTATTCTTATATTAAGTGTACACTTACGACATATAAAAAACTAAACCCTACCTTACATATACAGGTGAAACATGGATTTTCCGTTATCAGAGGAACATCAACGAGAGCACCTTCCTCTTTGCAAGGGACTATAATGCCTGCAATAATAATAATAATAATAATAATAATAATAATAATAATAATAATAATAATATTAATAATAATAATAATAATAATAAATAAATAATAATAATAATAATAGTCATAATGGTGATAATGAAGATGACAATGACGACGACGATGATGATGCCACTGCTATGGATGTTACTACTACCGCCACTACTATTGCCAATGCTAAGCCAAGTATTGGTACTACCTTGTTACGTGTATTGCCACTATTAGGCAGTACTCTTACTAGTGCTGCCATTAGCATTGCTACAGCTAAGATTAATTCTACATCAAATAATGCTATTTATATTGCTACATGTGGAGCTAATATTATTACTACCATTGTGACTACCACTCAGGCAATTACTGCATCTATTATTGATATAAACAGTGTTATTATTATCATTACGGTTAAAACTACAATTGCAACGTATAGGGCTAATATTATTACTGCTATAGTCACTAACACTCAGACATTTATAGGGCTAATACTATTACTGCTATAGTCACTACTACTCAGACATTTATATGGCTAATACTATTACTGCTATAGTCACTACTACTCAGACATTTATATGGCTAATACTATTACTGCTATAGTCACTACTACTCAGACATTTATAGGGCTAATAGTATTACTGCTATAGTCATTACTACTCAGACATTTATAGGGCTAATATTATTACTGCTATAGTCATTACTACTCAGACATTTATAGGGCTAATATTATTACTGCTATAGTCACTACTACTCAGACATTTATAGGGCTAATACTATTACTGCTATAGTCACTACTACTCAGACATTTATAGGGCTAATACTATTACTGCTATAGTCACTACTACTCAGACATTTATAGGGCTAATATTATTACTGCTATAGTCACTACTACTCAGACATTTATAGGGCTAATATTATTACTGCTATAGTCACTACTACTCAGACATTTATAGGGCTAATATTATTACTGCTATAGTCATTACTACTCAGACATTTATAGGGCTAATAGTATTACTGCTATAGTCACTACTACTCAGACATTTATAGGGCTAATATTATTACTGCTATAGTCATTACTACTCAGACATTTATAGGGCTAATAGTATTACTGCTATAGTCATTACTACTCAGACATTTATAGGGCTAATAGTATTACTGCTATAGTCATTACTACTCAGACATTTATAGGGCTAATATTATTACTGCTATAGTCATTACTACTCAGACATTTATAGGGCTAATATTATTACTGCTATAGTCATTACTACTCAGACTTTTATAGGGCTAATATTATTACTGCTATAGTCATTACTACTCAGACATTTATAGGGCTAATATTATTACTGCTATAGTCACTACTACTCAGACATTTATAGGGCTAATAGTATTACTGCTATAGTCATTACTACTCAGACATTTATAGGGCTAATATTATTACTGCTATAGTCATTACTACTCAGACATTTATAGGGCTAATATTATTACTGCTATAGTCACTACTACTCAGACATTTATAGGGCTAATACTATTACTGCTATAGTCATTACTACTCAGACATTTATAGGGCTAATAGTATTACTGCTATAGTCATTACTACTCAGACATTTATAGGGCTAATATTATTACTGCTATAGTCATTACTACTCAGACATTTATAGGGCTAATATTATTACTGCTATAGTCACTACTACTCAGACATTTATAGGGCTAATAGTATTACTACTATAGTCACTACTACTCAGACATTTACAGGGCTAATATTATTACTGCTATAGTCATTACTACGCAGACATTTATAGGGCTAATATTATTACTGCTATAGTCATTACTACGCAGACATTTATAGGGCTAATACTATTACTGCTATAGTCACTACTACTCAGACATTTATAGGGCTAATAGTATTACTGCTATAGTCATTACTACTCAGACATTTATAGGGCTAATACTATTACTGCTATAGTCATTACTACTCAGACATTTATAGGGCTAATACTATTACTGCTATAGTCACTACTACTCAGACATTTATAGGGCTAATACTATTACTGCTATAGTCACTACTACTCAGACATTTATAGGGCTAATACTATTACTGCTATAGTCACTACTACTCAGACATTTATAGGGCTAATATTATTACTGCTATAGTCATTACTGCTCAGACATTTATAGGGCTAATATTATTACTGCTATAGTCATTACTACTCAGACATTTATAGGGCTAATATTATTACTGCTATAATCACTACTACTCAGACATTTATAGGGCTAATACTATTACTGCTATAGTCACTACTACTCAGACATTTATAGGGCTAATATTATTACTGCTATAGTCACTACTACTCAGACATTTATAGGGCTAATATTATTACTGCTATAGTCTCTACTACTCAGACATTTATAGGGCTAATATTATTACTGCTATAGTCATTGCTACTCAGACATTTATAGGGCTAATAGTATTACTGCTATAGTCACTACTACTCAGACATTTATAGGGCTAATATTATTACTGCTATAGTCATTACTACTCAGACATTTATAGGGCTAATAGTATTACTGCTATAGTCATTACTACTCAGACATTTATAGGGCTAATATTATTACTGCTATAGTCATTACTACTCAGACATTCATGGGGCTAATATTATTACTGCTATAGTCATTACTACTCAGACATTTATAGGGCTAATATTATTACTGCTATAGTCATTACTACTCAGACATTTATAGGGCTAATATTATTACTGCTATAGTCACTACTACTCAGACATTTATAGGGCTAATAGTATTACTGCTATAGTCATTACTACTCAGACATTTATAGGGCTAATATTATTACTGCTATGGTCATTACTACTCAGACATTTATAGGGCTAATATTATTACTGCTATAGTCAATACTACTCAGACATTTATAGGGCTAATACTATTACTGCTATAGTCATTACTACTCAGACATTTATAGGGCTAATAGTATTACTACTATAGTCACTACTACTCAGACATTTATAGGGCTAATATTATTACTGCTATAGTCATTACTACGCAGACATTTATAGGGCTAATACTATTACTGCTATAGTCACTACTACTCAGACATTTATAGGGCTAATAGTATTACTGCTATAGTCATTACTACTCAGACATTTATAGGGCTAATACTATTACTGCTATAGTCATTACTACTCAGACATTTATAGGGCTAATAATATTACTGCTATAGTCACTACTACTCAGACATTTATAGGGCTAATAGTATTACTACTATAGTTACTACTACTCAGACATTTATAGGGCTAATAGTATTACTGCTATAGTCACTACTACTCAGACATTTATAGGGCTAATACTATTACTGCTATAGTCATTACTACTCAGACATTTATAGGGCTAATACTTTTACTGCTATAGTCACTACTACTACAATTACAACGTATAGGGCTAATATTATTACTGCTATAGTCACTACTACTCAGGCATTTATAGGCCTAATAGTATTACTGCTATAGTCATTACTACTCAGGTTCCTACCACTAATACTAATACTATATTTTTATTAACACTAATACCTTTACATCGAGGGATAATATCATTATTATTGCTATTTTTGTCGCTGTTAAACCTAATAGTATTACTATGATAGTCACTACTATTACTACTAATAATGACACTTCTAGAGACAATACTAGTACTACTACAGTCACTATTAATGTTACTTTTAAGGATAGTAACAATCTACTACTGACACACATAACGAAATTACTAACAATATTAGTAACATTACCAATACGAGTGTTACTGCTAGGGCTAACACTATTAGTAACATTACCAATACGAGTGTTACTGCTAGGGCTAACACTATTAGTAACATTACCAATACGAGTGTTACTGCTGGGGCTAACACTATTAGTAACATTACCAATACGAGTGTTACTGCTAGGGCTAACACTATTAGTAACATTACCAATACGAGTGTTACTGCTAGGGCTAACACTATTAGTAACATTACCAATACGAGTGTTACTGCTAGGGCTAACACTATTAGTAACATTACCAATACGAGTGTTACTGCTAGGGCTAACAGAGCAGCTACCGCTACTACTGAGGACCATGCAATTACCAGCTATTGCTAAAGCCAGTACTAAATATTAACGCTATGAAATAAGTCCAAAATAAAGAAGATGACGAGAAGGAACTGTCAGTGCTTAGCTATTAAATACAACACCAACAAGAGTTACTAAAGAAAAAACTGCTCCAAGGAGCCGCTACACGGTGCTATTTTTGCTTTAAATATACATGACATTAAAAAGTAGTAGTAGTAGCAGCAGCAGCAGAAGCAGTAGTAACAGTAGCAAAGAATTAGTTCATATAGTAGCAGCGTGAGTCACTATAGGGACGGTAGTGATTGGTAGTAGAAGACATCATCGTAATCTTAACCATTAAAATTAATTACTTTCAATACATTTTTTAAATCGAATTTTATTTCACTTTTTAAACACGGACATAATACAAAGAATCTGCTATTGAATTCATAGTTTGAGTCAAATTTAGCTGGTAAAGATGTTTACCATTGACTAGATATACAATATATCTATAGCTAATACATGTGCTGATGTTACTACCCTATCTGATGAACACAGCTGTATAAGTTAACTACAAAATAAGCATCAACTGCAATTAAACAGGCATCTTTTGTGGCGCAAGGAGAATGTATCTGTGAATGTACATAAAACGGCTGTTTCAGTAATAACAACATAACACAAAAGGGCGATGTTAAAATCAGATGACTTGCGCTTTTCAATAATAACAAACAAATTACGGTGCAAGATACATTGTACACCTGCCCATGTCTAATAATCCTATATACAAGTACCAATATGACTGAGTTGTTGAGATACAAACGGCTGGAACAGAGATGAATTACATTTTCGCACTTCATTGAACGTATCAGTAGAAATAAAAGGGTTACTGACGTTTCCTAATTGTCTAGCGTCGTTTCTGACCTAGGCTTACTGATAACAATAATTAGCTTTGATAATTGTTTGGCTGATGTAAAGGCGTTGAAAGATTTAATTGCAATTTTCATGTTTCTGTCCAGGAAGCTGGGTAAGGTAATATTTAACTGGAGAAAAAAATGCTTCCAGAGAGACTTAGACATACGGTTAGGCAAAATATACAATAAATGATTTGCGTGAAAATAAGCATGAGGACGAAACAAATAGATAAATAAACACACACACACACACACACACACACACACTAATACGCATCTATAAACATTATACCTAACGAATGCAGTTGATTCTAGATCAATGATGAATTTCCACACATTAATCATTAATGACATATGAAATAACGATACAAAGTATTAATAATTATCTTTTTCTAAATGAATTTAATATGGTAAACATTTTCATCTCAATCCTTTTTTTATTTCTGTTCGTTCCCGTGCATAACGGACAAAATAAACAGTAATGTGGAGTAAGAGAGAAAAGGCATTTGTACCGGAATATAACCTTCAAATAGGAATTACACCAAACAACCTACAATATATATATATATATATATATATATATATATATATATATATATATATATATATATATATATATATATATATATATATATATATATATACTCGTACACATGCAGGTATCAACAGTATATCGGATACATTTCGAGTTTGTAGCGGACTTGTCATGCTATACACATTTCTGACTCAGACTTCAGTAAATATGGGTTTCGCTTGCGTGTAAAGTAAACCAATAACTGCTAATTTGTAAACATGTGATACATTTCGTCACCTGCCTTGACGGTCGGTTTTAAAACTCGGTCATGTTCAATTCTAATATTCCATAGTAGACACCTCTTGTAACAATCAGAAGTGTCAAATATTTTCTAAATTGGTACTTAAAACTTGTCAACCTAAAATACCCCATGTAACCAAGTCTTAAATATTTATTTTGTACACTGGTTTTAACTTGTCATTTTGTTTGTACACTAAAGCAAATTGATCAGCATAAATCTTCATCAGAATCACTAGGTAGCAATTATTTTCTTTCTCGGCATATGCCATTCAGCAGTTGCACGTGGAGTAATCAATACATGACATTCCTCTTAATTCACATTCCCAACTTAACCTCTGATTTTATTTGTTTATTGTCACTTAGGTGCAAATTGTACTTATATATATATATATATATATATATATATATATATATATATATATATATATATATATATATATATATATATATATATATATATATAGCAAGGCAATCCAAATGACTAAAAAAAATATATTAATCAGATCTTGCAAGGTCGAACCCGTTGATTGAGAAGGACTATCGAGAGGCAGTAAGGTAAGAGTTTATTTACACACCACCGCCATTGTAATGTTGTTAATATTTAAATCACGTCTGTGTAATCATGTATATGTCATAGTTTGTGCTTTATCTTCTGTCCATGATATACACCATCTGTTATAATGCATCGATCGTGTCGAAAGTTCAGCCAGTAGAGGCAACACTGGTAACATGTTTTTGTTGAAATATTTACAAGAAACATATTGTCATGTAATGATAGACGATTCTGAGTTAACGCACAGCCTATATAGGCCGCTTGAAAAATTCCCTTTATAACACTGTCAACTCAGTTTATCAGATTATGAACTGTAAACTTTAACTGGACTTACAAATTATAAGTATACTCGCTTTAGATAAATAGAATATACAAGATCTGATATCAGGGTCGGGATAAGTAGCACTGATATAACAGTGTCTTACATCATGGACTAACAATGATCTCTCTCTCTCTCTCTCTCTCTCTCTCTCTCTCTCTCTCTCTCTCTCTCTCTCTCTCTCTCTCTCTGTACTTTCAAGCAGGCATTTGATACAGATTAATTATTTTGATTTTGCTGTATCTTCAATCAACTCTATTACTCTTGTATTTCAAAGTTTCTATTAACGTTTTTTTCTTCTTTAAATTGTAAATTTGTTAGCATGGTGTTGCTCGTTCGTTATTTTTGTCACCATAATTCTCATTTTACTGTGATCATCAGAAAACGGAAAAAATAAAATCACAATATTATGACATCTACAGAGCTGTTGGCTTATTTACTGAGATGCCTTACATTGTTCATCTGAGTATGATCTATTGGTAACCAAAAGAAAGTTTTAAATTATACGTACTGAAGATAATTTTCCTGTATTTGGAAGCCACATAATTGCAATAAAATGCCAGTAGGTATGCATCTCATACGTCCATTACCGTTTGTTGTTTTTTCACTTCTTCTAAAGATAATATGAATATATGTTACATTTGCTTAAATTGTTGCCTCTTTTGATTACTAGATTACTCAGAGATGGCGTTGTTTATATTGCTTTGAGATGACGTTGTTTAGATTGCTCTGAGATGACGTTGTTTATATTGCTTTGAGATGACGTTGTTTCGATTGCTCTGCTTTTGCTCTGTTGCGATTGCTCTGAGAAGGCATTGCTTGTATTGATTTGAGATGACGTTGTTTAGATTGATTAGAGATGACGCTGTTACGATTGCTCTGAAATGACTTTGTTTAGATTGCTTTGAGATGACGTTGTTTAGATTGCTTTGAGATGACGTTAAGATTGCTCTGAGATGACGTCGCTTAGATTGCTTTGAGATGACGTTGCTTAGATTGCTTTGAGATGACGTTGTTTATATTGCTTTGAGATGACGTTGCTTAGATTGATCTGAGATAACACTGTTTAGATTTGCTTTGAGATGACGCTGTATAGATTGCTCTGAGATGACGTTTAGATTACTTTGAGATGACGTTGTTTAGATTGCTTAGAGATGACGTTGTTAAGACTGCTCTGAAATGACGTTGTTTAGATTTCTTTGAGATGACGTTGTTTAGATTGCTTTGAGATGACGTTGTTTTTAGATTGTGAGGACACTTTGTTTACATATGACATTGTTTAGATTGCTTTGAGATGACGTTGTTTAGATATAACATTGTTTGGATTTCTTTGAGATGACGTTGTTTAGATATGACATTGTTTAGATTGCTTCGAGATGACGTTATTCAAATCTTTATATTATTATGTCGGATTATTTGCCATTAGACTGTTCTCATCTGATCTTATTTAAACTGTTTTTAGATAATGTTTATTAAATTGACTTGAGACGATGCTATTTAAATAATTTTGAGATGGTGCTGATGAATTCATTTTGAGATGCTCCTTCTTAAACAGTTTTGAGATGACGTGATTTAAATTGACTTGAGATGACGTGATTTAAATTGACTTGAGATGACGTGATTTAAATTGACTTGAGATGACGTGATTTAAATTGAATTGAGATGACGTGATTTAAACTGAATTGAGATAACGTGATTTAAACTGAATTGAGATGACGTGATTTGAATTGAATTGAGATGATGCTATTTAAATTGCTTTTAGAAAATGATATTTAAATCATTTGGGAGATGATTCTAGTTAAACTGCTTAATTTGCTTTATATGAATGGCGTTATTTAAAATATCAGAGATAATGTTTTTTATACTAAGATCGTGTCATTTAAATTTTCTTTGAAATAAGTGTTCGCTAAATTGATGATATTGGAATTGTTTGAGATGGTGTTTATTAAACTGAGTTGAGATTATGCTACTCAGACTTCTTTGAGATGATGTTATTAAAATTATTGTAGATAATATTAATTTCAAATGCTTTAAAATGTTATAATATTATTTCAAATACTTTAAAATGTTATTGTTGCAATCTTTTTGATATGGTGTTTGTTAACCTAGTTTGAGATTATTGTTTTCAGATGATACTATTTAAACCATTTTGAGATGATTATATTTAAATCACACGATACTATTTAAACCACGATGAGATAATACTATTTAAACCATTTTGAGATGATTATATTTAAATCACACGATACTATTTAAACCACGTTTAGATGATACTATTTAAATCACGTTGAGATGATACTATTAAATCACATGATACTATTTAAACCACGTTGAGATACTACTATTTAAACCACGTTGAGATAATACTATTTAAACCACGTTTAGATGATACTATCTAAACCACGTTGAGATAATACTATTTAAACTTCGTTTAGATGATACTATTTAAATCACGTTGAAATGATACTTTTCAAACCACATGATACTATTTAAACCTCGTTGAGATGATACTATTAAATCACATGATACTATTTAAACCACGTTGAGATACTACTATTTAAACCATTTTGAGATGATTCTATTTAAATCACACGATACTATCTAAACCACGTTGAGATAATACTATTTAAACCACGTTGAGATGATTATATTTAAATCACACGATACTATTTAAACCACGTTGAGATATTACTTTTTAAACCATTTTGAGATGATTCTATTTAAATCACACGATACTATCTAAACCACGTTGAGATAATACTATTTAAACCACGTTTAGATGATACTATCTAAACCACGTTGAGATGATACTATTTAAACTTCGTTGAGATGATACTATTTAAATCACGTTGAAATGATACTTTTCAAACCACATGATACTATTTAAACCTCGTTGAGATGATACTATTTAAACTTCGTTTAGATGATACTATTTAAACCACGTTTAGATGATACTATTTAAATCACGTTGAGATGATACTATTTAAATCACATGATACTATTCAAACCTCTTTGGATGATACTATTTAAACCTCGTTGAGATATTACTATTTAAACCTCGTTTAGACCATACTATTTAAACCACGTTGAGATGATACTATTTCAACCACGTTGAGATGATTATATTTAAATCACACGATACTATTTAAACCACGTTCAGGTAATACTATTTAAACCACGTTTAGATGATATTGTTTAAATCACATGATACGATTTAAACCACGATGAGATGATACTATTTAAACCTCGTTGAGATGATACTATATAAATCACGTTGAGATGATACTATTTAAATCACGTTGAGATAATACTAGTTAAATAACATGATAGTATTTAAATCACGTTGAAATGATACTTTTCAAACCACATGATACTATTTAAACCTCGTTGAGATGATACTATTTAAACTTCGTTTAGATGATACTATTTAAACCTCGTTGAGATGATACTATTTAAATCACGTTGAGATGATACTATTTAAATCACATTATACTATTTAAACCTCGTATAGATGATACTATTTAAACCTCGTTGAGATATTACTATTTAAACCACGTTGAGATGATACTTGTTAATCACGTGGTATAATACGATTTGAATTCCTTTGAGATGACATCAGTAATTATCACTATTTTCGGAGAAATTTGGTTGCAAGGAAAATTTAAAAAACCAAAGAGATCGGCAAGGAATGGTGTATCTGAGGAAACTAAGGAAATAAAAATAGTCAGTCTTACCCTGGGACTATACATTAATTTCCATGTTTGGGTCGGTAAAGGCTATTTTAGTTATAAAATGTACATTGGTACGCAATAAAATACAAAGTAGAGATGATCCATAAGCAAGGGAGAAAGAAATGTTGTGTTCCGTGAGTTTATTCGATTTGTTCATTGGATCCAGGTTTTCAACTGTAAAGCTGCCGAAAAATACAAAGGATCATCCAAAGTAAGCTACAGTATACAGTATATATAAAATAATCCAATATCTTGGCTTGTTAAGGGATACTTATGTTCTAAATCTATTTCTTAAGTAATCAGTTTCATATACCTAAATAAAATAAATTATGAATTATATTTGCAACGTAATAATTTGGGGAAGCAAGGATGGATAAGATGAGACCAAGACTACATCTATTCTGGATAAATGGACTAAACATTGGGTGTTCCTGTCACCAGTCATGCGTTCTGTCTGGATAAATGGACTAAACATTGGGTGTTCCTGTCACCAGTCATGCGTTCTGTCTGGATAAATGGACTAAACATTGGGTGTTACTGTCACCAGTCATGCGTTCTGTCTGGATAAATGGACTAAACATTGGGTGTTCCTGTCACCAGTCATGCGTTCTGTCTGGATAAATGGACTAAACATTGGGTGTTCCTGTCACCAGTCATGCGTTCTGTCTGGATAAATGGACTAAACATTGTGTGTTCCTGTCACCAGTCATGCGTTCTGTCTGGATAAATGGACTAAACATTGTGTGTTCCTGTCACCAGTCATGCGTTCTGTCTGGATAAATGGACTAAACATTGGGTGTTCCTGTCACCAGTCATGCGTTCTGTCTGGATAAATGGACTAAACATTGGGTGTTCCTGTCACCAGTCATGCGTTCTGTCTGGATAAATGGACTAAACATTGGGTGTTCCTGTCACCAGTCATGCGTTCTGTCTGGATAAATGGACTAAACATTGGGTGTTCCTGTCACCAGTCATGCGTTCTGTCTGGATAAATGGACTAAACATTGGGTGTTCCTGTCACCAGTCATGCGTTCTGTCTTGTTCTTGGATTTGCCAATTTCTAGCCTGAGCAATTTCTCCATTCAGAAGTTAGTCGCTGATATGTAGATGCAGAACAAGTCCGTCAAATTATGGAAACGATCTATGATGGTGGTGATTATACTGTACAACAAAATCTAAAGCACAAGGCTTATATGATTCATTTAGATTCTGGGATGATAGTTTTCAAAAATATATTTTTAGTTGAAACAACTAGAAGCAAAATACTATTATAAGCTGTATAAATACTATGATTAATTTCAGAAGCTTGTACATCATAACTTCTGAAATTGTTATTCCAAGGTTAAATTACCGTATAACAATATTAATCATGGGTAAGGGAAGCAACGATAGTGTCCAAAGAAACCAAAAATTGCTCATGTGAAAATCAAATAAATAAAAATACAAAGGAAAAAAGATAATATTGCGACTAAACAATGCGATTTATAATGGGCATCACAATTAATGCATTCCTGTGACAAACGTTCGAAATTCAATCAAATGACATGACATGATATGCGGTTATTACAATGGTGACAATATATTTAAGCACATGTATTCTAAAGTCAAGAGAAATACACGGGAATCTAAGCAGACACACAATTTATCTTTTAAATAAGAGGGGCTGTTTCCAAATGCATCACGGTGTCTGAAACTGACAACAGGTCAATATAGCTCATCACACTCTAGGCAACCAACCCATATTAAACTCGAGAGGTAGCAAAGCCAAGTGTACCGAGAGCGTTCTCTTCCTGTCTTTGTGTTGCTATGGGACATTCTGTGGCTGAACTAAAAGCTGTCGTAACTAATCAAAGAGTCCAAGGCCGATTAAAAAATCAAGGCAATATTCTGCATACAGTGCATACTTACATTTTAGGAAAAGCGTTATCAAAACCCGCCAAATACTGAGAAAAATAATGTGTTGTTTTTCAACCAAAACACATACGAGAGGCAGGAAGATCCCAAACATTATGCACGCCAAATGTACTGATTTGGGTTGATTTTTGGTGGAAAGATCATTATGTTATGTTGTAAATGCCGCAAAGAACACGGTTGTAGTATTACTTAAAATTGGGTCGTGAGAAGGGATATAGCATTAAGTTTGATGGACAGGACATGTACCATTACAGATAAATAGATTCAACGTCACGATATTCATGATATCTAGTTTGAGGACATATAAATACTAACTGAACAAAGCCGAACTCAGGATTGTACTTTTCTGGAGCAAACACAATCAAAGGCTTCAGGCGAAAGATTTAAAATTTATTGTCCGAATATGTCATCACAACTCAATGCAATACCTTGTTAACTGGACCTTATTAATGTCTTTAAATTACGTCGCTATATTTTAGCATCTATAACATATATATTAATCAGATCTGAATGTCTTGAATGTGTAGCATATCAAGAACTATTGATACGTCATGAGGATTTATTGACAGTGTTTCAGGGGATCTAATGATCCTTTTTTGCAGTGTCGTGTACAATAAGGTACGTAAGTATTAATTATTACATTATTACATAAAAAAATCGGATACCAAAGACGCGTAAAATTACAAAAGGAAAGTCGCAAAGTAAAGTTAATGATTTCCCATTTAAAGCGGCTTCCATAGGCGATTCTAACACATTTAGGCGTCGCTAGCAAGGCTAATACATTAAAGCTTCGCTAGGAAGGCTAATACATTTAAGCTTCGCTAGCAAGGCTAATACATTTAAGCTTCGCTAGCAAGGCTAATACATTTAAGCTTCGTTAGCAGGTTATTTTCGTAATAACATTTGACGTTTAGAGTTTTACAGGCCATGAAAATTACCACGGTCTATAAGTTCACATTCACATCGGTAAGTTTATCTTAATGATTACATATTCATCTTTATTCGGATTACGAAGTGCCTTTCTTCAAATAGCCGGGCTCGAAATTAATAGTAGTCCAAAAGCCCGAGGCTAGTGAATTTTCTGTCAGAATATAACATTCTATAACTTGCAGAATCCGATATATATGTCTGTGGTTAGTGGGAAGGACTACTAAATATTAAGCAGTACTAGTAAATATTAAAGAAGAATATTCTTTTTTTCTTCTTCAGTCTACCAGTACTTCTAGTTCTCGTTCCAGCGTAATTTATGTTTCAATCTAGGTCTGCTTAGTTTAATTAACATTTACATAATACAATTCTGAGTCATTACTTTTCATGACTTTAAAATCTTGTGGAGTTTGAATCAATTAGGTACATGTCCAGTGTTGTACATGGACGTGATACGTGTGTCAAAGATATCATGTGAGAAGTAATCTACTAGAACATTAACAACAAGACCCAATACGCTTTATTTTCGTAATAAACGAAAATCGCAGCCGTCTGCATATTGTTGCATTGTATTCATTCATATCCTGTCGCGTTCCGACCATAGATTCCATATACCTGGACGTTAATTGGACTTTACGTATCACGAGGATCCAAAAGAGACAAAATTTACTTATAACGGCCCTACAAACAACATGAATCAGAAGATTAGACTATATGTGCTTGATAAAAACTTCAGTTAACGGAGACATCCATATTTAATACCCCAGTTGTCTTACTGTGAAGAAAATCATCACAGCTGTCAATTGAATATTTTGTGTATTACAATACAGGTGTATTATATTCTTCCCATCCGGGTAATTAAAACAAAACCCAGTGCCGGGGGCTGATAAGAATGAAATAATGTTTTGTTCTCTTGTTTATTGAACGTTCTCTTTATATGGACCACAGTAGATTGCACAAAATTTATGTTATCTCAACTATTTGTATACTTTAATATGGAGGGAAAAAATCTTTTGACGAGTTACTTAAAAGAAAATGAATTATCGCTACTAATTTATTGATTAAAAATGATCCACGTGCCAAAGTGTAAACTTTAAAAGAACACCTGTTTCATGTACTGACTTCATCTTCTGACATCTAATATATATCATCGATTTCATCGATATCTGACTGATTTATTCCGGATAAATTTAAGTACAGGTTGAAGCTAATTTCAAATGGATAATACTAAGATGGTCATAATTATGTTATATATTATACATTATTCTAAAAAAGAAAAGCTTCAGTGATAATGTTTTTTAATGTCCTGTCGCCGTTTATGTATTGAACTCAAAGAGACAAAGGTACACGGCTACTTTAGTGTGAAACTGACAAATTTCATTTGTGGATTTCCTTCTAATGAGTTTTAATGACCCCAAATGGGACGAACATAAAAATGAGTACTAATGACCCTTGATGAAAAAAATATAAAATATGAGTACTAATGACCCCTGATGGGACAAATATAAAAATGAATACTAATGACTTCGAATGGGACCAATCTAAAAATGAGTACTAATGACCACTGATGGAAAAAATATAAAATATGAGTACTAATGACCCCTGCTTGGACAGTTATAAAAATTAATACTAATGACTTCGAATGGGACAAATATAAACATGAGTACTAATGACCACTGATGGAAAAAAATATAAAATATGAGTACTAATGACTCCTGCTGGGACAAATATAAAAATGAATACTAATGACTTCGAATGGGACGAATATAAAAAATGAGTACTAATGAACCCTGATAGAACAAACAAAATATGAGTATTAATGACTTCGAATGGGACGAATATAAAAAAATTGATTACTAATGACCCCTGATGGGACAAACATTAAAAATGAGTACTAATGACTTCGAATGGGACAAATATAAAAATGAGTACTAATGACCCCTGATGGAAAAAATATAAAATATGAGCACTAATGACCCCAGATGGGACAAATATGAAAATGAGTACTAATGACCCCTGATGGAAAAAATATAAAATATGAATACTAATGACCCCTGATGGGACAAACATAAAAAATGAGTACTAATGACCCTTGATGGGACAAATATCTAAAATCCTGCAGGGTAATGCACGTATGTGTAAGTGCACAGATCAGTGCGTAATTATGTGTATGTGTAATGCATACATAGTATCTTACTAATCACAAATTAGTAATTAATTATGAATATGGGTATTGCCTACACAGTATCCTAATAGTCACAAATTAGTGCTCAATTATGCAAATGTGTATTGTATAACAAGTACATTATTTAGATATTTGTTGTTATGGTAACAAACAAATCTTGTATCAGAATTCCAGGATCTACCATACTACTGGATGTGGGCTACCGAAATAATGCAGGGTATGGACTGCCATGATACGGTGCCTGTACGTCATAGTTTGATTTCGGGTAGCCCATACAAGTCATTCCAGGAATCTCTTCCTAGATTTTAGAAGAAATTGCTTCAAATACATTCCAGACAAGGATAAGAAAGATGCAGTTGGATGGTATGATGGCAGCAGAATGCAGAATATATACTTGGCTGGCCGCTTCTTTTCCTTTGATACTTAGTTTTTTTAACTTGTAAGGCCCTGTTTAATACTATCACCAATGCTTTTTCATATTAAAGATTATTTGTTTCTCGTGTCCTTTTACAAGGGCAATGACCTCTACAATACTTACAGGTTCCTAATATCAATATAGTAACTTCTAAAGACCTTGAAATCTTCTGACATTTGTCAAATGTTGCATGTTATAGGTCAATTGTTCGACCCGGATCAGTAAAAAGACACGATCCGTGTATACAAATATTAAATATGGCGGTAGGCCATGTCGCGCTCAGAGGCCCCACGCGATATGTTATCATAATGAAAATAAGTCGTTAATGATTGGTCATTTTATTAATACGACACTGCAATTTAATTTGTGAATACGTGATCGAGTGACTGTCCCTCCTTCAGGTTGTTCTTTCTCTTAGACGTATATTCTCTGATATCCCTCTTATAAGATTTTAACCCCATGAATGCAGCTGCATATCCTCTACATGTATATATTTCGGTATGGCTGCTATCTGTCTGTGATCGACATGTTCTCCAGGCATCGCATGTCATTTATGCGCTTCTTGGCTTGTCCATGAGTATCTCGCTAAAGATCTGGCAAGAAGAAATGGCTATGGGTTTGTTTGGCGGGGAGTTGGGGTTGTGGTCCTCTTCACGCCCAGATTTATTAAATATAATGTATTTGTTTTACTCCCATAACAATGAACTCACGTAACGTATGAGTAGTCACTTCAACAACGTAATCTGATATCTTATTTTGTCTCTTAAATACACTTGTTTCAATTAGTTTCAAGAATTTGAAGTCTGATAACACATGTATTTATTCAAAAGGAGTCAATCCTTTATTTATCGTCTTTTGTTTAAGTATTATTGTTTGAAAATGTATGCGTTCATTTACACATAGATGATAATGCATTCTTACAGGAGTTACATTGTTAACGTTTTGGTTGAATAGATTCATTTGGTCTGCCAAAATTAATCGCATGCGAAATTCACTGAGAACACGTGTTCAAAGTATTGTGTTCGTAATATAGCATCGCATTTCAGTCCATATTACGCCACATCCTGATTAATTAATTTCACTAAAGGTAATTCAAATAAAGATTAAAGGTTGTTGTTATATATATATATATATATATATATATATATATATATATATATATATATATATATATATATATATATATATATATATTCCATCATCTTTCAAATCTAAATCAGCTGATATAAAGTTACTGTACTGTATCATTTAGCTTTGAGAACGGATGTGGAGAAAATGTATATTCGGCATACCCGTCTAAACTATTATTACACACACACACACACACACACGCACACACACACACACACACACACACACACACACAGAGGCACTGATTTTATTTGAGAGAGCCGTATTCAAGCTATGACATCAATCTCGTCTGTGATGTTTGTATTAAACGTTTACAGAACGTTAAGAAAAAATGAAATTAAATGTACGTTTAATACTAATTTTCAGTGGCGTCAAATGGGGGAATGTGGGATGTAGGGTCCTAATTTATGTAGCCTATATACGATAATTAACAAGCCCGTCAAGTTATGCCACCCCCGAAACCCCGAAAAAAATTGAAATGACGTCCATGCAAATTATGTGTAAGATCAGGTTTTGCTATGTGAATGTTTGGTCCAAATGCTTTAACCAATTTCATGGGGAAGAGTTGTTTCAGGATTTTACAATCAATAAATATCCCAGACGTTTAAAACAAATTTTTGTATCAACATTTCATTTTTACATGTATTTGTTGAAAATTCAAATGCTATTTCACCATACGCGTTTGCATACAAACGTGTAGTTTGTAAAACGCAGGGAGTTTAGAGCAATTATACGTTATCGAGATTTGTACTTAAATCAATTTTGATTTTATATTGATCTCAATCATTTTACGTTTGAAGTGTATTGCAATGATTTAGCGTTTAAACTGTACCACAACTGTTTTGTGGCATGGATGGTAGCACAATAAGTTTGAGTGAAGATTTGTATCACCGCAATCATTTCTTGTCGATTAGTCTCTGCAGCCAGTCCTTCACGATTTGCATCTCTAAGGTTTCGAGTCACTATTTGTGTCAGTCATTTTCCAGCACGACTGGTATTTAACAAATATTTATTACGATCTGAATATTACAAGCTCAGAAACAGATTTTACAATAATTAAAGGTATATCCTTTTTATAGCATTTTAATAGTTTTGTCTCTTAAGTTTTAACGTTCAGGTGTACATGCTTACATTTTATTTGGAAGGATGTTTCTTCCGAAGATTTTAAAAGACATACATACATACATACATACATACATACATACATACATACATACATACATACATACATACATACATACATACATACATACATACATACATACATACATACATACATATGCTTGACATAATCTCAAACAAGAATAACGTTTTCACTGGTGTATGATGCTCAAGACTCTCCTGCAAATGTGGACATAGTATTTATTTAGACAGGCAAAGCTGCTTTATATGTATAATATATGTATGATTCGGAAAACGCGAGAACATATATGCTAGTAATAGTTCCAACACGGGCTAAATGCGACTTAGATGCAACACGTGTTACATGCGAGTTAGTCCCTGCGCGTGTTTTAAGTTTAGTCACAACACGTTAAATGAGAATTAGTTCCAATACGTGTTAAATCTGAGTTATTTCCAGCACATGTTAAATGTGGGTTCCTTACAAATAGTGAATGCGAGTGATTGATAAAGGCCTTCAGAAGTAATTCCCTATTTCCATATTTGTAGTATTATAAAATAAATTTTGGAAGTACTTCGCTCTTCCTTACAACGATTCGGACACCTGTTTTGGTAAGGTACAAAAATCTATTTCCAATCACATATGCTTTAAGCCAGGCACAGACTGCTGTCTTTCCAATCACATATGCTTTAAGCCAGGCACAGACTGCTGTCTTTCCGATCACATATGCTTTAAGCCAGGTAAAACTGCTGTCTTTCCGATCACATATGTTCTTGGTCATGCTCACCATCATTCTCTTTCCAGTTTCATCTGTTCTCGGTCAGATACAACACCGCTCTTTTTCCAGTCACATCTGTTCTTGGTCAGGTACAATCCCTCCTTTTTGCTAAAGCACGTTTCAACAAGCTGGCAGAATAATATGAATACAAGTCTCTAACGAGTACTTAACAGCCTGTAAAAGTTTTTAACGTGTCCTTAGGCAGCCTGTATAAGTCTTTGACGAGTCACTTAGGCGCATGGGGAACATGTATAATCTGTTTTCTTACAAGACAAATTAGTAAATAGACAACATACTACACCAAATAACTACAAAGAAAATACATTTAACCTGTTTTCAAGCAGTACATGCAAATCTGATGTTTGAGAAAGGCTGGCGCTATAATAATCGCAGGCGTCAAGGGGGAAAGAGCAGCAAGATCTCGTAAGTGTTAAGCAACAATTATAGAAAGGTAGACAGGCAGAGCTAAGTTAATCTGTCACTGACAAAAATACCAAATTCCATCGGATTCTTACTTTTTGGGTTTTTGTTTTCTTTCTCAATATTACCTAAGCCAATAAGCCATCTGTCATGTGGCCATTTTGAATTTCGAGCTAGAAATGGATGCTACCAGTTGCCGGTATGTGATTAAAGTGTACACAGGTTTGTTCTGGAAATATTTGCATGCAGCAAAATTGCACATTATAATGAAGAAGTGACATCAGACACGCGTATCGTCCATCAGTATCAACAAAGATTTGAGGGGAGGAGAGTTATCGGACTAAATATAACCTACTATGTCTGCAGTATTATTCTTATATCAGTCAGCCTAATTCGTATTTCTCAATATTCTTTCATTAGTAAAATATATCCTTCCAACTACCATTCCATTTCTTAAATATGTTTTTTTATCTCTTCAAAGGAGAAACATCTAAACAAAGAGTGAAAATGTGTATTTTGTTTTCAAGGTTATGCAAAAATTTATAACGCATATTTCTTGAAGTACGTGATTTTAAACAAAATATGACTGAAACCTTCCCACGAACGCGTGGTAACGGAGGTCATCCTTCAAGCTATTCGTCAAAATAAATCGGCTATTATAACACTCAAAATTTGAACAACCGTATATACCTATTTAATTGCATGCGTCAATTACGGCAACAGAAATGTCCCATTTTCCATTAAAAATGCAGTTAAAAATATAAATCACATCGGTGGCATTGTGAGCTCTTCAACATGAAAAATTAAGTGGAGTTTTATGGACGGAAAAGTAAATTTATTAATTCACACAGCTACAGATTTGATGAAATATAATTTTACGCACTGTTAATGACGTATAGTTTTGAGAAGAACTACGTCGTTAAGTGCTGATAATGTAACACGTAAGACTGAATTACTTCTCTATTACGCATTAATAGTCAATAAAGTCTTAATGCTTAATAAAAGTAATAATACAAATAATAATGATAATAATAATAATAATAATAATAATAATAATAATAATAATAATAATTTTAAAAAAAAAAATAATAATAATAATAGTGATGATGATGATAATGATGATGATAATAATAAAGATAATAATAATAATTTTCATATTAATAATACTAATAAAACCAACAATAATATATACAATAATAATAGTACTAGTAGTTTTAGTAGTAGCATTAATAATAATAATAATAATAATAATAATAATAATAATAATAATAATAATAATAATACAGTCTTTATTATATGAGGGTAATACGGTCAAAAGTAATTCTCCCTTTCGTTAATTATAAAATCAGAGGAGACTTATCGGACGAAAGTAGTGTATATAATGTTATGTATTTTAAGCATTATTATTATTTGTGTAACGATGCAAACGTATAAACCGTTTCCTTTATATATTTTAATTAGTCAGAATCAGGACAACTGTTCCTGGCTACTAAGATACTTTATAGTACTGATGGTCACTACGCGTGGTCATTTTAGAAGAAAACGAATTCAAAGTTCATTTTTCATACATGCCAAGATTTGTTAATTCCTTCATTCGTTTTTTCGTGAAACAACCTATATACGCCTCGGACAATTTTCAGATGGACTCATATTTTGAAATGTGAAAGGCATCGTTTGTTTGAAATGCCCTTCAAATATGATCAGAGACCTTCTAATGTTCTTTATATTATACGTGTACGTGGTCGTTAAATCAAATTATAAACGTTCACGGTCCTTACCGTTGTTTATTCATTCATTCATTCATTCATTCATTCATTCATTCATTCATTCATTCATTCATTCATTCGGCTGAAAATACAGTACTAATGACAACTTCGTAAAGAGAGCGTAAAGCCGAGTGAGTACCATCTGCTGCCACGCCACTTCACTGAATAAACGAACAGTAATTTTCTGAGTTAAATTCCTAATGTCTTTTCTTTTTTTTCTGTATGAGGTCGCGTAAATCAAGAATAAAACGAAATTTAATTTACAATGTTTTGACTTTCAAAATTTTCTTTGTTTTATTGTTGACGGACTAAACTCAACTTTAATTTCGTCTGTTGATCGATATTATAGTTTCCATGATGATATTTACCATCTAGTCTCCAATCTGGTACTTGGATTCAATGACCTATATTGTTTATATTGCAGTGAAATACGTTTGCATTGGACTTAAATTCCTCATAAACGGTTGAAACATAGCGACCTACCCTCGAGGCTTACAATGTGGTCCGGAAGTCACTCAGCGACATACCCTCAAAACGTACTCTGTGGGCTGGACGTCACTAAGCAAACTATCATCTAGCCTTATTCTGTAGGCTAGACGTCACTCAGTGACCTACCCTCTAGACTTACTCTGTGGTCTGGAGGTCATTCAGCGACCTACCCTCTAGACGTACTCTGTGGTCTGGAGGTCACTCAGTGATTTACCATCTAGGTTTACTATTTGGTCTGGAGTTCACTCAGCGACGTACCCTCGAGTGTTACTTTTTTTGTCTGGTAGTCACTCAGCGACCTACCCTCTAGGCTCACTCTGTAGTATGGAGGTCACTCAAGGACCTACGCTTGAGGCTTACTCTGTTGGTTGGATCTCAAAGTCGGGAAGCACGAAGACACATGTTTGGTAGACACATAAATCTAAATTGCATATGCAAGACATGTGAGAGTCCTGTCTCTCGCAAACCAGATGACTAAATCAATCAGACTCTCTTGGATAATGTATCCATGTCTCTCGTAAACCAGATGGCTGAGTCAATCAGGCTCTCTTGGATCAGTGTCTGTCGTAAAACAAAAGCAAAAGCAGAGACAAACGGCTCTCGTACATATAGTATCCATGTCTCTCGTAAACCAGATGGCTGAATCAATCAGGCTCTCTTGGATATAGTATCCATGTCTCTCGTAAACCAGATGGCTGAATCAATCAGGCTCTCTTGGATATAATATCCATGTCTCTCGTAAATCAAAAGCTGTGAGAAACAGGCTCTCGGGGATATAGTATCCCTGTCTCTCGTAAATAAAAAGCTGAGAGAAACAGGTTCTCTTGGTTATGTTATATAACAGTAGTAAAAGTAATGTACATCAACTTAGCCATTTTCCTTTTATACAAGATTACTAATATGAAAACGAAACAAAATATGCGCCAATAAAATTTAATAACATTTTAATAGACATATCCTGCATTAGAAACGTTTGCATTACACATCCGTGTATAGGCGTTTGTGCAAATAACTAGAATTACATGACTACCAATGTATAGACGAGCAAACTGTGTAAATGTATAAAATAAGCTCTACTTTATTGATAGGAAATTAATTAGTCGTACAACAACAACCGATGATGATTTTGGAGAGAGAGAGAGAGAGAGAGAGAGAGAGAGAGAGAGAGAGAGAGAGAGAGAGAGAGAGAGAGAGAGAGAGAGAGAGAGAGAGAGAGAGAAGAAGAAGAAGAAGAAGAAGAAGAAAAAGAAGAAGAAAACACACAGGACAGATGAATAAGCAGACTTACCAGTCAACTGAGCTGAGATGATCGTTATACACGTTAGAAGAATCCAGTAAATAGCTATGTACTCCACATTATACCTGGAATTCATATTATAAAAATTCCAGTCCATTTAAATGAAAAAGTAATCCTTTCTTCCAATGTCCTTTGGTAGAAATAACCTCTAGGGATCTTAGTTTTCTCCCTCTTTTTAGTCTTTGTAAATACATAGATAGGCATACACGTCAATTGGTGTTTTCATGTCTTCGAAATTACTGTCTTGAAATCTAAAGCCCAAATTGTATCCGGTTTGAATTCCAATTACATTCCATGCACCAAAAATTCAGTTGCATGTCCGATTAGATACCTGTAGAAATTACAATGCTCTTTTATATGCATTTCTCCATCTTTTCATCTTTTTCTTTCTGCCAATAACCTGTAGCAACGTCCCTACGTCTTGGTATTATATACTTCATTTAACAATAAATGTTCATTTAGCATCTATAAATAATATATATTGGTTTTGGTAATCGTCCCGCCTTTCCAAAACCTACAGGGGTTCCATTACACAAAGTACATTCTCCAGTTTGGGGCAGTTTCACGCCCTTTTAGTCATGTCTTGTCTTACTTGTCATCAGTAATTCAGATCATAATCAATAACCCTCTTTTAACATTTTCCACGTCTTTACGTCATATTATTACTAAAACATTTGTGAAGGTTTTCCATCTTGTCACCCATAAAATTTATTTAAGTCTAACGCTTTATACTGCCTATAAGTATGATGATGCTGTAATGTCACTGTTTGCTTTTGCCTCTAGGGAAGACTAAAGTCCAATAAACCGTATCCGCTCATGCTGGTGAAAGGTGTTGAAAAGGAGTCGAGATCAAGTGGGTATGCAGACGCTTCGTCGCAGGTAAAAATGAAATGACTTCACCATGTCTATAGAAAGTATTACATATTCAATATAGTTATGGCTGAACCCCCGAGTTTGCTTTGTTCAGGCAGAGAAAGTATTTTCTTCACAATGAGCAATCCAACATTTTGTTCGCTAAACTCTGCGTAAGCCAATCATCAGCCTGAAAAATACAAAAAAAAAAAACTTATTTACAGACGAAAAATGAACTCCTCGTGTTATTTAATAATCATGCTGTTGAAATCAGTGACACATGGGACAGTGGTGTCAAATTCCTTAACAAACTAAAGGAAAATTCAATGGTTCAGAGATGTATATCATTATTATGAAGTCAAGACTTGCATATGTTGTGGAATTATGATCTTTAATTCATTTTTTTTTTACAATAGTAAAAGAGAAAAATAATTGTCCCTTTGGTATTTTAGTTTGGGATAGCATTTAGATTTTTTGAAAGTATGTAAACTGTGAGACGACGACGATAACAACAACAGCCAAATAACCACAAATATAGATTACGTTTGGCAATACATACTTGCAACACTATCCGCGTTCTATTATAGATACTCGCTTACTGTTCATACAATTTGTTTGTTTGTTTGATTACGATTCTTAACGTAGCTTAAAACAAATTTCAGTCATATCTCTACGATGCCTGCAGTGATGTCTATAGTGATGTCTAGCAGCAGGGCATCATGCCGCAGACATGTAGCATGAAGTCCCACCCAGTCTTATTATCCTGACACCAGGCCGACCAGTCCTAACACTTTCCTCTTAATCCTGAGCGTCAAGCGAGGCAGCTGTTAATGCCATTTTTGCAAGTCTTTGGTATGACTCGGCCGGGGATCGAACCCACGACCTCCCACTTCCGCAGCGGACGCTCTAGCCACTAGGCCACCGGAGCGCTTACTGTTAATAAAAAGTAAGCCTCACGGTGTGATATGCTGATGTATATGCACATACTGAATGAGGAAGATACACGTGACCAAAATCTGCCTAACTATAACACAAGTCTAGTAATATTTGAAATGTACTGGCAGATAAACGCGACCACAATCTCCCTTACTATATCACAAGCCTTGTATTATTTGAATTTACTGGAAAATAAGTAAAAAGTATTCAATCTTTTATTTTGGAAAGGCTCAAATATATTGCAATTGTTATTAAATGACTAAATTCCCTGAAATATGTCTAGTTTCGAAATTTAGGAAATATTATACATATAACAGTAATTAAAGGTAATAATATGATAAATTTACCGATAATAAAATAAAAGTGTACGATTTATTTGATTTATTATTATTATTATTATTATTATTATTATTATTATTATTATTATTATTATTATTATTCACTTCTTATTTTCATGTTATCTTCACATCTTTGTTTAATACATGCGTTAATATCTCTCATTTTCTTTGCATAATTTTTAAAATACTAATTAGAAACTAATTAAAAATACTAATTAGAAACGAATACTGTTGAGATACTGATGGCGCTTGTTGTGAAACTGATCTGGTGTGCTAGTGGTTGGAGAGAGTCCGTCTCTGATGAGGGAAGTCGGGGGTTCGAACTCAGGCTGACTCATACCAAAGACTTACAAAAATGGCACAGCTGCCTTGCTAGGCGCTCAGCATTAAGAGGTTGGTGTTATGACTGGTCGGCCTTGTGCCAGGATAATGTAGATGGATGGAACATCATGCTAGACTTCATAAACTGCCACACTGCATACATCGTAGCGACGTGGCTGATTTTTAAAAAAAATCTCTCTCTCTCTCTCTCTCTCTCTCTCTCTCTCTCTCTCTCTCTCTCTCTCTCTCTCTCTCTCTCTCTCTCTCTCTCTGTATTTATATGTATGTCTGTCTGTCTGTCTTTCTCTCTCCCCAAAGGTTTTTATTTAAACGCACGCATATGTTTGAACATGGTGCATTTTACAGGACACAAATTAACGAAGTGATTTCATACATTGTATTATATTCCAAGAATACGTGCATGCAGGTATGAATATTTATATATTTGTATGAATGAATAAATCTGTGCACAAGTATGAGTATATCAAAATGCTTATATAATATGCAATTGTATATATGTATCCACTAATATGAATGTGGATGTTTTGTACGTATATGTAAGTATACAATTTAGGATAGACTGACTCTTTTTTACATACGATTTATGTGTTCTGTTGTGTGTATCAAACGTCCGACCTTCAATCTTTGCAACAAACTTAAGCATATGTATATACTTGCTGACAACAAATCTGATAAGTATGTTATTGGTTTGCAACAAATGTGATGTCTATAAAATACTTTTAGCTTGAGATTAGACTGAAGGATGAGGAAGTGAATACGGCGAAAATTCTCTCTGTCATAAAATGACTCATCATAGAATAAAACTAAGTTCGATTAAGACATAGTTCGACTGAAATTTAGTTCGAGTAAAATTTAGTTGATGTAAAACTTGATATTATTAATAATATTAGTATTAGTAGTAGTAGTGGTGGTGGTATTACTATTATTATTATTGCTCTCTTTTCAAACTCTTAAATATATATATATATATATATATATATATATATATATATATATATATATATATATATATATATATATATAAATATATCCATCTTTAAGCATTCCTTTTCATCAATTATCGTCGTTTTGTCATAAAGTTGTTTTTTCTTCTTCTTTTACTTGAACGTGAACATGTATACTGTCACATCAATAGGACGAAGAATATTTGTAAAAAAAAAAAAAAGAAGAAATCTTGGTCGAAATCCGCAATTGACTGTTTTACCCTGAAGCAAAGCAAGATGTAGTAGAATAGCATGATCTTCAATAAAGAAAAAAAAGCTGCATAAATCGGTACTCAAGGGTGTTCAAGCACGTTTTCATTTCTTACGTGAACAATATCAACATCTTTGTCTGTATTTAGATTTATAAATAAGTACGCACACGTTCAAAGTAGAAAGGACTTTTATTCAAACATTTTTGGTGCAATTTCAAAACATTTCTCTATTCTTGAAATTCATTCTACAAATACAAATACTTATATGCAATCGTCTTATGGACTTACTAGTTAGAAAGTTAGCTAGCTAGTTAGCATGCTAGCCGCTTCTCAATTGATTATATTATTCAGCAATTAAATACTTAGCGAAACAAATGCTTAAACACTGAAAACGAATTTGTATAGAATAACATTGATATGGAATTACATTGAGACACAAATAATAATGTTACAAAGCATTAAATGAAAAATTGTTTGCCAGTACGTGTTAACCTTTGCTTTGTCTACTAGACGTGAACTGGGCATTGGACGTACGAGTTTTGAACAGAATCATGTACCATTCCGTAATAGATGGGATTTTATACCATTATGATGCGAAAAGCATATATACACATTGAAATGATTCACTACTACGTCGGTTTATTCTGAAAGATCGACACCATAATTGCACTATTATATCATCAATGACATAAATCCAATCAGAAATCGTGTGTTGACTAATGGGAAAAGGGTTTTCGATTCTGTTTCTATCCCTTTCACTTTGACGTGGATAGTGAGTAAAATATTTATGGACCGGTATTTAAAAAAAAATGTTTACGTTTCACCTACCCAAGCACAGAGGTGTAGGCAAGCCAGCTATGTTAAATATATGGATATTGCATGCTTAGAATTCAAACTATACATGTCTAGACTGTGCTTTGGGTAATAACCTTTTGAATACCATCAACGAGAGTCTCAACAAACATATATTACTCATAAATCAACTTTATGGATCTCTAAGGATATACTTGTTAAGGACCTCCTCTGCATTGTAAAAATAATACAAACTGAATCAACACTCAACTTACTAAACGTCAAGTTAAAACTCGGCGTAAATTTATTTATTTACTTATTTATTTATTTTCGTTCTGGTCTTTTCAAAGCGATTGCTGATTTATATAGATATATGCCCGAATGAAAGTTAATGAACATATACTAAAGGAACACGCAACAGCCTTCTATTGCTAGTGCTAAAAACGGTTCGAAACATTAATCAGTACGTAATTTCAATGCGAAATTATTTCGCGTGTGATTACGATTTTTAACGTAGCTTTAAAAAAAAACAATCAGTCATATCGCGACGGTGTCTGCAGTGTGGCACTTTATAGTGATGTCTAGCCGTAGGCATGTACCATGATGTCCCACCCAGTCACATTATTCTGACACCAGGCCGACCAGTGCTAACACAAACATCTTAATGCTTAGCGCCTAGCGAGACTAGCTGTTAGTACCAATTTTGTAAGTCTTTGGTATGACTCGCACCCACGACCTCCCGCTTCCGAGACGGACGCTCTAACCACTAGGTTACCGGAGTGGTTTCGAAATCATTTCGCTATTTTATTGCAAACATAACTTCGTTTTATATATCACTTTCGAATAGTTGTGGCTGTTTCAGATTTAATGAACCATCAGCAAAAATAGAAGAAGAAAAAAAAACAACACGAGTTTGAGCGAATTCGCTTATAATGTTCAATAAATGAATATAGTATGAAAACCGTTTTTATTCCTTTCCATAGCTTGACAAGGATTTCATATATTTTAGATTAATATATATCTAGTGACTCCTGCCTCTACATATCGGTAAAAATATAAATGTAATAATATATGCCTACACACACACACACACACACACACACACACACACACACACACACACATTATATATATATATATATATATATATATATATATATATATATATATATATATATATATATATATATATATATATATATATATATATATAACACCACTCCAATATGCACATGACACATCCAATCGGACAATACACACACAATATGTAGACTTACCTGTGTGTTTAATCCATTAATCTGGGGGTAATTCAAACTGTGAGTAAAATCACCGCTTGTCACTCCACTGTCTATTTTAACCGCAGTTAGTTCAGCAGATGTCCATTTCAGTCCAACTTGCCAATCAGATTTTATCTTTTTCTCCTCGGATACTCACATTACGCCGTTCAATGCTAGAAAACGTATCCTCGCAAATTTCGCTATTGTATTTTTATGGCTCAAGACGTCTCAAGTATCGCCTAACATACCACCATACCAGTTGTCGAGAAAGGTGTACGTAGCCGCTCATAGTAGCCTCCCCCATTCCGCAACATGTCATTAATGCCGGATCGCAATTTGTTTGGTTGTAAAGTCGATTGTGTATGAATGTGGTTTCACAGAAGACGAAGAAATAATAATATTTACAGAAGATTTATTTTAAGACAGGGCGCGTGCTTTCAACCATTGAAGAGCTTGCCGTTCTCTTAAAGTGAGTAATAAATCTTCAACATGACACTCATTAAAACAGGTGTGAAAACACATTCATAGTATAAAGAAACTTACTTTATTGTCTTTATTAAGTACAATGTATATATTTATAAGAAAATTCCCCACCCCACCCCGTGACTTCCAAGGTTAAGCTTACACTACATTCAAAACAATGAAATTGTTTTAACACACATTTGTTCTTCTGTGTTAAATACTTTCATACGATAGTTTATCATGTAGACAATAAAATAATAAATTATTCTACATGTGTACGCTTTTGTGTAGTACTCCCCAATCTCTCTCTCTCTCTCTCTCTCTCTCTCTCTCTCTCTCTCTCTCTCTCTCTCTCTCTCTCTCTCTCTCTCTCATCAACGTGTTAGGTTATTGCAAGTCTTAATACCTAATTTCTTGTTCCTGGGATAACGTTGGAGACTTTTGACAGTGTTTTTGATCTGTCATGGTAATATGCCTTGACGGATGGGTGGGTAGGTGGGTGGGTGGAATTGGAGCAAAGCGATCCACTTGGCAGGAATAGGACTGATTTTATATATATATATATATATATATATATATATATATATATATATATATATATATATATATATATATATATATATATATATATATATATATATATATATATATATATATATATATATATATATATATATATATATATATATAAGCTACGTTACAAATAAAATCACACACACACACACACACACACACGCGCGCTCGCACATGACCTCACAACTGGTGAATATGTATAAACCCTTCCTTATCAAAAGAGATATAGAATTCAAATGCACAATATCTCACATTGAATAGTATATATCGTTGACTGGACTTTTAATCAGATGTTCATTTTTCTTTGTTGAAATTTTAACTTTCGTGTGTCTTTACATAATCTTACATCTTGTGCAATTCTTTATCTACAGATTTTGAGAACGCTACATTTCATAGGCACAATATAGCCATTGTTGTGTTAAAGACACCATATAAGCAAGAGTGTGTTAAAAGGTACCATGCGTATAGCCACGACTGTCTCAAAAGGTAGCTTATAAACAATATTGTTTTCAAAGACACCATACAACCATTATCGTGTTAAAAGGCACCATATATAGTTTATTTGCTAGCGTGCCGGACACGTATTTGAGGGTAGCGGGTTCGATATTCACCTAGGTCGGCTTGCCAGATGTATCCATGGGAATAACACTTATCTCCTACTTTATTAGCATTATACAACCAATATGGCGTTAAAAGTGTCGCTAAGATAATTAAATAACAGTCGAAAGTAGTCGAAAGTACTTTGCATGGAATCTTAGCATGTCATTAAACGACTTCAGACAATCTTTCTTTTCTTCTTCATACCGCTCGTGAAAAAAATAAAAGGTTAATTCGCACATTTAAGTACATTGATGTATTAGTATATATAGTATTCATATGTCGTCATAGACTTTATTTATTACGGCCTTTAAAATTAGTATCTGTCGTAATTTGAATCCTCTCATCATAACAAATAACAATAACGTGTCTTGATACATGCTAAATTGTCAAACTTGGACATCATCGACACTTTTGTCTGCACTTCTACTTGTCTACACTCCTTGTCTACACATATATATATCTACTTGTCTACACACCTACATGTCTACTTGCAGGCCCGCACCTAGGAAATTCTGGGCCCCAGGCAGCTGACAGAGTTCGGGCCCCTTTCGTGTTTCAGATATATGCGTATATTTTAAAACGCGGGCCCTATCTAGCTCGGGCCCCTGACAAGTGCCATGGTTGTCCCCCGCCCCCTAGGTGGGGGCCTGCTACTTGTCTCCACATCTACATCTCTACACATTTACATGTCTACTTGGTCTTCACTTCTACTTGTCTACACTTAATTAAAACTTAAAACTTAACAGAGACCAGCTAACATCACTATATCGTCAATAAGTACTGTACAATGAAATGTTGGGATAAATATTTAATTATCTTCATTACACACTTGAAATCAGATTAGAATTTATTTTTGAATTTACTTCTCATGTTGATCCCTTATACATATAATGCAAGCTATTTTGTCATGAGGAGCAAGAATGTTATCGTGGTCCATTGGTATCCTGGCAATATGCAAATTATCCAGAAATGAATGATCATAATATTCCTGAACTAACAGGACTTTACCGGCACCTCTGTAAATTTCGGATAGCGGTTGTACATACTAGTAAATTTAAACAATAAAGAATGATTGACAGTTACATCGCATTAGCTTAAGGAATTTAGCAAACTGTACCCATTCATTGATTAAAGTAAAGCTTAATTATCAAAGCCTTTTCTGTCTGTGTCTGTCTTTATCAGTAGCGTACTAATTGGGGGCTGATGTGGCTTTTTTTCCCCCCGTGTGCCGCAGGTCTTTGGGCGCCTAGAAAGCTGATACAAATTAACTCTCTCTCTCTCTCTCTCTCTCTCTCTCTCTCTCTCTCTCTCTCTCTCTCTCTCTCTCTCTCTCTCTCTCTCTCTCTCTCTCATACACACAAACACACACACTCTCTCTTCATGTGCAGATATGGCGCCTGCATTGACAATAATAATAACAACACCACCACCACCATCAATAATAATAATAATAATAATAATAATAATAATAATAATAATAATAATAATAAATAATATGACAGTAGTTATAGTAGCAGCATCACCAGATGACACAGCTATATGTAATGCCAGCAAAATCAGGACGAATTAACTTACATTGTAGCTTCTAAACCGTAGACGTTGCTGTATTCGACAGTAGGAGGTGAACATATGACATCATAATTTGACCGATAATATAACTATATGACCTGAAGTAATTGGGATATGAATGCATGGCTTGGTTAGAAACCCCACGTTGCTCTAATTGGCAAAGGACTAATGTAAAGATCAATAAGACATACGCTATAAATATTACAAATTATTTAACGCTTAAAATATGACAGACAACAGAAAATCAAGCATAACGACAGGCAATATCAAGAGCATATTATATATATATATATATATATATATATATATATATATATATATATAGGTTAAAGTGAGGAACCAAACTACAATATCCATATACAGAAATGTTAAGAGAGAGAGAGAGAGAGAGAGAGAGAGAGAGAGAGAGAGAGAGAGAGAGAGAGAGAGAGAGAGAGAGAGAGAGTCAATACGTTGGCTGGTTAGTAGCGGTGGACGCCAGTTTACAAAGATGTACCGTTCAATCTTTGTTGATAGACATGTACAAAATGAGAAGGAAGGAGGCACAGTTGAAGTTCATACGTATTTTTGGATCAGGATGGCCAAACATCTTCAACACAGTGGGCCAGATGGATAACAAATGTAAATGTCATGGGTGATACATCGTATATATTATAATAATTATAATATGATAATATAAATGACTTTTTGTGCTAGCGAAGGACATAATAAAAGAACCTGTAGTTGGACCACTTTGTACTAGACAACTGTCTAACCTCTGCATAACGTACTGATAGAGACCATATCTGGAACGTTTTCTCACACAATGGCACTATTTGTAATTATTCTACGTCGTTTGGTAGTTTGATTCTGAAATTAACGATTGTGGCAGGATGTTGGAATTGGTAAAAAAAAAACCTGAGTACTGATCGTCAAAACCAGACAATTTTAAATTAAAACATGGGTATTTAAGTTTGTCGACTTTATATACGAACCACCACTTCATTAGGCAAAGCTAACATATGACTTAGATCGGATCTTCAGGTAGAATAAAATGGGTCAAAGGGTACAACCTAGTGATATTCCCCGCGAGGTATCAAATTATCATATTTGCCTTTTCTCCGCCATGGATGTGATCCATCAGAAAATAAATAGGCCTATTTCCCACTGTGTTGTAGGGGCCTATTAGAATATCTGTTGATATTAGATACGTCTTTAGAAGAACTAAACAATATTTGACAATGCTCCTTCACAATGTAGACTTCGCCCCGTCGCTTGAAAGCAAATACTCTTATGAAAGAGGCGAGCTTCTATTAGGTGACCGGAATGCTTAAACATTATTAAGTCTAAATGAAGAAAAGAGCTTGGTAATGTGATTTTTTATTTACTGTAGTTTTCAGGCAGGCAAAAGATAAAACTGTTATTGAAAAGGTGTGTATTATGTCTCTCTGTTCCGAAGTGGTTTAAATTGTGTGACAAGTACGTGCCATGGGAGACCCCAGATGAGTCAACTAAAAAGATAGTTATCTCATCATTTAGAACACAATAGCTGGGGTTCAAAAGAATATTGAAGTGGAATGTAATAAAAGATATCTTAATGAAGATATCAGCTATTATTTTGCTTTGGTGACAAGTAGTGACAAATGGTGCGAGATGATAGAAAATCTGAAATTTGAAATTGAATCTCTACCCCCCACCTCTCTCTCTCTCTCTCTCTCTCTCTCTCTCTCTCTCTCTCTCTCTCTCTCTCTCTCTCTCATACACACACAAGTACTAACTAGCCTGAGCGCTGTTGACTCTTAATGGGTCTTTTTCAAAGGCAAATACAAAACATTGACAAGACAAACGAATAAAACACAACAACCGTTGTTTAAAACACTTTACATGACGGTGATGTGTTGCAGATGCTGGGAAATATGCTATATTGAACTAGAAATCGACGAGCCATAACGACATAAGTTATTGTACGTAAATGTATGAATGGATAAATTATATCCCGGATATTTCATTGTTATAGTAGTAATTTAAGTTATTTGATGGCTAATACGCAAATTTAGAGAATTATTGAAAAGAAAATGTGTCGGCTGCAAGCTATTTATTTTATTTGTGAATGTCTAGACATTTTAGTTTAAACGGCTTGGTTTTAATGTTCTAAGGTGGCGTATCCAGAAAGATTCACTTTCTTTCCTGATTTCGGAACTCCAATTGGGGCTGTGTGCAATCGCAACATGTTTATATCAATGAAAGTGTGACTACGGGAGGAGAAGTGTTCTGCGACTGGGCTTTTGTACAGTTTCTTAATCATCCAATCTGATATTTGATGGTTGTTCCTTTTTGTGTAGCTTTCCAGTTTTCTCCAAAATACTGAATGCTACATACAGATTTTACAAGTGATGAGAACAATTACATTATCTGTTTTGCACGTTTAGCTTGGACCATGCATGGTCAATTTGTCTCAAGTCACTGTGTTAGGAAATATATCCTGGTCTCTATCATATATTGACATGTCTTGCATATTTTATCTCCACATGGGTCAATATTGACCAGACTGGTCTTGGTTACTGATTTGCGTTAACTTCGCCCTGAACCAGATGTTCTTGAGGATTTTTGGTCTCCGGTTGGCTACTACGGGTTCGTTTGGGAGGATTAACTTCAGTGCGTCAGACGATTCCACAATTTGAAACGTGTTTTCCCATGATTTTATATGCTTTGGAGTTGTCTGGATGGTAGGTCAGGATAAATGGTATCCCTTCAGCATTTTCCTTCTCTCCATATTTTAGTAGGTCATTGTCGTATGTTTCTTTGATCCATTGGTTTGCCTCCGCAATCAGGTTATTGTCGTAGCCACGGTAAATTAAATGTTGAGATAACTCGTCAGACCTTTCTAGGAATGTTTCATCGTCGGAACAAATTCTGCATATCCTCAGTGCCTACGTTTGTGAAATCCACGAAGGACTCTCCAGGCATTCTTCTTATTGCCGGGCACCATAGCCATAAAACGTTGGAAGCTGTTCTCTGTGCACGCGAGAAAGAGATTGTGCTGATAACCTTTATTCGCATTTGCACACATCGGTTGCAGCAATTTGGAGTCTGGTGTGTGTGTGTGTGTGTGTGTGTGTGTGTGTGTGTGTGTGTGTGTGTGTGTCCCTATCCGATATCATTGAGAATTTTACAATAGGCGGAATGAACAAACTCTGCAATTCATGAAATATTATACATAATGCATCTATATATTATGTGGTTTCAAAACATAAATACCTTGTTTTCTTCAGGTAGTTTCAGTAAAAATACTGCAAACAAATGTATTGAACAGCTTTACAGGAAGATGGCAAAAAAATAATATTCTTGCAGAAAACGCATGCGTGCGTATGCATCCAACAATGACCGCCAGTTACAAGGCCTGTGCAACCTGAGCAATCATGCTGTATAAAGACCAGGCGTTTTACCCCCTAGAAACATATTGCCCCCCCCCCCCCCTCGCCCACTGTACAGCTGTTTGCTTGTTTTTTCTTGTCATATCTATTATTTTTCTGACTAAATGAATGACTAACATGATGTTTTCTATTTTAAAATATCACACACACACACACACACACACACATTCGAAGAATTATCTACATGAAAATTCCGACCAATTCCTGTGTATTCCTTGGCCAATTTGATTTAGCTGTTATGCAGGCATCATGAAGGTGAGTGATGTCACGCTTAACTTGGCCTCGTAGTTCAAAAGAGGGTTTTGTAAAATTCGTATACTCACTTGCCACAAAAAAAACTCGTTACCAATCCTTTTTGTAATTGAAAACTTATTGAGTTCTTATTGCCACATATTAATGCATAATCTTATAAGCGTCATGGAAACGGTATAGTGCAAGTTTTCCGCAACATAAACTGGACCTTCCATGTTATACGATGCCTCGTAGGCAGGCATAGTCGAATGGATAAAATGCATTCTTCCGGATCTTAAATGGTACTCCACTGTACCGCAAAAAGATTTAATGGTTGCTTGTCAAATATTTAACATTACAATTATAGATCTACAGACTGAAAATTTGGAACATATTCGCCATTTTTCATCGCATACTGGAATAAAAAATGGCGGATGTAAATAATGTACAAATGTAAGTTATGACTACTACTACTAATGCAACACAATTTTGATGATGTATATTTAATGTTTCTTCTAATCTCATTATTACGCCTATTATCATTTGTTTTATCTGCCCTTCAAAGTAGACGTAAACGTAACTTTTAGTATACGTGCTTATTATTTGTTAATGTTACATAATCTACGACAGTGTGTCTACATCTTCTCCAGTAAAACGTTACTTAAAAATAATGTCTTAGACACCATACTGGTTTCTATGAATTCAGTTGTTCAACCTGTAGTACAATACTTTTAATGACAAATACAGTTTGCTTGGACGTTCTGGAGAAACGTCCCCTCTAAAGAGTTCTTCTTGTCTCTGGTAGGTAACAGAAGTCTGATTATTTTTAACGTACAGTAAATTATATGTTATTGCATTGTAACCACTAATTTGACAATAAGTGAATACCATCTACTCAAAGCACTTTATTACTATAAACAACGAAATATAAAAAATGGCGGAAATTTATTAGATACATTGAAACTTAACACCAGCTTCGACAAACTGTGAGCAGAAAGAACAGAAAATTGTTAAATTCTTATGAATTCTTTCATACGATTTTGGATATAACATAAAATCAATCAGTTCATCATACGAATTAATATTAATTGCATTTTTTTCAGTAATCTATAAAATACATGAAACTGAAGTTGTGCTTTGAAATGTCCCCGTGTTTGTTTGCTTCTTAAGCACCAGAGATAACATTGCATTATGCGACGTTTATACGCGTTGGAAAAGTACCTGTTTTTAATAATTCAGTATGGTTTCTTGTGTGTCAACATCTTTATTAAACGTATGGTACACTTTACATGGCACCCAAGCTGACAGAAGAGAGATGGCAGTGGCAGATAAAGGTGACCACCTTAGACTGCTCGGCGGAGCCCCTCCTGCTTTAAATTCACGAAGTAACTCTAAGGTACTTTCAAAGCTCTTTTACAAAATGTATCATACCAGTCTCCAGGCCTACTTCAAAAACAAAAGTTAAAAATAAATAGGTACTCTTGTTCTTTGTCAGTCATGTTTTGTGTTCAACCATAAAGTCAAATCCTAATATACGTGTGAGACCTTTATGTCGAAAATATGAAGGCTATCAATTATCCTAACTTCTAGAATATACGACTCTCAGAGATTGTTTTGGGTAAAAAGGGTACACACAGGTTTGAACGTGTGAGATCGTTGTCAATCGCAATAACTGGGCAGTAATCTATTAGTTAGATAATAATTCTGAAACGTTCTAGAAAACTGGCCATGACGGGATGGTAGGTTGTCATAAATAATAGGCATTGGTTTGCTTATGACCGTAACTTTTTTGTTCTTAGACACTTTTCAGCCATGTCCTTCACCAGTTTATATACGAAAGATCTGATATCTGGAAAGACTGATAAAACAGATTAATAAAATTGCTACAGGCTTGTTATTATGAAAGGTCACCAATAGAAATTGATTTGATGACCCGTCAAGATAAAATTATATATGGTGATTTGATCTCCCATGGAGGTTTCATTTTATGCTGAACTTTCATACAAGCATGTACAATCGCATAAAATCATAAATCACGGATCATTTACTACATAGCTAAAGAAATATTTTTAAGGCGGACTGGCGTTAGTTGCAAATGATAGATCAGATTGTCATCTCTAAGTGTAACGCCACTGCATTATATAGATTTAAAAAAAAAAATTATGGTTCCTTTCTGAAACTTATCGACAATAAATGATGTGGCATATTTAAACTAAAATTGTTTGTTTGTTGTGAGAAAAACTAATTTGAGATTTTCAGGATCGTGAAATAGTGTTAAAATACGGAGAAATATGCTTGGACAGTTCACATTATTGACGCGTATATGTTGTTCTAAAGAGGGATACAATGCACACAATTGTAAACTTTGAAAAAGATAAAATGGTTCAGTTCAAGCACATTTTTCGTTTGCAAAGATACTGGAAAGGTATTTGTCGAGCGATTCTTTAAAACGTCTTTTATTAGAATATCATGCATAATGATACAAATAAAGACATAAAACTTCTAAAATCTAATAATGTAAATTATTTAACGTGAGCTAATCGACATTGTACATTCGTGCGTAATATATCTTGAACAAACTCTTTTAGAGCACAGGGCGAAATAAGGTTTCATCTTTGTTGGCTCATTAGTGGTTCTAAATTGCCAGTCAGGCGAGGAATGAAGAAGGATATCAAATTATCGATAAGACGAGGAATGGAGATGGATAGCAAATTATATATAAGACGAGAAATGGAGAAGGATAGCAAATTATCAATAAAACGAGGAATGGAGAAGGATAGCAAATTATCAATAAGACGAGAAATGGAGAATGGTCGCAAATTATCAATGAGACGAGAAATGGAAAAGGATAGCAAATTATCAATAAGACGAGGAATGGATAAGAATAGCAAATTATCGAAAAGACGAGGAATGGAGAAGGATAGCAAATTATCAATAACAACGAGGACTGGAGAAGGATAACAAATTAGCAATAAGACGAGGAATGGAGAAGGATAGCAAATTATCAATAAGACGAGGATAGGAGAAGAATAGCAAATTTTCGATAAGACGAGGAATGGAGAAGGGTAGCAAATTATCAATAAGACGAAGAATGGAGAAGGATAGCAAATTATCGATAAGACGAGGAATGGAGAAGGATAGCAAATTATCGATAAGACGAGGAATGGAGAATGATAGCAAATTATCAATAAGACGAGGGATGGAGAAGGATAGCAAATTATCAATAAGACGAGGAAAGGAGAATGGTAGTAATTTATCAATAAGATGAGGAATGGAGAAGGATAGCAAATTATCAATACGACGAGGAATGGAGAAGGATAGCAAATTATCAATAAAACGAGGAATGGAGAAGGATAGCAAATTATCTACAAGACGAGGAATGGAGAAGAATAGAAAATTATCGAAAAGACGAGGAATGGAGAAGAATAGAAAATTATCAATAAAACGAGGAATGGAGAAGGATAGCAAATTTTCAATAAGACCAGGAATGGAGAAGGATAGCAAATTATCAATAAGACGAGGAAAGGAGAATGATAGCAAATTATCAATAAGACGAGGAATGGAGAAGGATAGCAAATTATCAATACGACGAGGAATGGAGAAGGGTAGCAAATTATCAATAAGACGAAGAATGGAGAAGGATAGCACATTATCGATAATTGAGGAAAGGAGAATGATAGCAAATTATCAATGAGACGAGGAATGGATAAGGATAGCAAATTATCAATAAGACGAGGAAAGGAGAATGGTTTCAATTTATCAATAAGACGAGGAATGGAGAAGGATAGCAAATTATCAATAAAACGAGGAATGGAGAAGGATAGCAAATTATCAATAAGACGAGGAATGGAGAAGGATAGCAAATTATCAATAAGACGAGGAATGGAGAAGGATAGCAAATTATCAATAAAACGAGGAATGGAGAAGGATAGCAAATTATCTACAAGACGAGGAAAGGAGAAGAATAGCAAATTATCGAAAAGACGAGGAATGGAGAAGAATAGAAAATTATCAATAAAACGAGGAATGGAGAAGGATAGCAAATTTTCAATAAGACCAGGAATGGAGAAGGATAGCAAATTATCAATAAGACGAGGAAAGGAGAATGATAGCAAATTATCAATAAGACGAGGAATGGAGAAGGATAGCAAATTATCAATACGACGAGGAATGGAGAAGGGTAGCAAATTATCAATTAGACGAAGAATGGAGAAGGATAGCACATTATAGATAATTGAGGAATGGAGAATGATAGCAAATTATCAATAAGACGAGGAATGAATAAGGATAGCAAATTATCAATAAGACGAGGAAAGGAGAATGGTAGCAATTTATCAATAAGACGAGGAATGGAGAAGGATAGCAAATTATCAATAAAACGAGGAATGGAGAAGGATAGCAAATTATCAATAAGACGAGGAATGGAGAAGGATAGCAAATTATCAATACGACGAGGAATGGAGAAGGGTAGCAAATTAACAATAAGACGAAGAATGGAGAAGGATAGCACATTATCGATAATTGAGGAATGGAGAATGATAGCAAATTATCAATAAAACGAGGAATGGAGAAGGATAACAAATTATCAATAAGACGATAAATGGAGAAGGATAGCAAATTATCAATAAGACGAGGAATGGAGAATGGTAGCAAATTATCAATGAGACGAGAAATAGAAAGGGGTAGCAAATTATCAATAAGACGAGGAAAGGAGAATGGTAGCAATTTATCAATAAGACGAGGGATGGAGAAGGATAGCAAATTATCAATAAAACGAGAAATGGAGAAGGATAGCAAATTATCAATAAGACGAGGAATGGAGAATGGTAGCAAATTATCAATGAGACGAGAAATGGAAAGGGGTAGCAAATTATCTACAAGACGAGGAATGGATAAGAATAGCAAATTATCGAAAAGACGAGGAATGGAGAAGGATAGCAAATTATCAATAACAACGAGGAATGGAAAAGGATAACAAATTATAAATAAGGCGAGGAATGGAGAAGAATAGCAAATGTTCGATAAGGCGAGGAATGGAGAAGGGTAGCAAATTATCAATAAGACGAGAAATGGAAAAGGGTAGCAAATTATCTACAAGACGAGGAATGGAGAAGGATAGCAAATTATTTACAAGACGAGGAATGGAGAAGAATAGCAAATTATCGAAAAGACGAGGAATGGAGAAGAATAGCAAATTATCAATAAGACGAGGAATGGAGAAGGATAGCAAATTATCAATAAAACAAGGAATGGAGAAGGATAGCAAATTATCAACAAGATGAGGAATGAAGAAGGATAGCAAATTATCAATAAGACGAGGAATGGAGAAGGATACCAAATTTTCAATAAGACCAGGAATGGAGAAGGATAGCAAATTATCAATAAGACGAGGAAAGGAGAATGATAGCAAATTATCAATAAGACGAGGAATGGAGAAGGATAGCAAATTATCAATACGACGAGGAATGGAGAAGGATAGCAAATTATCAATAAGACGAAGAATGGAGAAGGATAGCACATTATCGATAATTGAGGAAAGGAGAATGATAGCAAATTATCAATGAGACGAGGAATGGATAAGGATAGCAAATTATCAATAAGACGAGGAAAGGAGAATGGTAGCAATTTATCAATAAGACGAGGAATGGAGAAGGATAGCAAATTATCAATAAAAAGAGGAATGGAGAAGGATAGCAAATTATCAATAAGACGAGGAATGGAGAAGGATAGCAAATTATCAATAAGACGAGGAATGGAGAAGGATAGCAAATTATCAATAAAACGAGGAATGGAGAAGGATAGCAAATTATCTACAAGACGAGGAATGGAGAAGAATAGCAAATTATCGAAAAGACGAGGAATGGAGAAGAATAGAAAATTATCAATAAAACGAGGAATGGAGAAGGATAGCAAATTTTCAATAAGACCAGGAATGGAGAAGGATAGCAAATTATCAATAAGACGAGGAAAGGAGAATGATAGCAAATTATCAATAAGACGAGGAATGGAGAAGGATAGCAAATTATCAATACGACGAGGAATGGAGAAGGGTAGCAAATTATCAATTAGACGAAGAATGGAGAAGGATAGCACATTATAGATAATTGAGGAATGGAGAATGATAGCAAATTATCAATAAGACGAGGAATGGATAAGGATAGCAAATTATCAATAAGACGAGGAAAGGAGAATGGTAGCAATTTATCAATAAGACGAGGAATGGAGAAGGATAGCAAATTATCAATAAAACGAGGAATGGAGAAGGATAGCAAATTATCAATAAGACGAGGAATGGAGAAGGATAGCAAATTATTAATACGACGAGGAATGGAGAAGGGCAGCAAATTATCAATAAGACGAAGAATGGAGAAGGATAGCACATTATCGATAATTGAGGAATGGAGAATGATAGCAAATTATCAATAAAACGAGGAATAAAGAAGGATAACAAATTATCAATAAGACGAGGAATGGAGAAGGATAGCAAATTATCAATAAGACGAGGAATGGAGAATGATAGCAAATTATCAATGAGACGAGAAATAGAAAGGGGTAGCAAATTATCAATAAGACGAGGAAAGGAGAATGGTAGCAATTTATCAATAAGACGAGGGATGGAGAAGGATAGCAAATTATCAATAAAACGAGGAATGGAGAAGGATAGCAACTTATCAATAAGACGAGGAATGGAGAATGGTAGCAAATTATCAATGAGACGAGAAATGGAAAGGGGTAGCAAATTATCTACAAGACGAGGAATGGATAAGAATAGCAAATTATCGAAAAGACGAGGAATGGAGAAGTATAGCAAATTATCAATAACAACGAGGAATGGAAAAGGATAACAAATTATAAATAAGGCGAGGAATGGAGAAGAATAGCAAATGTTCGATAAGGCGAGGAATGGAGAAGGGTAGCAAATTATCAATAAGACGAAGAATGGAGAATGATAGCAAATTATCAATAAGACGAGAAATGGAGAAGGATAGCAAATTATCAATAAGACGAGGAAAAGAAAATGGTAGCAATTTATCAATAAGATGAGGAATGGAGAAGGATAGCAAATTATCAATACGACGAGGAGTGGAGAAAGATAGCAAATTATCAATAAAACGAGGAATGGAGAAGGATAGCAAATTATCGATAAGACGAGGAATGGAGAATGGTAGCAAATTATCAATAAGACGAGAAATGGAAAAGGGTAGCAAATTATCTACAAGACGAGGAATGGAGAAGGATAGCAAATTATTTACAAGACGAGGAATGGAGAAGAATAGCAAATTATCGAAAAGACGAGGAATGGAGAAGGATAGCAAATTATCAATAAAACGAGGAATGGAGAAGGATATCAAATTATCAACAAGATGAGGAATGAAGAAGGATAGCAAATTATCAATAAGACGAGGAATGGAGAAGGATAGCAAATTATCAATAAGACGAGGAATGGAGAAGGATACCAAATTATCGATAAGACGAGGAATGGAGAAGAATAGCAAATTATTAATAAGACGAGGAATGGAGAAGGATAACAAATTATCAATAAAGCGAGGAATGGAGAAGGATAGCAAATTATCGATAAGACGAGGAATGAAGAAGGATAGCAAATTATCGATAAGACGAGGAATGGAGAAGGATAGCAAATTATCGAAAAGACGAGGAATGTAGAAGAATAGCAAATTATCAATAAAACGATGAATGGAGGATAGCAAATTATCAATAAGACGAGGAATGGAGAAGGATAGCATATTATCAATAAGATGAGGAATGGATAAGGATAGCAAATTATCAGTACGACGAGGAATGGAGAAGGATAGCAAATTATCAATAAGACGAGGAATGGAGAAGGATAGCAAATTATCAATAAGACCAGGAATGGAGAAGGATAGCAAATTATCAACAAGATGAGGAATGAAGAAGGATAGCAAATTATCAATAAGACGAGGAATGGAGAAGGATAGCAAATTATCAATAAGACGAGGAATGGAGAAGGATAGCAAATTATCGATAAGACGAGGAATGGAGAAGAATAGCAAATTATCAATAAGACGAGGAATGGAGAAGAATAACAAATTATCAATAAAACGAGGAATGGAGTAGGATAGCAAATTATCGGTAAGACGAGGAATGGAGAAGGATAGCAAATTATCAATAAGACGAGAAATAGAAAAGGATAGCAAATTATCGAAAAGACGAGGAATGGAGAAGAATAACAAATTATCAATGAAACGAGGAATGGAGAAGGATAGCAAATTATCAATAAGACGAGGAATGGAGAAGGATAGCAAATTATCAATAAGATGAGGAATGGAGAAGGATAGCAAATTATCAGTACGACGAGGAATGGAGAAGGATAGCAAATTATCAATAAGACGAGAAATGGAGAAGGATAGCAAATTATCAATAAGACGAGGAAAGGAGAATGGTAGCAATTTATCAATAAGACGAGGAATGGAGAAGGATAGCAAATTATCAATAAAACGAGGAATGGAGAAGGATAGCAAATTATCAATAAGACGAGGAATGGAGAAGGATAGCAAATTATCAATACGACGAGTTATGGAGAAGGATAGCAAATTATCAATAAGACGAAGAATGGAGAAGGATAGCACATTATCGATAATTGAGGAATGGAGAATGATAGCAAATTATCAATAAAACGAGGAATGGAGAAGGATAGCAAATTATCAATAAGACGAGGAATGGAGAAGGATAGCAAATTATCAATAAGACGAGGAATGAAGAATGGTAGCAAATTATCAATGAGACGAGAAATGGAAAGGGGTAGCAAATTATCAATAAGACGAGGAAAGGAGAATGGTAGCAATTTATCAATAAGACGAGGGATGGAGAAGGATAGCAAATTATCAATAAAACGAGGAATGGAGAAGGATAGCAAATTATCAATACGACGAGGAATGGAGAATGGTAGCAAATTATCAATGAGACGAGAGATAGAAAGGGGTAGCAAATTATCTACAAGACGAGGAATGGATAAGAATAGCAAATTATCGAAAAGACGAGGAATGGAGAAGGATAGCAAATTATCAATAACAACGAGGAATGGAGAAGGATAACAAATTATCAATAAGGCGAGGAATGGAGAAGAATAGCAAATGTTCGATAAGGCGAGGAATGGAGAAGGGTAGCAAATTATCAATAAGACGAAGAATGGAGAATGATAGCAAATTATCAATAAGACGAGAAATGGAGAAGGATAGCAAATTATCAATAAGACGAGGAAAAGAGAATGGTAGCAATTTATCAATAAGATGAGGAATGGAGAAGGATAGCAAATTATCAATACGACGAGGAGTGGAGAAAGATAGCAAATTATCAATGAAACGAGGAATGGAGTAGGATAGCAAATTATAGATAAGACGAGGAATGGAGAATGGTAGCAAATTATCAATAAGACGAGAAATGGAAAAGGGTAGCAAATTATCTACAAGACGAGGAATGGAGAAGGATAGCAAATTATTTACAAGACGAGGAATGGAGAAGAATAGCAAATTATCGAATAGACGAAGAATGGAGAAGGATAGCAAATTATCAATATGACCAGGAATGGAGAAGGATAGCAAATTATCAACAAGATGAGGAATGAAGAAGGATAGCAAATTATCAATAAGACGAGGAATGGAGAAGGATAGCAAATTATCAATAAGACGAGGAATGGAGAAGGATAGCAAATTATCGATAAGACGAGGAATGGAGAAGAATAGCAAATTATCAATAAGACGAGGAATGGAGAAGGATAACAAATTATCAATAAAACGAGGAATGGAGAAGGATAGCAAATTATCGATAAGACGAGGAATGGAGAAGAATAGCAAATTATCAACAAGATGAGGAATGAAGAAGGATAGCAAATTATCAATAAGACGAGGAATGGAGAAGGATAGCAAATTATCAATATGACCAGGAATGGAGAAGGATAGCAAATTATCAACAAGATGAGGAATGAAGAAGGATAGCAAATTATCAATAAGACGAGGAATGGAGAAGGATAGCAAATTATCAATATGACCAGGAATGGAGAAGGATAGCAAATTATCAACAAGATGAGGAATGAAGAAGGATAGCAAATTATCAATAAGACGAGGAATGGAGAAGGATAGCAAATTATCAATAAGACGAGGAATGGAGAAGGATAGCAAATTATCGATAAGACGAGGAATGGAGAAGAATAGCAAATTATCAGTAAGACGAGGAATGGAGAAGGATAACAAATTATCAATAAAACGAGGAATGGAGAAGGATAGCAAATTATCGATAAGACGAGGAATGGAGAAGGATAGCAAATTATCAATATGACGAGAAATGGAAAAGGATAGCAAATTATCGAAAAGACGAGGAATGGAGAAGAATAGCAAATTATCAATAAAACGAGGAATGGAGGATTGCAAATTATCAATAAGACGAGGAATGGAGAAGGATAGCAAATTATCAATAAGATGAGGAATGGAGAAGGATAGCAAATTATCAATACGACGAGGAATGGAGAAGGATAGCAAATTATCAATAAGACGAGAAATGGAGAAGGATAGCAAATTATCAATAAGACGAGGAAAGGAGAATGGTAGCAATTTATCAATAAGATGAGGAATGGAGAAGGATAGCAAATTATCAATACGACGAGGAATGGAGAAGGATAGCAAATTATCAATAAGATGAGGAATGGATAAGGATAGCAAATTATCAATACGACGAGGAATGGAGAAGGATAGCAAATTATCAATAAAACGAGGAATGGAGAAGGATAACACTGAAGTTCTAATTAGGCGAGGAACGGCAATTGGTGACTATTTGGTATTTTGTGGCACTGCCACAGAAATGTATTTTTCAGTACATATGCAATTAGAACAAAGTGTCTTGCCCAGGACGCACTACGGGTTACAACCCAGGCTGATCAGATATAAGACTCGAACCCTCACCATTTGTGCCGCGACTCCGGTAAGTTAGCAGAGAAATGTAGAAAGATAAAGAATGACCATTAAGGCGAGAAATGGAGAAGATTTTGAATTTTCACAGAGGTGAGGAACTAATGAAAAAAATTGCTTCATATTTTATTTCAGATGACTTTTTTCAATGTCTCTTTTACATTGAAGACAGCCTAGAAACTCTCACAAAGGGTTTGTTCAGTCGTTTCGTTTTCTTTTTCTGCTAACCGAATGAAAAAACCAATTGGTCTATTGAATCTAAAACATTGTGAAGTGCACCCATAAGAGTAACGAAACACAATGCAAAAAGACATGAACTGATTTCGTTTCCTTCTTTTCTTCATTCCTGTCGGAACGTTTTTGGCGCAACCAGAAAAGAAACATTTCACAACAAAATGAAAAATACCTTTTGATTATTTATGGAAAAATAAGCTAATCAAATTGTTTAAATATTGTGAATGTTTCATACAAAAACAGAATCATCGATATTTCCAAGTCCCTGTACATCACGCTATTTAACAGGCAAATTCGTACTAACGTTTAATGGTGAAGCATCTAATGTCTGTAAATCTTTAGATGAAATTAACTTGAACCTTCCATTGTTAGGGTTAAATATGAGACACAAAACTTTTGGCTTTTATTGGTGACTACTTTTTGTTACGACTCTCTATTCCTAAACTAAGTAACAGTAGGAAGCAAAACCAATATCTTTAGCAAAACTTAACAAATAATGTAATTCAGTAAAATCTATAACAAAACTTTCAGAGAGGAATGTACAGTATTTTGAATTACATTCAAAATAAATCCTAAAAACTTATTTCACAAGTCAAAATATGAGTGTTCCGAATGAATCCCAGGTTTTGAATGTGTTGATGTATCAGTGGCCTTGAATCTGCTGAAGACATAATTGTCTTGCTGTATAAAAATCACACTGTCCAGGACTATTAATCCTTAATTAGTACTTTTAACCACACAATTATATGAGCACTTTGTAATTCCAATAAATAATTTAAATGATAATGCCCTTCACAGTAAATCGAAACACAGCATTACCTATTCTTACAGACTCCAAATAAAAGAAGAATATTAATAAAAATAGAAATAGAATAAATATTGATTACCATCCTTATATACATGTCCGCGACGCAATGTCGCAATAAATCACCACGTGATATGTGTCAGATGTGTTACAGTATATCACCGCCTGTCACATGTCGTAACACTTCAACCATCCAATCGGTAAATTACTTCAACCTGTACACATTTGCAATTTCTAAAATGTAAACACAAAAGAAATCATTTATAGCTCCTCATTATTTTAAATAGAATCTACACTCATGGACACAAATTAAACACATTGTATATATATATATATATATATATATTCTACAGAATAACGAAGAGCTCCGGCATTAAACGTCCCCTAGCTAAAAGCCAACGCTGACTTGTTGCATGTAAGTAAAAACGTTACTAGTATCTTCGTTTAAGGATAAATCAAATATCGGACTTAAAGGTCTTGACAAACTAGAATCACATTTTAATAAGATTCTATACTTATATGCAGGAACATAAGTTTGCGGTTATACTCGAAGTTTAAAAAATCTTTTCCGATTTTTCCAGCAACGAATGTAACATTAAACAGCAGCCATCCCTATGAAAACGGTATCCAACGAAAACGAGATTGCACAATGAAACATTTGCGACATTTAATCATGATTACGAGGGTGTCGACAAGGATGATGATGATAACGATGACAATGTCGACGATGATGTAACAGGCAAGGGGGTTGAAATAAAGCATAGGGTTCTATACTTAAAGGTTGCTGCTACTACAACTAGCCTGATACGACGTTACCACAACTAGCCATATACGACGTTACCACAACTAGCCATATACGACGTTACCACAACTAGCCATATACGACGTTACCACAACTAGCCATATACGACGTTACGCGAATTTTAGGCTATTGAATTGAGATTCCAAATTATGCCAGCAGTGACTATTCTAGGTACGTGGCTTTTCTAAGTCGCTTTTAAAGGATCGACCGTATCATGTCCTACCTCATAACGATCTTTAAAGAAGATATTATTGAGAACTTATATCAAATTACCTCAGTGAAATATTTCAGCTGGTATTGCTTATAATTTAATGAATTTGACTTAATGCGATCTCCACATCTATATAGAATAAACAACTATGACAGCTTGCCAAATCTCGTGGAATTCAATACTACGCAGACTATTCACCGTTTGTGTGGTGCTTCAGATGACACCCTCATTAAACTGACGGCTTATTATATATTTTCACAGTTCCTCTGTTAGTGAAACTTTAACACATTTTTAAAAATATAATTCCAAACTCTATACAATAATTGCATATTTTAATTATAGATAAATGTTTCGGCAAGGTAACTTTTCAGAATATGGGGAAGGAAATTTAGTGTCATGAAAAAAGTATTATTGTTTATGGTCTTTTTGAGAAAATTGTCTACATTAGTCTTTCATGGTACAAAATTTAAAATTTGCTTCGTATATAAATGTTATTCATGGTAATAAAGGATTATTGAAGTGGCTGAAATGTCACGTATTTATTCAGCCTCTCTCATGTCGGGCACCTATGTAATCAGTATCGTAATGGTGGAGCGAACACTGACAGGCAGTGGCCAGGTGGAGATAAACATTTAGAACTTTCCACAGATAAGGTCAAGAGTAGGCGTGCTTGTAAGGCGGCACGATAATTAACTTTCATCTAATTCAATCTGACTAGCTCTGACAAAAACCAAAACCAAGGTTAATGTGGAAAGTTACGAATATACACGATAGAGAATGGGAAGTGTAATCACTTTGTTCTGATGAAATGAAGTGAAATTATATACGGGGAAAGAATGTTACAAGTTAGAGAAAGTTTAATTCGCTCGCTCAGGTGATTCACATTTGTGTCCGCTGGCCACGGCACCCATCAAATTGCTTTCATGCCCTAGCTTCCATAACCTTTCGATTATATAATCGTCCTCCAGAATTTTTTGGACATTATTTACCGAAAAACATTTGAACGAATTGTGCCGAAAAAATTTGAAAGAAAGCTGCAGGCTGAGATGTTTTCATTAAGAAAATCTGATAGGATTTAAAACGATCGAATTTCCAAATGGTCATATCAAATTTACTCTCATCAGGAATAAATATATGTAACTTGACCGCTCCGGTGGGCGTATGGTTAGAGCGTTCGTCTCGAATGCTGAAGGTCGCGGGTCGAACCCCGGCTGCGTCATACCAACGACTTTAATATATGTTACAAACAACTGTCTCAATAGGCGCTCAGCTCAGCATTAAGAGGTTAGTATTAAGACTGATTGGCTTGGTGTCAGGAAAATGTGTGTGCACTACATTTACGAATGATTTGACAGCCATATCGAATATCAAATACCAAGTTCACGTGATAGTTTAAGCCGGCGATGTGGGCTTAGATTTAACATTGGGCAATATGGGCTTAGATGTAACATTGAATTAATATATCTTCACTCTAGAAATCATTGCAGTTAGCTGTGCAACATTTCTTGCGGGATGAATTTATTATATTCACTTTTAGGTAAACATTCGTTGAAAATGGCTTAGTTTCATTTAGTTGTCTTAATTCTAATTTCAGAATTTCGTCTGAATACAGTGGCTTAGATTAGAAATAATGTTAACCGTGTTATTAACATATTCGATTCGAGATATTTTTAAGTACACTTCTACTTTAAAAGCTGTGTGGATCGTTTTATGGCAATGGCTTCTTATAGATGAAATTTCCTTTCTTTCACCTTAGATACGAGAGGCAGTCTTGTTTTTGTTCAGGGTTAACACAAATTAAGAAATGTGCTCTAAATAACCATATCTAAATGGCGAAACAAGAAAGTACGGAATTGAAAAAAAAGAAAAAAGAAAAAAAGAAACCTGAGTTGCTGCTTTGACCTGATTTGTCACAAGAGTGTAAATAAGCAATGCAACTATGACATCATATGTGTGTGGAATATATTTACATAAGATTTGAATGTATAGTTAATATCACATATGTATCTGAACGGCCAGCATTTCAACGTAGTAGGATCACATGAGACATTTATAAGACATTTATAGCTCACTTAAGTGGCAGCTGACGTTTTGCAACGTATGGGAGGTTTCAATAAACTAGGAACATTAAGGTACTCATTCAGGTTAAATCTCTCTCTCTCTCTCTCTCTCTCTCTCTCTCTCTCTCTCTCTCTCTATATATATATATATATATATATATATATATATATATATATATATATATATATATATATATATATAACTGTATATCAATTCAGATAGATAGATAGATAGATAGATAGATAGATAGATAGATAGATAGATAGAAAGAAAGAGATGTAGATTGATATATTGAAAGATATATATATATATATATATATATATATAGAGAGAGAGAGAGAGAGAGAGAGAGAGAGAGAGAGAGAGAGAGAGAGAGAGAGAGAGAGAGAGAGAGAGAGAGAGAGAGATTAATGTGCTCGGTAAACTTTCAAGACAATGATGCGGAACAACAGAGGCTCGGATGTTTCATTATGGAAACTTGATATGATTCAAGAACGACCTAATTGCCAAATGATTACATCAATTTCCTCTCATCAAGAACGAAATATTGTAACTGGACTTCGTGATCACTTCAATTTCCTCTTATCAAGAACGAAATATTGTAACTGGACTTCGCGAATTATCCCCGTGACGTGATTTGTTACAAAATGTGCAAATAATCTTTTTTCACGTCACTGACTCAACTTTGTAAGTCACAGTGTGTGGTTGTCTAACGATTGTGCGCTACAAAGGCGAGGGACATTTAAGAGACATCCATAGCTCTTAAAAGTGAAAAATAAAAACGGCAAGTAGTATGATGTCACATATCAAATTACAATGAAACTTAAACTTACCTTGCAGTAATTGAGGCCACAGTAACTTAATGTATCATTGGACAAATCATGTTACATACAACTTAAAATGGAATCACCCTTGATCAATATTTGATTTGGGCACCTGTCTGATCAGTATTTAATGTAGGTACCTGTAAACTGACAGTTTAAGCTGGGCGAAATAGGGTTAGCTTTAATATTTTAATGAAAATATATCCACGCCAAATTTAATTGAAGTCAACTATGCTAAATTTATTATGAATTTATTTATAGTTACATGCACACCAGGTTTTAAAAATGGCTGAGTTTCATTTTATTTGTCTTATTTTTAATTCCTGAAGTTTCCATGAATAGTAAGTCATACAGTGGCTAACATTAGCTACAAAGTTAACCTCTTTATAAGTATATCAGGATTTGAGATAATTGTGTGTTTACTTTGAGCTTCAAAGCTGTGAGGATCTTTACATGCCACGGTCTTCTTGCAGTTCAAATTTCCTTTATTTTCCTTAGATAAGAAGCCGCCTGGATGTTGTTCAGGGTTAACATAATCATGATACAATGTGCACATAACCACCGTTTCTAAATAGAGAAACAATAAGGCCCATTAAAAGAGAAAACTAAAATTCCCGAGTGGTCACGTTGACCTGATTTATCACAAGACTGTAAATAAACCACGCAACTAGGATATCGTATGTTTGTGTGCATATATTTACATATATGTGTAGTGAATATCAAACACGTAACTGGTTGGCATTTCAACGTAAGAGGAATAATAAAACATTTACAGCTTCCATAAGTGGAAAATGACGAAAAGCAATGCATGGAAGGCTGCAATAACTTGGAACATTAAAGGAATAATGCAGAATCAAAGTTTGTAATACTCTATATATATAGACTATAGGCCTTGATCTTACACTTCTTTAAACACACGTGTTTAACATATTCCTTACTATAAGTCTTAAATATTTGTACAAGTACTAATACTATACGATAGTGTAATTTTGATCGCCAGTAGCTGAAATAACGTACAGACACATTCAGGAAGTATCAAATTTGAATATTTCGTATATGCGCATTCGACTGCAATATATGACATACCTTTGCCAGAAATAACGTTTATTGCCATAACCAATTTCTTTCTTCTTTAAATTGAATCGTTATACAAAGATGGCAAAGTACTGTTAATATAATAAATTGTTTAGTAATCGCCGCCAAGTTCCAGAATTCGAAACGCAAGAATGAAGCATATTGTGAATGCAATTCCGTTGCTACTCTCGTGACATGACACGAGAAGTGCTAATAAACCATACGTGTTTCACATCGTAACTGAGTGAACTATATCTTGGTGTTATTGTGGCAAATAACAAATATGCAAATGGATGTCTAAAGTAGTTAACCTTGCAGGTGAGGGACCAATACGAATATTTCACAGACCTCTAAGATGACATGTTATAAAGGTAGAGTGACCTTAAGTTATATTGCACAGTACACAGATATTTCACTCTCGCATACTCGTTGGCAGTAAATGATGTTACCTTCACTCAGGTTTCGAAGATTAGCACCTGTATATACAATATTTGGTACATGTTAGAACGTCTTGAAAATAACTTAATTTGGGGCATGTGGATGTCCACGACGTCTTGAACATATCAATTTATGGTACTACATTTTCTTGACATGATTTTATTCTCTAAGAACAGTTTTTACCTAGATGGTGATCTTGCATCAACTTTAATTAGTGATATCAGCAAATTACCTACACTAGTAACAAAGTGAAGCAATACACTTAATAACCGGGATAGACTAAATTTGGTAACCAGGTCAAACACTATCATTAGTAACCAGGTTAGACAGTAACATCAGTAACAAGGTCTAACAGTATCATCATTAACCAGGCCAGACAAAAAGATTTGTAACAAGGTCAGAGACCAAGGTTAGTAACCAGGCCTAACAGTGATAACAGTAATCAGGTCACACGGTAGCATCAGTAACCAGGTCTAACAGTAACATCAGTAACCAGGTCTAACATTAGCAACAGTAACACGGTCAGACACAATATTATTAACAATGTCAGACACTAACATTAGTTACCGTGTCTATTATATGAATATCAGTAACCAGGTCTAACAGTAACAAGAGTAAACAGGTCAGACAAAAACATTTGTAACATGGTCGGGCTATACATTACTAACCAGGTCTAACAGTAACATCATTTAACTGGCCTAACAGTAACACTAATAACCAGATTTTACATTAAAATCATTAACCAGGTCGAACAGTAGCATCAATAACCAGATCTAACAATAACATCAATAACAAGTTCAGACAAAAAAGATTAGTAACAAGGTCAGACGCTAAAATTAGTAGCCAGGTGTGACAGTAACATCAGTGACCAGTTCTAACAGTAAAATCAGTAACCAGTAATTCACAAAAATAATCCACTAATGGAATTGCAAGAGTCCTGATCAATAAATGTCATATTAGTTCCAGGTTCGAATCTTGACAATGTAATCCAATATGGACGACGATGTCACGTGATTTAATCAGTTCTTGTTTTTATATAATAATTCAAATGAAAATCTGTGAGCACATATTGTTTTCCAGATAAATAAAATAATTCCTCTTGCTCCAACGAATTGACACAATTTTCAATATAACTCAGAACACAACTATTAATTTAAAGCCCAGAGATATACTAAATTGTTCTATCCAAAATAGTAATTTAAATACCTGTTTTTACGTAAACAAGGGATCACGTGATTTTCCAGAAGGTCACAGAAAGAACGTACGATATAAAAAACACGTACGAATGGAATGACCCAGAAGAAAATCATCCACCTCTCACCCCCAAGAACTAAATATTAAAAGATGTCCTTGGATTTAGCCAATTATTTTAGAAGCTTGTTGACACTCTCTGAAGCAGGGTCAGAATTGAGGTCAACCTCCGTTGTTTACAAATAGAGTCTAGGTCAACCTGAATTTTCCAGAATAGATATCTCACAATTAACGAATTTTAAACCCAAAATGACAAATTTGGATCTGACATTTAAAAAAAAAATATTTAAATCAAAGATACGTAACACCTTCCCCCATAAAATAAAAGAAAGGTTTGTATGATAAAACTTTCTTTTTATCACCAACCAATTTACATCTGAGATTTAAAAGAACTAGTATAAATTACACAGTATAATAAATTGTTATACACGGGAAAGAGCGTCTTCAATTATATTATCTAGAAATAGCCTCAACCTTTTAACTTGTCCATGTCCCACAAAAGGTCCTAAGAAAGTCACACTAGCATGGCAGAACTCACTTTTAGATAAATTAATTGTCAAACATGAATCAGTGAGTCTTGTCAAAGAATTTTCTAATTGTTGCTAGATGTTCTATCCAGGTGTCGTTGTAGATGATGACGTCACAATTTTCTAGACCAGAGATGATCATTTTTATGAGACGATGAAATGGACTTTCTTTATATTGGTAGAGTCCATCTGGAGTCACAAATGCCGAAATTTCCTTTGCTCTTTCCCTTAGTGGAATCTGCCAAAATCCTTTCAGAAGGTCAAATTTGGTGACATACTTGGCATTCCTTATTTTATCAATACAATCGTCAATTCTTGGTAATGAGAATGAATCTGTTTTTGTCACTCTGTTCACCTTCCTATAATCAGTGCACATACGGAAAGTTTTATCTGGTTTTGAAACAAGTATGCATGGTGAACTCCAATCACTTTTACTGGGCTCGATAAAATCATTCTCCAACAAATATTGAATTTCCTTTCATATGTATTCCTGTTTGAGTGGACTCATCCTGCATGGATGTTGTTTAACAGGTTTTGAATTTTCAATTTCAACGTCATGAAAATTTTTGTTTGTCCTTGTAAGAATATCTGGACATAAGTGCTCATGTTCAAACAAAATCCATTTCAGTTCATTTCCCTCCTGCACTTGCAAATGTGAATGTTTCTGGTCTAGATTTTCCATAATTTCTAAATTGCAAAGATTCCTTATTTCAATATCAGTCATCATTTCAAAATCAGTAGAATCTGATGATATTCCTTCACCAAGTGGGACAGGTACAACTAAATTACATGTTTAACATGGCTATCTCTTTCAATATACTGGTAATTCTATAATTTATTTAGATCCCAGGAGCACTAATACTATAATTTAACTAATTCATCTTCTTCTTAACTTTGTAAGGATCGTAATATCTAATCTGAAGAAAAGTAAGAAGAATAAACACGAGTAACACAACTCCATTATCAGACTCAAACGTTCTCTCCTTTGTAGTTCTTTCAAACCATAGTTTCATTTTTAACTTGAATTGCTGAATGCCCAATTCATTCATAACTGCTGGAAAATTCCAGACATGAAGTTTTAACCTTGATCAAACTGAATAGATTTGGGAAGGCCATGCTGAGTAAAAAAAAACTTTATTAAGCTTTTACTATTGTTTTATATTTTATATTCCTCAACGAAATAACCTCTGGAAACCTTGTTTACGCACACATAATGGTCAACAGGTATTGGTTACTTGACTTGGTCTTGGGTAAGGGATCTACACAATCTACCATAATTCTACTAAATGGTTCGTCAAAGGCAGGAATAGGTTGCAGATAGGCCTTAGGTATCGTCTGATTGGGTTTTCCTACCATTTGACAAGTATGACAAGATCTACAATATTTGACATCACTTTTGATTTTTGGCCAATATAAGTGAGTCAAGATCTTGTGATAAGTTTTATTAGTCTCTAACCGACCAGCCAAAGGAGTTTCATGGGCCAGATTAAGTATTTCCTGTCTGTAAGGTTTTGGAACTACTATGTGATAGTTCACCGACCACTCATCACCAGCAGGTACCTCGGGAGGTCTCCATTTTCTCATAAGAATTCCATTTTTAATGACATAACAGACAGGAACTTCAGTGGCTTCAGTCACGCTTATGGCCATTTGAAACAGAAAGAAGATCTCAGGATCTTTTTTCCTGTTCGACGACAAGTGACTGTCGTTTATCACCCTGATTAGAATAAAGAGAATGAGTTGATAAAAGAGCATCACTGTGATCAATACCTTCTGATTGATCCAAACAAGGAGTAAAAGTGACCTCATCAAACACCTTACCTATACACGTGTCAGCTAAGGGAATACTTGCCCTCTTCAACTTCATTCTCAAGAGCTTTCTTTGCCATAGCTCTGGTAACTGCACAAGCTTGAACTATCTCAGGGAACTTTTTTTCAATTGGATCAACTTTCTGATCCAAATTAGGCTTGTCAGTTACAAGTGGATTAACCACAACCTTGTCTCCAGCTAAGTCGTTGCCTAGCAAAAAATGAATGCCCTCTACGGGTAAAACCGAGACTGTTCCGATTGTCACAGATCCTGACACTAAGTCTGATGACAAATTTGCACAATGGAGAGGAACATTAACCAAGCCGCACTCTACTCTCTGAATAAGAACATTTTCATTAGAAGAAGACTTCTCAGAAAAAGGCAAAGTACCTGACAATAAAAGACTCCGAGAAGTTCCTGTATCCCTTACAATTTTAATAGGGGTGGGATTGGCTGAATCATCCAAGAGTGATATAGAACCTTCGATATGAATGGTTCATAATTCTCCATAATAAAATCAGACTGGGATTTATTAGACCCATCAAATGTATTGCTTTCAATACATGACTGTGACCTTGACCTCTTGGAAATAAGAGCATTTGGAATAGTTCTGTCTTGATTCTGATGCCTATTTTTCAATTTGTAGCAATCAGAAACAACGTGTCCTTTTCTCTTGCAATAGGTACACGTCGGAAGTGACAAGGATCTAGAATCAAACTTCTCTGAAGTCTGATTTTTGAAATCTGTGTTAGTTTGAGTTTCATAAGGGCTTGAATTAGGCGGAACAACTTTTCTGCCAGAAAATTGTTGAGTAGAAGTCTTGTTAACAAAAGGAACTCTATGTATCAAAGAATATTCGTCAGCTGCTCGAGCAGCATTCTCTAAAGTTTCAATCCTATGCTTATCAAGATAAGTTCTAACATCAATATGGACACAGTTTTTGAACTCTTCAATTAATATCATTTGCTTGAGATTTTGATAATCTTGTTCGACTTTCTTGACTAAGCACCATCTATCAAACAACTGCTCTTTTTCTCCAGCAAATTCGACATGATTTTGTCCAGCTTCTTTTCTGTAATTTCTAATGTTTTGCCTATAAGCTTCAGGGACTAACTCATAACTTGTTAAAATGCATTCTTTAACCACATCATAATCACTACTTTGCTGAATGGACAGTGCACAGTAAATATCACTAGCCCTACCAGTAAGTACACATTGCAATAAATGAGTCCAATGCTCCCTTGGCCACTTTAAATTTTCTGCAACTTTCTCAAAACGAATGAAGTATTTGTCTACTTCTTCTCTGAAAGGGGGCACTAATCTAATATTCCTTATTAAATCAAACTTTAAATTTGGATTTGAAGTATGACAGAGTTTTTCACCTGCCAGCTCTAATTCATTCATTTTTATTTGATATTCCCTTTCTTCCTTCTCTCTGTCATGATGTAATTGCTTTTCCCTCTCCCTTTCCTGAAATTCCAGTTTCTTCAACTCTAATTCCCTCTCTCTCTCTCCTCTTTTTCATATTGTAATTGTCTTTCTTCCTCCCTTTCTTGTCTCTCTCCTTTTTCTCTCTAGCAATCCGCATCTGCTCTTTCTGTAATTCAATTTGTCTTTGTTTTTCTCTCTTTCATATTGTAATTGTGTCTCTTTCTCCTCTTTCTCTCTTTCAATCCGCATTTGCTCTCTTTGTATTTCAATTTGCTTTTCTTTCTCCTTTCTCTCTATCTTTTTCATGTTGTAATTGTCTTTCTTTTTCCTCTCTATCGATCCGAATCTGCTATTTTTGTAATTCCAGCTTCTTCACCTCTAATTCCATCTTGAATTTTAATTCTAATTCCTTTAGTTTAATGCCAGAGTCTGGCGTAGACTTACTGACCGAAATCAAAGCACTTTGTTCCAAAAATATCCTGTTCTACCAAATATTGAAACAAAATTGTTTTGATATCTTGCTTCGTTAAAGAAGCCTTGACTTAAGAAAGATCATATTTTCTGGCAAGTTGAATCAACTCATCTTTATGTTTGAAAAGATCTAATTGCTCCTGGGTAGGATTAGAAAGAAATATTTCTACTTTAGATGTCATTTTAATACAAGCCTGTCAGTCTCACTAAAGATTTAAAAATTTCAAAAACATGGGGAATTCAAATTTAAAACAAAAGTTTTCTGAAAAATTCTAGTCAAATTCCAATTTATCTCAAATCCCGAGACGAGATCCCAATTTATATGTTACGTGCTTAGGCTCGAACAAGCAGCAACAAAGAAAGAGTGAAAACTAACAAGCTTGTAAAACTTTAACATTGAATTTATTAAGTACAAATATTTTCATAAAATAAACTTACAGTTTTAGAGAATCAAGTCCAAAAATAATCCAATATAGAATTCACAAAAATAATCCACTAATGGAATTGCAAGAGTCCTGATAAATAAATGTCCAATATGGACGACGATGTCACGTGATTTAATCAGTTCTTGTTTTTATATAATAATTCAAATGAAAATCTGTGAGCACATATTGTTTTCCAGATAAATAAAATAATTCCTCTTGCTCCAACGAATTGACACAATTTTCAATATAACTCAAAACACAACTATTAATTTAAAGCCCAGAGATTATACTGAATTGATCTCTCCCAAACAATAATTTAAATACCTGTTTGTACGTATACAAGGGATCACGTGATTTTCCAGAAGGTCACAGAAAGAACGTACGATCATAAAAACACGTACGAATGGAATGACCCAGAAGAAAAATCATTCACCTCTCACCCCCAAGAACTAAATATAAAAAGATGTCCTTTGATTTAGCCAATCGTTTTAGAAGCTTGTTGACATTCTTTGAAGCAGGGTCAGAATTGAGGTCAACCTCCGTTGTTTGCAAATAGAGTCTAAGTCAACCTGAATTTTCCAGAATAGATATCTCCCAAGTAATGACTTTTAAACCCAAAATGACAAATTTGGATCTGACATTTAAAAATAAATGATTTAAATCAAATATACGTAACACATGTCAAATACTTAAATTAGCAACAGGTCAGATCTAACATTATTTAAGTCTTGGAACATATGGCAGAGCAGGGTTTGCTATTCAAGAGGTATGGAACAAAATGCAAATCTTCTGATTGGAAAGAAGACCCAGTTTCCATCTCCCACAGAATCATTTGCACCTTAAATGTACTCTAAATATTATCTCGTGCCTATTCTCGTGAGAACTGCAAATAAAGCACGGACGTCTATTGAAGTCTTTGATTTGTATAACCCTTCACATGGATGTACAAACCCGGAAGAGATTAGTGCGTGGGACAAGAGCTAATAGTGAACAAACGCATTTTCTCTATAATACAGATTCATGATAATGTGACAATTTTCGTGCATGCTCTATCCGTCCATACTGAACAAGTGTGGATTGTATTAAGGTTATACTAATCCTAACATAAATCACGTGACTGAAAATGACCCGTTAGTGATAGGACTCCGATATTAATGTTTCTATCTGATAACAAAAAGGGATTGCTTTGGTAAGGTTAAACACATTCTTTCTTCTCAAGAAAGAGTTGTTTTTTTTCCCACTCATTGAGATCAATGTAGGGAATAAACTATTTACTGTGAGTATATATTTGGCCGTAAACAACTTTAAATGTTCTTGGATTTGTTTGAAGAAAAACAATACTAATTAGGTCCTTTATACTTGTTTACACACACACACACACACACACACACACACACACACATATATATATATATATATATATATATATATATATATATATATAATATATATATATTAAAGTAAAATACAAAATAATTTCCTGGTTTAAACAAAAGTCGCTGCCAGCCCCCATCTCCGAAAATTTAATGGTCGATTTATTTCTCAGTCAATAATGAGAAGCATGTAATTCGAATAATAAAAAATGAATAACCATTCAGACGATCATTCCATCTGCATCTAATAGATTGCATAGGTTGTCTTTATTTAAATAGCATATTGCAGAAAATATATTACTGAAATAATAGTCTGGAGAAATTGTTTTATTTTATTACTTCTCATTCACACCCGATGTGAAGGTTTGGATTTTGTCTCTGCCTTCTGACGAGTAAGTCATATAGAGAGCTCCGAGATTCATTCAGACGGAAGACATGCGTATATCTGACTTTCTTCTAGTCTGGTTCCCTGCTTATAATGCTGCCTGCGTTGCACTCATTATATCATCATATCTGAAAGACAATGTTAGTACATTTAATGTCAAACACTGTATAATAAGTTTTAATTTTTTTCATCACTAATTTGATTTGCTTCCATAATGAATGTTGTTTTCAATATTTACTAAAAATAATTCCAAAACATAGAATATACTTAATTTTCCGTATCAAAGTAATGGTGATATATATATTAATAATGCTAATTTTGTAGACAAATTGAGACTAATGTTTCATATATATTTTGTATTTTTCATCATTATTGAAGTATGACTTGAAATTAAACCGTATTTTCATTTCTTATACTGTCACAATCATTCATCCTAATATATATATATATATATATATATATATATATATATATATATATATATATATATATATATATATATATATATATATATATATATATATATATATATATATATATATATATATATATATATATATATATATCCTAACAGTTATATCTTAGTTTAACCAAAGGTGATGTTAAATTAAAATATAAAAACCAATAAAACACTCTGACATGTATGTTAAATAAATCATAACCTTGTATGATTAAATATGGACATCAGTAACTTTTGAGTTACTTTGATTTAAATGGAAATGTATCAAATATAACACTTGCATATGTCACTTTCTTAATTTATGTTTGTCATCTGTCATTTTCATGTTCTGATAACTGAATACATATAGTTACATGCAAATGTGATACATATTTCAATTTACACCCATACAAAACGAAAAAGAATTGAAAATGGCAGCATGTCTTAAGGTCGTTTTGTGTGTACAGTGTATCTAATCTCAAATAAGCTCATTAATATAAGTTCTGTAACATTCATATGTACCGATTCAAGAGAGTTCAATAATTTTACTAGGGTTACAAAGAACATAGACTTTGTACAGTATTATTAAGACACATTTACAAGCCTATAATGATGCATGTAGTTTTCATTTAAATTATTAAATATGCATCAACAGAATATGACTCAAACTTGGATAAGTGTTAATCAGTGAAGTATTTGTTAAGTATATGTCTCAGATACATGTATGTACAGTCCTTTTGAAGCAAAGAGGGTTTCTCCTTAAGATATGCTATAGAAAGGACTGGTCAGATGCACAGTAGCACAGTGCCTCGACGACCATACTAGGCAAAGAGAATGATGATGATGATAATGATAGAAGAAAAAAAACTAAAAAGGGGTTATGCAGTAATAATGAACATTTTCAAAGGACTTTTTCCAACATCAACACATTGCAACTAAATTGGATGACACAAAACACATTGTATGATCTTCAATATATTCTATCATTCAGGTAATAATGGTATCTTTAAACACACACACATACACACACACACACACACACACACACACACACACACACACACACACACACACATCAAGGCAGCATGTCTTAAGGTCGTTTTGTGTGTACAGTGTATCTAATCTCAAATGAGCTCATTAATATAAGTTCTGTAACATTCATATGTACCGATTCAAGAGAGTTCAATAATTTTACTAGGGTTACAAAGAACATAGACTTTGTACAGTATTGTATGGTCTTCAATATATTGTATCATTCAGGTAATAATGGTATCTTTAAACACACACACACACACACACACACACACACACACACACACACACATTAAGGCAGCATGTCTTAAGGTCGTTTTGTGTGTACAGTGTATCTAATCTCAAATGAGCTCATTAATATAAGTTCTGTAACATTCATATGTACCGATTCAAGAGAGTTCAATAATTTTACTAGGGCTACAAAGAACATAGACTTTGTACAGTATTATTAAGACACATTTACAAGCCTATAATGATGCTTGTAGTTTTCATTAAAATTATTAAATATGCATCAACAGAATATGACTCAAACTTGGATAAGTGTTAATCAGTGAAGTATTTGTTAAGTATATGTCTCAAATACACATATGTGCAGTCCTTTTGAAGCAAAGAGGGTTTCTCCTTAAGATGTGCTATAGAAAGGACTGGTCAGATGTTCAGTAGCAGTGCCTCGACGACCACACTAGGCAAAGAGAATGATGATGATGATAATGATAGAAAAAAAAAATAAAAAGAGGGTTATGCAGTAATAATGAACATTTTCAAAGGACTTTTTCCAACATCAACACATTGCAACTAAATTGGATGACACAAAACACATTGTATGATCTTCAATATATTCTATCATTCAGGTAATAATGGTATCTTTAAACACACACACATACACACACACACACACACACACACACACACACACACATCAAGAACAACTTCTAAACCAAAATTGCTTCAGATAAATTAAGGTAGATTGTATTGACATTAAAAACCACAATATTTTAATAACCCAGTATTTATTAGAAATAGTTCAGAAGACAGACTATATGAATAATAAATGGCGTCATACTAAGATTGCTTTGTTGACTCACAAAATTAATTTAATCACATTTACACTCATTGATAAACCTTCATAAACGTGGTTGTTTGCCAGTGTTATATTATCAAAGCTTTCTCATTTTCATCTTATTTGCAGATGGCTTACTTAGATCGGATGTGTAATCTCAATCGAGTTGTCATGAAATATAACCAAACAATTTTTGCTTCAAAGACACCAATTACTGGGCTTAGTCCCTTGATGCCTTGTACAACCTGAGAGAATCTAAAGACTTAGTTGTATGCATGGATCCAACCTGTCAATCAAATCCACAGATGTTGACCAATCGGATAATAGCATCCGTTGCTACGGTAACATCCGCCATGTTTTACCCACAAACAAACGTGTGGTGAGAATAATGCTGCATTACAGACTTTCTTGAGATATGGGTATATTCATAAAATGGCGCTTCGATATGGAAAAACTGTAATTGTTCAACTGATTCCTTTCTACCTTCAGTGCAAAGTCGTAGTACTAGAACCTCTCAATGCCATTATTAATCCGCTTTGGTCCACACGTGTCACTTAACAGTATCGTATGCATGAGTGAATTTTTGTATATCGTTGGATACCTAGAAAACATACTGGATAAAACTGTTCTTGAATTCCTTCTTGAGGCTGAAGGGAAAAACAACAGGTATGCTTAATTATCGACGAAGCCCACTGCATTATACAGTGGCAGGATGAATTTATACTTGTTTACAATGAGATTAAGAATCTTCGAGCTCGTTTCCCAGTTTGTACTATCTGTGATATCACAGCGACTGTTAATAAAGGCAGCATCAAGTATATCAAGAAAGAGTTGAAATTTTTCAGATGCAACATAAATAATTGTACACCGCTTCTAAGAAAGAAAAAAAACCATCAGTTTGCTGGTAAGAAGACGACCACAATATTCAAGTGACACAATACCAATTTCACCTTAGGACTGTGTTTTCAAACCACTGAGGACCTTAAAATAGAATGTGTCATGCGTTCCTGTCACAATAGTGTACACAAATCAGGACTTGTGTGGTGTGGTAAAGCTATTCAGCAAGCTAAGCTACTTCTATGTACTCAACTGTACAATGGAGAAAAAAAGGAAGAAACCTACACTGTTGTGCAATACCATTCTCCACAATATAGCAAAATAAATTAACATATTCTGTGCATGGAGATGGGCATCCAGCATGACTCATTCTATACACCTATCTAAGGTCTGCCCCCATTCCAAGTGCATTGTCACAAAAATGATTTTTATGTGATTGTTTTCACTTGAAATGACATCACATAATATATATATATATATATATATATATATATATATATATATATATATATATATATATATATATATATATATATATATATATATATATATTTACCGTGCTATATTGTGGAGAGTGCTATTGCACACACCATAAAAGCAGTCTTTGCTATAGGCCTATTAGGTCTGACAATATATACAGTTTTATACCTGCATACGTATACTTTCTCAGGTGTAATAGTTGAGACCTGTTGGTCCTTATGAAAAGACCTGTGCACTAAACAGTGATAGAACATGAACTTCTTCATTGTGTTCTCAATTAATCTACCAGTTCAATTAGGTTTTGTTTTAGTAGTCTTGGAAGGAATGAAATATTTAATTCAGATACATATGTCTAAATATTTCTCTTCTCATTAAGTCTACTAAAATTCGATATGTTTTCCTTATAAATTTGAATAAGGCAAATGAAGCAGGAAACCCCATTGTTATATTTATTCCACCATATCCTGAACTTGTTATTTAGGATACGAGAAATTACTTGCCTTTCAAGCATCAATACAATACTAGGTTTTTCATATGTTTCATATAGAAAATGCATGGTACATCACATGTAAAGCCATACATTGTTTAGATTGTTCTACTTTAGTATACTCGTATTCTAGGGCAGACCATGGACTCTTTGTAGAATAAAGAAATACATATTTTCATTTCACTTCAGAGTATGTTCAAGAGGTTGAGTCGAGCAGGAAGGGATGATCTTAAAGCTGAAGCCATAATCTTTAACAACAACAATGACTTACCTTCAAAACGTCTTGAGAAGGAAATGAAAGGATATGAAACACTTAAAACTGACTGCAGACGCCAATTTTTAAATAATTTGTTTGGCTGTCCATATGAGGCAGCTGAATTTATACGCTGTGACCTTTGTCAAAACGATGCACTTGGAAGTGCATTTTGTATGAAACAGATTGCAGGACAAAATTGAATAGATACCTTATGCATATGGCTTTTAATGAATATGTGAGAGCTGATATATCTGGTGAAACTGAATTTCACCTGAATGATGTTTTACTTCAACGCATAGCTGAAACATTTGACATTATACCTATGGACATAAATTAAATTGTTCGGTATGACAACATTGGTAGGTACATTACTGATTCACTGAATGCATCGCTTGTTACCTTTAGGAAATAAAACGTTATTCATACCAAACAAGTAAATGGTGGCTAGTAGTTAGATCATCTACCTTGTATGTGGTAGGTCGCGGGTTCAAACCTCGGCTTAATCATACCAAAGACTTAAAAATATGGTACTAACAGCTGCCTCACTAGCAGCTCAGCATTAAGAAGTTAAGTGTTAGTACTGGTAGCCTGGTATCGTAATGGTATGACTGAAAAATTGTTAATGCTTGGTTAAAAATGCAAAACACACACACACAAGTAAATGTATGGCCTGTTACCATTTTTGATTCAAATCCATTTTAATTTTCTATTTGCTTTAATCTTGCCTAAAGGACAAAATAAAGGTGGGCATGTGTGTAGGTGAAAGTGTAATTTTAAAAAAGACCATTGTCTCCCACCACGTCACCTCGAATTTGGGATTTGACTATAATAACAAATTATTCACCATTCTCAAATTACCTGAAACTTGTATTAGGAACAGGAGACTATGGTTATATAGAGACGAAAAAGGGACATATGTGACATTAAAAGCTTCAGGAACAATGCATGTCTTGCCTTTGCCGATGTTGGGAATACAACTAGAGAAATGTTGTACAAATTGCTTACTTAAACAAACAACCAATTCCCCATCATCTCACACATCTCACACATGCATGAGGGTGGGGGGTGGTGGAATTATTCAGACGTTATTGATTGATTATAATTGATTAGCAAGAGTGGTACTAGCGCATGCCTGCAGGTGTAATTACAAAAAGGAGCAATAACTTTGTGTGTGTGGTTTAATGTTTCACGTAGTTTTAAAAAGATTCAGTCATATCGCTAAGATGTCAGCATTGTGGCAGTTTATAGTGATGTATAGCACTGGGGCATAATGCCACATACATTTATCGTGTCCCACCCAGTCACATTATACTGACATCAAGCCGACAGTCCTAACGCTAACTCCTTAATGCTGATCGCCAAATGAGGCAGCTGCCAGAACCATTTTTATAAGTCTTAATCTGACTTCCCTGAGAGTCGAATCTGTGACCTTCTGCATCGGAGGCGGATGCTCTAACCGCTTCGGCCATCAGAACAGTTGGCAATAACTATTGCAAAATTTATAACAATGTTAATCCATGTTTGAATCATCGTAAGATGACTATGCATATAATATATACCATTTATCACATATTTCTGTCATTAATAACATCAATAACAATAATAATAATAATAATAATAATAATAATAATAATAATAATAATAACAACAACAACAACACTATTCAAAATAGCTAAGGTCAGCACTTCTTAATTTACTTAGGAATTGTGTTGCTGTTGTTTGTTGAATACCATTTTCAGCAGATGATATGCTTATACGTGGTCGCCAGTTTATCTGGTGAAGAAATAACCCTGGAAAACTCCGAAAAAAATCAACGAATCATGGGAAGCTATTGGCATACCCATAATAGCCGAGCCCAAGACCCGAGCCCACGTGGACAGAGGTGAGATGAAGGTGATCGGTAAAGGAGATGCCTTAGACCGCTCTGCCACCTGGGACCCAGGGCCGGTTCTTCCGCTAGACGAACTAGGCAATCGCCTAGGGCGCTGGGCTAATGGTTTATTTCAAGATGTGCGGGTGGGGGAGGGCGTGAGTGGAAGGAGGGCGCCAGATACCTGATCTCGCCTAGGGCACCAAAATGCCTTGCACTGGAGCTACTGGGACACCTACCAGTAATGAATACGTGCATATGCAACTCCAAGTGTAAAGATTGTTTACAACCAATACCTCTTGAACTCTCATCCATCTGGCACATATAGTGTGCCAAGGAGTTTTAAAAGCTTATTTTATACGTTATTTTTTTTACAGCACTTTATGCTTTTCACCGTTGCCTAGATTTGAGATCTTTAGCAGTTGAAATCAGTCGAATATTTAAACACTTATCAACATGCAAATTAAATGTCAACATGCTTTTGTCATCACTATAATAATTTTATATTAATGATTGCCCAACAAATGTGTCAAACCTGCAAATAAAGAACTATTCGTCTGAATTTGATCTATCGATTTTCGCGAAGACATAGTTTGCTTGTACATGTGAAGCATCCGATAAATTGGACACATAACTTCTCGTAATTTACAATGTAAATGTGTGATGTATATATTTTTTTGTAAAAGTTTAAATGCATTCCTTATGCCACTAATATAACCACATGCATGACGGTGATATGCAATGCAGATGGGAAACCAAATGAGGTTTTAGCTATCTCCCCACCCCTGCAATGGATTGTTTAGGTTGTTGTTTGGCTTTTAAAGCAGGGAAATCCAAGACGAGATGACAAATGGCTACGGGAATATGCTCCAACATATTTAGGTAAAAGTTCTTATATTAATCAACTCGTAACCTCTAGTGCAAACATTGCTTAAAAGCAATGGTTTTAGCTCATATAATCTGATAATAACACGTTTTATGAGGTGCTAATTTGCATGCTCAGTACATCATCTGTACTCGGTTATAAATCAAGCCGAACTGCAAAACCTTATACAATGATGTGCCGTCAGATCAGGATCTGTGTCGTACCTATTACTCCTAATAAACTGTATAGGCTCGCATCATGATAGGCCTCACCCATGTGTACACACCAGCAAGATATTTACGCACTTCAAACAATTGTATACACATTATACACGATGTCATATGGACAACGTTCTTTTGCATACCAGGGCCAAGCAACGTGGAATAAATTGCCCATTGAAATTAGACACAAAGACGCATTGATTCCTTTCAAGAGTGCTCTTAAAACTCACCTTTTTTGACTGCAAGAACAAACTTAAAGACCTAAAAATGTTTCCTGCCTTAAATAGTTTCATCATTTATTGTTTTCCAATTTCATGGTGTTGTTTTTGTTTTTTGAATTCGTATCATTAAACGACGTTGTAAAGCCGTAGAGCTTCTAAGGATTAGACGTTATACAAAGTCCTCATTATTATTATTATTATTATTATTATTATTATTATTATTATTATTATCATTATTATTATTATTATTATTATTATTATTATTATTATTATTATTATTATTATTATTATACGACGGCAAATCTGGTCAATGCAGTTTGCAGTTAGACTCGACTTATAAGCGAATTTATATCGTAGTGACTTTAACCTGTAAACGTTTGTCGATCTTAGGTTGGGCATGTACGGATATGGTAAGTGTCACGTTTTGCCCGACCCAGAATAGTATAGAAATATGTATAATCAAAATAATTCGGACAAGCTATAGTTTAATCTTAAACATGACCGCAGGCTAGCACTATCCCTTACGCAAGTTTGCCGTGGCTAGGGTGGGAAGCCCGACCAAGGCCGTCAGAAGCGCAATTATCACCTTGGTGTGGAAGCCCTTGTGCAGATCAAAGAGGTTGCCCGAAGGAGTTAACGTGCCTTATCTAATTGTTCCGCAGACTGACAGCCAGATTGAATTGGTCGCTTAGTCGATTGGACAGGGCCATCGCGCTACCCAATCAGAATCGAGATAGGGATGGGACCCTAATTTGGGCTAAGTATGTTATCCTTAAACCTGCCAGCAAGATTTAGTTCGCTATATTTCGCTAGAGAGGTTGTCAGAAGATAGCAACTCCGATCGGCCATGCGTTATTGGCGGGGGAAAAACCTTAGGACAGGATACTAAATGCAGCTTCTAAAGGAAGCTTCGAGGGACAGACCAGTGATAGTGGTCCCAGTGTCTCCGATATAGAGACGGAAGAATATGTAGCCAAATACCATACAATCATGTGTAACCAAATACCATACAATCATGTGTAACCAAATACCATACAATCATGTGTAACCAAATACCATACAATCATGTGCGCTTAAAGCAAGGAATTCGAATGAGACATGCTGAATGATTATGTCAATTTTTGCTAGAACGTATATTTTCAAAACAATCACTAATAGTTTCTAATGTCAATCCTATTTATTGAAGCAAAGAATAAAATGTGTGTTGCAATTTTAGACAAACATGTACACTTCAAAAGAAAAGGATGATGTTGCAGTAATGTTGGTCAAGGTGTGTGTGTGTGTGTGTGTGTGTGTGTGTGTGTGTGTGTGTGTGTGTGTGTGTCTGATCGGATTTTTAACGTAGCTTGAATTAAGTTTTAGTCATATTACTATGATGTCTGCAGTGTGGCAGTTATAGTGATTTCTAGCACTGGAGAATCATGCCGCAAACATGTGGCGTGGTGTCCCACCCAGTCACATTATCTTGACACCAGGCTGACCAGTCCTAACACTGACCGCAGCTGATAGTACCGTTTTGTTCAATCTTTGGTATGACTCGGAATATGCATTCAAAAGATCTGTCTGCTCATTTTTTCTCATCTGTGTTAACCAATTATTGACCACCAAACCCGTATGTATTTTAAATTTTACTCACCCATTTCTAGACTGGTTTTTTACTCACCCATTTCTAGACTGGTTTTTTACTCACCCATTTCTAGACTGGTCTTTTACTCACCCATTTCTAGACTGGTTTTTTACTCACCCATTTCTAGACTGGTTTTTTACTCACCCATTTCTAGAATGGTTTTTTACTCACCCATTTCTAGAATGGTTTTTTAATGTTTACGCATCATAGTATAGAGATTCCTTCACTGAAATTTCAAAAATACAGCTTAGGCCCTGCAATTAAATGTGAAATAGACAAATCACGTTTATCGAGTTACGTACACCATTTCCAATTTGCTGATAGCCATAACAATGCGGGACAATTCATACACACTTCATCCGCTAATACGATGTACGATTCAGCTTTTTATTTCTCTCATGTACTGTATATGTTCTAAGAAAGTTAAAGACAGCGAAGCACTACACACACTCTGGTCCTCAATATACAAATCGCTAAACACACCTGGTCTCAACTATCCAAACGCTGATTGGTACTACACACTCTCTGGTATCCACTATACACCCTGATTTACACAACAATAAGCCGTGTTTCCACTATGCCTCTGATCTCCACTATTCTCACCTTGTCTCATCGACATACACTCTGATCTGTACTATATACACACACCCTGGTCTCCATCAATCACACTGATCTCCACTACTGAACACCCTGGTCACAAAAACACACATCCTGGTTGCCACTACCCACATTGCTAAACACACCCTGGTCTCTCTACACACATTGCTAAACACACCCTGGTCTCTCTACACACATTGCTAAACACACTCTGGTCTCTCTACACACATTGCTAAACACACCCTGGTCTCTCTACACACATTGCTAAACACACCCTGGTCTCTCTACACACATTGCTAAACACACCCTGGTCTCTCTACACACATTGCTAAACACACCCTGGTCTCTCTACACACATTGCTAAACACACTCTGGTCTCTCTACACACATTGCTAAACACACCCTGGTCTCTCTACACACAAAGTGAGCTCCAATGCACACGGTCTGGTTTCCACTACACTAAAAATCGTTTCCATGATAATTCTGATCTCGATTAATTCACACCTTTATTTTATTTACATACACCGTGGTCTTCATTTCACACGCACAGATCGCCACTACAAAACATCCTGGTCACAAATACACATATTCTGGTGGCCACTACGCACATTACTAAGCACACCCAGGATTCAACAATACACAGCGATCTCTAATACACACGGCCTAATTTCCACTGCACTCAACCTCGTTTCCACTATAATTCTGATCTCCTCTAATTCTCACCATTATCTCATTTATACACAGCTTGGTCTCCATTACGCATATACTGATCTCCACTAAAGTTACCATGGACTCTACTACACACATCCCAATCTTCACAACACACACACACACTGGTCTCCAAGACGTCCATTAAATATAATCAACAACGTTTCCATAATGACTTTTTCATTTGGTAGTTGGATATGAAAGACTTCAAGCTTTATTCCGTACATGAAATGTTTCTATCATAATACATACAACGTTGCCACTGTTTTGAATTGCCAGATGTAAATTGTAAACGTAAACAGTTTTGAAAAAGAAAAAGAAAACATATTAGGGATTTATTTATGTTTATTATCGATATTTTTATCGATATTTATTATCGAAATTTATTATCGATATTTATTATCGATATTTTTTCATGGGTTAAGTTGTTAGCAGGTTTAGGTTTAATTTTATTTGAGACTCTGTTTGTTATGCTTCAAAATCACAATATAGCTTATTTCAAGTTTACTTTATTTATCCAACTCCAACAACTCCACTGAATTACCATATTGAACAGTACACACCAAACAGTGCTATATAGACCAATCAACGCAAAGCACTGCTATATGGGCTGATAAGTTTTTTCCAAAACCATCCATATGGTCTAGTGAACACCAATATAGACTACGTACCAAAGGAAACCAAGCAGCACTATCTGGATGAATGAACACCGATCAGTATTATATAGAGCAATAAACACCAAGCAGTATTATATAAACCAATAAACACAGGGCATTATTACATAGACCAATACACACCAATCAGTATTATATAAACCAATAAACACCAAGCAGTATTTTATAGACCAATAAAGACCAAGCAGTTATATGTAACAAAATAAACACCAATCAGTATTATATCGACCAATATATACCAAGCAATATTTTATCGACCAATATATACCAATCATTATTATCTCGACCAATATACACCAAACAGTATTATATAGATCGATAAACACCAAGCAGTTATCTATAGACCGATAAACACCAAGCAGTATTTTATGGACCAATAAACACCAAGTAGTATTATATAGACCAATAAGCACCAAGCAGTATTATATAGACCAATAAACACCAAGCAGTAGTTTATATAGACCAATAAACACCAAGCAGTATTATATAGACCAATAAACACCAAACAGTAGTATATAGACCGATAAACAAAAAGCAGTATTATATAGACCGATAAACACTAAACAGTATTATATAGACCAATAAAAAACCGAGCAATTTCATTGGTCTTCATTGCATAATACAAATATCATTAGCATGGTCCTTTCCCATTAGAAAATGTTTTGTATTATAATCAATTAAATGTTTTTTTTGTAAAGGTTTCTTTACTGATGCTCAAGTGTGTGCAGTTTGTAACAATTTACTCTGCTTACTATTACTGTTGTAATTTGAAAATGGGTTTAAAAACGTGTTTTGTTAATTTTACAATTCAATGACAACGTCTAATATGTGAAAATACTTTAATTTTTCAGGTCTAATCTGCATTAATTGGGTGTAAAAGTATGTATTTGATGTGGGTTTTTAAAGGAATGTGAGGAAATGAGGAAAGATAGTTAAATGCCTGCACACTTTGGGAACCAAAAGTGTCGGGTGTTTTGTAAATAATAAAAAAAAAGAACAGAAAGAAATACAACAGGTTTATCACACGTTCTAGACATTTCCGATTCCATAATGTCTGTATTGGAGTGTGGGCAACACATATTCAAGATAGTAAAGATAGTGTACATCTAAATGGAGTAAACGGAACACGATTCGATTTGATAAGCACTGAACCACGTGGTGGGGTCATTCTTTAGTGCCTTGCGCAAGGAGTCCGAAGGACAGAAGTCATATCTACGGATTTTTTTTTTTACACAGATAGCGAATTTTTCGCCAAGGTAGCATATTTGCGCCGGAAATGGCACGTTTACAGATTTTACCCACGTTTAATCCGATTTCTTTAATTTTACAGACTTCCTGTTAGTGACACTGAATGTTTAAAACCTGATCAAGTTACAACGACTGATGGATGTCTAACCATTAATTAATTACATGACATAGAGCAGTATGCTTCATAACGAAAATGTTTTGCTAAACGTGCGCGGACTGGTGTTCTCGGAAAAAGGTTTGGAAATTACATTCACCATACCACTATTAAAACTTGCTCAATCTTTTTTTATTTTTCTAAATCGGTTTCTTTCTTCTACAGCTGTAACATATATTTTTCTAAAGGCGTTAAACGCACATATCGTGAAAACAATGATTGAATGGCCCAATACAAAATGCCCATTTCATTGGTACAAACATTTTCATTGAATGCCTTTTTAAGAATCACTTTGCGATATCTTTAAAGGTACAAAAGGAATGATAGATAGAACTTAACAACTTGCATTTTATCATATTAATACAAAGAGATCGCGTATGGAAGTATAATGGAAATCTGCAGAAAATATCAAATTTTGTTAAACCTGCCGCCAAATATGCCAAAGGTCAAATTTTCAGGAGGAAAGAATGAATTTACTGAAATGGCACAACTGTATTAACAATTTCATTCAAAAACGTTATAATGGATGTCCTAAATAGTTTGTAATTAGCATCTTCACTAATATCATTCTAAAGTATTTCCATTGGGATCCCTGTTTAGATCTCAGTGAATGATAATTATAGCGCAAAGTGCTTTTATCTATATAATAACGCAGGTGAGGTGACATAAAGTGTGTCCATTTCACACGGGTGGACCACGCCTCATACAAATTTGGTCACATCCTTTAATGCGAAGGTGACTGAGTCAAAAGTATAACTTCATGGGTGGCATGGGGCTTTGACTGATTACTCCAGAAGCGTGAATATTGAGTGCAAATTGTACGAATAAAAGTGACGGACACGAGGCATGCCTAATATACTAGTATTTGTTGTGTAGTAGAATGATTTTTAAACAAGGAATAAGCAACGAGACAGACTGTTTTTTTACATAGATGATTTCAATAACAATTTAATAGCTATTACACACCACACCTCTTCTATAATGAATTGTACAATTATTGAGGCAATCAGTTATTACTTCATAATTCTAAAGTCCCAAATAAATTAATTAATATGTATATTCTAATTTGCGTTGGACTTCTATCTAATGCAATATATTGCATACAGAAATATTGGGAAATGATGATAATATAAAGGTAACTTGCATAATATAGAGGTACTTTAAATAGGCGGAAGTACGTAGTGACCCAATTATTTTAGCATGGTGACTTAATTGTATTAGCACGGTGACCTAATTCCTTTAGTAATTAAGCATCTTATATGCATTCATAGTTGGTCGTTTTATGCATATACATGAATTAGAAAAAAACCGCGTATTATATGAAGAATTCAACGCACAAAAATAATTTTTTGATCCATAAGATTGAAACACATCAGCCATAGACAAATTGTATTCTTAAATATGCACAAGCTATACAAATTAATTTGTCACAAGAATGAGTTACATTTAGCTGATTACAAACTTTCTTTGAGTGCAAAAAAAAAGGAATCACACTACTTTCACTCTAACGAGCTTACTTCACATTGCATGTACTGCAACAGTGTGGATTCCAAACATGTTGGAGGTTCAGTTCTGTCAATATCATTTGACCCTTCCAATCTTTTGACCGTTCCAATTTTATCAGCCAATGACACCATAAAAGGATTTATGTCTGTATCTATATGAATCATGAAATTAAACATTTATAAGCCATTTTTATACCAAGCAGACCGTGAGCTGTTTATTTAACTATAATAATATACACTTTAGGGCTCTTTGTTGGGTGATTTCTAAGAAATAAAATATAATATTTTATCCCCGGAAGGCATCTGGTTCTAAATTTCACCACTCGGAACAGTTTAACAAATACCTGACAATTAAAAAGAAATGAGTTTTACATTTTGATTACAACGTCTGCATGTCAAAAATAAAGATTTTGAAAGGTCACTAGCACCATAATTTCTTATAATTTCAATTAAATGTAACTATTTGAAGAAATAAAATACAATCTGTCCGGAAGTGTTATTTTATAAATTATTTTCAATTTAGTACTTTGATTTAAGTTAGTTCTGGTGCATATACACTTATAGCTTATCCATTTTATTTCATATTTAATTAATAAGGATCAATTAAGTAACTTTTCATGGATCTTAATTAGTACATTGAGTTGTGGATCTCAGCCTCTGTATTTTCTCATGTTCTGGGAATGAAAATCATTTAGTACGTCAAGTTTAGTCGAACTGTTATATCATTATATAAAATCATGTTAAACTGCACAACAATTTACTTAACGATTGTTTCCTTATCATTTGTACATCCTTTCCTAAACACCTAAGTTTCAGATGTGGTGATTAATTTAGAAATCAAAGATTCTTGAAGTGAATAGATCTCGCCTACCTAACTTGATTGCTATTTGGCTAATTAGAAAGATAATTTATTTACGCAGATATTTGATGCTGAATAGAAATAAAAAAAAAGAGCGTTATTGAAATATAAGTATTCGGGTATATAATGAATAAGTGATATTTTATACTTTGAATTTTTATTTCTCCAAATGATGTAAACAAAATATCCGTAAACAACCAGTCAGACATATAAATGAACTTAATTTATTTTTTTTAAAAATCGGTCTTTTGAGATTAAGCAGTTGCATTTATTACTGTTTTTGCTTGTTTTTATTGGCATTTGAAGAACGCAAAATGTCGAAATAAACTTCAGTGGTATTCTTATTTTTAATGAAAAATATTAACCTGAAGTCAAACCTAAACATTACAATAATCATTGTCGGAATAACGTACACATTTTAAATACTGATGTTTTATATAAGTAGAGGCAATTTTATATTTTCCCTTATGCAGTGACGTAGCGAGGGTGTTCATATTTTTCTCCCCCCATCCCCGGCATAGCGGAGAGTATTTGGCGCCCGGGGACAAGGTATACATTTTACGCCACCAGTGTCACTCAAACATAGGAAAACAGTATTCAGTACTGAATACATCATAATAATACAGTCATCATAGAAAGGCAATTTAAGGCTAATAAATTTTAACTGCACCAACCACAACAAATATGTTATCAACAGTTAGTGACTTAGTCTTCTTCCGGCGGCCCCTCCCCAAACCCCCCTTAGACGGCGCGCGGTGCAACTTGCACCCCCTAGCGACGCCACTGCCCTGATGAAAAATCAACTAAAGAATTGTAGTTTAACTTAAAAATCATAAGTTACAACTTTGAAAGTGATTTATCACCTACCAAATTACTATCTTTTAATGGTTGTAATATCTGATTATTTTTCATCACTGTTTATCGTCGTTTAGGACATGTATCGAGGAAGGAATGCTAATGATTAACCATAACAGATTGATATTGAGTAAATGAAAGTGGTTTACATCATTAATGTTAATTAGTACTCTAAAAGCGTTGACTATCGGTGAACATCGTCTACTTGATGTAGTTATTCAAACGCGAACAAATCCTTATAATTCCCACGTTGTCGTCCGCATGAAGTGTGCATAACGTACACCATTTCATACTCAGTATGTACACAATATCAGTGATATCTTTTGACTGGGTATGCCAAGTCACTTATGGAAGTATAGCATCAGCATATAAGGTGGCAGGGTCCAGTTTCGTAAATTGGCCCCTGGCAAATTTCTTAACTTAAGAGTATGGTGTGAGTTTTTGAGCTACTATTGTGTAATAATTAAAGATATGGATAAATTTGTGAACTATGTGTTTCAGGCTTGTGTTGTTCTTGAAATTGATGTCAGACATGTACACTTTCCATAGTTACTCTGCAGTATGTTGATTGTGAAATACCAATAGTCGGCTAGGAAGAAGAGCTAGCCTCCCATAGCAGTAGACACGTGGGTTCCAGGCAAGTAGAATATCTCAAAAACGGCATGGATGACAACTATTATGAATTGCATCAAGCTATTTAGTAGACAATGTTTTTCAAAATTTTCATCTAGGAAAAGGCCTTGCGTTTGCACTGTGAGCACCACCTGCTGTCAAAAATGGCCTCCGGATGTGAAAAATGCATGTATAAAATAGGGGTTGGGGTACATAAATATTTTATTCTAAGAACTTCAGTAGACTTGTCAGGTCATGTGTGTGATATGATTATGTTGCACTACATAATACCTATCCAGAAATATGTACCTTTTTGACCTCACTCGCCTATTATATTTTTAATGAATTTTTATATTAGGCAGGTGCATGCGACATTAAATTTGTACATAAAAACTGGACCCTGCCCCCTAAACTGCTCTCGAATACCGTTGGAGCCAGCAATAAGGCGTCGAATCCATTCACTCTTCCCGTCATGACCTCATTAAGGCTAGTTCGTTTGAAGACTAGTTCAGTCATAGACTTTTTTATTCACTCGTTTTAGATATGCAGTTGAAATGTTAAATGCAGAACATATTAACAATAGGACAAAAATGCGGGGAAGAAAAATAAAACGAACGTTCAATTTTCTTTCTAACAAATGCTGTAAATAACTCGTCTGCACTTCTTATAATTGTATTTTTCAGAAACGTACGTCTTTGTGTTAGGCTGTTGTGCCGTATCGCTATTTCAACGTAATGGTTCATGTATCTCTGCTATTTATCTTGAAAAGAAAGGATAAGAGAATTCCAGACTGATTTTCACATTTTGGTATTATTTTGTATAGTAGTTGTCTCTTTTAAACATTGCGTGTCTATAATTGTAATATTAGGCCATTAATAGTTCAATCAATCAGACACAAGGTCTTTATATCAACTTATTCATAGAAAGATGCGCTTTAATATTTAACAGAGCTTTATCTCTAGAGAACCATGGTAATAGATAAATTGCTTTTACATATTTTTGTCTTCAGACTTAATTTTATTTACAAAAAACATATTAGAAATGGTATTTAAGATATTCGTATCATGGTATTGAGAAATTTAATGATTATATTATTTAGGAGTTAAAGGAAAATTAACGATAAAATACAACGAAAATAAAATACAACGAAAATAAAATACAACGAAAATAAAATACAACGAAAATAAAATACAACGAAAAAAAAAATACAACGAAAATAAAATACAACGAAAATAAAATACAACGAAAAAAAATACAACGAAAATAAAATACAACGAGAAAAAAATACAACGAAGCAGAATGCTTTCGCTACCAGAAAAATGGCTCTGGCTTATATGGCAAACTCACTGATAACGGGTGTATTTTGCGTGGAGATTTTTCACACCTTTCTATGCAATCAAGCAACATAGTATATATCTTTAAGTGAGGTAAATTACTATTTGTTTAAACATGCGTACATAAAAAAAAATCACGCGTCTTCCAAACCATTCGACTGGATTGCAACGAGTCAGACACTAGTACACTGTGCAAGTGAAAATAATAAAATGAGATCTTCGGCTATAGTCCAACGTTCCACTGTGTTCCGTTACCACGAATATTTATTTTATTTTAACCCATGTTTTTGGGAGCCTGTATATTGGGTTCGTTGTTTGACACATTTTCAAAACGTTTCAACATTGTTACTGCTTTATTGTTTGAATGTGTAAATATAATAATTTATCTCACTGAAGGATGATCACGGTATGATTTATTATGCTTGCTGTTTTGACTGGTACGAATAGGAGAAAGTGAAATATCCGGTAGTACGCGTTTTATAGAGACGTATAACTTGCATTCAAGATAACAGCAGGTCAATTTTAGTTGAATAACATTATGCAACATAAGCATGTATAAATTTCACTTGATGTATTTTCCTAATACAAACCAATATATTGCTTTACAGTCTAAACGTAGCTTTGCAGAGACATCCATAGTTGTCATTGAAATTGTATACGCTCTATAGGAACATGTTTTTCCTACTTCATCGTTGTATGTATCGTTACCATAACAAGTTACTGTAGAGAGATTTATAAACTAAATTTACTATTTCTCTCAACCCACCCACTCATTGTCAGCTCTAGTTCCATTACATGAAGTTCATATTTACCGTATGCCATCAGACTAGATGATGACAGCTTTCAGAAGCTTCTAAATATTATAATAATAAAGAGAAATGATAAACACATTAAACGTATACGCCACTGTATACCTTTCTCTTTTCAGCACGATCAATATATTATTTTGATTTACCTTCTAGCTGGCTTACTCTTCATTTCCGATTCATACCCGTCAGTACCGAGGCCTCGCCATGTCAATTGACTGCGTAGATCCAGAAAACAAATACATCATCTCCTTAATTCATTCAATAAGATCTTGTAAGGAAGAAATATTTACAATTATTTCCACTTGTGTCAGGTTTGCTGTTTGATTTTGACCATAGTATTAAGTCATGTTGATTGGTATTAACAACCGTATTAACTTTTCCTGATGGGTATTTACCTTAGTATTAACTCCTGCTCAACGGTATTAACCATATTGAGTCTTGTATTATTTCCCTTTGCCAACATAATTGTATTTTGTAATGTATCAAAGACCGCAATCTTTGCTTTACTAAAAGCATGTAATTGGAATTTACATGCAAGAGATGATGATAAAAAACAACATTTGCATCCAAAAGTGACAACATTAATTTATATACTCTTTCTCGAGAGTCCTTGACAAATCTTCATTAACAGTTGTAGAATTGCCCATTGTGTAGAGGAGATGTCCGTTCTACATTAATTTGTTATATCGCAGTGGCATTGCAACCGCTCATACAATCCCTGCAGAGTGGGGGTGAGTGGGTGAAGGTAGTGGCATGCCTAGTGGGAGCCCGAAATGTCAATATAATATGCGGTATTGTATTGGCAGGGGCAACACATTAATGATGTGCTGAGTTTTTACAAAAAGGCATTAAATGTGTTAAACTTGAAAAACAAATAAATATCTTCTTTAATATATTGGCTTAAATATGAACATAATCTGACAGAAGAGATTAGTTTTATGAAGGTATAGAAAACGATTTCGTCGATCACACACACACACACACGTATGTATGTATGTATGTATGTATGTATGTATGTATGTATGTATGTATGTATGTATGTATGTATGACTGTCTGACTGACTTTATTTCCTCTTCAGAAGAGATTTCATTCAGTTAATGATTCGTAAATAAAGAAAAGTTAGTAACATAGCTTGTCATTATGTATGTATGGTATACTGTATTGAGTTGAAACAGCGAACAATGCATTCTTTTACATAATTTCACGTTCCATAGCTTTAACGTTTGACAATAGGTTCTAGTTACTGAGTAAATTTTCTTCATAGTGATGTTAAGATTAAATTATTTTTAAAATAAAACTGCTGCAATAAAACATTCTGCAGGTTATTAGTTTTGATAATGTGTCGTCTGCTATAGTCTCGTCCAGGTTATATAAGTTCTCATAAATCTTCAAAGCAATCTCATACAAGCGATAGGCATCACTCCCTGTTACGGAACAACGAACGAGGCGCTTGTCATTTTGCCACATATTCATAGTAAGTTAGCCATCCATAAAGAGTATGTATTAACAATGAAGACACATTAACCAAATAGAGATGCAATCAGTAAGTGCACGTATAAAGAACAAATGAGCTCACAAAAGCAAATAAATCTATGAAGAAAGACAAATATATTCACTCTAACATATACCCACAATGACACCAAAATCACTTTTAATTCAAGTTATCTGTTTGTGTGTCTTTTGCGTTTATAGTGTCACTTTACAATTATTCCCCAAACCTACCAGCAGGATGTATATTACCAATGTACATTGCAACAACTCAGCCCGACCGTCATTACATAAGGAAAAGGAAAAATGCGTTACCTATGGTGCAAAAAAAGGTGTTGGTTACCAGGTATGGTTCTGATGTAGTCTAGGTAGATATCAGTTATGTTAACATCCTTGATCACCGGCATGGGATCATAATTATTAAAAAATAATTTTGATTAAATTTTTTAGAAACTATCCCATAGTGTTATGACTAAGAACAAGAGATGTATGATATTATTCTAGTTATAATTTTAACCCATTTTTCCCCCAGCAATAACATGAAATATTGCCCTAAAAGTTATACAATAACTCAGCTAAACTCTGTTAACTCTGCTAACTTGCCCTAAAAGTTATATTATAACTCTGCTATTCTAGTTTTAATTTTAACCCATTTTTTCCCCAGCAATAACATGTAATATTGCCCTAAAAGTTATAATATATATATATATATATATATATATATATATATATATATATATATATATATAATTTAAGCTGCATAATTATTACCACGAATGGTTTTCTATTACCATGACATGAATATAACGTTTCCTTAATATGAAATGAGGCTTGCAGACTTTCCTTAAAAAAAGTATTTTGAAATGAGTTCAAAATCTAAGCACAATTATAAACCAGAAAGAGGTAATATAAACATTTAAACGTTTTTGCAGTTCACCTAAGTCATTATTATTATTTAGTCAACTCTGCTATCAACCATACACTTATTTCTATCAACCAGGCTCCATTTCTAACTTTCCTTTTTCATTGCTCTGTGCGACTATATTTTGACATCAGAGGCACCGCCTTATAACACAGGCGAAAATCCGTCACGTTCGATTTTTAACGTAGCATTTCTCTGCGAGGTTCACACATGCCCAGAGAGAGAGAGAGAGAGAGAGAGAGAGAGAGAGAGAGAGAGAGAGAGAGAGAGAGAGAGAGAGAGAGAGAGTCCAAAACTACGCCCTTAATTATTCCCTATGTGGGGTAAAATAGTTAAAATGTTCTGTTTACCGTTTATATACTTCATCAAAATATACATTATTAAATTCCCCCAGTCATTAAAGGTGATATAACATTCTTTGTTGATATCAGACATGTCATAGGAAAAGAGCGAAAAATGATTTTTGCACAGTATAAGCCGCGTCCCATTATTTCAAATAAATATTATCATCAACAACAACGTTATGCTTTAGAAAAGTGCACTTTTAACGACTAGTTAATGTTATATTGAAAACAAAGTTATGTAGTATCGATTGGATTTTTATCTGTGATTTTTCAGGCATGGAAAAGAAAATGACAATTTTATTTAAGTGGTGTGGACGGAATGTTTACTTTCCTACATTTCTCAGTAATGATTCAAACTGATTGATGGGTATTTTGCCCTGGAAAGTGATGGAATGTCATCTGAAGAAAGGAATTACTGTTACATCATTTATCGGATTCGTAATGAGTGCAAATATATATCAAAGTGGAATGAAATTAAATGCTTGAACTGAGCCACTGACAGGTAAATATTCTCGTAGTGTAGATATACACTGAAGAAGTACGAATCAAACAAGAGTACGAAGTTGACTGTGTTCTGGATGTTTCCCTCACTCTCTATCCCCCCCCCCCCCCCCCCCAGCAACTAACAAGCATTACATACAGCATCTATATGAATGAAAATGCTTAAAGGTATCTCATTCGGAACACTTTAATCTCTTTAAAATGCGAGTCGAATACGTTCGATTGTCTGAAAGATACTGATGTAACTGTATTGATAATTTCCAAACTGGAACGTTTTTGTCCGAAGAACACCTGGACACAGAAAGATTCCGAATTAATTCTTATACAATGACATGCTTCAAAAAACCACATTGCGACATTTCAGCAATAAATGAACGTCATGTAGTTTTACATTTTAATGTTTGTTATTCATACAACATTGCAAACCACATCGAAACATTTATTTGGTTTCGATAACTTAACTATTGCTTATTTTGCTAATAGTGATGAAACGTACTCTAGTCACTGTGACGTCATATGTGGGCATATATGGGTCATGCCTTTTAGTTTTGTAACAAGTGTTTTGTTTGTCCACTTTCCTTTCATTGAAGCCTATATTAATTAAGTAACGTCTGTACTTAGCTGGAAAATCAATAAATAAAGATATTTTAATGTGTTTGATGGGCGTGAATCCCAGTTATTTTGTAAGAGGAGTTCTAGCAGATTATTGCATTTCATAGATGGTTAATACCATATATGAGTGTAAGGACTATAACGTTACGATCTGTCAACCTACTAATCCTACAACATGCCAAATACCTCAAGCAAACATTCCAACGAATGGCTCCACCAGGAATGTATCTCTTTAAAAGTAATTTGCATCAGACTCAAGACTCGCAAGCGAAAATGAGTTCCAAGTTACTGGAGGTAAATGAAACTAAAGTTATTATTTAGCAATACCTGTTCTCTCTCTCTCTCTCTCTCTCTCTCTCTCTCTCTCTCTCTCTCTCTCTCTCTCTCTCTCTCTCTCTCTCTCATATGCATGTAACGAAGACGAGATTATTCGCATGCCAGCGGAACAAGGATCATTCAATCCTGACATTGTAGTGACGTTATCAACTAAAAAAGTATTTAATTATTTAATTCGCTGAAAACAGATATAAGCCTATCAGTTTCAAAGTCTTGTTCCCATGGATCTATGTTCAATGTCCATAAAATTTCAGACCAGTCAAAATGAGACACAGTTTTGAGATTGAAGGTCGACCTTGATATGTTTCAAGGTCGAAGTAACACTGGTATTTTGCATGTTGACAGAAAATTAAGTGTTTAAGGATATATTGTTTGATTGACATGACCGCGATCCAATTAAACGCAAGTCTCTTGAGTGTTATTGTGATTCATGGTGAATGCTTATATAACTTTTGGACACGCGTAAACAAATGTATGTCCATACACAGGTGTTGTGACATCAAGTGTTCATTCAAACCATTTTGTCCCAGTAAGGATTTTGCCGTTGTGATGAGAAAGATATATTTAATTTAGTGAAATTGTCATCTAGTCCTTTTGCCCAGAAACTAGGATATATAAATAGAATAAATGCGAATACTTGTATGTATAAATGCGAATACCTGTATGTATTCATGCGAATATCTGTATGTATAAATGCGAATACCTGTATGTATAAATGCGAATACATGTATGAATAAATGCGAATACCTGTATGCATAAATGCAATAAATGCGAATACCTGTATGAATAAATGCGAAAAATGAGCCAGAAATAACGTGTGAAATTAATATATACTATGATCCAGATGTTTTTGTAAAGAAATATGATGCATTCATTTCCACATTTAACAATTGTATTAAGAAAATAATTTTTAAACAATATTTATTGTAAACTTTTCCCGGTACAAAATGTTCTAAATATATGTGCTTATCTATGTTCTTGTGTATGCGTTTGGTTTACCTGATTGTCGAAGTCGAAAGCTGAATAGATAATACCGTTCTAAGCGTCTGCTTTAGGTGGTTTTAACCTGCAGTATTAACACACTATTGGCAATATCATGACGAGGAAATTCCGATCTGAGGAAGTTGCCTAATAACGTAACGTCGTTGAAGAAATAACGTCATTCCCTTGTAGTTTCACGATATTATGTTCTCTGCGTTGCTTCGTAAGAAATAAGGGATGTTGCGTGTAAATTGAAAAGATGCTGCAATGTTATTCTAATTTTTATATAATATAACCTCTGAAGCAGATAGCAGAGCACACTAACACACGGGTCGAACTCTTGACCCGCGTTATTGGCTGCGTGAAACGTTTTACGTTTATTTAAATTGAAATACTGGTGTGTGGTCAATTGGTATACAACAGTAAAACATGTATATGGCTTAATTTAGCACCAAATTTATCAACTGTATTCAACTAAACTCAAACAAGCTTATAGACCATGAAGCAGAATTTGGTTTTCCATGTTAATCCGTCAGCATTATGGCTCGCAATGTCTGTTCTCTATTATTGTTAGAAGGATATACTTGTAATGGTGATATAGGAGTTGGAACTTTAGGTTTTCGAAAAATAATTTATGAGGAACAATATTACTATGTATGCTTTAATTTTGTCTTATTGCAAGAAAATCGGCGTAATATGTAACTTGATTTGTATATTTTTAGTGGGGATTAAGGGGGTGGGGAGGATGTGTGGTTATGTTGTTTCTTTCTAAGTAGGTTTGTTTCCGTACTACATGTCTGTGATAGGTAATTAAAAGCCAGGGCCAACCTGCGTCGGCTGCCTTGGTGTGACTTTGACGAAGACAGTTCCTATATGATATAACCAATAATATTTTGAAAATGCAGTTAAAAAGCAGACATATCAACGAACATATCAAACAGCCCGTGTTATTACGAACGAAATTCAGTTTCATCAGTACAGTGTATTTTGTCGTACTATTTTCTAGTGTAATCAACCTCTGCGGCAGTTGCATCAATACGGTGTATTTTGTCGTACTATTTGCTGGTGTAATCAAACTCGCGATAATTGTGCAATAGACCTCACAAGTCGGCAGACCTATATGCCGTTGACACTGTTTGCTTCGCGCTAATGTTCCATTGACACCATTTGCTTTCGGATAATTAACATTTTTTTTAGTAAATAGTTTACGAACTTGGCTAAACAGTTTTGATCAATAGTTTGGTATTTGGTTACAAGTAGTACTTACTTTGATAGTAATATGTAGCCAGTTTATATCTACCACAGCATCCATCACAATACAGAGTAGATTGCCGTCTTGCAAGAGTCACATCATCCATCACAATACAGAGTAGATTGCCGTCTTGCAAGAGTCTATGAGAATCAGATATCAGTTTGTTTGAATATAATAATTACACGAATGACTAACCCAGTTTAACGCGAAACGCGCAATGTATCTGTGAGGTGGATTTATAATTGTTTAAATGTCATATTTTCAATGCCATTTTAGTTTGCGGGATAGAAATATCCACCTGGTAGGGTTTCACCTAGGTCTTAAATGAATTGAGATTTTACTCAGTCTTGGGTAGGTTCAATGGCGCGATAAAGGTACATAAGGGTATATGTCGCCATAAGGATATATGTCGCCCGGAGCTACTATGATGGCTCTACCAACGGTTTTCCCGCTGTTTAATTTTTATCAACTGTTATGGCACCCCCTTAGTACGCTACAGAGTTGGTTGATAACGTTGGAAATATCCATGAACATCTTCTATGACTATTATGTCTATCTACGAAACATCAGCGATGTATGGTTATCCCTCCAGAGCTACATTTGGAAACTCAAGTATATTCAGTAGAATTACTTCTTAAATCAGTCCCTTCAAGAAGGTCTATAACTGATGACAGTATAAACGCTGTGGTTAGTCTCGGCCGTTCTTTTGAGGCAAAATGAAGTCGACGTCTGAGAAAATATCTGCTCTGGCAATGATAAATGTATCAAAATTGCTGGTGAATTCAATGACCAAATGATTATAATCATCAGAGGAGTTTAAATTCATTTGAAGCTTTGAAATATTCGTTTGGATGATCAACAATTCCCACCTGAAAAAGTGAGCTACGCGCAAGAGTGAGATACGCTTGAAAATAAGAGAAACGAAATATAATTATATACAAATGGAAATAAATCTGTATACAGCAAAACATTGAGACAATATCATCTCTTCTGCTAATGTAGATAAAGCTAATCAAATAATATTGTCAGCGAAAACTCGGGCGCCTAAGCGCCCTCCAGTTTGCTACTAGCATCTTTTCATCGCCCCATAATATCTGGTGTTCAAATCGGGCATATAGCCTGACTTATCCATATTTGGGGAGTAACTGTTTGATCATTTACACCCAAACCAGTATTGTATCAGTCGACATCAAACATTTCTTATATAAACCTTTCAAGTGTTAAATTAATTATTTAAAACTCAATACTGTTCGTCTCAGTATCTACTCCAGTAACTTCAAAAAGATCAAAACAACTGTTCGGAACATCTTTAGAGTACCACGATCAGAGCACACCTCTCTGCTGCTCTCTACCCTACACTGAGTATCCATTCGATTCAAAATCAAACACAAAATTTGTTCTCTGTGCTACGTTTCATTGACGGACTCAAGTCCAGCATACCTATCCGGCCTCACCCATGTGTACACACCAGCAAAATAATTACGCTCCTCTTCTGACAATAGTATACTCATTATTATAACTATGAAAACGAAGTCATATGGCCAACGTTATTTTGCATATCAGGGCCGAGCAACGTGGAATGAATATCCCATTTAAACTAGACACAAAGACCCAGTGATCCCTTTCAAGAATGCTCTTAATACTCAAATTTGTCGACTGTAAGAACAAACTTAAAGACCTAATAATGTTTCTAACCGTAACTATTTTCAGCATCTTCTATATTTTTCCAATTGCATGGAGTTTGTTTGTTTTGTTTGATGTTTGTAGTCATATCATTATAGATGTTGTAAAGCGCTTAGAGCTTCTAAAGAATAGGCGTTATACAAAGTCCTCATTAATATTATACTTATTATTATTATTATTATTATTATTATTATTATTATTATTATTATTATTATTATCTCGATAGCCTAACACAGACAACGATCGTCCGGAACTTGAATCTTCCATGGATTCACAACCGACTTTACACTGATGAAAAGACCTCAAAAGTGTAAGTCACTCTTTGTGCTGTTACAGAAAAGTCCTCTTTTCGACATTTATACGTCATTTTCATTTATGGATGTTACGCATTACACATACATCTTGCACGTGTCCGACGTGCTGCATGTGCAGCTGCAGAAAATTTTAAATAACGTTATTTTGTCTATCGATCAGCATTACATTAATTGGCAGGTTCAAGCAAAAGAAAAGAAGACATACCACAATATTCAGAACTTTTTAAATAGCCATGGTATATCATGCATTCTAAGCCACGATGTCTTTAAAATTGCTTTTAAAAGATCGGTCGTTTTATACTGAGAAAGCCTTAAAACTCTCGCGTGGTACAATGATTTGTTGTAACGTCTATACATGTCTCCGATTCGTTTCAGTCATGTTTTAGTTATGTAGTAGAGTATGTGAATATGTTAAATTATTTATTGCATTCTACCATTTTCAGGAGCCCAGTTGTTTTCTTTCTGAACTTTACATGCTTATGTTACGTTTTTATTTTGTGAGCAAGTGTTTTATATATCTTGTCTGACCCTCTCTGATAAATATCTTGTCTGTGTGTCGGCATCTTTCACAAAGTTTCCCTGTCATGTTGTAGCTAGTAAATTGTAGTCGTCAGTGTTAATACTTCCAGCGTTATCAATACTGTCGGCATGATTCTATCTAGGTATCGACTATAGTATACGTTTAATCATCCCATTTGTGTTACTGTTTTCAGATTAGCACGTGCACAGCAACACACACACACACACACACACACACACACACACACACATATATATATATATATATATATATATATATATATATATATATATATATATATATATATATATATATATATATATATATATATATATATATATATATATATATAATGTGAATGGCCATATAATGTTAGTGTACGGCGATGTGTGGGGCTGTGATTTTCTTTTCAGCTGACTATTGTCATGTATTTATGCTCAAGATTATAAAAAAGTTTCCAAATAATATTATAGATATAATACTGTGTTTATTTCGCTAAAACTCAGATCAATAATTTGTCTAGCTATTTACAGACCGAAATGAAGCAAAAACGTATAACCTCATAACAGTGAAGCGTTGGTCATTAATGTAAATGAGGTACGCTATGATGAATCGTTCATAAATACTGCGGTATACCACAGTACATTATTTGTTGTGGTGCCCCGTTCTAGTCGTAATATCTTATCTTACACGCGCAATTGAAATAGGCATTTGCCGGTTATTAAATAACAAAAAAGAGTTTATATACCTGGCCAAGTGTAATAGGTAAAGACGTTAATCACGTTATACAACGTGTCCGTCTTTTTCAATATACGCTTACATTTATGAAAACGTTAACGTACGGAGATTTTAAATCATATGTCTGTTCCAATATTGTATTTCTACAAAATATATATAATTATTTTGCTGTGTTTATCAAACGGCATGGCTGCACTATGCAAGATGCTTACCAACATTCATTGCGATATATTAAACGGTTTGGGAATTTTTGCTGCAGAAAAGAACATGTTTGAGGATCGTAGAGACAGATGGAGCCAATTTGGATTGGCATGGGTAGCGAAACAAACGAGCAGGTTGTGCATGAGGGTTGGGTGTGATGGGAGAACATCCAAAACTTATGAACTAATCTTTTCGGTTCTGACTAAGTGTGTAAAATAATGCAGGCTAACATTACACTACCTCTTCTAACGCCGAACTAAAAGCAATTCAATCCTAGGTACACTCTCTTTTTGCATTTAATTTTTTTAAATTTTGTTTTCGCTCTGTGATGCACTGTATATCTAGAGATTGTACATACTAATTTTTAAATATCTTTCTCGGTTCTACTATATAATTCAAACAACGTCGTGAAACGAATATACTATGGAAATATAAATACAAGATACGTCCAACAGGTGTGTGTATGATAAGTGAGGCTTGAATGAAAGATGGATTGCATTTTTATACATCAGTTGAAAAGCATAGCAGTAAAAGTATAAAACAAAAGAGTCTAGACGTTTTGTAATTATCTAGGGCCATTTCTTGTCTGAGAATAAAGATAAATTACCTGGTTTTGAAAGATGCTTGGCTGAGAAAGAAATGTGCTCTCATTTAGCATTAATTTACTCGCTTGACAGAAAAAGGTTTCATGTGATCAGTAAGAAGTAGAACTTATTCTTTGAAAAAGCACGAAAAAGACGGGAAACGCGCTGTGTTAAAATCTTGCTTATGTAACATACCTTTATTGTTTTAACCACGTTTATCATAGCCGAAACTTTAATCTAAAAATAAAATAAAATATTATATTTGTGAAAGTTTTGTTTACGGTTCATGATATATAAAATTATACCATGAAGATGTCATTCAGGATTCATACTAGGTGATATCCACCAATAAACGTGAGATGAATGTGCATCTGACTGGTTAATCCTTCACCATTTTGAGACCTTTCTGTGTGGACACTTAAAACCTCTAGATAATAGCAGATCTACGAGGCGACCCCTATTTTACGAAAGTTGACAAGCAGACTCGAGCTCCGCTTTATGAACTTCACCTTACTAACCCATATCTAGATATTTTTCTGCCATTTATGTCCCCTAAATTTGTGTGACATTCATCTAAACGTCTATTTTACCCGTTATGTGTGTTGACGTCAAGATTGGTATTTATTTCGATCAGATATATAATGTTGGTGTAGGGTTAAACGCCATTTTTCAGCACACGATAGGCTATACATGGCAGCCAGTATTATTGGTGGAGGAAGAACCCGGGAACAAACACCGGAAAGAAACACAGACCCATGAGAAGTTACTGGCAACCTTTCTCACATAACTGCATTAGCCGAATCTTAGACTCGAACCCATGCAGACAGAGGTGAGATGGCAGTAATCTGTAACGGAAAGCGCTTTAGACCACTCGGCCACTCGGCACCCCCTCCGACATATAATGAGTTGCGTATCTACGATATATATATATATATATATATATATATATATATATATATATATATATATATATATATATATATATATATATATGTCTGTGTGTGTAAGATTTTTTTTAAAATCTAACAATTACCAAGTGAATGCATGGTAAGTGTATTCCGACTCAGATATTTGATATAAGTATATAATTACTCCCGTTTTACCTGTATTATGTAAACATTTGTTATTGTGTCTTTATTTCCTGAGACCCTTATGTGGACCTGTCAGCATAGCATACTGTCTTTATATTGTTCTTCAAATCATTATCATACTTTACATAAGGTTTATAACCCATGCTTTTTTGTTATACATCTATATATGTTTTCATTGGGTTAATTTTATGTTATCCACTGTTATTTATTTTTGTAGTTCTAATTCTTGATACGTTCGTCTTAATCCAACAATACACTTTAAGGTTGGACATTGGCACCTGTCGTTGGTTCTGGAACTTCATAGACTGTATGGGTGGGTGATAGCCTAGCTATATATGACCATCTTCCCTTAGCATCAAGAAAAAAGAAAGGCAAATTCTATCGTCATTGACATTTATGCACAAGTTTAGCCCAAACGACTCAAGCACAGACACGTTTACAAATTCGAGCGAATATTACTGGAACGTCTGAATTCACAAGAACCTAACGATTGTTGAATCTGATCATGCGTGATCGTGTTTATCTGTTTGCGGACGGTCAGCCATGTTACGTACTCGAGATATTTACGGAATCGAATGTGTCGTCGAAGATATCATCGTCTTTAACCATCGAATTGTTTTCCTCAATAAAAGAATACCCTGCCATTGACAACCTTGATCCGGAGGTTAATAATCTTGTCATGTACGCTGACGTAATGAATAAGAATATTTTCCTCGAGACTGACACCAAACTACAATCGTGAGCAACGTGACAACGATACGGAAACGTGAATAAAATAATCAGACAACTGCGACATGATGATATTTCATGGCATTGTCCAAATCTCTTCTCGCAAACATCTGTTTGCTTTGGTGGTCCAACTACCACGTCTGGAATGAGTTTCAGAGTATGATCGCGAAGGCCACCCAGGACTCATATAAATAATCTCACAATTGTTTTTGACTGGTGGACCGAGACGTTTTGTGCGCGTTTTAACACTGATCTGTTAACAACAACGCGATGTATATAATGTCAAAAACAGAGATATATGCAAATTATTTTATATCAACGATTGCAGATCGACGCCACAAGTGCACTCCCAAACTATTTGGAAACTTCTTCGTAACTAAATATATTTCCGTAATGTGTCAAAGATATGTTTTTGACGCGACATACTGCTTGGGAAGGCCTTACATCGAGTTTTGAGCAAACGTTGATAGCACTGTTCAAACCAAGGATAGAGTTTGCCCAAGACTGCCATATTACTTTATGTGCGAGGTGAAAGGTCATGATTCTGGGGGTGGGGTGTGTGCCAGACCATCGTGAAGATTGTCCAAAGTTCTTGTAGTTGAAAGTCTTTGAAGGACACAATATCTTACATGGTGAATGAATTTAAAAAGGGATTGGAATTCATAAAGTTCCGTTTAGTGTGTCCAAATAATATCAACGCGCGGAAGGCAAACAAATGCTATATAGTTCCAGTCTATTTATTTAAGGAATGACGGAACATCTTTATTAAAGGACAGAACACTCATGTAAGATTATGTGGGTATTCAATATAATTATGTAAGTAACACATTACAACAATACTTGGTTAAAAGTTACCCTATTCCGACTTTATTTCGATCCTTTACACGCTGATTTTAAGTAGCTTCAAGTTCATATGATTCATGCCAAATATTCATTAAGGTATGAAAAGTGAAACTAAATAATTGTTGTCAACGTTTTTTTTTGTTGCAAATAATCGTTAGCACTATTTTACACAGACTAACATCCGAGCTGCTTTATCGCATTAATCCAATTTGTCAAGGTCAAATAACTGACATTAACATTCATTAAGTAAGTAATGATTCATAACAGTTTTAAACGAATATCAATTTTAGACAATTTTTTTTTTACGAAGATGATGACGATATAGCTGTTCCGGCCATTGAAAGTATTGATATAGATGACAGGCCGTAAGCGCCGTATGTTGTGATTCGATAATTCATAACACTTCGTGTCAAACGTGGATAAATATTAATGATGCACATGTTTTGTATCTTCACCTTTTGGCGTTCATTTCTAATGGCTATAATGTAATGTATACACACCGAAAGATACATCCGACAGTAGATTGATGACGACCGTGCTCTCCCTCTCTAAATGTAACTCGTTTTACAAGAACTCCCCGTCCCATCGCCATCTGTATTTCAACACATATGACGTTGGTAGGTCGATGGGTCTGTTTAGAGATAACTCTTTTTGACCTAGTATGGTAGACAGTTCAAACACAACATGCTATGCATATCTGTAAGCTGGATGTACATAACCTCTCGGTCACTTTGTTATTGCATTGTGTATTCAAAAAGAATGAAATAAATGATAAATATGGCTGTACTTGTTCGTATCAACATAACACGTGTTTATTGCACCCCTCTAATAAACATATTCTTTAATTTAATGCGAGTTTTGTACAGAAATAGCAAATCTTTGAAGAAGAATATTCTCCAGTTTCGATATAGATTTCAGGTGGAATTGAAGACGAAGGAAGGTAAACTATAAAAAAAATATAGGTAGATAGTATGCGTGTATCGAGTTAACTCGCAAACAAGTACAAGCCTTACTAAACTTTGAAAGATTACTTCTGATACATCCATTGAAGTATTAGTCTTACATGAGGTCAACGACTTAAGTATTTGTGCGAAGAAATATTATCTCACATTATTTTTACATATATGAGGCTCATTGAGTTATTTAATATCTTCGACACAAAATACAACTTACAGGAAATTCGGCGATATAATCAAGAAAGATGAATTGAGGGAATGTCAGGATTGGGCTTAATACAGGATATGGTCAAATTAACATGGCGAATATTAATACTTCATTTGTGCTCCGTAGAAGTGTGCATATGTATATAATGATTGGTCTAGTCCCTGAATAACTACGTTATGGTCAAACGTTAGTCGGTTATTATAGTATTGTAGTTTAGATACACAAGTCAACGACAGAAAAACAATACATATATGTTAAGCATAACAATACGGCGAGAATCCATTTTATTAAGTCCACTTGTTGTGAATTGGCAATGAATTGAGAATCGTCACTCGCTTTTACCACAGTTAATTCTGAAAATGTTTTGGAGTTAATATTTAGTTGTTACAAATTCACCAACTGTATACTCTTTTCCACTGAGACACATATTTATAACTTTTATAATCCAATTATTACCGTTGTATAAATAAGTAAATACCATTTGAGCTTTATATAAATATCTACAAAGATTGCAAAATATGTAATTATTGCAAAATCTGTCATGATGGCAAAATCTGTCATGAATGTAAATCGGCTGTTGTTTCTTACCCTTTGATTATTGAAGAGGTCAATTATTATAGCCTTGTGGCTTGTTTTAATAGTGAATTTAGTCTGCACAAACATACACCAACAAAAAATACAATAGTTATGTATGTATGTATGTATGTATGTATGTATGTATGTATGTATGTATGTATGTATGTGTGTGTGTGTATGTGTGTGTGTGTGTGTGTGTGTGTGTGTGTTTATGCAGTTCAGTTATTTACAGCGTCAGGCAGGCAGGCAGGTAGGTAGGTAGGTATGCAGGTATGTAGGTATGTATGTAGGTAGGCAGGTAGGTTGGTAGGCAGGCAGGCAGGTATGTAAGTAGGTAGGTATGTAGGGATGGATGGATGGATGGATTGATATACAGGTTTTATGATCATGTCAGCACAGTCCCCGCTATATCATGATCTTCATTTGTATTGAAGTTATACAATATACAGTCCTCCAGTTGATGAGCCTTTAAATTTCGCTCTTTCACCATTACTCCTTTCTTCAACAGGCATATATGTGAAGCGCGAAAATGGCTAATTACCAAGTTGATTAGGTTATACTAAGGTTTATCTTGGTCTCTTTGACTCTGAAAACTGGCTTTTCAAGAGCAGTGGTTGCTTCTTATAGATAATTTTATCGCTAGGTTTTAGGATGTTGGAATTATTTCGAAATGCCAAATGTATTGAGAACAGTCTTCGGAAAGCACCTCATGTGCACACGTAGAGGTCTGATAATAAAATGCAAGCAACGTATTCTTTTCATTCTTCGATAGCAGATCGGGACTGATATTGTTTGTTCTATTTCTTTTGCCTAACAATCTGCCTTCATCCAGATATGCTGGTGCATTACACAACGGCAGATGTGTGTCTATGCAGTATAAACGTAAAATATTTGCCATGTTGGAAATATAAGTATCAAGTACTGTTACTAGGTCGGAAACGTTCAAACATCACGTGAGACGGACACTGACCATCTGTTCCACAATACGACATTACTTAGTAAGTGTTGCAGCTAGTTCTATTACATACCTTCTGATTCGCTTTTGTCAAATTAACATGGCGAATATTCAAGGATTTTATTTGTTTCCGAGTAATTCCATGATAAAATGAAATGTATCAACGTCATTTTGTATAAGACATCTGGTTTATATCAAAATTAAAGTTAAATATATTACAGAGTAAGCAGGTGCGTGAAATGGCCTCTTTTATCTTTGTCGAGTGATTGGAACTGTTTAAGCAATCACTTTTACTATTTCAAAATTTTTTATGAATGGGTTTATTCATTCCATTTCAATTGGACGATCCTGTTCTAAACGAAGAACCTACATACCATGTGTTATGAGTCATGATCTAAAGACAACTCAGAATTATTGAACTAATCGAATCGATACGTATTATTCTTCTTTATTAGATGACGTCTAGCATTCATGTCACGAGACTTAATTTAAGAAAACTAATTACACATACATACATGACACACACACACACACACACACACACACACACACACACACACATACATATATATATATATATATATATATATATATATATATATATATATATATATATATATATATATATATATCCTTTGTAACTTCTACTTTCCTCAACACGCTCCGGTGACCTAATGATTAGAGCGTCCGCCGCGAAAGCGGGAGATCGTGGGTTTGATTCCCTGTCGAGATCATAACAAAGACTTACAAAATTGTACTAACAGCTGTAGAGGCTATGTTGGCGTATCCTTCAGAAAAGAGCTTTACTCCATTTATATTGCTACTAAATTACTTGCTAGTATGTGTTTCTGCGCTGCATTTATTAACATTGATATAATGCGTTAGAGTCTTGGTAGGATTTTGGTCAATTTTGGACAGGTCTGTTAATTTTATTGGGTTTTAACAATGGGATGAACACGGTACATCATTATTAATGCCAGTCTGTCCATTAACAGATATTGCTTCAATCGCCTGGGACAAAGTCGACAAAAGTTTAACAACTGAAATACCAAAAGTTTTTAGTACTATTTATGTTTATCTAATCTCCTCCTTTTCTCCATTTTTGAGGCGAAAATCTGACTTTGTGGTTGAAAAGGCGTCACTCGTTATCTCGAGTGATCCAGATCTCGAACTATTTCTGGATTTTGTGACTGACGTTTGCACGTTATCTCCATCGCTTTTTGATGTTCCAGCTCCTTATCTGTTTCTTTGTTTTTCCTTTTCTTCTAATGGGTTATTTTCGTGACTTTGATTCTATTCTTTTTAAAATATTCTATTGAGTCACCATTATAGCACACAATTTGTTGTTCTTTTGCAGAAAAAAAAAACAACAGGAAACCCCTATATAGTACAACAGGCAATGCATTGTGGATGAAAGTGCAAAAGCTCTAAGCGCATCGAAATTTTAGTTTTAATATCACTCAGTTATTTGGCTTCTTTCCCGCTTTTCAAACTCCAGAACAACATAGATATTTTCACAGTGAGTAAGGTGGCACTTTATACGATCAGTACAACTTCAACAGTCCGTCTGAAGGACATGAATAGTAGATTTAAACCTCCCAAAACTATTGTTAGCTCAGTTCTACAGAAAGGTCAATAGAATAAATTAAGCATTAGCTATGCAATTTTCAACAATATTTAAGCAAAGCTTGCTCAGTTATTTACAGCGTCAACTGGCAGTACATGCTATATTTCCTAGATATTAATAAACGTTCCAAAAGCCTCAAATCTTGTAACATCTAACGGATAAAATGAAAATTAATTTGGGAACAGGTCATGGTCCCTATAATAATAATAAAAATATTTATAACGATTTGGGTAGTCAATGCATTGTTCTCTTGAGCTGGAATCACGAAGGCCTAATATATATATCTTTGAATTTGGCACTCATTGTATTCGTTTGGACGTAATGGGATTTTGCTAAACATGGTGTATATCATGAGACGAGTTTATTATTTTTTAAAGGGATTTTTTTGCTTTTAGCAATGTGTATTAAATGAACAAGCTCAATAGGAAATCAGGGAGATGTAACTGTAATTTTTATTTTTTTATTTTTTTTATTTTTTAAGGTTTAACGCCATTTCTGAGCACAACATAGGCTATACATGTCGGCCAATATTAATGGTGGAGGAAGAATCCGTAAAACCTCTGGAAAGAACCACCGACCCACGAGAAGCTACTGGCAAGCTTTCTCGCATAACTACATTAGCCGAATCTTAGACTCGAACCCTCGCAGACAGAGGTGAGATAGCAGTGATCCGTAACGGACAACGCTTTAGACAACTCGGCCACTCGGTATTTATTATTTTTTTTAAGATATTGTCATATTGTCAGTAATATGCAGTGATATGTAATAATGCGTTGTACTGCATATTTTTACGGAGCCCGTAAAGGGACAAGCTCCCCATTTTTAAAAATCCCAGATGTTGGTTTACTAATCTAAAATAAAATCAATAGTCATATCTCGGTGTATTAAGTTTAGATCTTAGATTTACTAATCCGAGATCTCGATTTGTTAATCTGAGATCTCAGTTTACTATTTGGAGATTCAAGCTGATAATATAAAAAAAGTCTTCACTGCGATGTCTTTGCGTTCAAATGCGATGAGGTACACATGGGTCACACAATTAGGTCTTGGTTGTTAGTTTAAATTCAAGGAATGTATAGATAGAAGCATAAATATCAAAAGGGGAAACTATGTTTGATTTAGTAATCCGAGATCCCGATTTAAAAATCCAATCCGTTGGTTTACTAATCGCAGATTTGAATTAACTAATCCGAGATCTCGGTTTACTAGTTTGTGATCTCGGTTTGCTAATCACAAATCTTGGTTTAGTGATCTGAGTTCTCGGTTTACTAATCCAAAATCTCGGTTTAGTTATATGTCTTCTGCAAGCATCGCTTTGATTCTTTTGAATGGAGGTAAGAACGTTCTAGAAAAGTACGAAACTGAAGTATGTAATCACTGTGTCTGTAGATGATGAATTCATAAGTGACAGTTTCTGCGATAAAATAAAAGTGACGATTGCTAGAGGTTTATGTGACAAAATGCGGTCGATGAATTTTATACAGTTAGATCCATGCCCAACGCGTTGCCCAACCTACAGTGTAGACACATTTAGACCATTCAAGCATGCAATAGCCACATAGCTCGTGCTAATATACTGAGGTGAACAATTAGGTCGCAATATATACAGCACGACATTTTGCACTGTAATTAAAATATGCTTAAAATTGTACAAGGTTGATGTGTACGTTCCCTAAGAATAACACCTTATCGCGAAGTAGTTTTAGTTCTTCCCTCCAAATTTGACACTTTTCTAAGTATTCCTCACAATGACTCAAAGTTGGTATTCCATGTACTTTTGCCATATATGAAAGTTCTATAATTTCCAGTGTTCAGGACATCGGATCGTCGAAGGAACCTTTGCATAGCGCCAGCTTTGACGTTTTCTGTATCCATATCACCGCGTATAAATGCATAAACTTTGAACATCTTTAATATTCTCCAACAGCAATAAGACAATTTTTTGCAATGATGTTTGGGTCACCGTTAGCTCTTCTAACTTTTGACAAGATCAATTCCTGAAAAATCCGTCAATGCAGCCGTTTATGCAAAATCCATAAGGTTTACTTTTGTCATACAAGTCAATGTGGCAGCAGTAGCTTGGGCCTTCAGAGAAGTAATGTAGTCGTCGTAAGCATCGTCTTTATCTTTACTCAACTTGTGGATCTATTATCTTAAGTAATAGTATATACTCTTTCTTCTTCACATTCAAACCATTTAAAAGACACGTGTGACATATTCGTCTGTATCCAGATGTAAGGGAAGTACGTCTGCATGGTGAGTACTTTGAGAATTTACTGATAAGATAATAAGTTGTACTAATATTCATTACATTATAAACAATCCCCTCGTTTGACAAAAATAGGAAATTTCCAACCCTAGCAGACTTCCAGAGAATCCCCAACATTTTGAGGTCTCACTTAATTTCTATTGTACATTCCAGTAATACTGTCATCGTCTTACATCTTTTGCATTTGAAATTGTCCTCAACAAATCATATTTTATTGCTGGATTTACTCTTTGAAAGTCGTTGATATATCTTAATATCATGCCTCCTCTTTATAGCATCTTTTCTTTTCGAACACATTCGATTTTAACTTTCTGATAACAAAGCAATTTGCACAGTAATCTTCCTATATCCGAGCCAAGCAACTAAATTACCGTGCGGTGTCCCACAAATCGGAACGGACAACCACAATATAAAATGTAGGTACTTGTAATGGTATTTCCTTAAAAGGACAGACACAATAAAGCAGCAGATATTGTAAATATTAAACAGTCAAAGACAGAAGTTGAATGTTTAAGTAACTCAAAAGAATCTTCACAACTTCATTAAGAATATATATATATATTGGTTGGTTGGGATTTTGTGAGTTTAACACCATTTTTTCAGCACATGCTATGTGTATATGGCGGTCTCGATATAACTGCAGAAAGAAAACCCCGGACATCAAATGAAGAACCAGATGACCCTCTCATATACAGCAATATTTCCGTGGTTTGAAGCTTCCTAAATATCGCCTTATAATCACAAAATCAGTAGTTGTAACAAGCTCGCACAGCTTGGTAAAGTCGCCTTTCTCATTTCATCACTAGCCAGTTTCCATCCGCCCTGAGCTCACTCGTTCTAACACTGCATCATGTTGCGTAGCAATCTATTATTATTATTATTATTATTTTTATTATTATTATTATTATTATTATTATTATTATTATTATACACTCCATTTAATGTTTCTTTTAACGCGTGTTAAAGAAATAAAAACGTTTTGATTTAGTTACAGAAGAATAGGCGTCCGTTGCCATCAATATATTTACCTATCTTCAGAATTGTCTCATTTATATGATGCTATTTACCGATCAGTTCATTTACTTCCGAAATTTATAGTTTTGTCCTAAGTGAACGTCTGGATGTCATCTGTACATGCTATTAGCACAACACAGTGAGAGAATGAGCACTGTCACCATCAGACCATGCTTTCATGTTCTATATAGACAGGTAGGTTCCAACAATTTGCAGACTTTGAGAACATGATAGGCTTAAGCTTTTAACCTATCGAACTAAACAACGGAACTGGAGCATAATAACGATTTTCTGTATCTACGCTTCGTTGTATGTGCCTGTTTAATTGCTAATGAAACCTTAGAAATAGTTAAAACCAGAACTATAAAAGGAATTTTCTTTCCTTTTAAAAATTTCAGAACAAGAGCGCTTAATATGCTGGATTTTGTAAAAACGTAAGAACAAAATGTTTTAAGAATGCATGTTTCATTCCCTTTCCTTGATCATGGTAAAAGAAATTCACGTTTCATAGCTATTGACCAGAAACTCTGTACTAATATTATAGAGGTCACTTTTGTACCTTTTCTTATTAATTAAGATCCGATATAGAGCCGAATAATTTACAACTCTTTTGCATTTTAATTTTAACACAATACATGTTATTTAGAATTCTTTAATTCTCACAATATGACTGAACGTGCTAGATAAGAGGCTACCTGATAGAAAGACCTGAAATCACGTTAATTGCAAAGTAAATATTTATCATGAAATCGAGGTTGTCAAGCTATTAGTGAATGTCACCGGGACAAGAAACACAGAATATAGTCTGATACAAATCGCAAGCCAAAGTGAATACTGCTTTTGACAGAAATTGTATCTTACTAGATCAACAATAAACGCAGTAAAGACAGCACATCATTTGTTATATCCGTGTCGAAACTTTGTGAAGCAGTGTAAAATATAGACTAATAGCTAGCTGCACGTATTCATCGCCATTCTTTTTATGTTTTTGTCAGACCTTTTGAATATAGTTTTATCTCTTAGTAGTCGATTATCAAGGCAATTAACATTTTGCATTGTCTATATGAATTTATACTGTAATAAGGCGGTTGATCAGAACGTCGGGCGGCCATGTCAGCAAGGACTTGAAATAGTCTCGGAAGAAGTAGAACTAAACAATACTTTGATGTGTTAGGTGTTTCTATTCTGCGAAGAACATCGTGCATCTTGCAACAGCAAAGTCCGAGAATGTCCCGATTCTGATTTTATCTCATTTTGCCACCATACTTTTCCAATTTGAACGAAAGTAGTTCAGAATGTAGTTCTCAATGGTGACGAAACACATCCAAGATATATTTCACATCGTGACAGAAACAACCAAATAGATATTCAGATCTTTAGTCGATAAAACTAATGTAACGTTCTCAGAAACAAAATTAGATTGATGAACCAACAACCAATCTGACGTCTTTTCTTGAACTTCCGATGTGGCAAAAGTCTCATTGACTAAGAATATATTCCTTATATGTATTCTTCTTTCGTTTATAACACCAGATGTATTTTATGCCACAGTCTTCTGTATCAAAGCCTTTGATACAAGGGAACGATTCAACAAAGTTATAATACAATGTCAGTATGCAGACTTGCTATCAATATGCAGGCTGGTATACTGTAGACTGGATGTCAGTATGCAAACAGGAAGTCAGTATACGGGCTAGTATAGTGCAGACTGTGTGTCAGTATACAGACAGGAAGTCAGTATACGGGCTAGTATATAGTGCAGATTGGATGTCAGTATGCAGACAGGAAGTCAGTGTACGGGCTAGTATAGTGTAGACTGGATGTCAGTATGCAGACAGGAAGTCAGTATACGGGCCAGTATAGTGTAGACTGGATGTCAATATGCAGACAGGAAGTCAGTGTACGGGCTAGTATAGTGCAGACTGGATGTCAGTATGAAGACAGGAAGTCAGTATACGGGCTAATATAGTGCAGACTGGGTGTCAGTATGCAGGCTGGTACACTGGAGACTGCATGTCAGAATTCAGCCAGGAAGACAGTATTCTGACTGGTATGGTGCAGACTGTATGACAGTATTCAGACAAGAATTGTAATCACATTAATATAAATAAAAATAGGCTATATTATTACATTAATATAAATGTTAAAATTTTCAAATCCTTACCTACCTTGCAAATTTTACAATACATCCATGAACGTTTACAGTGGATTTTTGAAAGAATGTTATAATTATCATTTTTCAGCTTTGTATAAAAGCCTTGTGTCACGTCAAGCCTGGAGCACGAACCCACGATACTGGATTAGGGGTACCATGCTCTACCGATTGACCTAAATGGGCCGCTATTATTAGCACCCATTACATTTTATTGCCAAGATACATCGTAGGGTTACCTTCTGATGTAGGAACAAGTCAACTAATTAAAAAAAATCCAACGACTTATATTAGTTGACAGGCAATTCAACTGGCACACTGATAATTTAATTTCCTGCGTTTTTACTTAAACTTCTTGTTTAACTGGAATACATCATTCTTATTTAATACATATTGTAGGTTGGCTTTTGTCCATGATTATATGCTGTGTATACTGAATTTGCATCATGTGACTAACCATTGTCACCATTGTCCATAATTTAGGGAGAAAGTTTGGCAGACCTGATTAATGTATTATTTCTATAAACAACATATTACATTGTTGTCTTTAGTTTTTAAAAATATTAGTATGATTATCATTATTATTATTATTATTATTATTATTATTATTATTATTATTATTATTATTATTATTTATTGTTATCATTATTATTATTATTATTATTATTAATATTATTATTATTATTATTTATTATTATTATATTATTTTATTATTATTATTATTATTATTATTATTATTATTATTATTATTTTTATTATTATTATTATTATTATTAGTAGTAGTAGTAGTAATAGTAGTAGTAGTCTAAAGAATGATTACTTCATTTTGAGTATTAGATATAACATTGATTCTGTCCCTAGAAAATGTCAGAATAGTTTGATGGAAATTGACGTTATGATGGTCCTCATCCTGGTCCTCATATTGTGTCTTAGGTTTATTACATAAGAGGGAAGAAACAGCATTCCTTTGTCCCTATCTTCGCATCCAGAGTGGAATCATCATTCCTTTAGTTGTGTTCAGTTGTATTCTGAAATTAATTATTTATTTAAATTATCCACTCGAAATACAAAGTGCTATACGAATTTAGGACTAAACTACTACTTTTTAATTATTGTCTATTCATTCAATAAAATTATAGACTATCTAATTGTGATACATCAAGACTATTAATACATCACCAGAATAAAGGTACATCAGTACCTTCAAGATTGGAATTCATTTTAAAACAAAGCTTATGTATTTGTGTTACGTGCGTTTTTTTTACCTGTCTTTTAAAACTATTATGCTGTAAGTAAAGTATATAATAATTAGGACAGGTATTTACATTATCTAAATAGGGCGTAGATGAGTTAACCTATTGGTTAATACTGTTTTGTTGATTTGTTTTAAACATAAAAGCTCCAGATCAATAGACTTCTTCGCCAAAGATAAGAGAAATTGTCAGAGTGAATATTTTGTAATGGCCTCGTTATTTTTAAGACTCCAAGGTATTGTCATGTGGACACGGACTGGATAATATATTCATGTACAAACTTGTAAGCGAAAATGAGTATTTCTTTTGCAAACACGTTTATCTTGCAAGATTTTGTAATAAACACAACGACAGAGATTGGTCCCATTGTACAATTTCAACATTCGTTTACAAATTCAGTGTTGACTACATTGGAAATTGATTAAATAATAGACTTGAGCGATTTTAAGATCGCATGTCGGTAACACTAGCTGCACTTTCTCAAAGCTAGATAAAGCCTGATCAAACAACCAATCAGAAGTCTCTCTTTCAACTTCGGACTTGGTTGTATCACATCTGATAGGAAGATATACGTTATACTTAGACATACAACTTTAATTTGAATATTTTTTCTTTCTGAGTTAATAATAAAATTATTTCTAATTTTATGTCCGAATATGCATTACTAAAATTTGCAGAGAGGAATAATGGATACAGCAAAGTTATATGACTTTGTCACTTTTGTATATAAGATTAACTTACACAGTCAAGAAAATAGATACTTTATAATTAGTTACAGAGTAGTTATTATTAGCAAAATTTAGTTCATGATTAGCAAAATGCCCTATAAGTCGTTAGCAACATACTATAAACATCCAGCCAGAAGATTGCTTCATTCAGTTCAGTCATATTGATCATCGTACAAAATAAAAAGCATATTTCTCAAGCTCTCATCGGAAGAAGTCAGAAACAGATATGCTTTAACGAGCCAGGCAAGATGGCAGTAATCTGTACTGTACTATAATGTGATTTTTATAGATGTAACCGCCCCTAAGGGCATTTGTACATCTTTTATAGGTACCATGTTGGTACCCATTTAGTTGGGACGGGTTTTACTCCCTCCCTTAAAAGTGCTTAAATGCACTATAGATTAAGGCGTTCCCCTGAATTACTAAAAAGTAACTATCAGGGGAAATGTAAGCCTATATAGGGGGTGGGTAGGAATAGTACCCACACACACCCACCCCTATCATCCAATCGAGCTGTAAGGTAGCGAGGGGAAATGTTTCCTCATTTCGCTAGTAATTTAGTCGAGGTGGTAGCGGCAAAGGCGGAAAAGGTCCAGGTCCAGGAGGCGCGGGCGACACAGCAGCACACACAGGCCACGCAAGGAGACAGACAGCAAGGCAACGAACGCAGCCCACACCTGAAACGAGAGAACCCCACTTTTTTCAAATTTAGTCCAGTTTTACTAATGGACAAGCCTAACTTCCAATAATGTGTTAGCCACCTTTGCAATTATTCAAATATTCAAGTTGAAGAATTATTATTTAATATCCTATCTTTCTAAATAATCTAGTACCTTAGCGTACATTTAGTAAGTCCCTAACAAATTTAGAAAATTAAAAATGTCTGAGCGACATATAATAGTGTAGTCAATGGTAGGTATTTTTGGTCTTGAATTTTGTTGGAGGTACCAATAAAGTCATATTAGCTTTTTAGGGCCACGGATAGTTAGTCAAAAAGGGTATCTCGTAACCAAATGAGTACCCTATTATGGCAGTGTTGAAAGAGTCCTTAGAAGGACTTGTACTTTTATTGAATAAAAGTACCCCGCTTTTCCTCAATCTTCACCAGCTGGGCAGCAGTCCTTTCTTCTCGTCTCACAGGTCTTGGAAAATAAATTCCATGGCAGGAGGCGATGTATTCTGCTGCGTCTACCAAGTGATAAAATGGTCGCTCAGTATAGGCTTCGTAGTAGTGCCTAGCCAAAATGGAGCAGGCAAATTGCCATTGATTGGCCCTTGGTGGCGAAGTTTGCAGATTTCGAAAGCCAATGTATGTCACTGTTGAAATGAGTGACGTGGCTTTTCTCTTATCTTCGAAGAGCGGTTCTAATCCTAGATCCCTGCATAAGTTCGTCATCAAGGTTTCTTTATCTTTTGCTGGCATTCTTGCAGTTTTAGCTGGCACCTCCCATTTTTCAGTTGGCATGTTGCTAGTGGTGGTGGTAGTAGCGGCTTCCTCAAATTCTTTATTCAGGTCCACTGCTAAACCCGATGTATGTGGGGGGGTGGGTGGTAGGTGTAGATGTTAACACCCCCGTTTTTTTTCCCCTTCCTTTACCTTTTCTTACAGGGGGTGGTGGTGGTGGTGGTGGTGATGTTGCAGGTATTGGTTCCGTATAAACCAGTGGTGACGTGGCCACATCCACTTGCATTGGTACTTGGATTATTATTTGCTGCAACTGCTCTGATAGAAATTCTATCCGCTCTTGAAGAATTTTTTTAGTGCTCGCCTGTACAGTGGTATCCTGTTGGGACCCTTTGGTGCACGTGCCTTCTTGAGCTGCAGGTGGAGGGGTGGGTGTGCCTGGTTCGGTTTCCCGCCTTTGCTGTCCTGTATTTCCCCTGTACTTGGGCTTCCCTCCAGTGTTATTCGACCTATCCTCTTTTTCCCATATAAGCAGTAAGGTACATCTTTTCCCTTCTGCCCTTAGGCTCCAATTTGAAGCCTTTTCTACCCCCAGGCCAAATAAGGCATGAAGGGCTGGTTGAGGTATTACATCCATCGCTAGCTTGGTCGATATCTCCATGTTGCTTGCTTCGTGATCGCTGCAGACTCAATGATGGCAGTAATCCGTAACGGAGAGCGCTTTATACCACTCGGCCACTCGGGGCCCCTTGTCTACAGGTAATTTGTGACTAGCCATCAGTATATTAGTATCGCAAAACCTACTTCTTTTGTAGTTTTATATACAAATATAAGATTTTGTATTTATTTAGCTCAATTATCCAATTTCTGATACACAAAGTAAGAGGAAAATTCAAACTATTTAGCGCAAACAATAGGTGCCATGGTTTGATAAACAAGTAAGATAGTTCGGTGCCGAAGTTAATCCAAATGTCAACGTTCAAACGTTTACCTTAATAACAAACACATTCCATAAACACGTTAATCCATGATTAAATTCAACTTTAATCAGAAGTGTAAATTATAATTAAGATAAAGGTTGTATAGGCCATGAAAAATATTAAAACATATAAATCCCGACGTTTTCTAACGAATAAGCTGGCCTTGCTGCTATTGTTAACAGCCATTGGCTTTTCTCGCCAAGTCACGTTCATTTTCTAACTCATAACAAAAATCAGTGATCCAAATTCAGAAAGAGATTTTACAATTAATATTAACTGACAAGTAAGTTAACGGCAGACGGTACATTTGTTTCCAGCATTTCTTCGAAACCGTTCACTGCGAGTGTTTCACATCAAACTGGAATGTATAATTTTTATTTGCGTCATAAAGACCAAGAAGCTTTATTTGGATATATGTGTTTGCAAAGGTATTACAATTATGTGTATTTGCTTACGTGCTTGTTTTGCTCATTAACTTTGACGTGCAGAGCACAAAATAATTAGGACTAATGTTGCTTTCTCGACATAATCCCATTTCATTTAACGCAATCAGGACAACAGTTAGAATGTTAAATGAAACTTACAGATTAATCGATTTCTTCGTCTAAACCACCACAATCATCAAAATGGTTAAGTTAAGCAGTTTATTATTACGTCGGAGATTAGAGGGTCTTAAGAATTGTCTCTTGGACACTGATTGGAGAATACAGTCGGAAATAAAGCGAAAGCCAACACAAAGGTTGTTTTTGAGATAGCATTCCTGACAATAAAGTCATCTCAATTATCTATTATATCCCTGACAATAGCTTGGGAAGCACTTGTCGGAAGATGCCGTCATTGTCTCTCGGGATAGTTGTTGATCACGGGTATTAAATATTAACATTCTTGAACCAGTCTGTGATGCTAAAGGCCAGCCGAATGAAACATCTCTCTGTCATATTGGAGCTATTTATTGTGAATAAAACATCATACAGTATTATCTCTTTCTGTTAGAATATTTGTTAACAAGCATTTCGGTGTTGAATAACGATAACAGAAAGTTATATGACGGTGATATTGCCAATTTGGTACCAAACAGATCAGTCACAATTAGTTACATGTCACGCTTACAACTACAATACAATTATTTCGAATTATTCCCAGAACAATAAGTCTCTCACAGTTTATTTGTTTTGTTTATTCAAATCAAATATAAATTTCCTCCTACACAAGGAAAGAGGAAAGTTCGAAAGCATTTAATGTCGATCAAATGCGCGGTATGGTTTGTAAAACAAACAATATTTTGGTGTAACGAGGTTAAAATCAAAAGTCAGATTAATCAATTATTCACCTTCCTTACAAGCAAAATCAAGAAATAAACGTGAATCGAGGATGCTGTGGAGTGCAATTTGGAGACAGTACAATATATTATTTTACAGTATTGCATAAGACTCATTGATATAGGGCAACACAATTATAATAAATATGCTTCTAAACGTTATATTAACAAAAACAAGACTCTGGCGATTAAATATACGCGCCCGATGTGGGGCTCGAACACACGATCGCGGGATTAAGAGTCCCGTGCTCTAGCGACTAAACTAACCGGGCTGATACTATTAATCGATATTGCTTTTTTCACGTCAAGTTATATTGGATGTCTCATATATTAAAAACCAGTCATCCAGATGAGAAAAATGATCTATTGAATTGTATCATTGGACAGGCAAACAAATGACTGACGGTACATTTTTAATTTCAAAAGTATTTTCTGTGATGTTCTCGGTGTTTATTTCACATAAAACAGAATCCTAAAGACTGTGAACCTCTCCTAATATTTATGTTCTTGCTTATGTATTTGTGTTATTTGCGTTTTGTTCGGATGCCTGTTTCTGTATCATTATGTTCGTCAGTTAGAACCATTTGACTTCAAAAGAACAACATAATTCGGCCATGTTCATAGTCGCGCGTATTACTTAACGTTTTGTGTGAACAACATATAATATATGAAATGAAAATTCCAGATTAACTGATTTCATGAAACCAACTGCAATCACGTTACTTATTTGACTTAAACATTGCATAATGTTTAAAAATCAACAACCAATTGGAAGTTATTTCTTCAACATGTCTAATACAACTATATGCCTTATATTTAGTCTTAGAACTTTACATTGACGATTGTCCTTTACAGGTGAGGTTGTTATTATGTTTAAATCGGTCTACAGTATATATGTACATTATATATCACTTTATGTTAGAATATTTAAATTAGATAAACGATATATCAGACAAAAAAGTTAATTTGTACTGAAGTTTAGATATCCGTTTTTATTCTCGTGTTTGTGTCCTTGTGACAAGTGACAATCATTTAGATCATTAAAACTGCGACGCAATTATTAAATGTTTTTCGTAATAATTATCGTGAATTAAGTTATGTTAAGGCAGAAACTGGAAGTTTTTTTGCGTTCTGAATGCTGTTTACAATAAATCATCTACGACTATTCGAAAATCAACATCTGACCTAACTATGTTGTACTTTCCAAGATACCAATTTAATTCCGAACATAAAGTAATAACAACTAATTTATGTTGGACTATCCACGAATACGTTTTAATTACGTATATACTAAGTAAAGATATATAACAAAGAAAAGGTTCTCAGTCTTGTTGATGCAAAAAAAACCTCAAAACCAACAAGTATGCATTCCAATTATATCTGAAATAATCATAACGGGCGGTTAAAAAAATGCTGGAAAAATTATAGTTTGTCTTTTGCTTGCCTGTTGATTAATACAACTCGTTGGATCTCTTTTGTGAATTGGTTCACTGAGCGAGATAACAAATATGATGTAACTTTAGGAGAAAAGGCAATAACTTTTATTAATATCAGTCCGGTTATCTTCTCAAAATGGAACGACACTATGGAAATTAACATTGAACTTTGTATAAACCAGTTTGACTGGTACAACGAAACAAACATACAATCGAGAGTGTTTTCGTTTGGAAATTTTAAGGACCTGGAGATTCTGTTCGAGGTGAAATATTGATGATTATGCACATGCTCTAGACCATATTGCTAGCGCCACGACTGAAATCCCTATAGATCGGTAACGGTAGTTGGAAAAAGGGTCGATATGCGAACATTCGCATAAGTAAAATAAGACCTTTGATATAATGAAATTATTAATCTGTATAGACATTTGATATAGGTAATGTAACCTCGCGAGGTTCCGCCTGAAGTCCTGAAGAGCTGGTGATGAAGACGGAGAAATGGAGATGGATATGCGGGTGATCCAGTCACATTTCTGTCACAATGTCTGAAATCTCCATGGATCAAGAACTTTCTCGTGGACATCAGGATTGATATGTGATTACTTTCTAGATTTACCATTTGTATATATGGATATGTTTTTGAACTAGGTGTTTCGGGATTGTGTGCTTCTTTGAAAAAGATGTCAGACGTGTACACCTTCCATACATGCTTTGCAATAGGTTGATAATGAAATACGAATAGTCAGCTAGGAAGAAGAGTTATCCTCCCATAGAAGTAGACGTAGGCAAGTGGATGAAAGACAAAAAAAAAATATCTCCAAACAACCTCTTGGGTGACCCCTATTCTGAATTGTATCAAACTATTTAGTAGACAAGGGTTATCATTAACTTTCATCAATGGAACGAGCTTGTGTTTCATTGGGTCTCCACGTGCATTAAAACAAAAACCTTCCGATTTGAAAAATGCATGCATAAAATAGGGTTTTGCGTGCATAAACGTCTTATCTTATGAACCGCATTTGAGTTCTGTGGTCAAGTGGATAATATTATTCTTCTTTGTTTTAACATAGGTATCTAAACACAATTTACTTTTCATCTTTTTGTCCTCACTTGTGTATTTCATTATAATATGACTTTTTATACTAGGTCGCAAATTGAGCCAATATATTTGTACATAACAACTGGCCCCTGTAATGTTTGTCTTTATGTTCATATTCGTTACCTATCTCTTTGATGTTGAATAACGCTAAAAGAAAGTTATACGGAATCACATCACAACTAATACTTCCAGTTCAGTACCCACGAATGTAGTTCTAGTCTATTTTTAGAACATTTTTTCCTCTCTCCTTTTGGTGGTGATGTAAGAGTTATATTGATGCATCTTTGGTAACCGCTCCGGTGGCCTAGTGGTTAAAGCGTCCGCCCCAGAAGCGGGAGGTCGTCGGTTCGATCCCCGGCCGAGTCATACCAAAGACTTACAAAAATGGTACTAACAGCTGCCTCGCTTGACGCTCAGCATTAAGAAGTTAGTGTTAGGACTGGTCAGCCTGGTGTCAGGATAATGTGACTGGGTGAGACATCATGCTACATGTCTGCAGCATGATGTCTCAGTGCTAGACATCACTATAAACTGCCTCAATGCAGACATCGTAGCGATATGACTGAAAAATTGTTAAAGCTACGTTAAAAATCCTAATCAAACAAACAAACAAAGCATCTTTGGTATGGATTTAAAGTTAATTGTTTATTCTTGAGAATAGGAGGTCTGAGAGTGACTGTCTGTATGTATTTTGGCGACAGTGCACACTGTGTAAGTAGGCCTTAGTGATGATCCGGAAGTGAAATCAGTGTTCTGTGTACATGCTGCTCTGTTTACAGTGCAGCCACTCAAAAAAATGCCGGTCAACTCTTGACAAGAATTTCACCGTGAAGTCATCTTTGGGGGTATTTTAGATTTTCATATGATTTGTATTGATTGTCACACTGTGGAAAGGTCAGTGCTGAGAAATATATGTATAGAACATATAGTAAAATAAATTGTGGTGTATGGCCTGTACAGGCAGTTATTATTAAACTTTAAAGTGCTGTAAATTTTTTTATTATTAATGATAAACACATGAAATTTGAAGGTGTTATATATATATATATATATATATATATATATATATATATATATATATATATATATATATATATATATATACACACATATATATATATATATATATATATATATATATATATATATATATATATATATATATATATATATATGTATATATATATATTAACATTTAAAATAGAAAAATGACCTTAGAATTTAAAAATTGATTTTATTTTTTTAAATTTTAATAATTTTTTTTTAAAAAATTAAAAAATTAAAATTTGCCCCTTAAAATGCACATAGATAATATTTTTGGAAATTATGTCAAATGATATCAGCATGTTTATACTCCTACACCATATACAAGCTACAATGATGGATATTTGACAACCTTTCTCTGAGAAAATATCTTTGTAAGTCAAAATGAGACATACATTTAAAATGTATGAAAGGCAGATTCTATTTTGTATTGATCAAACTATTTATTAGGGGTCCAATCAGTTAATTTATGTGTTTATGATGGGGTGACTTCCTGAGTTACACATATCTGCTTATATAGCCTTTAGTAATTGTTAACAAATATAGTTACAGGGTGTTTAGTGAGAGGACAGTGGTGAAAACTTTATACTTGAACCTACTCAAGTTCTCTACTAAATCAGTTTCAACTTTCTGAGAATGAAATGCAGGCTGAAGGGATAAAATATACTTTCCACATGTATATTTACCTTGGATGTAAGTAAACAGCAAAATGATGTAAGTTGAACACAAAATTAATTCAATTTTATTGTTCAATTTGGTTAAGATATTGATTAGTGAAGTGCGGCATTGTGGCCTGTATGATGTTATGTGAATTCTAATGATCCATCTTAATTTATGCATTGTTAATTACTAATAATATTTGTTAACTGACACTCTAAAGTCGAATAGTTCAAATAATTACATGCATATTCAGCAATAGCGTTAATGGCGGAGAATGCTGAGTGAGAAAATATTAAAACTAGTTTTCAATATTGCATAACACTCATATAGACAGGAAGATAATTATGAGAATTATGCTTCTAAACTTTGAATATACAAGGGAATGATCGTAGCTATCAAAAATATTACGCCCGATGTGGGGCTCGAACCCACGACCCCGGGATTAAGAGTCCCGTGCTCTACCGACTGAGCTAACCGGGCAGATAGTGTTAACATCTATTGCCTTTTCACGTCAAGCGATATCGTATTTCTAAATTATAAAGTAAAAAAAAAAAACATTCATCAAGCTGAATATTTTCGTCACAATAATGGTCTCACTGTTGACTGATCACAATGCAGTGTTTATTTCATGTTATTCTTGCACTGGACGGAGTGGGGTTTGATTATGTTGCAACACTATATATTCGGTTAAGATTGATGTTGATCAGGCATATTAAATGTTGCCATCTTTTTGCCAGTTTCAACTATAATAGGCCAACCGACTGGCACATCAGCCGAGCATTTACATCCAGTCCTGAAGGCTGAATTAATCTTGTAAGTGGTTGTAGGAATACACATCAATTTGATGTGCTTTGTAAATCGCCTGTTAATTTTTTACGACAGCAAAAGCCTAAATTTGTCCGATTTTCAGCTATTATTGTTTACCATTTGTATAAATGGATATTATTGTGGACTAAGAATTTCGGGAATGTGTTCTTCTTTGAAAATGATGTAAGGCGTGTACACCTACCATATATGGTCTGCAAAATGTTCATACTGAAATACGAATAGTCAGCTAGGAAGAAGAGTTATCCTCCCATAGAAGTAGATGTAGACACGTGGATTAAAGACAAACAGAATATCTCTAAAAACGGCTTAGGTGACCCCAGTCTCAATTGTATGAAACTATTTAGTAGACAAGGTTTGTGAAAAATTTTCATCAAGGAAAATAATTTTTATACTAGGTCGCTGATTGTTGCCTTAGATTTGTACATAAAACTCGCCCCTTTAAATTTTTTTTTATGTTCATAATCGTTACCTACCTCTTTGACGTTAAATAACGCTAAAACAAATACTTATGTGACAGTGCCTGCCACTTTGTCACGAAAGATTACCTGATCATCATCATCATCACCATCATCATCATCATCATCATCATCATGTGTCTCTGGAACAAAAGTGGTCGAGGAGGCACTGTGCTGCTGAACATCCTACCAGTTCCCTCCACTTGTGTCGATGATATGCTTCTGCTCATATCTCCGAAACCTTTTTTTCATGGTCCATTCTGTGTTGTTGTCTGTCCGTTGCTTCTCTGTGTACGTTTCCTTATGCTACCCTGGACGCTGCCCTGCAATACTGTTGTGGAAAGGCTGTTGGATCTAGTGACATGGCCATAACATGTTTGCTTTCTCTTGTTTGCGATGGTGACGAGGTTTTCACATCGGCCTACTTTGTACCTAATACCGTTACGCACTTTTTCATTTTAATAATTAGTCCATGCTAAACATACGAAGCATGGTTCTTTAGCATATCGTTTCAAGCCCCTGGATTCTTTATGGGTATTCTGCTGCCAGATTTCAGTCTTTACATGAATGCAAAATATTGAGATGACTAGTGCTCTCAATAGTCTGATGTTTTTTGGAGACACATATTCTTGTCTCTCCAAGTGGGTCTTAGCTTTGGCATGGCTGCCATTGTCTGTACTGCTCGTGAGAAAGCTTCCGCTTTTGATCCCTCTTCGGTGATGATAGAACCAAGATATTTGAACGGGCGCGCTGCTTCCAATTCCTGTTCTCCGAATTTAATCTTGGCTTAAATTTGTTTGCCACTATGCGTCATCAGGTTTGTCTACTCCATGTCATATCCGGAAGATGCTTTATCAGGTTTCCCACTAGGCTGGAAAGCTCTTCTTCACTGCCTGCCAGCCCATCAATGTCGTCTGCAAATCGGAGGTTGGTAATGTTACGCCCTCCAATGCTAACTATCCCACAGTAGTTTTTAATATAGAACAATAATAATTAGGTACAGTGTATGTAAAAATAGATTAAGGCAGTCTAAGACTAGTCAAAGCACAAGAAGTCTCTTACAGGCTATTGATTTACTAAACGAAACCAAATAGAAACATTTGCTTATTCTTTTCAAATATACAATATATCGTGCAAAGGGGAAGAGTAAAAGTAGAAAAAACTTGATGGAAATGAAAAGATGGTAAGGTTTAAAAACCAAACAATATATTTGGATGACCATACTCAAAAGTCGAATAGTTCAAATAATTACATGCATATTTAGCAATAGCGTTAATGGTGGAGAATATTGAGTGAGAAAATATTAAAACTAGTTTTCAATATTGCATAACACTCATATGGACAGGAAGATATTTATGAGAATTATGCTTCTAAACTTTGAATTTACAAGGGAATTATCGTAGCTTTAAAAAATATTACGCCCGATGTGGGGCTCGAACCCACGACCCCGGGATTAAGAGTCCCGTGCTCTACCGACTGAGCTAACCGGGCAGATAGTGTTAACATCTATTGCCTTTTCACGTCAAGCGATATCGTATTTCTAAATTATGAACTAAAAAAAAACATTCATCAGACTGAATATTTTCGTCACAATAATGGTCTCACTGTTGACTTATCATAATGCAGTGTTTATTACATGTTATTCTTGCACTGGACGGAATGGGGTTTGATTATGTTGCAACACTATATATTCGGTTAAGATTGATGTTGATCAGGCATCTAAAATGTTGCCATCGTTTTGCCAGTTTCAACTATAATAGGCCAACCGACTGGAACATCAACCGAGCATTTACATCCAGTCCTGAATTAATCTTGTAAGTGGTTGTAGGAATACACATCAATTTGATGTGCTTTGTAAATCGCCTGTTAATTTTTTACGACAGCAAAAGCCTAAATTTGTCCGATTTTCAGCTATTATTGTTTACCATTTGTATATATGGATGTGTTTGTGAACTAAGAATTTCGGGATTGTGTTCTTCTTTGGAAATGATGTAAGGTGTGTACACCTACCATATATGGTCTGCAAAATATTGATAATGAAATACGAATAGTCAGCTAGGAAGTAGAGTTATCCTCCCATAGAAGTAGAAGTAGACACGTGGACAAAAGACAAATAGAATATCTCTAAAAACGGCTTAGGTGACCCCTATTCTGAATTGTATCAAACTATTTAGTAGACAAGGTTTGTGATAAATTTTCATCAAAGGAAAGAATTTTTATACTAGGTCGCTGATTGTTGCTTTAGATTTATACATTAAAACTCGCCCCTGTAAATTGTCTTTTATGTTCATAATCGTTAAAAATCTCTTTGACGTTAAATAACGCTAAAAGATAGTTATGTGACAGTGTCTGCCACTTTGTCACAAAAGATTACCTGATCATCATCATCATCATTATCATCATCATTATCCTCATCATCATCATCATCATCATCATCATCATGAGTCTCTGGAACAAAAGTGGTCGAGGAGGCACTGTGCTGCTGAACATCCGACCAGTTCCCTCCACTTGTGTCGATGATGTGCTACTGCTGATATCTCCGAAACATTTTTTTCATGGTCCATTCTGTGATGTTGTCTGTCCCGATGCTTCTCTCTCTACCTTTCCTTATGCTACCCTGGACGCTGCCCTGCAATACTGTTCTGGAAAGGCTGTTGGATGTAGTGACATGGCCATAACATGTTTGGTTTCTCTTGCTGGCGGTGGTGACGAGGTTTTCACATCGGTCTACTTTGTACCTAATACTGTTACGCACTTTTTCATTTTAATAATTAGTCCATTTTAAACATACGAAGCATGGTTCTTTAGCATATCGTTTCAAGCCCCTGGTTTCTTTATGGGCATTCTGCTGCCAGATTTCAGTCTTTACATGAATACAAAATATTGAGATGACTAGTGCTCTCAATAGTCTGATGTTTTTTGGAGACACATATTCTTGGCTCTCTTAATGGGTCTTAGCTTTGGCATAGCTGTCATTGTATGTGCTGCTAGTGAAAAAAGCTTCCGCTTTTGATCCCTCTTCGGTGATGATAGAACCAAGATATTTGAACAGGCGCGCTGCTTCCAGTTCCTGTTCACCGAATTTAATCTTGGCTTAAATTTGTTTGCCACTATTTGTCATCAGGTTTGTCTACTCCATGTCATATCCGGAAGATGCTTTATCAGGTTTCCCACTAGACTGGAAAGCTCTTCTTCACTGCCTGCCAGCCCATCAATGTCGTCTGCAAAGCGGCGGTTGGAAATGTTACGCCCTTCGGCGGTTGGTAATGTTACGCCCTCCAACGCTAACTATCCCACAGTAGTTTTTAATATAGAACAATAACACTTAGGTACAGTGTATGTAAAAATAGATTAAGGTAGTCTAAGATTAGCAAAAGCACAAGAAGTCTCTTACAGGCTATTGATTTACTAAACGAAACCAAATAGAAACATTTGCTTATTCAACTCAAATATACAATATATCGTGCAAAGGGAAAGAGGAAAAGGAGAAAACACTTGATGGAAATGAAAAGAAGGTAAGGTTTAAAAAACAAACAAGATATTTGGATGACCATGTTATACTCAAAAGTCGAATAGTTCAAATAATTACATGCATATTCAGCAATAGTGTTAATGGCGGAGAATGTTGAGTGAGAAAATATTAAAACTAGTTTTCAATATTGCATAACACTCATATAGACAGGAAGATATTTATGAGAATTATGCTTCTAAACTTTGAAAATACAAGGGAATGATCGTAGCTATCAAAAATATTACGCCCGATTTGGATTTAATCTTGTAAGTGGTTGTAGGAATACACATCAATTTGATGTGCTTTGTAAATCGCCTGTTAATATTTTACGATAGACAAAGCCTAAATTTGTCCAATTTTCAGCTATTATTGTTTACCATTTGTATATATGGATATTATTGTGGACTAAAAATATCAGGATTGTGTTCTTCTTTGAAAATGATGTAAGGCGTGTACACCTACCATATATGGTCTGCAAAATGTTCATACTGAAATACGAATAGTCAGCTAGGAAGAAGAGTTATCCTCCCATAGAAGTAGATGTAGACATGTGGATTAAAGACAAAAAGAATATCTCTAAAAACGGCTTAGATGACCCCTATTCTGAATTGTATCAAACTATTTAGTAGACAAGGTTTGTGATAAATTTTCATCAAGGGAAAGAATTTTATACTAGGTCGCTGATTGTTGCTTTAGATTTGTACATAAAAACTCGCCCCTGTAAATTTTCTTTTATGTTCATATTCGTTACCTACCTCGTTGACGTTAAATAATGCTAAACAAATAGTTATGTGACAGTGCCTGACACTTTGTCACGAAAGATTACCTGATCATCATCATCATCATCATGATTCTCTGGAACAAAAGTGGTCGTCGAGGCACTGTGCTACTGAACATCCGACCAGTTCCCTCCACTTGTGTCGATGATGTGCTACTGCTGATATCTTCGAAACATTTGTTTCATACTCGATTCTGTGATGTTGTCAGTCCCGATGATTCTCTGTATACCTTTCCTTATGCTACCCTGGACGCTGCCCTGCAATACTGTTGTGGAAAGGCTGTTGGATCTAGTGACATGGCCATAATATGTTTGCTTTCCCTTGTTGGCGGTATTGACGAGGTTTTCACATCGGCCTACTTTATACCTGTTACTGTTACGTACATTTTCTTTTTTATAATAGTCCATATTAAATATACGAATCATGGTTCTATAGCATATCGTTTAAAGTCCCTGAATTCTTCATTGGTATTCTGCTGTCAGATTTCAGTCTTTACATGAATACAAATTATTGAGATGACTAGTGCTCTCAATAGTCTGATGTTTTTGGGAGACACATATTCTTGTCTCTCCAAATGGGTCTTAGCTTTGACATAGCTGCTATTGTTTGTGCTGCTCGTGAGAAAGCTTCCGCTCTTGATCCCTCATTGGTGATGATAGAACCAAGATATTTGAACGGGCGCGCTGCTTCCAATTCCTGTTCTCCGAATTTAATCTTGGCATAAATTTGTTTGCCACTATTTGTCATCAGCTTTGTCTTCTCCATGTCATATCCGGAAGATGCTTTATCAGGTTTCCTTCTAGGCTGGAAAGCTCTTCTTCACTGCCTGCCATCCCATCAATGTCGTCTGCAAAGCGGAGGTTGGTAAAGTTACGCCTTCCAATGCTAACTATTCCACAGTAGTTTTTAGAATAGAACAATAATAATTAGGAACAGTGTATCTACAAATAGATTATGGCAGTCTAATACTAGTCAAAGCACAATAAGTCTCTTACAGGCTATTGAATTACTAAACGAAACCAAATAAAAACATTTGCTTATTCAACGCAAATGTACAATATATCGTGGCCAGATGAAGAGGAAAAGTAGAAAACACTTGATGGAAATGAAAAGATTGTAAGTTTTAAAAACCAAACAAGATATTTGGATGACCATGTTATACTCAAAAGTCGAATAGTTCAAATAGTTACAATCATATTCATCAAAAGCGTAAATGGTGGAGAATGTTGAGTGCAAATGTGAGAAAATATTAAAACTAGTTTTCAATATTGCATAACACTCATATAAACAGGAAGAAAATTATTAGAATTATGCTTCTAAAATTTGAATATAGAACGGAATGATCGTAGCTATAAAAAATATTACGCCCGATGTGGGGCTCGAACCCACGACCCCGGGATTAAGAGTACCGTGCTCTAACGACTGAGCTAACCGGGCAGATATTGTTAACGTCTATTGCCTTTTCACGTCAAGCGATATCGTATTTCTAACTTATGAAGTAAAAAAAAAATATTCATCAAGCTGAATTTTTTCGTCACAATAATGGTCTCACTGTTGACTGATCACAATGCAATATTTATTTCATGTTATTCTAGCACTGGACGGAGTTGGGTTTGATTATGTTGCAACAATATATATCGGTTAAGATAAATGTTGATCAAGCATCTTAAATGTTGCCATCTGTGCCACTTTGAACTATAATAGGCCAACCGACTTGAACATCAGCCGACCATTTACATCCAGTCCTGAATTAATCTTGTAAGTGGTTGTAGGAATACACATCAATTTGATGTGCTTTGTAAATCGCCTGTTTGTATTTTACGACAGACAAAGCCTAAATTTGTCCGATTTTCAGCTATTGTTGTTTACCATTTGTGTATATGGATATGTTTGTGAACTAAGAATTTCGGGATTGTGTCCTTCTTTGAAAATGATGTCAGGCGTGTACACCTACCATATATGGTCTGCAAAATGTTGATAATGAAATACGAATAGTCAGCTAGGAAGAAGAGTTATCCTCCCATAGAAGTAGATGTAGGCACGTGGATTAAAGACAAATAGAATATTCTAAAAACGGCTTAGGTGACCCCTATTCTGAATTGTATCAAACTATTTAGTAGACAAGGTTTGTGATAAATTTTCATCAAGGGAAAGAATTATTATACTAGGTCGCTGATTGTTGCTTTAGATTTGTACATAAAAACTCGCCCCTGTAAATTTTCTTTTATGTTCATATTCGTTACCTACCTCTTTGACGTTAAATAACGCTAAACAAATAGTTATGTGACAGTGCCTGACACTTTGTCACGAAAGATTACCTCATCATCATCATCATGATCATCATCATCATGATCATCATCATCATCATCATCATCATCTTCATCGTAACAAAAGTGGTCGTGGAGGCACTGTGCTGCTGAACATCCGACCAGTTCCCTCCACTTGTGTCGATGATGTGCTACTGCTGATATCTCCGAAACATTTGTTTCATAGTCGATTCTGTGATGTTGTCAGTCCCGATGATTCTCTGTATACCTTTCCTTATGCTACCCTGGACGCTGCCCTGCAATACTGTTGTGGAAAGGCTGATGGATCTAGTGAGATGGCCATAACATGTTTGCTTTCTCTTGTTGCCGGTGGTGACGAGGTTTTCACATCGGCTTACTTTGTACCTGTTACTGTTACGTACATTTTCTTTTTTTCAATAGTCAATATTAAAAATACGAAGCATGGTTCTATAGCATATCGTTTCAAGTCCCTGAATTCTTCATGGGTATTCTACTGTCAGATTTCAGTCTTTACATGAATACAAAATATTGAGATGACTAGTGCTCTCAATAGTCTGATGTTTTTTGGGAGACACATATTCTTCTCTCTCCAAATGGGTCTTAACGTAGGCATAGCTGCTATTGTTTGTGCTGCTCGTGAGAAAGCTTCCGCTCTTGATCCCTCATTGGTGATGATAGAACCAAGATATTTGAACGGGCGCGCTGCTTCCAATTCCTGTTCTTCGAATTTAATCTTGGCATAAATTTGTTTGCCACTATTTGTCATCAGCTTTGTCTTCTCCATGTCATATCCGGAAGATGCTTTATCAGGTTTCCCTCTAGGCTGGAAAGCTCTTCTTCACTGCCTGCCATCCCATCAATGTCGTCTGCAAAGCGGAGGTTGATAAAGTTACGCCTTCCAATGCGAACTATTCCACAGTAGTTTTTAGTATAGAACAATAATAATTAGCTACAGTGTATCTAAAAATAGATTAAGGCAGTCTAAGACTAGTCAAAGCACAAGAAGTCTCTTACAGGCTATTGAATTACTAAACGAAACCAAATAGAAACATTTGCTTATTCAACTCAAATGTACAATATATCGTGGCCAGAGGAAGAGAAAAAGTGGAAAACACTTGATGGAAATGAAAAGATGGTAAGGTTTAAAAACCAAACAAGATATTTGGATGACCATGTTATACTTAAAGGTCGAATAGTTCAAATAATTACAAGGATATTCATCAAAAGAATTAATGGCGGAGAATGTTGAGTGCAAATGTGAGAAAATCTTAAAACTAGTTTTCAATATTGCATAACACTCATATAGAAAGAAAGAAAACTATGAGAATTATGCTTCTAAACTTTGAATATACAACGGAATGATCGTATCTATAAAAAATATTACGCCCGATGTGGGGCTCGAACCCACGACCCCGGGATTAAGAGTCCCGTGCTCTACCGACTGAGCTAACCGGGCAGATATTGTTAACATCTATTGCCTTTTCACGTCAAGCGATATCGTATTTCTAAATTATAAAGTAAAAATAAAACATTCATCAAGCTGAATTTTTTCGTCACAATAATGGTCTCACTGTTGACTGATCACAATGCAATATTTATTTCATGTTATTCTAGCACTGGACGGAGTTGGGTTTGATTATGTTGCAACAATATATATTCGGTCAAGATAAATGTTGATCAAGCATCTTAAATGTTGCCATCTGTGCCACTTTGAACTATAATAGGCCAACCGACTGGCACATCAAACGACCATTTACATCCAGTCCTGAATTAATCTTGTAAGTGGGTGTAGGAATACACATCAATTTTATGTGCTTTGTAAATCGCCTGTTAATATTTTACGACAGACAAAGCCTAAATTTGTCCGATTTTCAGCTATTGTTGTTTACCATTTGTGTATATGGATATGTTTGTGAACTAAGAATTTCGGGATTGTGTTCTTCTTTGAAAATGATGTCAGGTGTGTACACCTACCATATATGGTCTGCAAAATGTTGATAATGAAATACAAATAGTCAGCTAGAAAGAAGAGTTATCCTCCCATAGAAGTAGATGTAGGCACGTGGATTAAAGACAAATAGAATATTCTAAAAACGGCTTAGGTGACCCCTATTCTGAATTGTATCAAACTATTTAGTAGACAAGGTTTGTGATAAATTTTCATCAAGGGAAAGAATTATTATACTAGGTCGCTGATTGTTGCTTTAGATTTGTACATAAAAACTCGCCCCTGTAAATTTTCTTTTATGTTCATATTCATTACCTACCTCTTTGACGTTAAATAACGCTAAACAAATAGTTATGTGACAGTGCCTGACACTTTGTCACGAAAGATTACCTCATCATCATCATCATCATCATCATCATCGTAACAAAAGTGGTCGTCGAGGCACTGTGCTACTGAACATCCGACCAGTTCCCTCCACTTGTGTCGATGATGTGCTAATGCTGATATCTCCGAAACATTTGTTTCATACTCGATTCTGTGATGTTGTCAGTCCCGATGATTCTCTCTATACCTTTCCTTATGCTACCCTGGACACTGCCCTGCAATACTGTTGTGGAAAGGCTGTTGGATCTAGTGAGATGGCCATAATATATTTGCTTTCTCTTGTTGGCGGTGGTGACGAGGTTTGCACATCGGCCTACTTTATACCTGTTACTGTTACGTACATTTTCTTTTTTATAATAGTCCATATTAAAAATACGAAGCATGGTTCTATAGCATATCGTTTCAAGTCCCTGAATTCTTAATGGGTATTCTGCTGTCAGATTTCAGTCTTTACATGAATACAAATTATTGAGATGACTAGTGCTCTCAATAGTCTGATGTTTTTGGGAGACACATATTCTTGTCTCTCCAAATGGGTCTTAGCTTTGACATAGCTGCTATTGTTTGTGCTGCTCGTGAGAAAGCTTCCGCTCTTGATCCCTCATTGGTGATGATAGAACCAAGATATTTGAACGGGCGCGCTGCTTCCAATTCCTGTTCTCCGAATTTAATCTTGGCATAAATTTGTTTGCCACTATTTGTCATCAGCTTTGTCTTCTCCATGTCATATCCGGAAGATGCTTTATCAGGTTTCCCACTAGGCTGGAAAGCTCTTCTTCACTGCCTGCCATCCCATCAATGTCGTCTGCAAAGCGGAGGTTGGTAAAGTTACGCCCTCAAATGCTAACTATTCCACAGTAGTTTTTAGAATAGAACAATAATAATTAGGAACAGTGTATCTACAAATAGATTATGGCAGTCTAAGACTAGTCAAAGCACAAGAAGTCTCTTACAGGCTATTGAATTACTAAACGAAACCAAATAAAAACATTTGCTTATTCAACGCAAATGTACAATATATCGTGGCCAGATGAAGAGGAAAAGTAGAAAACACTTGATGGAAATGAAAAGATTGTAAGTTTTATAAACCAAACAAGATATTTGGATGACCATGTTATACTCAAAAGTCGAATAGTTCAAATAGTTACAATCATATTCATCAAAAGCGTAAATGGTGGAGAATGTTGAGTGCAAATGTGAGAAAATATTAAAACTAGTTTTCAATATTGCATAACACTCATATAAACAGGAAGAAAATTATGAGAATTATGCTTCTAAAATTTGAATATAGAACGGAATGATCGTAGCTATATACAATATTACGCCCGATATGGGGCTCGAACCCACGACCCCGGGATTAAGAGTCCCGTGCTCTACCGACTGAGCTAACCGGGCAGATATTATTAACATCTATTGCCTTTTCACGTCAAGCGATATCGTATTTCTAACTTATGAAGTAAAAAAAAAATATTCATCAAGCTGAATTTTTTCGTCACAATAATGGTCTCACTGTTGACTGATCACAATGCAATATTTATTTCATGTTATTCTAGCACTGGACGGAGTTGGGTTTGAGTATGTTGCAACAATATATATCGGTTAAGATAAATGTTGATCAAGCATCTTAAATGTTGCCATCTGTGCCACTTTGAACTATAATAGGCCAACCGACTGGAACATCAGCCGACCATTTACATCCAGTCCTGAATTAATCTTGTAAGTGGTTGTAGGAATACACATCAATTTGATGTGCTTTGTAAATCGCCTGTTTGTATTTTACGACAGACAAAGCCTAAATTTGTCCGATTTTCAGCTATTGTTGTTTACCATTTGTGTATATGGATATGTTTGTGAACTAAGAATTTCGGGATTGTGTTCTTCTTTGAAAATGATGTCAGGCGTGTACACCTACCATATATGGTCTGCAAAATGTTGATAATGAAATACAAATAGTCAGCTAGAAAGAAGAGTTATCCTCCCATAGAAGTAGATGTAGGCACGTGGATTAAAGACAAATAGAATATTCTAAAAACGGCTTAGGTGACCCCTATTCTGAATTGTATCAAACTATTTAGTAGACAAGGTTTGTGATAAATTTTCATCAAGGGAAAGAATTATTAAACTAGGTCGCTGATTGTTGCTTTAGATTTGTACATAAAAACTCGCCCCTGTAAATATTCTTTTATGTTCATATTCGTTACCTACCTCTTTGACGTTAAATAACGTTAAACAAATAGATATGTGACAGTGCCTGACACTTTGTCACGAAAGATTACCTCATCATCATCATCATCATCATCATCATCATCGGAACAAAAGTGGTCGTCGAGGCACTGTGCTACTGAACATCCGACCAGTTCCCTCCACTTGTGTCGATGATGTTCTACTGCTGATATCTCCGAAACATTTGTTTCATAGTCGATTCTGTGATGTTGTCAGTCCCGATGATTCTCTGTATACCTTTCCTTATGCTACCCTGGACACTGCCCTGCAATACTGTTGTGGAAAGGCTGCTGGATCTAGTGACATGGCCATAATATATTTGCTTTCTCTTGTTGGCGGTGGTGACGAGGTTTGAACATCGGCCTACTTTATACCTGTTACTGTTACGTACATTTTCTTTTTTATAATAGTCCATATTAAAAATACGAAGCATGGTTCTATAGCATATCGTTTCAAGTCCCTGAATTCTTAATGGGTATTCTGCTGTCAGATTTCAGTCTTTACATGAATACAAATTATTGAGATGACTAGTGCTCTCAATAGTCTGATGTTTCTGGGAGACACATATTCTTGTCTCTCCAAATGGGTCTTAGCTTTGACATAGCTGCTATTGTTTGTGCTGCTCGTGAGAAAGCTTCCGCTCTTGATCCCTCATTGGTGATGATAGAACCAAGATATTTGAACGGGCGCGCTGCTTCCAATTCCTGTTCTCCGAATTTAATCTTGGCATAAATTTGTTTGCCACTATTTGTCATCAGCTTTGTCTTCTCCATGTCATATCCGGAAGATGCTTTATCAGGTTTCCTTCTAGGCTGGAAAGCTCTTCTTCACTGCCTGCCATCCCATCAATGTCGTCTGCAAAGCGGAGGTTGGTAAAGTTACGCCTTCCAATGCTAACTATTCCACAGTAGTTTTTAGAATAGAACAATAATAATTAGGAACAGTGTATCTACAAATAGATTATGGCAGTCTAATACTAGTCAAAGCACAATAAGTCTCTTACAGGCTATTGAATTACTAAACGAAACCAAATAAAAACATTTGCTTATTCAACGCAAATGTACAATATATCGTGGCCAGATGAAGAGGAAAAGTAGAAAACACTTGATGGAAATGAAAAGATTGTAAGTTTTAAAAACCAAACAAGATATTTGGATGACCATGTTATACTCAAAAGTCGAATAGTTCAAATAGTTACAATCATATTCATCAAAAGCGTAAATGGTGGAGAATGTTGAGTGCAAATGTGAGAAAATATTAAAACTAGTTTTCAATATTGCATAACACTCATATAAACAGGAAGAAAATTATTAGAATTATGCTTCTAAAATTTGAATATAGAACGGAATGATCGTAGCTATAAAAAATATTACGCCCGATGTGGGGCTCGAACCCACGACCCCGGGATTAAGAGTACCGTGCTCTAACGACTGAGCTAACCGGGCAGATATTGTTAACGTCTATTGCCTTTTCACGTCAAGCGATATCGTATTTCTAACTTATGAAGTAAAAAAAAAATATTCATCAAGCTGAATTTTTTCGTCACAATAATGGTCTCACTGTTGACTGATCACAATGCAATATTTATTTCATGTTATTCTAGCACTGGACGGAGTTGGGTTTGATTATGTTGCAACAATATATATCGGTTAAGATAAATGTTGATCAAGCATCTTAAATGTTGCCATCTGTGCCACTTTGAACTATAATAGGCCAACCGACTTGAACATCAGCCGACCATTTACATCCAGTCCTGAATTAATCTTGTAAGTGGTTGTAGGAATACACATCAATTTGATGTGCTTTGTAAATCGCCTGTTTGTATTTTACGACAGACAAAGCCTAAATTTGTCCGATTTTCAGCTATTGTTGTTTACCATTTGTGTATATGGATATGTTTGTGAACTAAGAATTTCGGGACTGTGTCCTTCTTTGAAAATGATGTCAGGCGTGTACACCTACCATATATGGTCTGCAAAATGTTGATAATGAAATACGAATAGTCAGCTAGGAAGAAGAGTTATCCTCCCATAGAAGTAGATGTAGGCACGTGGATTAAAGACAAATAGAATATTCTAAAAACGGCTTAGGTGACCCCTATTCTGAATTGTATCAAACTATTTAGTAGACAAGGTTTGTGATAAATTTTCATCAAGGGAAAGAATTATTATACTAGGTCGCTGATTGTTGCTTTAGATTTGTACATAAAAACTCGCCCCTGTAAATTTTCTTTTATGTTCATATTCGTTACCTACCTCTTTGACGTTAAATAAAGCTAAACAAATAGTTATGTGACAGTGCCTGACACTTTGTCACGAAAGATTACCTCATCATCATCATCATGATCATCATCATCATGATCATCATCATCATCATCATCATCATCTTCATCGTAACAAAAGTGGTCGTGGAGGCACTGTGCTGCTGAACATCCGACCAGTTCCCTCCACTTGTGTCGATGATGTGCTACTGCTGATATCTCCGAAACATTTGTTTCATAGTCGATTCTGTGATGTTGTCAGTCCCGATGATTCTCTGTATACCTTTCCTTATGCTACCCTGGACGCTGCCCTGCAATACTGTTGTGGAAAGGCTGATGGATCTAGTGAGATGGCCATAACATGTTTGCTTTCTCTTGTTGCCGGTGGTGACGAGGTTTTCACATCGGCTTACTTTGTACCTGTTACTGTTACGTACATTTTCTTTTTTTCAATAGTCAATATTAAAAATACGAAGCATGGTTCTATAGCATATCGTTTCAAGTCCCTGAATTCTTCATGGGTATTCTACTGTCAGATTTCAGTCTTTACATGAATACAAAATATTGAGATGACTAGTGCTCTCAATAGTCTGATGTTTTTTGGGAGACACATATTCTTCTCTCTCCAAATGGGTCTTAACGTAGGCATAGCTGCTATTGTTTGTGCTGCTCGTGAGAAAGCTTCCGCTCTTGATCCCTCATTGGTGATGATAGAACCAAGATATTTGAACGGGCGCGCTGCTTCCAATTCCTGTTCTTCGAATTTAATCTTGGCATAAATTTGTTTGCCACTATTTGTCATCAGCTTTGTCTTCTCCATGTCATATCCGGAAGATGCTTTATCAGGTTTCCCTCTAGGCTGGAAAGCTCTTCTTCACTGCCTGCCATCCCATCAATGTCGTCTGCAAAGCGGAGGTTGATAAAGTTACGCCTTCCAATGCGAACTATTCCACAGTAGTTTTTAGTATAGAACAATAATAATTAGCTACAGTGTATCTAAAAATAGATTAAGGCAGTCTAAGACTAGTCAAAGCACAAGAAGTCTCTTACAGGCTATTGAATTACTAAACGAAACCAAATAGAAACATTTGCTTATTCAACGCAAATGTACAATATATCGTGGCCAGAGGAAGAGAAAAAGTGGAAAACACTTGATGGAAATGAAAAGATGGTAAGGTTTAAAAACCAAACAAGATATTTGGATGACCATGTTATACTTAAAGGTCGAATAGTTCAAATAATTACAAGGATATTCATCAAAAGAATTAATGGCGGAGAATGTTGAGTGCAAATGTGAGAAAATCTTAAAACTAGTTTTCAATATTGCATAACACTCATATAGAAAGAAAGAAAACTATGAGAATTATGCTTCTAAACTTTGAATATACAACGGAATGATCGTATCTATAAAAAATATTACGCCCGATGTGGGGCTCGAACCCACGACCCCGGGATTAAGAGTCCCGTGCTCTACCGACTGAGCTAACCGGGCAGATATTGTTAACATCTATTGCCTTTTCACGTCAAGCGATATCGTATTTCTAAATTATAAAGTAAAAATAAAACATTCATCAAGCTGAATTTTTTCGTCACAATAATGGTCTCACTGTTGACTGATCACAATGCAATATTTATTTCATGTTATTCTAGCACTGGACGGAGTTGGGTTTGATTATGTTGCAACAATATATATTCGGTCAAGATAAATGTTGATCAAGCATCTTAAATGTTGCCATCTGTGCCACTTTGAACTATAATAGGCCAACCGACTGGCACATCAAACGACCATTTACATCCAGTCCTGAATTAATCTTGTAAGTGGGTGTAGGAATACACATCAATTTTATGTGCTTTGTAAATCGCCTGTTAATATTTTACGACAGACAAAGCCTAAATTTGTCCGATTTTCAGCTATTGTTGTTTACCATTTGTGTATATGGATATGTTTGTGAACTAAGAATTTCGGGATTGTGTTCTTCTTTGAAAATGATGTCAGGCGTGTACACCTACCATATATGGTCTGCAAAATGTTGATAATGAAATACGAATAGTCAGCTAGGAAGAAGAGTTATCCTCCCATAGAAGTAGATGTAGGCACGAGGATTAAAGACAAATAGAATATTCTAAAAACGGCTTGGGTGGCCCCTATTCTGAATTGTATCAAACTATTTAGTAGACAAGGTTTGTGATAAATTTTCATCAAGGGAAAGAATTATTATACTAGGTCGCTGATTGTTGCTTTAGATTTGTACATAAAAACTCGCCCTTGTAAATTTTCTTTTATGTTCCTATTCGTTACCTACCTCTTTGACGTTAAATAACGCTAAACAAATTGTTATGTGACAGTGCCTGACACTTTGTCACGAAAGATTACCTGATCATCATCATCATCATCATCATCATCATCATCATCATCGGAACAAAAGTGGTCGTCGAGGCACTGTGCTGCTGAACATCCGACCAGTTCCCTCCACTTGTGTCGATGATGTGCTACTGCTGATATCTCCGAAACATTTGTTTCATACTCGATTCTGTGATGTTGTCAATCCCGATGATTCTCTCTATACCTTTCCTTATGCTACCCTGGACGCTGCCCTGCAATACTGTTGTGGAAAGATGTTGGATCTAGTGAGATGGCCATAACATGTTTGCTTTCTCTTGTTGGCGGTGGTGACGAGGTTTTCACATCGGCTTACTTTGTACCTGTTACTGTTACGTATATTTTCTTTTTTATATTAGTCAATATTAAAAATACGAAGCATGGTTCTATAGCATATCATTTCAAGTCCCTGAATTCTTCATGGGTATTCTGCTGTCAGATTTCAGTCTTTACATGAATACAAATTATTGAGATGACTAGTGCTCTCAATAGTCTGATGTTTTTTGGAGACACATATTCTTCTCTCTCCAAATGGGTCTTAGCTTAGGCATTGCTGCCATTCTCCGTGATGCTCGTGAGAAAGCTTCCGCTCTTGATCCCTCATTGGTGATGATAGAACCAAGATATTTGAACGGGCGCGCTGCTTCCTATTCCTGTTCTCCGAATTTAATCTTGGCATAAATTTGTTTGCCACTATTTGTCATCAGCTTTGTCTTCTCCATGTCATATCCGGAAGATGCTTTATCAGGTTTCCTTCTAGGCTGGAAAGCTGTTCTTCACTGCCTGCCATCCCATCAATGTCGTCTGCAAAGCGGAGTTTGGTAAAGTTACGCCTTCCAATGCGAACTATTCCACAGTAGTTTTTAGTATAGAACAATAATAATTAGGTACAGTGTATGTAAAAATAGATTAAGGCAGTCTAAGACTAGTCAAAGCACAAGAAGTCTCTTACAAGCTACTGAATTACTAAACGAAACCAAATATTAACGTTTGCTTATTCAAAGCAAACGTACAATATATCGTGGCCAGAGGAAGAGAAAAAGTAGAAAACACTTGATGGAAATGAAAAGATGGTAAGGTTTAAAAACCAAACAAGATATTTGGATGACCATGTTATACTCAAAAGTCGAATAGTTCAAATAATTACAAGCATATTCATCAAAAGATTTAATGGCGGAGAATGTTGAATGCAAATGTGAGAAAATCTTAAAACTAGTTTTCAGTATTGCATAACACTCATATAGAAAGAAAGAAAACTATGAGAATTATGCTTCTAAACTTTGAATATACAACGGAATGATCGTATCTATAAAAAAAATATTACGCCCGATGTGGGGCACGAACCCACGACCCCGGGATTAAGAGTCCCGTGCTCTGCCGACTGAGCTAACCGGGCAGATATTGTTAACATCAATTGCCTTTTCACGTAAAGCGATATCGTATTTCTAAATTATAAAGTAAAAAAAAAATATTCATCAAGCTGAATTTTTTCGTCACAATAATGGTCTCACTGTTGACTGATCACAATGCAATATTTATTTCATGTTATTCTAGCACTGGACGGAGTTGGGTTTGATTATGTTGCAACAATATATATTCGGTCAAGATAAATGTTGATCAAGCATCTTAAATGTTGCCATCTGTGCCACTTTGAACTATAATAGGCCAACCGACTGGCACATCAGCCGACCATTTACATCCAGTCCTGAATTAATCTTGTAAGTGGTTGTAGGAATACACATCAATTTGATGTGCTTTGTAAATCGCCTGTTAATATTTTACGACAGACAAAGCCTAAATTTGTCCGATTTTCAGCTATTGTTGTTTACCATTTGTGTATATGGATATGTTTGTGAACTAAGAATTTCGGGATTGTGTTCTTCTTTGAAAATGATGTCAGGCGTGTACACCTACCATATATGGTCTGCAAAATGTTGATAATGAAATACGAATAGTCAGCTAGGAAGAAGAGTTATCCTCCCATAGAAGTAGATGTAGGCACGTGGATTAAAGACAAATAGAATATTCTAAAAACAGCTTAGGTGACCCCTATTCTGAATTGTATCAAACTATTTAGTAGACAAGGTTTGTGATAAATTTTCATCAAGGGAAAGAATTATTATACTAGGTCGCTGATTGTTGCTTTAGATTTGTACATAAAAACTCGCCCTTGTAAATTTTCTTTTATGTTCCTATTCGTTACCTACCTCTTTGACGTTAAATAACGCTAAACAAATTGTTATGTGACAGTGCCTGACACTTTGTCACGAAAGATTACCTGATCATCATCATCATCATCATCATCATCATCGGAACAAAAGTGGTCGTCGATTCACTGTGCTGCTGAACATCCGACCAGTTCCCTCCACTTGTGTCGATGATGTGCTACTGTTGATATCTCCGAAACATTTGTTTCATACTCGATTCTGTGATGTTGTCAATCCCGATGATTCTCTGTATACCTTTCCTTATGCTACCCTGGACACTGCCCTGCAATACTGTTGTGAAAAGGCTGTTGGATCTAGTGACATGGCCATAATATATTTGCTTTCTCTTGTTGGCGGTGGTGACGAGGTTTGCACATCGGCTTACTTTGTACCTGTTACTGTTACGTATATTTTCTTTTTTATATTAGTCAATATTAAAAATACGAAGCATGGTTCTATAGCATATCGTTTCAAGTCCCTGAATTCTTCATGGGTATTCTGCTGTCAGATTTCAGTCTTTACATGAATACAAATTATTGAGATGACTAGTGCTCTCAATAGTCTGATGTTTTTTTGGAGACACATATTCTTCTCTCTCCAAATGGGTCTTAGCTTTGAGATAGCTGCTATTGTTTGTGCTGCTCGTGAGAAAGCTTCCGCTCTTGATCCCTAATTGGTGATGATAGAACCAAGATATTTGAACGGGCGCGCTGCTTCCAATTCCTGTTCTTCGAATTTAATCTTGGCATAAATTTGTTTGCCACTATTTGTCATCAGCTTTGTCTTCTCCATGTCATATCCGGAAGATGCTTTATCAGGTTTCCTTCTAGGCTGGAAAGCTCTTCTTCACTGCCTGCCATCCCATCAATGTCGTCTGCAAAGCGGAGGTTGCTAAAGTTACGCCTTCCAATGCGAACTATTCCACAGTAGTTTTTAGTATAGAACAATAATAATTAGCTACAGTGTATCTAAAAATAGATTAAGGCAGTCTAAGACTAGTCAAAGCACAAGAAGTCTCTTACAGGCTACTGAATTACTAAACGAAACCAAATATAAACGTTTGCTTATTCAAAGCAAACGTACAATATATTGTGGCCAGAGGAAGAGAAAAAGTAGAAAACACTTGATGGAAATGAAAAGATGGTAAGGTTTAAAAACCAAACAAGATATTTGGATGACCATGTTATACTCAAAAGTCGAATAGTTCAAATAATTACAAGGATATTCATCAAAAGATTTAATGGCGGAGAATGTTGAGTGCAAATGTGAGAAAATCTTAAAACTAGTTTTCAGTATTGCATAACACTTATATAGAAAGAAAGAAAACTATGAGAATTATGCTTCTAAACTTTGAATATACAACGGAATGATCGTATCTATAAAAAAAAATATTACGCCCGATGTGGGGCTCAAACCCACGACCCCGGGATTAAGAGTCCCTTGCTCCACCGACTGAGCTAACCGGGCAGATATTGTTAACATCTATTGCCTTTTCACGTCAAGCGATATCGTATTTCTAAATTATAAAGTAAAAAAAAAAAACATTCATCAAGCTGAATTTTTTCGTCACAATAATGGTCTCACTGTTGACTGATCATAATGCAGTGTTTATTTCATGTTATTCTTGCACTGGACGGAGTTGGGTTTGATTATGTTGCAACAATATATATTCGGTTAAGATTGATGTAGATCAAGCATCTTAAATGTTGCCATCTGTGCCACTTTGAACTATAATAGGCCAACCGACTGGCACATCAGCCGACCATTTACATCCAGTCCTGAATTAATCTTGTAAGTGGTTGTAGGAATACACATCAATTTGATGTGCTTTGTAAATCGCCTGTTAATATTTTACGACAGACAAAGCCTAAATTTGTCCGATTTTCAGCTATTGTTGTTTACCATTTGTGTATATGGATATGTTTGTGAACTAAGAATTTCGTGCCAGCCCATCAATGTCGTCTGCAAAGCGGAGGTTGGTAATGTTACGCACTTCAATGCTAACTATCCCACAGTAGTTTTTAATATAGAACAATAATAATTAGGAACAGTGTATCTAAAAATAGATTAAGGCAATCTAAGAATAGTCAAAGCACAAGAAGTCTCTCACAGGCTATTGATTTACTAAACGAAACCAAATATAAACATTTACTTATTCAACGCAAATGTACAATATATCGTGCCCAGGGGAAGTGGAAAGTAGAAAACACTTGATGGAAATGAAAAGTTGGTAAGTTTTAAAAACCAAACAAGGTATTTGGATGACCATGTTATACTCAAAAGTCGAATAGTTCAAATAATTACAATCCTATTCAGCAAAAGCGTTAACGGCGGAGAATGTTGAGAGCAAATGTGAGAAAATATAAAAGCTAGTTTTCAATATTGCATAACAATCATATACAGCAAATTAATTATGATAAATATTGATCTTAACATTGAATTTAACAAGTAAGAATCGTAGCTATTAAACATGTTACTGTTTTCTTCGAAGCTGCTGTTTCATTTTATCTCCTGATCATTTGTGATCAACTAAATTACATGATGACGTTCTTCTAGCATTCTCTTCTGTAAAAAGGCACCTGATAGGAAAATCGCTTGACCATTTTGAAGGAACCTTAAAGTGATTTTAGGAATAAACATTGACCGGATATATTTTATTTTATTCGCCGCATGCGCAATGCAGCATGCATGTTAATAGAGCAAATACCTGGATTGTTCCGATTATTAGTCTCAGTTTGACTAATCACATAATAGTGTTTGATTCATGACCTGTCCAAAATGTCATAAACGTTATGATTGTGTGTCATTACGATTGATTGCACCTTCTCATTGCAAAATTTGGTCTGATCAATCAACAAGCAATCTGAATATTTGTTTTTCTATATCCGATGTGGCTGTGTCACATCTAAAATAAATAAATATAGTATAGTTAGTCTTAAAGCTTTTAGATTGACTTTAACATCTGAGTTTGTTATTTGCTATATAACAGAACACAATGCAGCAGTTATCTTTTTATGTTTGGATATTCGTTACAAAATTCTTTGCTTTGGAATAATGTTAACATAATGTTATATGACGGTGTCACTGACAATTTGTCAACAAACTATTTAACATTTTTTATCTCATATTAATCAGTTTAACATCTTACTGGAATATTATTTTGGTATCTTTGTCATAAATCGTCACTAGGGACAGTCTTTTTTTAAATTTTGTGTTTTGGTCTTTTGTATATTATTAATTTCTTTCATGCCTGTTTAGGTTGGAATATTCTTATTTAAACTCATTTACGTTCAGCGTACGATATAAAATGAAATTACAAGACAAGGTGCAAGAAGTTGGTTTTAAAGGTTATTTATTGTACTTTATAAACGTCATTTAAAAAATATCATACTCACTCAGTATGTAGCCGACTGATATGAGTGCGCAACATTTGAACGTCCAATAAATTTGCTTCTTTTCTTAAACCAGCAATATAAATTTATTGATTTCATTTATTAAGTTGCAATAAAATCATATATTTATAGGTACTCGGTGATAATAAATATCATATCAGTATATGTATTTTATAGTTGTACCATTCAGATCGCTAATTTAAACAAGTAAAAATAAAACTGATCGCCCGATGTGGGGCTCAAACTCACGACCCCGGGATTAAGAGTCCCGTGCTCTACTTACTGAGCTAACCGTGCAACTATAGATTGCAAGGTAGTGATCATGTGGTCTATGATGTCTTATGTTATCTACGAATACAGTAACGAACAGTGTGTGTGTTATTTTTAACGTAGTTTTACGAATGTTTCACTCATATCTCTCCGATGTCGACATTGTAGGAGTTTATTGTGATGTCTAGCACAGGGACATCTTGCTGCAGGCATGTAAAATTCTAAGCAATTCATTAATATTGTTTTTTTGTACATTTGATCTCACCTTTTTTAGTCAGCTTAGAAAAGACAGCAGAGTTAGTTTTGATGCAAGAATGTCAGGCTGGTCATTACATTGGGGAGGACTGAAATCACCGGCAAGTAAATGAAACATATGAGATATTCCAGTTACCTGAAAGTTTAAAAATCACTAAGAAACGGCATTAAATTTGTAAAACTCCTGGTTTTTTTTGGCAGGATTTATGTACAGATTCTTCATTTATTTCTATTTAGCAAATTAAACATTCACTTCTTTATACCAGTCCATAATGTACTCCATTATTTACTAGACCATACAGTAATACATTATTTACTAGACCATACTGCAGTACATTATTTACTAGACCATACTGTAATACATTATTTACTAGACCATACTGTAATACATTATTTACTAGACCAGACTGTACTACATTATTTACTTGGCCATACTGCAATACATTATTTACTAGACCATACTGTAATACATTATTTACTAGACCAGACTGTACTACATTATTTACTAGACCATACTGCAATACATTATTTACTAGACCATACTGTAATACATTATTTACTAGACCAGACTGTACTACATTATTTACTAGACCATACTGCAATACATTATTTACTAGACCATACTGTAATACATTATTTACTAGACCAGACTGTACTACATTATTTACTAGACCATACTGCAATACATTATTTACTAGACCATACTGTAATACATTATTTACTAGACCATACTGTAATACATTATTTACTAGACCATACTGCAATACATTATTTACTAGACCATACTGTAATACATTATTTACTAGACCATACTGCAATACATTATTTACTAGACCATACTGTACTACATTATTTACTAGACCATACTGCAATACATTATTTACTAGACCATACTGCAATACATTATTTACTAGACCATACTGCAATACATTATTTACTAGACCATACTGCAATACATTATTTACTAGACCATACTGCAATACATTATTTACTAGACCAGACTGTACTACATTATTTACTTGGCCATACTGCAATACATTATTTACTAGACCATACTGTAATACATTATTTACTAGACCAGACTGTACTACATTATTTACTAGACCATACTGCAATACATTATTTACTAGACCATACTGTAATACATTATTTACTAGACCAGACTGTACTACATTATTTACTAGACCATACTGCAATACATTATTTACTAGAGCATACTGTAATACATTATTTACTAGACCAGACTGTACTACATTATTTACTAGACCATACTGCAATACATTATTTACTAGAACATACTGCAATACATTATTTAGTAGACCATACTGCAATACATTATTTACTAGACCTTACTGCAATACATTATTTACTAGACCATACTGTAATACATTTTTTACTAGAACATACTGCAATACATTTTTTACTAGAACATACTGCAATACATTATTTACTAGACCATACTGCAGTACATTATTTACTAGACCATACTGTAATACATTATTTACTAGACCATACTGCAAAACATTACTTACTAGACCATACTGCAATACATTATTTACTAGACCATACTGTAATACATTATTTACTAGACCATACTGTAATACATTATTTACTAGACCATACTGTAATACATTATTTACTAGACCATACTGCAATGCATCAGGAAGAATAGTGACAACATTTTTTTTGTTTTTAGAAATGTAATATTGTTACAAGCCAGTGTTCTATACTTGACTGAGCGGTGTAAAACTGATGCGATAATCCTGCTAGAAGTCATAAGTTAACCTAAAATTTACAAAGACTTCCATACAATTTCAGTTGTAAATTAGAATGCCCGACGTGTCCGTTCTACACCTACATTTTACACTAATTAATGCAAGAATACGCATTTCACAAACCGCAATATATATATATATATATATATATATATATATATATATATATATATATATATATATATATATAATTATATATATATATATTAACCGCACATCTGATGGTTTCTCTTCGTTAAGTGTCCGTACCGTTAGCAATTCACTATTTTAACCACGCCACCTTAGGCCACTCTAGCCATGGTTTCTAGGCATGTTTCGCCAGTAAAACTGCAATGTACACCAATAAATTGTAATGGGGACTATGGTACGACTTTTGTGCGCTTTTGACCTGAATTCACTATAAGTGAATCATGACATCATTTAAACACACAAACACTCACTCTTTGACGTTTGCGCCTACCAACGGGCTATTTTTTCAGGCTAAGGAATAGTTCCATTACACAGAATTCCATTAATCAGACACGTAATCAAAAACATATAAGAATTCCTTAAAACGATTTTGCTTCGTCGTCTGATGTGATTATTTATAAATAATTACTGTCTACATTTTTATTATTATTCCAGTGGGCTATTGTACAATCCAAATCAAGCATTTTTTTTTTTTGTTTAGGTCCGACTGTTATCAGCCATACTCTTAGATGCGGAACCTACGATATAAATATTTTAACACAAATTGACTATAACGTTAGTTGAAATATCAATTGTTTTTTTTTGTTTTTTGCAATGACTCCAATATCATCAGTATTTAATATTTAGATAAAGTTATTTATAATTAAACAAAAAAAACATTCTATCACATTATTTAGTTTTGGACTTGAAACATGTTTAAGTTATTAAGTTATACAGTACCTCATAAACATGTCAAACAATAATTGAAATAAAAAGATATTGCTTGTATGGATGGATAAATAAACACAATCATACAAAGATGAAGAACGTTAAAGTTGTATAGAATATTCAAAGCTGACCTAATGCGTAATACAAGGAAACTCTATATATTAATATTTATATGATATGTGGTGAAATTGTAGCACTAAATTAAAACTATTCTCAGTAAAATACATATACTGTATAAACTTGCATGCTGTACAACAAATATATATTAAAGACTGTGAAAATACATTGCGTAGATGAAACACCCCCGCCTGATGTAGGACTCGAACAAACGACCCGAGATTAAGAACACCTAGCTCTATCAACTGCTGATAAGACTATATTACGTAATTTTATATTCAAAGTCATGCTGTAGCTATGTTCTTTCCGGTGATGTCATGTATCTTTTTATATACGTAGATAACATTTATTTATTTGAAAAAATAACATTTACAGATCATGATTCTTTGCTATATCCAAGCAGAATAATTTATTAACAACGTACGATATTTCTAACACGAATTCTACTTTGTTATGTAAAGAATATCAACTATCTATTTATTATAATTTGTAAACGAACTCCGAATCTACAAAACATATAGTGTATTTCAAAATCAGCTAATTGAACTACTATTGATGTAGCGTCTCTCAGATATGGCGGTGCTTACTGTCAAATCACATCGAATGTTTCTTATATGTTTGTTTGTTTTATACAGGTAATATATGTTAAACGAGGAAATGAAACGCTTAAGTCTTGAAACAGTCCATACGGTAACTAGCAAGAAATATTTTCACGGTAACATATATAATTATACCAATAAATCGACAGGTAATTAACTCGGGAGCATCATGTTAAATTTTGATTTCCAATGTTACATAACGTTAAAAGAATAAAACTAGTTATTTGAATAATAAATACCTAATTTCGTGAATGTCTGTGTATGGATACTGTACATTGTACCTAATGTCTGTGTATGGATACTGTACATTGTACCTAATGTCTGTGTATGGATACTGTACATTGTACCTAATGTCTGTGTATGGATACTGTACATTGTACCTAATGTCTGTGTATGGATACTGTACATTGTACCTAATGTCTGGGTATGGATACTGTACATTGTACCTAATGTCTGTGTATGGATACTGTACATTGTACCTAATGTCTGGGTATGTATACTGTAGCTTGATATGACGTTTGAAGGATGTCTGCAACATATATATATATATATATATATATAGATATATAAGTCCCCTTCCACGACCACAACCACTCTAACCCCTACTCCCGCCACACCCGCCCTTCGCCTCCCATCTCCATTGCCCCATCACCACCACCCCCCCGGTTTCGGCAATTTGTCTCATTCACTTATAATTAAATGCAGATGAGTTTTGTTTCCTCATTTCAAATCTTGAACATTACTAAAGTTAAGCTCTCTTAGGTTATGTGCTTTCAACTTATCCCACGTAATATAAATAATTATCAGAATGGGTTTATTTCAACTTGTCATGTGTAAGTTATGGTTTGGTCTCCGATAACATCCAGTGCGCTGATGCAGTCTCGGAAAGTGACACAGATAACCATGAAGCGAAATCGTTGTAGGATGACTATTGTGCCGTTGAAACGAGATTTAAATATTTTAAGGAATGGAAATCACGTCTTCATTGGCGACATTTTGTCCGACTTAATGAAGGGAAACGAGGCAATAGATTTATGTCCTGATCGGCATAGAGATATATTCCGCGACAGATGACGGTTGCGATATCTGACAAGAGCTATAGGCATTTTAGTCAAGAACAAGACATTGAAAGATAGGAGATTTATGCCATTTTTTCTTCTTATTAACTATTCTGCATTCCTTAAGATTGGAGATTTATTACACGTATTTCTAATTGACTATGCTGCATTCCTTACGATTGGAAATTTACGACATATTTTTCTGACTAACTATGCTGCATTCGTTAAGAAAATGAAGTCAGCAAATTCAGTTTTAGAAGATAAACATTTGCACATATAGTGGAATAAGAACTGTCCTTGAATAAATCATCGAATTTAAAGTTATACATTTTTGAGCTGCATCTTCTGTAAATTCTGCTAATTAAATATATATCAACATTCAGTAGGTAGGTACTGTTCTTGAATATGTATAATAAAATTGGACATGCGTCTTTTGTCTGAAGATAACTACCTCTCAAAATACTAACTCAGTCCCGAACGCAAGATACGAGGAGACGATTAGACTTTTGAAAAAGTATCTCTATTATAGTTAGTGGTTATAGCGTCCACCTCGGATACAGAGGGAGCGGGTTCAAATCCCGGCCGAGGCATATCAAAAACGTATACATGGTACTTACAGCTGCCTCGTTAGGCGCTCAGCGTTAAGAGGCTAGTATTAGGAAAGGTCGGCATGGTGTCAGGATAATGTGACTGGATATACGTTTCTGTTATTTTTTTAAATAATAGTTCTTGAGTGCAATTGTGCCAAAAGTAACACAAGTTGAAATCAACCCGCAAAATTTAGTTCATACATAAGTTTCATATCATTTTGTTTTCAACGCTTCTGAAATGAAAGCAAAGACATTATACAAATGAAAATCACTCTTGGAGTGAACAAAATGGCAAACATGGGCTATTATGGGGCATCCTGCAATATGACTTCTCAACAATGATGTCAGTCCTTGAATATGTTATTTGAATTTTGGCAGCGGGCTGTGTACTCGCACAATTGATTGTCGAAAATGTACTATTTAGTTATTTAATTCTCTCTTAGACAGGAAAAATACGTACTGCAATACGAGCTTGTAAGATTGGATAGACTGAATAAGCAAATGGTTTTCCGTACGCTTCTCGTAACAATGTCTACTGTTGTATGGTGCTCCTTAAACGACCATTAATTAAGCGAAGAGGGATCTCTTGAAAGTGGTTCATAAAAAGGAAATAGAATAAAAATTGTTATATGATCCGGAATCAACAAGACAACAACAACAACAACAACAACAACAACAACAAAGATATTTCTGACAGGTAAGCACTTTTTAAAAAACTTTTGAACGATTAGGAAGAAAGCTGAAATTCAAACTTTTTTCACAATGATTGTTGGAGATTTTAGTATAATTGATAAGTACCAATTTATTTATAACTCAATTATTCAAGTGTCCATGGTATCACATGTACAAGACATAATGATAACATGAGAGAGTTGCTAGGAATGAAATACATCACACCTGTGTTCACATATCTTCTAATTAAATAATTTTTAATTGAAAAACCTTAAATCTTCACCTGATACGAAACCAATTAAAAATGCATACATTAAATCGTCAATACGAGAAACCCGAAGAAAACAAGAATAGTTCAAGGTAATAAACAATGATCTTTCAAACTGACAAAACTGAACAGTAGAGACTTTGGATATACACACAGACTGGTGGACACTGACAAAAGGTACACTATAAACCGATGACTAAGAGAAGACGACATACAAAACACAATAAAATAAGAGAGAAACACAGAATGCAACAAAAAACAGACAAAACACAATTAGAAAGGGAAACACAGACTCTAACAAGGACAGATACATGTCGAATTGAAACAAGTAATCATTCAATGAATATTATTTTGCCTTATGTAAGCATTTAGTGATAATGAAGAACAAAAACTACGAAAACCCCAACTACTATTAAAATAAAATAATACTCGATCTCCCACTACCTACCTATCTTAATGTGCATTTGTTCAACTCAGTATTTAATCTTGCTAATGAAATTAACGATAATAATATAGTCTTATTTTTCTACTAAGAAATTAATATCGATCATACATTATTTTAATCTGACCTGAACACGATTGTTTATACGCAAAACAATCGCATACAAATTGAAAATGGGAATGATAGCAGACAATTAACTTATAATCAGGTTTAGGACATTATTTGCTAACGATTTATTTGCTTTTGTTGTGATATTCAGGTAGAATAATAAGGTTCAAACGGTGCACCCTTGATTTATTCCCCCCATTCCCAGCGTGATATTGATATATAATATTTGATGTTTGTCAGCCTTAGATATTTTCCATTGACAAATAACAGGCCTACTCTTGGCTATATTGTATGGAAGTATTCAACTGTAGGTGTGTTTTGTCAGAAGCGATGATTAATACACCTGAATACTTTCCGCCACAATGGAATTGATCCCTTTGCTTCATACCAAATACTGTCAACAAAGATCATTGCAGAATAAATATGTGTGAGAAAACAAGCCATGCAAAGTTCGGTTAGGTGCTGCGTATGTCGACTGCTGTGTTTCGGAATCTTGAAACGGTTCTGTCTCACATACGTAGGCTATTTTAAACAAGAGCAGTCTAAAGTATATATTAAAAATTGACTGCGATGTGGGGGTGGGGAGCAAAATTATCGGATATAAAGATATTAATATCATCAGTATGAAAAGATTGCCAAAGATAATAGTTACTTGTGTCAATAGATGTCAATATGTCATGGGGCATCTAGACTCCCTTTTTTTCGGAATAAGCAGTAAAATTGAGTATATACAAGCAATAACGTTCTTTTGGTTCAGATGATATTTTCGCTGCCTACATTATATCGCTTACACAACATAGATAGCAGCTAAATTTGCACTTTATGAGCTCTGAAAAGAAAAGAAACAATAAATTTCAAAGGACAAATCTTTTCGTTAAAGGACGATTTCAACCTGCAACACGCGATCATCAAAGAAGCAAAATATAGTTCTCTCTTTTTTTTCTTTATTTTGGAATGTGGCTTGCAATCTAACCAATGGCATACCATTGCGAATACAAACAAGGTTTGTCAAGCTGCGGGAGTTATTAAATTCATTGCTGTATGTATGTATGTATGTATGTATGTATGTATGTATGTATGTATGTATGTATGTATGTATGTATGTATGCATGTATGTATGTATGTATGTATATGTGTGTGTGTGTGTGTGTGTGTGTGTGTGTGTGTGTGTGTACGTATGCATGTATGTATGTATGAATGCATTTTACAGATTAAATGTGCAGGAAAACAATAAAACTAATTTGTCCAAACTATTTAATTTTGAAGCTTCATACCAAGCCAGGTTTAAATCCACGAAGTCCTACCAAGGTTACGAAGCGGAAATTGAAGGGCAATGTTTTTCGTAAAACATTTACAAAAAGCAGTAAAATGATACATAACCTAGGTATTTTTATCTAAAGTCAAATTTCCTTTCCACCCATTATGATCTTCTAAAGTTATAAAGCGAAGAAAACATTAATGAGCAATGTACCTACGAAAAACGCGACATAATTCCGTAACTATTGTCGCTAAATGGTACGAAACGTACTTTGTTTGGGCCTTCTTAATTCAAATCCTTATAATAAATTTAACTTCAATTCATTAAACTGTTTAAAAGTGGAAAGAAAGTTGAATCGTAAGGAATTAAGTTAAAAAGGCGGCATAAATACGTAATAATTGACTGGTAACGCTCAAAATCGAATGGTACACATATCCTCTGTCTTACTAATGTAAAGAGGGGGCCTCGAGTGGCCGAATGAAGTGCTTTTAATTACGGATCACTGCCGTCTCATCTCTGTCTGCGTGGGATAGAGTCTCAGATTCGGTAATGTTTTTTTTTTGACGCCATTTTCAGCACACGATAGGCTATACATGGAGGCAAGTATTATTAATGGCAGAAGAACCAGGCAAAACCCCAGGAAAGAACCAACGACCCACGAGAAGCTACTAGCAAGCTTTCTCACATAACTACATTAGCCGAATCTTAGAATCGAACCCACGCAGACAGAGGTGAGACGGCAGTGATCCGTAATGGATAGCGTTTTAGACCACTCGGCCACTCGGGGCCCCCTTCGGCTAATGTAGTTATGTGAGATAGTTTGCCACTAGCTTCTCGTGGGGCGGTGGTTCTTTCAGGGTTTTTTCCAGGGTTCTTTCTTAAAAGGTATTTAGCGGAACATAAATTACCGGATAAAGTTCAGGAGCGATAAATATTTAAAATTAGCCTGAAAAAAGTAAATGTCAAACTAGGCACACGTCATAGTAAAGAAAGGCCTCTTACCACCTTTGATTTCTATCCAGGAAGTCCTAAAATAGGTATTGAGCGGAAATTAAATATTAGCCGGGAAGTGACGTAGCGAAACGAGACCGTACGAATATAAATGGGAAACGCTAGGTGTTCCACTCCAATGATATATCATAATCAATAAAAGACAAGATAAATCAGCTCACCACCCCACCGACCTGCGTGATACTAATGAACGATGTATGAGGTCACATAATCCTGAAAAGGTGTAAAATATCTATAAGTAAAACATTATCTGTTTATTATCCCATAAAAAAAAATGTTACAAATTAGCAACACATTAAAGATTAAACAAACGAGAAGGTATAATCAATTTAGAAATACATAATTTTATTTAACAAAAGTTCTTTTATTTTATCCTGTCAAATTTGAAAAGAAAGCATAGTTGATGATCGTTATACATATCTATATTTTTGTAGTTCCTGCTACATGATTTTATCTAAATTATTCATGTTTTTGTTCATGACGATACAATTATACATAATACGATGAAATAATGTTTGTACTGTGTGTGTCAGTCTCATTCAAAGTTTGGAGTAATGCACATGTGTTGTGTTTCTGTTGTAAGTCTGCATAGATATTTTACGTTGTACATCCTATGTTTTGATTGTTCATTCACTGGAAATACAAAGTGCTCATTAATTTTAGATTATAGTATTATTATGGTATTGTTCTAAATCATTCGATACAATTCTGGACAACTCCATCTTGACAACCTCACGCTTCTTCGAGGACCAGAACGTTCCCAGTTTCAAAATTTACAAGGAAAATTTCATTCATTTAGGACTTATATAGACCTTTATAAGGATTAGTTTATATTTACGTCATATTACTGTACATTATCCACACATTTCCATTTATAAAGTTAATAATTCAGTTACATTTTACAATTCTGGTTTTGTTACGTTTTACTGATACCGAATTCGTGGACAATATAGTCAGAACAGGATATATATATATATATATATATATATATATATATATATATATATATATATATATATATATATGTATGTATGTATGTGTGTGTGTGTGTGTGTGCGTGTGCGTGTGCGTGTGTGTCAGATGCATTATTGTGCAAACTATTTTATCTATTTGAGTATTACTTTAAAATAAAAGCCATTCTTCAGTTTCGTGCAAAGTTTGAAGCAGTTATTCATTTTTTAGTCTATCCTGACATTAGCTTATCAACTGAATGGCTATCAGCACCTACTGGCAATACAATTATTACTTACCTTAGCTGAAAATAGGGTGACCAAAAATGGATGTTAATAAAAGGAGACATACTAAAGAGTCGAATTATAATCAACAATGCTTCACAATTTTGTAACTAAGGACCGGATATCCTCCATGAGCAAGACACAAAGAAAAATGCAAAAAGTTGATTTTAAAACCGATCCGAGCAGAATAATTGTCTAGTAATAATACGACATGTTGTAGATAGTATTTGCAAGAATGATAAAATGATGTAAATAAACAATCCACTGCTGAGTGTACCTGCGTTAAACAAAACAAACTGCGTGAACAAATAGCTTCCACATAAAAACATTGCAATATCCAACACCGCCGAAATATCTAACACCATGAAAATATCTAACACCATGAAAATATCTAACATCTATATATTCACTAAAACAATTATAGGATCTAAGACTATTATAATATCTAGCACAATTATAATATCTAACACCATTATAATATCTAACACCATTATAATATCTAACACAATTATAATAGCTAACACAATTACCTATAATATCTAACACCATTATAATATCTAACACAATTATAATATCTAACACCATTATAATATCTAACACCATTATAATATCTAACACCATTCTAATATCTAACACCATTATAATATCTAACACCATTATAATATCTAACACTATTATAATATCTTACACCATTATAATATCTAACACCATTATAATATCTAGCAACATTAGAGATTTGTACAGGTTTTGTCATATATTGGCGGATAAAATATTTTATCTTTACAACCTTCTGTGTAAGAAAATGTTGATAAATCAAAACCAGCCTTCCCTGTCAAATACGTCTATGAATTAAATTCACCCAGTCATACAAAAGAGGCTAACGTAAATATTCGGAATCGATACCAATAGCAAAGTTTGAGACAGCAAGCATTTAGTAGTTAGTAAATGAACATAATGTGATATTTAATCAATCTTTTGAAACTGAAACGAATAAAGAAAATAATAACTTTAATTTAATTTGGATTGCAAAGTTGTGTGGAGCTGTGCAGAAAATAAATTAAGTACATTATTATTGGCCATGGGGCTACTGCATTGATAAACTGATCTCACGCACGGTCAAGGTTCTGTGTAGTATAGACCCATACTTTTGTCCCAGATGTAATCAAATTTGTGTTCGCTATTCAGAAATCGTATTAGTGCTAATAAATAATTGTCATAAAAGGCTTATCGTGGCTGGATAAGCTTCCCCTGATGGTAAGATATGGATTGAAGACATGTCTTGTGATCTTGATGAACACGTTCGAAGGGGGATAACTTCACTTGATCAGAGACACCTGTCGACCATTATCTCACCAGGAAAGGTAGCTACTTATATCTGAAAAATATTCTGGTCATATATATTAGCCGGCTTTACGTCTCTGATTCACTATCTATTACAGGAGCCCGTCTGACGAAGCAATATCTGATAAATTAATACTACTAGTACTACTACTACTACTACTAATCAATAATAATAATAATAATAATAATAATAATAATAATAATAATAATAATAGAAGTAATAATATAATAATAATAACAATAACAATAGAAGAAGTAGTAATAATAATAATAATAATAATAATAATAAAAATAAATAATAATTATAATGAATAATAATAATATCAATAATAAAGCAATAATAATAATAATAATAATAATAATAATAATAATAATTATTATTATTATTATTATTATAATGGCGATATCGATGATGATATTGATAATCATATGCAAATAATTATTATTGTTATTATTACTATTGTTATTGTTGTTTTTACTTTTGTTGTGATTGTTGCTTTATTGCTGTTGTTGTTAATGAAAAGAAAATGAAAATCCCACCACCACCAAAAAACATTTGAAATAATAGTAACCTTCATACTCTGACTTCGATTTAAATATTTGATTTTAAATTTTACATTTATTTCAGCTAAAATGTTGTGCAGTACATGATAATCAAATGACGTAGCTGCTCTACGCTGTTATTGTACTATAATTGACTTGATTACGTGTTTTTATCATTTATATCATAAATTTGCGTATATACAAGAAGTTAAATATGATTATCACATCATAACTACTAGTACGGTGGAAATATTTCAAATATAAATATCAAAATTATTACGAGAGTGCCAACATTATTAACCTGTGCAAATTCCTACTTAACAAGATCATGGCTATACACGTAGTTTAAGCGCTATGTGAACTATTTAATCTAAAACGTGAACTATATTTCTTACTAACTTAATTTTCAAGAGCGCTGTATTTGGATAGACATCGTTCATTTAATTCACATGTACATCTGTGCTAGGTTTTGTTGTTGTTCTAGTAGGGTTTAACGAAATTTTTCAGCACACGGTAGGCTATACATGGCGGTCAGTATTAATGGTGGAGGAACCACCGAGCCACGAAAAGCTACTGGCAAGCTTTCTCACATACGCACATTGGCCGAATAAAGGATATCGCTTTAGACCACTCGGCCACTCGGGGCCCCTTCAGGTTGCGTACTTCAGAATAAGAGCACTGTGTTTGGGATAGATATGGTTCATTTAATTCACATTTACGTCTGTGCAAGGAATTGTACTTCAACATAAGAGTACTGTCTTTGGGATAGATACGGTTCATTTAATTCATATTTTAGTATGTGCAAGGTTTTGTACTTCAGAGTAAACATTTAAACGCTTAGCAAAAGCATTTTCTAAATGAACAAAACGAACGAAGTTGCCAACTACCTTCAAAGCTTTTAAATAAATTAAGCATTTTAATCTTTTTAAAGGTGTTTCGTTTCTAACTTTTAGTTAATTTTAATTTTCCTATAGCTAATTATAAATTATCTATTTCCCTAAAGTTGCCAATTATTTGTTGGCGTAAAAGTGACGATGACACCGTCATATAACACAACAGTCTGGTTAGGAACATTCGGAAATAAAATGATAAACATTGTTTAATACACAAAAGCAAATTCATATTTTAACGACATTTTTGTCAAAGTCAAGTGTGTTTGAGTCAACGTAAGGTACTAGTATATATTCATATTAGATTGGAATCCACATTCGACGTGGCTTAATGATAAACTGCCCAATCTTTAAGAGACATTGTAGCAAGAGAATTTCAGTTAGCTCAGTTTGGAATGCATACACGTTTTGTAGATTCGGATTACAGAATAATGCACAACAAAATATTTGCAAAACAGATAATGGATATATACTGTAAACTGGTTCCTAATTCTTATCCGGTTTTCAAGCTAAAAACAGAAGATTTATTTACCGTTTTTGAAATTTCATGAACTGAGATCGTTTACAAATTATACTATCTAATTATCTAATTATAAAATATAATATAACTGAATAATAATTGATACTTATTGGACTGGTAGAAAAATGTTTACAGTATGGACTGGTGGAAGGATGATTTACAGTATGGACTGGTGGAAGGATGATTTACAGTATGGACTGGTAGAAAAATGTTTACAGTATGGACTGGTGGAAGGATTATTTACAGTATGGACTGGTAGAAAAATGTTTACAGTATGGACTGGTGGAAGGATGATTTACAGTATGGACTGGTAGAAAAACGTTTACAGTATGGACTGGTGGAAGGATGATTTACAGTATTTACTGGTAGAAGAATGTTTACAGTATGGACTGGTAGAAGGATGATTTACAGTATTGACTGGTAGAAAAATGTTTACAGTATGGACTGTTGGAAGGATGTATTACAGTATTGACCGGTGGAATGATCTATTACAGTATGCACTGGTAGAAGAATGTTTACAGTATGGACTGGTGGAAGGATGTATTACAGTATTGACCGGTGGAATGATCTATTACAGTATGGACTGGTAGAAGAATGTTTACAGTATGGACTGGTGGAAGGATATATTACAGTATTGAATGGTAGGAGGATGTTTACAGTATGGACTGGTAGAAGGATGTATTACAGTATTGACTGGTGGAAGGATTTATTACAGTATTGACTGGTAGGAGGATGTTTATTGCATGGACTGGTAGAAGGGTGTATTACAGTATGGACTGGAAGAAGGATTTTTTTTACAGGACAAGGACCTAAACGTCTAATTTACTAGATCAATGATACAGATGAGATGAAGTCAAACAAATAACATGATCACAAAATAGGACTTCTACAAATCTAAAGCGTTTTCCTAGTAATTGGCGACTTTCTAGTAACTAGACTCTTTAGTGATTTTCGACTTGCTAGTAACTGGACTTTCTAGTTATTATATACTTGCTAGTGAGTTCCCTGCCTCCCAAAGTCCCAAGGTATATCTATATCTATCTATCTATATATATATATATATATATATATATATATATATATATATATATATATATATATATATATATATATATATATATATATATTGACGCAGCCTGACATTTTTGCATCAAAATTAATTCGGCTGCCTTCACCGAGTTGACTAAGAAAGCTAAGATAAACAATATTAACTTTAGTTTTCGAGGGTTTATTCAATTAAATTGCAAAAACAGGACTACTGTTAACCACAGAGTTCGTTAAAAAAATAACCCGCTTGCTCTTACAATTAGCATGATTTCAGCAATTTGGATAGGTAATATGATTTTCTTCACATTTTTAATATTTCGCAAAAGGTAATAGTGATTTGAAACGAATTAAAAAAATTAAATACCAAAGCCTTAAAGTAAACTATAACTATGCCAGTTTAAATATTTTATCTTACAGTTTTCAGGTCAATTAAAAAAAACTGTAAATAATAATAAAATATTCTTAGTTATGCCTCAGATAAGAACATTAATATTCCAGTTAGACATGACGCAAAAATCATTGTTTGAAGAAACATAAATTCGGACAATAAGACAGAGCTTGCAAGTTTCATGTCAGTCAATTATCTTAGGTCGGGATATATTTTTTCAGTTACTAGTAGTATGCAGGTTACTGTATATGTAGGTAACAGGAGACATGCAAGACCACGGGATGATAACACACTGGCTAACATCTGCCCGGTTAGCTCAGTCGGTAGAGCACGGGACTCTTAATCCCGGGGTCGTGGGTTCGAGCCCCACATCGGGCGCAAAGATTTTGTTTGTGGAAACCAACGATCAAAGTGTTAAATTATTATAACTTGCTTTAACAAGTGAGCCAGATTGTACTTTTATTTTTTTTGTACTTAAAAACATGAATTTTTTACTCGTAGATAGTAAAAATAATTTAATTTCATTAAAATACTTAGTTTGTAGGGAAATATTTAACTGCATATTATTTAAATTTTTACTTTTAACGTCGTCCAATTTATATTTGATCATGTATATTTACTAAAAAATACCATAATTGTTATTTAAAGTACACCATTGTACATGAAACTGGATAAATCAAATCAATACAGATATATTAAAGGTTTTAAAAGAAAAAAAGCCAATTTAGCGAACGTTCCCATACTGCGTACATAATAGGTGAATTAGGCCTTATTTAAATTAACTTTGTATTAGGGAACCTTAAAAACCGAGTTCAAGCACCGCGTCTGGTAATTTGTTTTTATATCATAATCTCAACGTAAAAGAATTTGACGACGAACATTTAGAGAGAAACATAAATGAATAATTAATAATATGCAATAGGAAATGACAATCGCAGACATAAATTTAGGAAATGTTTCTGGTTATGATTCGTGACAAAGATACGAAACTATTATATTCCAATAAGATGCGACACTAACTGTTTATTATTTAAATACGAACTTAATGACCTGAACAGGCACATGTGCAAATACACGAAACACAGATACGTATGTAAAGACATATAACCAAGATAATGTTCTAAGTCTCCATTATATAAATGCAAATTATATATTCCAAAAAGAGAGTTCATTCAATAATAACTAATGGAAATAAATCTCCCGATTGTTTTTTAATATAAGTCGTCGGAATTTTTTTTCCGAGTTGGTTTACCGATTTTCTTTTATGAGATAAATAATGTTTATATCCGCTGGCCTATTACGGTTCAAACTAATTAAACAAATTTAAAGATTGAAATTCCTAGATCAAAAACAATCATGAGATAAAATGAGCATCATCATTAAGAAGTTGTGTTAGGACTGTTCGTCCAGGTGGCCAGATAATGTGACTGGGTGGGACAAGATGATACATGATTACAGCATGATGCCCCAGTGTTAGACATTACTATAAACTGTCAAACTGCATATATCGTAGCGATATGACTGAAACATTGTTAAAGCTACTTTAAAAATTCCAATCACACACGCACAAATAAAATGGTTTCCTCAACAATTAGCGTGAATGCATTTGTGATTACGAAAAAATTGTTTCATCTTTACCATTCAGTTAGAATTGAGAAAGTTTTGCAGTATGTTAAGTCTTCTATGACGATCAGGAATGCAACACCTGGCTTTCCTGTGTTGAACGTTCCAAGTTTTAGACACAAACATAATGAGAAAACATGCACATAAGCAGCTAAATAGAACAAAAATACATTCGAAAAGACACATGTCCAAGGACCGGTTATCTGCCTTCATGATACAAAATACAATTAATATATTCCATAGATATGTGAACTAATCCTAGCGGACGTTGAAGACGAAATGCTGGAAATAAATATAGTCTGCAGATTGCTTGCCTGTGAATTAGTATTACTAGTTGGAACTCTTTGCTGAACTGGTTCACTGATGCAGTTAATGTGACCGATGAAGAAATACAATTTGAGGAGGAAGGAAACAACAATCATGCATTAGTGATCAATCGGTGACAGATTCGGGTGATGACAGGATGTTCATTGAAGACATTGTTCAAAAATCAAATGATGCAAGGATATGCCAATACAACGGCACTAATACAGACAATTACAAAGTAGTACAGAGGAGGAGGAAAAGGTATAATGCAGTACCAAACCTGAAAATGAATAGCATGCGACGAACACCTATTAGGAAATGATAAAGCATTCAACAATATTGAATACTTTCAATAGATGCATCATTATCATGACTTTAAATATTGTATCTCTACATGTAAATGGCTTGCGTGATTTAATTTTCAAAAAGTAAGTTATAGAAATATTTAAAGAGAAAAGAAGCTATATTTTATTATTGCAAGAAACCTTTTGGGATGATAAGTTTGGTGAAAATATTAGAGAAAATGAGCTTTGGAATGATACCATTTTACAGTAATGCCGACAATAGGAGGGCGGTTGTTGCTGTGTTAGTAGTGAGATAATTGTAAAATGAGGTGACACAAGAAATGATTGATTAAAGTATAATTGTACATCTTAAAATAGTTATTGATGATAGATTGCTTGATTTAATCAATATGTATGCTGAAAATTTTGTCAGGTAAAGGTATGACATTTTCATGACAATAAAACATAATTGCATAGTAATACCAGTGATACCACAATCTTGGATGGTTATTTCAATACATCTTTACCTGGAATAGATCGACATAACAAAACCATACATATTGATGATGTAGCTGTTCGAGAGCTTTATAAAACTATCTATGATAGGAATATTTCCGATCTTTGGAGATCACGAAATCCTGGTACTGGTATTTTTTTCCCGTAAATAGGTTATACTAGGCGAAATGAAACAGAGTAAGATAGATTATTTTTTTTACTTCCTCAAAATTGTATTTCAGTGTGCAAAACATTTACAATGCAGATACATCCTTTGGCGACCATTCTTTCGTATACTTTAAACTAAATACATACAAAGTGGAAACAGGGCCTGGATTATGGATACTAACTAACGATATTCTTTGTGAGGAAGATTATGTGCAGAGAGTGAAATCAATTCTTTCTGAGGCAAAAACAGAAGAACTGTATTTCAGTGAACCACTCATTTGTTTGGGATAACGTATAATACAAATTAAATATATTTTCCCAGGTATACTGTACAAGAAGAAATAAGGACAAATTACAAGAATATTTTAGATTGCAAAACAAATGCGATCATTGTCAGAAAAAGTTGCCAATAAATAATTATATAACATTTTAATAAAATGAAGAACTAAAGCATCAGTTTAGAGAGTATGAAAATCAAATTTTTTCTGGATTCTTTATTGAGATCTAAGGCGAATTGGGCGATTGAAAGAAATATAAATACTAAATATTTTCCAAACCATTATCGACACAAGGAGCATATAATTAATCAATCGATTGATGATGACTCTGTAATTATTGCAAATGCAACCGAAATCTTAGATGAAATACATCACTTGTAAAGTCATTTATATTCTTCGGTAACTATTGATGTTCTGGTTCACTATTACATTTTGTAAACTGTTCTGTACCTGATGAGGATAAAGATACGTATGATGCCATAATTAAAGTTAATGAAATACATACAGCTATAATAGGGATTGATAGAAATAAAAGACTCTGTCAGGCGGGATTCACAGTAGAATGGTATTGTAATTTTATGATTGTATACATGATGTTCTATTGCTCATTTTTCAGAGTGACATGAACGCCAATATTATGTCAAGAGCAAGGAGATTTGGGTTATAGCTCCTATTTATAAATACAGGGAGATGATAGAAGGTTGAATAAAAGAAAGACTGAAAAAATATGGCTAAACTGATGATGACTTATGTCCAATGTGCCAGTTGGAAACGGATGATATATTTCTCATGTTGTTTATATGTCCTCAATTAAGCTCATTTATGAATTATATATAGTTGAGATTATTTTCAAACAATGTATATTTGGTGTTATTTATAGCACTTTCTGTGAACAAATGCTCACGATAGAATATAACAAAGAAATATAATCCGTTAATGCTCATTTTTGAACGTTTTTGTAAGAATGTTTTTGTAAAATTCAAAATGTATCTTTAGTACGAGGAAAGGTATAATTCAGTGAATGACGAAATTTGCTTACCCAGTTTTGAAAGAGAATGTTGCAAGCGACCGTTTTGGCTTTGACATTTTACAAACCAAGTTTAGTTAATTTAACTCATTTTATCTAATTATTAATTATCTTTTTTCCTCAACGTTGATGTAAAAGTGAAAATGATGCTTTACCGTCATTCCACATCCACGAATTTGGTTACGAAGAAACACATAGCCAATGTGAGGGCTTTTGTCGTCATGGTCCAATTTTGTGTTAAATAATAACAGCGGACATTAAAGAAGAAACGATGGAAATGAGCATTCTGTTTGTCTGTTGATTGCATGTCATTTAAGATAACTCGTTCGATATTGTCTATAAACTGGTTCCCTAATTTATCTATCATAAGTTAAAAGACGAATGTAACTTGAGGACAAAAGGTAATTAACCGATAGCACTATGAGCCCTGTTAGCAGTATCGGTAGAGTACGGGTAAGTACAACCTTCAGACGAATACGTCTTCTTGTTGGCTTAATATAACATAGGATAACGTTAAAAAGTACTGAAACAAATGATATTTTGTACCTTGTCTTAAATATTCACTTTCGTAATGGATTCACATATTTTTTGTGAAAATTGTTTTTATGGTTGGTACACATTTGAATTATGTGACTTTCGAGTTTGACTTCGTCACCCAAATATATCAATTCTTTATCAAGCCATACAACCTGTTATTAGTTCTAATACATTTACATAGACTTTTGCTCTGTTTTATGGAAGGAGGAATCATATAATCGAATTGAATTGAGAGAATGCGTGTTATATTTTTTAAAACAACTAACTTGGCAAGAGACTTGATGGGTTCTGGCTAATAACAAATTACCTTTATCTACTTGAAAGTTACCCATGGCTAATAACATATGGTATATTTTGCTTCATTTTGTTGGTTAATTTTTAGTGCAAAGTGGTAATGACATGGTCCCATACGTTTGCTTTATTGTAATTCCACACCGAAGAGTTTGTCAACGAAAATTCTGACATTATCTTAACAATTTCGTTGTATATCCAAATTAACAAAATCCCAAACATGGAAAAAATTCAAACGTAAGTTTAGTGATAAGGTATACGTTCCTATTACATGGGACAAACACATCGAAAAATGATGAAAAGACGTGGGACTGGCTCTTGATTTATTACACATTTATCTTGCTTTGAGAAGGCACAACTAGTGTTTCTCACATAATGTTACCCGGCAATTGGGATTCACCGGATAGCTTCGAGTTTTGACATCTCCTTAATTTTTAAAGCAGAACCTACTCATTATAAGCGTATCATTTATAAATTCACACAGAAGGAAAATCTGTAATATGGTTTAGAATAACTTTGAGCTAGGCTTTAAAATGGGTTCGCTTGTTTGTTGACTGCCTAACAAAGATAGACTAGCATTGAGATCAAACTTGGATTGCAAATGAACAGCTGACATGGCTTACGTATTTACGTATGCCTGTTACAAAGGTAAATCTCTAGCATTGGAGGTAGTTGCAAGGTGGTAAAGGAATCACGGTACCAATTCAACCCCCATAGTAAAACATATTGAAACAACATCATATTCAGAAATTCAAAAACTTAAACATTTCTGGGTGCTAATGATCAGGCCTATATTTCTCCATGCACAATTATCCTTGATGCAAGCTTCTGTGTGGGGAACACCATCTGAGCTGCGGCATTTGTTTTATCTACATGTGCATGAAACACATGTTATTGATTATTTACTAAACGAATCAGGTGAAACATTCATTTTTGAGTACTCCTATGTAAAGCCTGTAAAAATACTAAAATTGCATCAATAAAATGTTGTCTATATTTGTTTTAAATTACAGATATGATAAGCAGGATAAGCTCTAAAAATATCGTTTTACTAAAAAATTTCTTTTCATTATTAACTAATTATGGACCACAAAACCCGTATATATTTTATTTTTTGTTCACCTATTTTTTGACTACTTCACAGTTCTTCCATATAATTATTACCGTGTGTCATATAGCCAGATTTAATAGTGTTAGAAAAAATATATTTACTCATTTATATAAGAGCATAATTTTAAGAAACAATTAGCCGGGATTACGCAAGGATAATAGTGTAATGGTATTTTATTGGATACCACTATATAGCTACATTGCATCCGCATTACATGTGGCTGCGCTGTATTGTACTTTCTAGTGGCTTATTCTTGTTATTAAAATAATAGTTTTCTGCATTTGTATATTCATGTCATCTTTCTATGGCATGCATGCTACACAAAATAAACACATACATGCTGACGTTAGCAAGTATGACATCAGAGCGTATCAAATTACATGATGCGTTGTTTGTTCATCTCTTACTGGCTATAATGCAAGTTTTCAATTTCAGACTTGGATTTCTTTTTTTGTGTCTCACAGAATTAAGATGCAGTGCATCCCTATTCATATCAAACAAAATAAATACGTTTGCCACGTGATTGGTCAAAAGGATAAGAGGCCATTGCCCTTTTATGACTAAGACAAATACACATAGCCATGAAATATCAAGAGATAATGAGATTCCAAATGTATTTAAACAAGAGATTTGATTCAGCACCCACAACTCTTAATAAAAAGGTATCAAATTATAACAAACATGTATAAAAGCCTATGAAAAGTTCCATATGAATATATAACTGAGAACTCTTTTTTAGTATAAAACTATTGGGACGGGTGAGGAAGCAAATAATTTACAGTAATTTCTTCAAGCCTGGTAATGTTCCCCACAACAAGGGGAAAATGTGCATTAATGCAAATGACATAGTTTTATGAGGTCTGTTACATGAAGACAACAAGACACAAATTTGGCAAAGCATTCCAAAGTTTATATAATGCTGACATTGATGTTGGAGATGGAAAGCCTGCTAACAAACTGCTGCGTCAGAACTGTGAAGTATGCTCGAGGTGGAGAAATATGTAAAATACTTTGCGATTCCAAGGCAAGTCCATGTTTCTATCAATCTGATTAAAATCAGCTGTTACGTACTACGACACTAACATCTGAACTAACTCGATACGGGGTCATGTCCAGGCGACCTTTGCATTGACCAATCAAAACGCGACTGGCAAACCAGTAACAGTATTTCGCAGACATCGTGTCGGATAGAAAAAAACCGAGAGATATCGAAAGACAATAGAAAATGGAAACCCCCTTGGTGCAAATCATAACACCAATAAAAACGTATTTTCTTGGAAATATTTGTGTTTGTGCGGGTTTTCGTTCATCCAGATAGAAAGGCTTGAAGATGGCAGCGAGATTAAAAATAAATTTCTGGACAGAAAACTTAAGTTAAATTTGGAACGAGTGGAAAACATCGCGTGAGTTACTGAAGTAAGAATCGCTACAGATGACGAAAATGGAGTGTGCCAAAAATGTTATAGATCAGTTGAAAAAGTGTTAAGGTCAGAAAAGGAAGTTTTATAGGTAACGAAAAGGCTTAAAGAATCCGCAGAAACTGTTTCAAAAAGGGATGCAGAAAGGTTACAATACTGTTTGTCAAAATATTAAATGCACCACTATGAGAAACATGGCATTTATAGTGGAGTAGGTAGGACAGTGCTCCTGAGAAAATGGTAATTAAATATAACTACAAAGAAGAAACTATTTACATTGGGTAAAGTGCATGCATCTGATGATAAAGCCCAATTGTGTCACTGCTCAGAAAATACAAGTTTACAAACAAATATTGGAGATGAATACAAATTTTTTAAGGAAGGGATTATACAGTTGAGGATAATCAAGAGGTACGTAACATTCCAATTGATCCAGACACTGCCAGTTACCGGGCCATTCTGGACCTTATGAGGGAGGGAATAACTAAACCATTCCCTATAAATCATATTGATACACGCCATCTGGCTACAAATCATAGACAGTTAATTATAGGTCAGGGCAAATTAATTGATTTGATGCCAGGAAGAACAAACACACTGCGGAAAAAGATGCGGAATAACTTTGCACTTGACTTGACTAAGAGGCGGCAGGCAATTTTTGCAAAACATTTAAAAAATGATATATGTACAACAAATTAATATGTAGTTTATCTTATCCAACAGATGCATTATTAAAGTGCTATCAAGGTGATCGTAATCCTTGTCATAAGCAGTCGAACGGATATATTCTCTTATTTCCATTGTTTATGTTATCAACTGCCTCTGTCCGGTGCATACAATCCTTCCCATCTGTGTTTTGTATTTAATGTCTCTCCCAAATGACAAGAAAACTTCATGCAAAAAAGGCTCCATTTTGCTTTTCATATGCAAAAACCAACAAAATAATACCCTGGATGCATGTGGCAACCATGGAAACATCATATTCCTATTATGGTATAGGTCGCATATAGGAATCACAGTACCACAACCTTCTATATCTGTCACACATCGGTTGAACTAGTCCAAACAACACTCACACTGGAATAAAGGTTAGTCCATTTGTTCTGCCTCTACTGCCACTATCCTAGTAGAAACAACAAGCTGACAGAATCTCGTTTTCGGAGCAGTTTCTGAATCTTCTGGAATATGGAAATGCGATAGGTGGCAACCTAATTATTCTTGGAGATTTCAACTTTCACTTTGACTGTCCTGGAAACTCATACACGTCAAAGCTCCTATATTCCTTTCATGTTTTCAACCTTAAACAGTCAGTTAACCAAAACCCACCCATAAACCTGGTCACATTTTTGACTGGATTCTTCATAGACTTGATGATAATATTCTGCGATCCACCTTTGTATCTCATGAACTTTCATCAGATCACTTCTGCATTATATGTCATCGTGAATTACCAGTCTATAACCATCCACCTATATTTGCTGCAAAGGGAAACCTCCGTATGATAAATAGAAGCAAACTAATGCATGGCATCCAAGTGAAACTAAGAACTATCTTACCTCCAACAGCAGAACAAGTCTATAACTGCCTGCGTCTATTGCTTGAAACAAATGCACCAGACACCAAGTGCAGGATACCAATTCAGAAGTGTTCTGCATGGTATAGCAGGGTCTGGGACCAGCTTCGCAGTGCCAAAAGTTACCGCCGTAAAATTAAAGGCTTTGATTTTCCACCAGACTCACTATTCATAAATAAATCTATGAAGCCTCAAAGAAAAACGTCACATAGTCCATATAGCCAAATTATCCCACTATAGTAGTAAGATCACGGAGAGTTTAAGCTGCGAAGAGCTCTTCGAGATAACTAACAAACTAATGTCAATGAACAAATGTACACCACTACCAACTGCATTTTCTCCAATATACGTCCAGGATCTATATGTAGATTTCTTCCGTGACAAAGTACAAACCATTAGAGATACAAGTGACAACACAATTTAAACTGACTAGTCGTCACTATACTGTTACGATACAGAAATTCAGCGACAACCATTAGAACCATTTGAACCGGTCTGTATGGATTTAGTATGGACAATCGTGGTGAAGAGCGCCCACTTTCTAATCTACAATTCACAGCGGAACGATTGCATTCCTCACCCCGTCCTTGATTTTTCTGCATCATTTGGCACAATATACCATGATATATTACTTCGCTGTCTCATTTGTGTGCTATAGGTCAGTGTCGGACGCAAAATAACCAGATACACTGTCCAGTGAAACCTTAAAGTCAGATCGTGAAAGAAACTGTCATTGACATTCGACGCTATTAACATGTTTACTCTTACCAACTTGTGTATACATGAAGAGGCTGGTGTTTGGACTGGTTGTCCAGGTGTCCGGATAATGTCACTGGGTGGGACACCATGCTACATTTCTGCAGTATGATGCCCCAGTGCTAGACATCACTATAAAGTGATAACCTACAGGCATCGTAGCGATATGATTGTAACATTTGTAAAGCTACGTTAAAAATCCCAAACACACACACACACACACACACACACCGAATGTTTTTTCCCATGAACTAATATGGACGCTTGAAGAGATACATTTACGATCGGAACAATATTGGTTTACGTCGTCCTAAAATGCATTCTGCACTCCACAAGAGGAGAGTCACCGAACACGTGAAATTAATGTGTATTCTTACAACCAGTTTCGAAGTTATTTCACAGCATGACGGAAATCACGGAGCCATGTTCCAGTCGGCTGAGTTTTCACAGTACAGTTGTGTACAAAAATGTAAACATTTAATTTCCTTAACTGCTATCAGGATGTAAATGAACACAGCAGGTCCGAAAAGAAAATAGTAAAATTATTTCTGAGAACTCGTGCAGTTGTTTATTTATAATGTATATTACGTTCCAAACAAATGACATGGATATAATAAAGTTGTAATACTAAAGGTTCAAGAAAGATAAACGTTATCAATCAAAATTCACTTTGATGATTACTTTGTTTCATCAGATATATTCTCCAACCCTTGTTCAAAACTCAACCTTTTGGAGATGAAAAACCAGGAGGCAAAATGTTTTCTTTACTAATCAACGTAAGTGCTGTTGTTTTGATAAAGAAAATTGGTTTATCTGGATGTTTCAATTACACGCTAAATGTTGTTTGCAATAGGTTAAGTCAGCGATTTCAAAAATACGTGATGAAACCTAATTATGTTATGCTTTTCGCGTCGTTGTTTTAAATGACGAACCTATTTTTATAAATAGCCATGTGAGCAGATACATACAACACAAATAAATAAGCAAACACATACATAAACGAACGCATACAACACAAATACATATGCAAACACATACAACACAAATACATATGCAAACAAATACAACACCAATACATATACAAACACATGCAACACAAATACATATACAAACACATATAACACAAATACAATTGCAAACACATACAACACAAATACATAAGAAAACATACAACACAAACAAATAAACAAACACATACAACAGAAATACATATGCAAATACATACAGCACAAATACATAAGCAAACACATACAACACAAATACATATGCAAACACATACAACACAAACACATAAGCAAACACATACAACACAAACACATAAGCAAACACATATAACACAAATACATATGCAAACACATATAACACAAATACATATGCAAACACATATAACACAAATACATATGCAAACACATACAACCATGGAGAGGTTTATGTCTTCATAACTAAAGTGTATGTGAAAGAAACGTAGGAACTTATTATACCGTATGCCTTTGGATTGGCTGTCATGGGAGACAACTCCTTTTTCTCATCTGGATGACTGGTTTTTAATGTGTTACATACTATATAAACTGACATAAAAAGGCAACAGCTATTGTCGAAATCTGCCCGGTTAGCTCAGTCTGTAGAGCACGGGACTCTTAATCCCGAGGTAGTGGGTTCGAGCCCCGCGTGTACATTTTAATAACTGGGGATATTTCCTGGTAAATGCAACTTTTCGAGTCCTAATTCTCATAATTATATTGACGTATTATGCAATACTAAAAAAAAAATATTATGTTTACTTTCTCTCAAAATTGCATTCAACAACATCCTCTGTTCATGTGTTTATTTGAATTTGCTTGCTCACCGTGTAGGATACATACAGGTGTCTAATATCAAGAATGAAAATGAAATGACTATTACTATTAAAACATAATGTTGATCAATTGCCTAAAGTGAGATTCGTTTATTGGGTTTGACTGTATCTGTGTATCACGTAATTTGTAGAAGTATATAATGAAAAAAAGGTTAAGAGTATAACGTGGTATGTAGAGCAGACGAGATTAAAAACAAATGGCATTCTGATATCAAATATGTATATAGTGGGTGGGTGAAGTTATAAATAAATTAATGATGAGGTGGAACTTTTATATTCACTATACTATTATATTATTAAAGGTCGCACTCTTTCATTTATGCTTGTGTGCGTTCACCCTGCAAATGGATGAAAAAGCCCGCAACCGACGGTAACTTATTCAAACGGCTCAGTTTTGAGTAAAAACATCCACTTGTACCACGTGACGTTTTTCACGATCAGCAACATTAATGTCTTAAATCAATCGTTTTACTTATGTATAGACCAAGCCAGGTCAGGTACAGCATGTTGGATAGAGATAGTCTTAAAACTAAGGTTTCTTTATATTAGCAGAAACATTAATCGATGTGCGGAAATAGTAATGACAAATGATGATCCATCCAATTCATTGAAACAGCGAGCTCTCTCCATGTCCCTCTTCTTGACAAGGGTATTAAAAAATTTCAAAACCGTGTTAGATTGCCTAAACCCATTCTGTATTCGTAAATTAAATAAAGCTCTTAACCGTTATGAATCCATTATGAGCAATAAACGTCATACATAGCATATTCACAGATTTTATTCAGCCTTAGGAATGAAATGATGATTGTTGTGGGTTGGTTCACACGACGGGGTCAAAAGGGCACCTTAATGTTGTCATTTAAACGTGTAAAATGTGTCTTATGTGCATAATTATGGTATGCAGTCTCCATTTTAGGTCAGCTGACTTCGATGTATATGAATGTCTAGCCGAAGGTGGATAACTATAGCATGCAGTCTCCATTTCAAGTCAAGTTACCGCTACGGTCGCAGAGTTGTAAGAGCGTCCGCCGCGGATGCGGGAGGTCGTGGGTTCGATCCCCGGCCGAATCATGTCAAAGACTTACAAAAATGGTACTAACAGCTGCCTCGCTTGACGTTCAGCATCAAGAGGTTAGTGTTAGGACTGGTCGACCAGGTGTCAGGATAATATGACTGGGTGGGACTTCATGCTACATGTCTGCGGCATGATGCCCCAGTGCTAGACATCATTATATACTGCCTCACTGCAGACATCGTAGCAATATGACTGAAAACTTGTTAAAGCTACATTAAAATCCTAAGCAAACAAACAAACAAATCCTGTCAACTGACTCTGATGGATATGTTATCGTTACATTCAACATATACCATAAATAAGCATCAGCAAGTACCTGTGTCATAAGCGTCTTTCGACTGTGATCAAATACGTGAACTCCCACATTTTACCATTGTTCTTAAAAAGGATAATGATGAGGGAAATAAAACAATGCGTTATGATGTGGCTTTGAATTCTTTGTATGTAAACTGTATTATATAGACGTAATGTGCAATTGTTCTGTGCATTTATTAAGGTTTAACGGCACGTTAGTCCAAGAACAGACTATTGTGCGATTTTTATCAAAGGTTAAAAGTTGCAAATATCAAGAACTGCACAACAAAATAATGAGGATAAGTCTTTCCAAATTTATACAAATATAAAGCCTTAGAAGACAACAAATACATTATAAATATGTTAAAATTAAAGGTTAAACGACAATAGTGTTCGCCTCAGAGAAAGTAATTTTTCTAAACCTAGAAGCTTTCTGAAGAAAATGTTCTAAATGGCCCCGGACAAAGTTCAAGTTTCTAATTGTGTATCAGATAACGCATCTGCGGTTAAGATTACAAGATGATCAATACGAGTCGATAAATATTCATGACTACATACCGTATCTTATCTGCAAATACATTAAGATAAGGCAGTTATACTTATCATTGTATATCATTTTTTTGAAAATTGTATATGTATTGGAATGCTCAGTCCGAAGGCCTTGGGGATTTTCTACTAAATTCCATCACACAATTACTTCGATGGACTGATACTGTGCAAAGATGGGGAAATCACCGGAAAATTGGAGGTTATTCTGTCAAAATATATAGTACGCTCGGCAAAATATAACCCTTGAGAAGCATTATGATCCTTTCGAATTATTTGCACACGTTCAGACAGTATAAATTCTCTAGTGAGTTCATGGTTGTATAATAAAAATGGGGATAAACATGATGATATTTCGTCCAAAAATGCGTCATGTCCGTCGAGTCACCGTATTGGTCGACATGATGTTGAATGAATTGCTCGTGACATCATGTTGTGGAACATAGTATGTGAAATGGCGTCTATTGCATAAGTTTAGGACGCACATTTTCGATCAGTGGAGGAATGACTCGAGAGAATTCTAATTATTGGATGATATATAACAATTTTAGAGATTTATAAAATTTGACAGTTTTAAAATATTGAAAGTTGTTTCTTCAACATAAGGCATGTAATATAATATAATTCATTTATTATTAGTTTATATCATTATCAGAATTTGTTAAGACAAACTAGTGGAAAATCAAATTTGATTGATTTTAATTTAATTCTACATAGACCATATATATATATATATATATATATATATATATATATATATATATATATATATATATATATATATATATATATATATATATATATATATATATAGAAGAAAAGGACGATGATTTGTCTTATTTTAGTGTATGTAGAAGTAATGTAACCGCACACACTTTTCGACAGCTGATCATAAAATATGAACAAATATAAATTTATGTATGTATTAGAACAAGGTTAATATGGTAAAATGAGGTCCGGTTTGCATGAGTTGCTAAGCTTTTCTTCCAAGATATCAAATTATTTATAGATTTCATTTCGTTAGATAACAGAGGCTACATTGGCTAAATTATTGACAGATATGTGTTTACAAGAATAGTGACATGAGTGTCTAAGATGCATGCCTTCAGCGTTGTAGTTGCGTTACAAATACCTAATAGCTTTGATATATTGGTAAAGAATATACCACGTACTTATGATAGAATGATATCAAACTAGTGTCATGCAGTGGATCTTGCAATGATTTTGATTGCAGTATTCGTGCTTGTCTCTGACGCTGAACGAGTTATGTGCTTATGAAATTGTAATTACTTGATTGCAATGTCCGTGGTTGTCTCCAATACCGATTATCCTTATAATGATTTTGAAGCATTAATTCAGATATGCAGTCGTAGACAAAGCTAATACGAGAGAAAGGGTTAGCTAATTCCTTGTCTCTCTACCTGACGTTAAGGGACCCCGAATGGCCGAGTGGTCTAACGCGCTCTCAGTTACGAATCATTGCCGTTTCACCTCTGTCTGCTTGAGTTTGAGTCCAGATTCGGCCATTGTGGGTATGTAAAAATGCTTGCAAGTAGTTTCTCGTGGGTCAGTGCTTCTTTCCTGGGTTTTTTCCCGGTTTCTTTCTCCACCATTAATACTGACCGCCATGTATAGCCTATCGTGTTTTGAAAACTGGCGTTAAATCCAACAACAACAACAACCTGAAGTTAATATTTCCAGAGTTTTGTCTTTCAGGTGGTATCCATAGCGAATACATGTAAAAACAACTATATAAACCACATCTCACCCTAAAATGGTCTAGACATAATTTATCATACAATTCAACATAGAAATGACGATTATTGTATTCAAGATAACAAATAATGAAAACACTATCTAGATTTAATGATGCCAAATTAGACAAGGAGTAAGTATTTGTTTTACAGATAGCACAATTGAGGCAAATATCGTGTTCACTGGTTCCAGTAAATCTAAATTTTTCGTGTCGATTTCTTCTTTATCATGGTAGACGGATAGACAAGACAATGCAAAGAGTATACGAATTAGCATAGCGCTAAGGACTATGTAAAAGAAGAACTTCCACACATCTTCACTTTATTTCCCGGTTGCTCTAATAGGTACAATATATAAGATCACACGAAAAGTCACGTATGTAATACACATATAATACACATTTAAATTTCTTAATATACCAAACGCATATTGTATGAAAGGCTTCATTTTTAAAAAAAACTATTACCCTCATACCTAATAATGTACATTTTCTCATCTTAAAAATATTAATATAAAATGGAGACGTTCAAATATTTATCATATATTTCCAACAACATTAACTTGTCGTTAAAAGTATCCATGAAGATACTAGCTCAATTATATTTTAAAGCTGCTTATTTTCCTCCGTGTCATTCTTATTCCTTTAGAAAATGATGATAATTAATTATATAATGAGCGCACCTGCAACACGTAGTAAAGTGAGCAGTGCTGGATCAAATTATCACAAGGATAGATTTATTTCCGTAACAAAATGTCATTTAGCCTCAAAGCCACACATGTTGTTATTTGTCATCTTTTAAGGTGTAAATTGTCAGGTTTGTTTTTCGCCCGCAATAATAATGTTCCGGAGCATCGTATTGCATAATCAGTTTGTATATTCAACTGTCTATTAAAGGAGGATAAATGCTAAAAATTGTTTATTATTAGTTTGATAGCCGAAGATTATGTCCCTGTAAAAAAAAAGTTGTCTCTTTATCAAAATAACGACAAAGATTTTAACAATAACAACAATGATAATAACGATATCATCACTACGAGTACTAATAATACTAGTAATAACTACAAGAAAGAATTAATCAGTAATGAACTAAACTATTTCATTGACAACTTTTATTTGTAACATGATACTGATTTTTGTGTTCTTTCCGTCTAGTTTAAGCAGCTTAAGTCAAAAGACTATAAAACGGGGGGTTGTTGTGGTTGTTGTGGTTGTTGCTGCTGTAGGATGTAACGCCATTTTTCTGCACACGATAGGCTATACATGGCGGCCAATATTAAAGGTTGAGGAAGAACACGGGAAAACCCCCAGAAAAGAACCAACGACCCACGAGCAGCTACTTGCAAGCTTTCTCACATACCCACATTGGCCGAATCTGAGACTCGAATCCACGCAGACAGAGATGAGCGCTTTAGACCATGAAATGTTTAAAGTGGACAAATACGACAGACAAGACAAATATTCTCTTTGACGGAAATTTCGACAAAAATCTAATACGACAGATAACGGACTATATTACAAAGACGATGCTTGCTTGCGGGCAAGTTATTACTATAAAGAAATAAGAATAACTAGGCAAACTTTAATTATAAACCTTTCTGTTTTCTTCTATGGCTTTCATTTAACAACAAACACACCTTAACGGGATACAGGGGAACAGGGACCCTTAATGGGGGAAGTATATGATGAGGACGTCGTAGGGCTTCGTCACATGGCGTTTCGCGAAGCGGACAGGCCTATAGAAGAGTTGGGAAAATCAATATCTGGAGTCAATAACATACAAATGAATTGGGTGTATTGTATCAAAACTTTTTATGAACATGCGCCAATAACTTATACAATACTATTTATTTTTATCTGAAAAATTAGTACTTTTAGTATGAACAGAAAAATATAATTTTTGAGAATATGAAATTAAGTCGATTATTATGACAATTTCCCTAAAATATTATAAAATGATGTAAACTAATTCAGTTACTTATATATTTCATGTTCTAATGTCACGGAGTAATGCGGATGATAAAAATTCGTGATGTGAAAAATACTGTTCATATATAAAAAGTGTATTCTGACATATCGACACATTTAATCCCGATTCAAATTTAAAATACATAGCTCATGTGTCGTACGTGACTTGAAACACGTGTAATGCAATGTAATATCGTCATGTTCTAAAGTAAAATTTGGACTACGCGGTGCACTGGAGATACTGATAGCGACGTTCTACTGCAAAATTATGCATATAAAGCGGCATTTTATATTTGACACAAATATAGCGATATAATTCGTGATCATTCGAGTTGTGTGAGCATGATTGTTATGTGGCGCAATGTGCAAAGTCCATGAACTACGTAAGTTAGGTTAATTTGCTTTTGATTGTCAAGCTGCAAATCGATTGTTCTAGGAACACTAGATGATCTCAAATATAATTATATATCTTTGCCAAACTAATCACAGTGTATCACGTATATTACGAACTATCTGTAATCGTTCCTATTAAAGTCACGGAAAGCAATACATGGAGAGCGACAATTAAAAACATGTTTATGAAAGTTTTATATAGCATTCATTGTCACCTTGAAGATTAAGTAGTAAACAAAAACGTGCTTTATATTTTCACACGTTCAACAATATTGTGCAACTTTCGTTTGTCCAGAAAAAAGAAACGCTTGTTGATAGTATCGCCCAGCGACATTTGAGGGTCGTCGCTCGAACGAAATTTGTTTAAAATAATCTTGTTTGGGTGAACTTAAAATTGAAATTTTGAGTCATATTGAGAATGAATGCGCATTGAAACAACATTTTCAGTTTGTCTGGAATTGATGGATTTCGTTTGTCTGTTGGTCTAATTCAATTTTGTTTTTCGCCTTGTGATGGATTTGATATTGTTATAACGGAGACTGACATTGCATCAACATTACCTCCGTTTCTGAATCATAAGGTTCGAAAGAGTCTTTTAATTGAAATAATCAGAACGATTCTTTGGACTATATTTAATCAGAACGATTCTTTGGACTATTCATTTCGTTGAGTGCAATATAGAGGATATCATTTGATTTGAAAATATGACCGACATTACAGTACAAAGTCGCGATATGCATCACGTTTTGGAATGAATGACACGTAAAATGCTAAGTGTCTGATAGATATGCGATATTCCTTTACCTCGTTATACATACATAGACCCAATCTCGTACCACTCACAGTAATGATCTTTCTATTTGCGAACGAATTTTCCCTTAAATAACAGTTTAAATGATCATAATTTTATTTTGATTTATTACATTATTCACGTTTCGTGTTGCAGATATCACGTTTATTCGTTTGTTTGTGTTAAAGTTACGTTTATGGATAAGTGATCTTGTTCTAATCGTTACGTTGATCATGTCTGCCTTCAAATGGATGAAACAGCTTGCTTTGTTCATTCACAAACAAAACTAAAGAACCAAACGCTAAAGCCTTTATCACATGGGTGTACATGGTTTGTTTATAAAATATTTCATCTTACACGTTACTATTTATATACACACACGTGTCTCATAGTTTGAAATTTTGTAGTACGGGAAAATACTGCCCGATTCTGATGATGTAAAGTTACTGGAGAAATATATACATATATAAAGTCTGCTGAACGTACGTTGCTTGACATAACATTAAACAACAGAGGATGGATATTACTTGGGGAAATACGTGGATAATCATGAAATATCACCTGCACAGAGATGTGACATTAATGGATGTACCACATGGAGTATCACAAAATTTCTCAGGAACATAAGACAAACATTCATGAACTACATACGTCTAATATCAATAAACACCCCATAAACAGATATATGATATTACTGTATGTGGTCGTTAATGGGAATAGTACTTGGAATATCATAAAACATCTCGGTAACAGGGGACAAACATTAATAAATGACACACTTTAAGTAAACACCACAGGAACAGAAGACTGCAATTAATATTTATAGTACTTGGACTTTATATCATAAATCATCGCAGGAACAGAGGACTTACACTAATCAGTGATGTTCTTGGAATATAACGAAACATATAGGAAAGAGAGGACTGACATTTATGAATGTAACATCGTAAATACCATGCAACATCTCCAAACCGAAAAAGAGATATTAATCTCCAGACCGAAAAAGAGATATGAGTGATGTACAAGGAAAAAGTTTTCTTTATATTCACAGGAATATCTTCCATGTTTCCAGATGACAATTTTTTCATGTAACGGCACCCTTAAACAAATCTTCATTTACCACCTTAATCAAAATATATTGTGTGAACATTGGAGAGGCGATATCTGTACGTATTTTGTGATACTTTGTAATGGTATTACATTTGTGATGAGAGATATTTGCTTATGTAATCTTTACGTTAATTTCAGATGAGCAAACTTTACTTCAGATTTAAAGTTTGGATATGTTGACCCAAAGATATTCACATATTCCATTAACGGACATCCTAAGGAAAAATGGGAGAACATTGGATGACTTTGATCTGGTTTGCTGCTTGTATACACTGAAATAATGTTTTGATATTATTTTATTTTGTTTACTAACGTATGTAAAGAATTGCAGATCGAGTCTAACTGGAAACAGCATAGATCCCGATCTGACAACGTGTGCAGGAGACCATGTTGTTTTTGTTTCGTTTGACTAATTTCTCCAAACAGCAGAAGCGATTCTCAGTTGTTTTCAGCTGGACCCGATCTATGACTATAATATATGTTTCTTACCAATCAAGTCGTCAATGGAGAAACATGAGATGTAAAATATTCTCATCCGTTGATATACGCTAAATGGTTTTCAATACACTCTGGTTTGTATGTAGATTGTACCAGATGAATGGTAAGTTACTCGTATATTAGTGATGTTACCAGCAATATATTAATCAGCGTTTTCTTTGTTTGACATTTTATATTCAACGTTTATACCGTTAGTTAACTTACAAAAGGAAATTGCCTTCGGGAATCGTCAGACTTAAGAATGACACTACCTCCCTGAGAGTCTTGCTTGCCGCCTTATCTCGATAGATTTATGAACTTTAATGTATGTCATGAATGGGAAATAACATTCCGCTATAGCTTCGTCTGCACAATGTAGGTCAAAATGTTCTAATAGGGTTTTGGTCATCATAAAATAGCAGCTGTATCTTCGCACAGACGAAACGACATAGTATCGATCTCCGATCGAATGTACCATACTCTTGATTGCGAACGTGATTTAAGGAACACACGTTGAATTTTGAACGAATTTATAAATTATCAGTTTGTTGTGGAACTGGTAAAGTAATGGAAAATATGTTAACGATTTGAACTTACCATAATGCATTTGATGCATTGACAATTGTAGGATATGTGTAATGCTACAATTAAGAGTGCGTTTCAGTTATGTATTTCATCAGTTAATTTATGGTGTCAACATAATGTGCAGACATATGAATATTTTGTAATAAAATTATGAACAACATGACGCTTCTATTAATATTTTGCCTTTTAACAATTTCGAGCTTTAGCTGTATCCACAATTGAACTTATCGTAAGCAATCACTTTCCTTGGTACCTGTAACTTCTACCACATACTGGGATCGTCGATTTCATTGTCAATATGTTTATAACTTAACCGTTTTGAGCTCTTAGCAAATATTATTATAATATTCTCTGGTAAGGTCAATCATTAATGTGTTTGTCTAATATTCTCTGGTATTGTCAACAATCCTTGCACTTGGTAAGGTCAATGGTCCATCTAATATTGCTTGATAAGGCAATCATCCATGTATTTGTCTAATATTGACTGGTAATGGCAATCGACCTTGTGTTCGTCTAATATTGTCTGGTAAGGGCAATCATCCTTGCATTTGTCTTATATTGTCTGGTAAGGGCAATCGAGCTTGTGTTTGTCTAACATTGTCTAACATTGTCTTGTAAGGGCAATCGACCTTGTGTTTGTCTAATTTTGTCTGGTAAGGGCAATCGACGTTGTGTTTGTTTAATTATGTATGGCAAGGTCAATCATTCATGTGCTTGTTCAATATTGTCAAGGTCAACAATGCTTGTGTTTGTCTAATGATGTCTGGTATGGTCAATTATGCACTTATTTGTCTAATATTGTTTGTTATGGTCAGTCATCCAAGTGATGGTCTAATATTTTTTCGTAAGGTCAATCATACTGGTGTTTGTCTAATATTATCTGGTAAAATTAATCATTCATGTGTTTCTCCAATATTATCAAGGTCAACCATCCTTGTGGTTGTCTAATATTGTCTGGTAAGGGCAATCAATCTTTCGTTCCTTTAATATTGTTCGGTTAGGTCAAAATTCCATGTATTGGTCTAGTATTGTCAAGGTCAACCATCCCATTGTTTGTTTTACATTGCATCGTTAGGTAAATCATCTCTGTGGTTGCATAATATCGTTGCTTTTTTTGTCCAATATTATCAAGGTCAACCATCCTTGTGGTTGTCTAATATTGTCTGGTAAGGGCAATCAACCTTCCGTTTGTTTAATATTGTTCGGTTAGGTCAATATTCCATGTATTGGTCTAGTATTGTCAAGGTCAACCATCCCATTGTTTGTTTTACATTGCATGGTTAGGTAAATCATCTCTGTGATTGTATAATATCATTGCTTTCTTTTTATTTAAATCTCACCCACTGTTCTGCTTTAATGTTTTTATTTTTGTTTTATTTTGTTTTTCATCATCATCATCATCATCATCATCATTCTCTTTACCTAGGTCGTCGAATGCACTGTGCTGCTGGACATCTGACAAGTTCCCTCCACTTGTCTCGATCATGTGCCAATGCCTGTGTCTCAGCAGAACTTATTCTGGTCCATTATTTGATGCTGTCAGTCCACATTGTTCTGTCGATCTCTCCCCTCCTCCACTTTGGACACTGCTCTGCATTACTGTTGTGGATTGACTGTTGGCTTTAGTGCCATGGCCATAACATTTCATCTTTCTTGTTTTGACGGTGGTGAGGAGGTCTTCATAGTGGCCTACTGTGTGCCTGATGGTGTTATGCACTTCTTCATGTGTGATGTGGTCCATGTAAGATATAACAAAGATTGGTTCTTTAATATCTCGTTTCAGGTACCTGGATTCTTCGTTGGTATTCTGCTGTCAGTTTCAGTCCTCACATGATTACAAAAAGATTGGGAAGACTAGTGCTCTTAATAGTCTGATATTAGTTTTCAGGCATATCTTTTTGTCTCTCTGTAGGGTTGTAGCTTTGACATAGCCGCTGCTGTTTGTGCTGCTCGTGACAAAATTGCTGTTCTTGATCCCGCTTCGGTGATTATGAGCGCTTATCTCCATGTTAAATGTGGACAATGTTTCTTCCAGGTTCTCAACTAAGGTGTGTCGCTCGTCTTCACTGCCTGTCAGCCCATCAGTGTCGTCTGCACAGCAGAGGTTGATGATGTTACGCCCTCCATTGCTAACTGTCCCACAGTGGTTTTGCAGGGCTTCGTCCATGATGCGCTCTAAGTAGATGTTGACAGGCGTGGGTGACTGGATACAACCTTGACCTAATCCTAAAACTATTATTTGGAACCAGTACCCCACACAACTTTGAGCAATTACTGCACTGGTAGCCTTGGCATACAAGTGATTCAGTATATTTGTCAACTTTAACATGGCACAACCTGTCAAAGGCCTTTCTGCAATCAAGGAACATATGACTGATATAATGTTGCTGTTACTTGTACTTTACACAAAGAAACCTGAGACTGAATATTTGTTCTGTTGTGCTTCTTCCACCGCTGAATCCTGTTTGCAGTTAATCGATTATTTCTTCTGCTTGTGGTTTAAGTCTGATCAAGATGATCTTCAGCAATCTTGTTGCAGATGCTGTTTAGTAGCGCTATCACTGATTTCCCCACCCACCCCGTTATAATTCTTGATAAGTCCAACTGGGATGTCCACTCCAGCTGCCTTCCCATTTTTCAGTGCTCTTAAAGGTGACTCTACCACTTCCTTGAAAATGGGAAAGTCATCATGATATGTGGAATTTGGAACTTCAAGCTCCTATGGGTCTTCTGTGGACTGATGGTTGTAGAATTCTTTACAATATGTCAGCCCATGTTTCTGCAATGTCAATTGTTTCTGTGAGGCAATTGTCATTTTAATGATGAATGGTAATGACTCTTTGTTGCTTCTGTCTGGTGAGATCCTTCACAATTTAGAATGCCTTTTTGCTGTTATTCTTTATCAGAGTGCTCTCTATTTCTGTGCACGTTTATTCAATCCAATTTGCTTTTGTTTTCTTCAAGTTTTTTTGATATTATTGTTTATTGATCGGTTCTACATTGCCCATGTTGTGTGTCTGGTGTTTTGAGGTCTCTATGGGCATCATTCAAATTCAGAATCTCATCCGTAACCCAGTTTTTTTTGGGGGGGGGGGAGGTGGGGTGGGGGGCGATGGAGGTCCAAATGATGTCCTTGGCAGCTGGTGTCATGACTGTATGTCATCAGTTTAACATCAACATTCATCACAAGGAGTGGAGCAAATTTTCCTCCAATTGTGGCTTGGAGTAACTTGCAGATGGTAAGGTCTGTAAGTTGTTTAAGGTTGAATTTGAGCCTGATGTTCTTTGTCTTGTTAATGGCTCTTTGGCTCTTCAACCTCACTCAGAAGTTCATCTGGATTTGAGACCTTCCGGCAGTTGGATGATGTACTACATTCCCTTCAGGAAACTATTTGGTCTCGAAAGGGATGGGCTACACCAGATGACGTTTGCTCAAGACACACTGATAATGCTCGACAAATCTGATGTTAGCCCTTGGAGAACACCAAACCGAAGATTGGCTTATATTCAACTATAGTGGAGAGTTGGACGTGTCCATTACCTTAGATGGCTTTCTTGTAAACAAAACCATCAAGAGATATGTGCTTATATGCTGCCTCATATCTAGCAGAATCGTCCCCATTCGTCTGAAAGCATGTCCCTTTAACATTACAATTATGCAAGTCCATGCCCTAACTACCAATCATGAAGAAATGGAGGAGTTTTACAACAAACTCGAGGGTATTCTAAGCATGATCAGTACAATAGACATCATCATCATTCAATCAGACTGGAGTGCAATGGTTGGCAAAGATGCTCTTAAAGACTGGGGTGATCATTGTTGATGCTCTTGAAATGAGGTTACCATATAAAGAGGGAGATAGCTGCCCGAGTTTGCAAGCTACACCAACTTGGTACTAGCCAACACTCTGGGGTAACTTAAAGTTTCGTTATGCTGGACATGGCACGCACCAGATAGAACCAATCCTAACCAGATCGACACCATACTGGTTCAAAACCATTACCGGTCGGGCATCAATAGAATAAAGAAAATGCATTTCAAAGGTGCTGATGTTTGGAGTGATCACGACATCTTGATTATGAACTTGTGAGTGAGGCTGAAGAACCTTATCAAGCAAAATAATATCAGGCTCGAATTCAACCGTGAAAACAAAATTGTTTTAAGTTTGAAGTAAATTCTTGTCACGCTCACTTTGCTGACATTGTTATAATTAAATTTGAATTGCATGTGGATTTTAATGACAATGTTGTCTTCATTCTGAAATTGGAAAAAGCGTCACTTTTACTTCTTAATTATTTAATCATTACGAGGGCTTTTTAGTTTGAAGTGTTGACTGCTTGTGCTAGGACTCCCGCCACCCTGTGCTTGCAAATGTATATATAAGTGCTATAATACTATTTAGCAGTGTGGAAAATGGTCATTTGACCTTTAATTCCTACCCCTGATCAGTATGAAAAAAAAATCGTTACGTTAGTGACTACGGAATTACTCGTATTAAAAATGTTACAGTCAGTTAAGTACGATAATACCTTATATGATATAAATATTTGTCAAACATTTTATGTAAATATATACGAAAAACATACATTTTCAAAGCATTTTTTTATCATTGCATCTGTATGATGTTTTACCAGTCATGCTAGTGATGTTCTGTAGTTATTTTGTACGGGCTCCTCTCGTCCATTTGTATTTCTCTCTATCACTCTGTCGGTATTTTGTAATGAATCATGTTATATTGATATTTAGTGTTCGTTTATGCTTATCTCAGCAATTGTCATATATGTGTCGTTATTTCTCCAGCGTCTGCAATATATATATATATATATATATATATATATATATATATATATATATATATATATATATATATATATATATATATATATATATATATATATATTGTATAATGTCAGTTTTCTTTATAATGAAGTTGTTGATGATTAATTTGAATTATGGTGCTGTATCGCCCACTATGGGCATGTAACACTGTTTTAAGTTTCCAGCAAAGCTGGATATTTAATTTCTCCTGGGGGCGAGGAATGGTGTCGCTTCCCCCAGGCATTTACGTACTCAAGGAGTACTATTTAATTTGGTCGTCAGGTCGGGGCTGCTATTAAGTAACCGTCGACCTGAATGGAGGACCCTAGATGAGTGGGAATAGACCCAACACACACTCAACCATAACAGCCAGTTATGTGTGTCAAAGGTGTGCAATGACACAAGTGGAGGTATTGGAAATTAGTTTCACATCTCCGCCATTTTTGGAGTTATCCGAGTTGTGGCAATAAAAGAGAGGTACCATTACGTCCAAGGATGTCATACAGCCCGCAACATCGTGATTCCGTGCTTAATTCAAATCTGGTCCAGTTATTACTAATGGACTGGAAAATACCAATAATGTGTTAACCACCTATGCAATTAAATCAAATCAATGAAGTCGTAAAATTTGCTTAAATATCTTAACTTTGCAATATTTCTAGTACAAAGTGTACATGTATTATATCCCTAACAAGATTGAATACTAAGATGTCTATGCGACATAAATAAGTATAGTCACTGTTAGATAAAAATATCTTGTTAATTTTGAACGGTGTGCCACAAAAAAATGATCAAGTCAGGTTTCGTGAAATAGATTGTTCGAAGAGGGTTCTCGTACCAAATGAGGATCCTGTTAACCAGGCAATGAAAATAATCGGATTCTTTTCTGCGTTGCTTTTTCTTCTCTGTCTGAGTAGCCCGCAATGTCAGGCTGCCACCTTGTTTTCATGGTGTCCCAGCATATGGTTGTTCCCTCGTACCAGCATTTTCCTTTATCCTGGTTTCTTTGAAGTTGTTTCTCTCCTGATATTTTTCCGATTTTGGTCCAGCGGTGATGTAGGTTAGTTAGGGTGATGACGTTTTATACATATGTTAATACTATGTCTAAAGTAATCGAACTTTGATCTTATTTTTGTACTGTTTTATCACATTTGTGCATTGATATGTGCTTACTGGACAGACGTAAGATTCTATAAAAGGTTAATAATTATACGCCTAATTGGTTGTACATAAATTATAGATTAAAATGGTCTACAGATTTACCTTTTATAACATTAAAGTTGCCAAGAAAACATTACATTTTGCCTCGATTATACGATTTTATGTTAGACTTGTACAATATTTATTATTAATTCACTTATACAATTTTATCTGCAACCTATCAAATTGTAAGATTTATTTGCCTCGATTATACAATTTTATGAAAGACATACATTTTTTTGAAACATTATACAATTTTATGAAAGACATACATTTTTATGCAACATTTATTATTACATCGATTATACAATTTTATTTATGACATATCAATTCGTAGAAGATTTATTAGTACCTCGATTATACAGTTTCAAATACGACATGACAATTTGCATAAGATTTAGTATTCATTATAGTATGCTATGGTATGTACGAGATAATAATTTGTACCGGATGTATGACTGACAAAATAGCATTTGTCTTTTTTTCTTCAACTCGGTCCAAGCTAGCCACGAGGAGTATATATCAGATCAAGGATAGTATACGTCGTTCACGTTTTGTTAGTACTTAGTGAGCTTATCGTATTTTTGTGAGTGCGATATGATAACTTTGATGATGACGAAATTATGATTATTTTTTAGCAGTAGAAGTAAAAAAAATAGTATTATGAATAAAGTGCTAACTTTACGGACACTAATGGATTAGAATAGGCAATTTATAATTACAATAACTAGCCTAATATTTCTGGCGCACATTTGTAGGCCATGGTCAAAATCAATTTTGATATTTAGAGTGAACCATATTTTTTAGAAACTAATGCAATCTGACAAGTTTGTGATTCAAACGTAATTTTAATTGTAGTTATGAACATTGGAAGATTTGATTCCCCCGGTTTAGTTTTGCATACAAAATCATTTTGAAAATATATGGTCTATAGACGAAAATTTTAAACGTGTCCACCGTTTTTATTAAAGGCACGATCGGTCAAGAACGGAAGAGCTGGGTTAGTCTCGCGGAAACGATGAGAGGGAGATAGGTGTGACATTAAAACGATCAGGTGTAATGAGGACCGAAATAACATGAACCATTGTATACTTGTTCTATATGAGTTAATATGTTCTTCAGATATTAATATATTATCCAATATTATAAATATAAATGAATATAAAACGTAATGATTACTTTATCTAGTTGCTCTATTGCATTTCAATGTAAGAAAATATTTTTAGGACTTAGAATATACTGACAAAACTGTTTTGATAAAAAGAAACAGGTGCAATACTTTATCATCTAACTTCCAAGACAAATCACGTGCATACCTTTTCAAAGTTAAAATTATCGGGTGTAAAATAATAATGTGTTGAGAAATTAGTCACGTTTTATGTATTTTGGAGAATGTAGACCTTTATCTTCATTATAATAAGGAAAAGCGATAGTAAATCTTCTAAACAAGCTGTTGATAATAAAATATAGGTTTCATAAATAGAAAATTCAGCGTTTAACGCATTTGTTGTCAGACTAAAATACATGTTTTGTACACTGCTTCTGGCCGTAGCTATGATTTAATGTTTTCTATGGAACAAAGAGAAAATTGAGTCAAAGACAGTATCGTTACATTTAGTAGACGATATCTTAGCAGTGATGCAAAATCATCGTTACGCATCTTCATTGCCTGCGATAGTTCTCCCGGTCATCTTAGCAGTGATGCAAAATAATCGAATCGCATCTTCTTTGTGTGAGATAGTACTCCCAGTCATCTTAGCTGCATGAGATAGTTCTCCCAGTCATCTTAGCAGTGATCCAAAACCAACGAATCGCATCTTCATTGCGTGCGATAGTTCTCCCAGTCATCTTAGCAGTGATGCAAAACCACCGAATCGCATCTTCATTGTGTGAGATAGTTCTCCCAGTCATCTTAGCAGTGATACAAAACGATCTAATCTTATCTTCATTGCGTGCGATAGTTCTTACAATCATCTCTCATTAAGTTTGATATGTTCGAATCGATATCTTTATATTGATCCTTTGACGTGACATGATTAGATAGAATACAGAATCAGACATTGGAAATAACAGCAGATCGATAGATTGATAGACGGAAAGTACTGAAATGATGGATAGCCACACATTATTGTATGATCCAAACATTAGTTCTCAAGACGTCTTTATTTTAAAAAAATACTCGATGTCTTTGTTGCATATTTTGCTATTTTAAAACATCAACGAAGGGTGAAGAGAGATAATTTCAGGAATCAAAGATGCTAATTTAATTTTATTATGTAATTAAAAAAACTGAATTGCTTATATTATATATCCGCTTCATAAATTTTCTTATTTACAGGTATATCACAGATCAAACTAGAGATATCACACGCTCAGTCTGTCGCATAATATATCTCTATATCTCATCAGAAAATAAATCTCTTGCACTTTTTATTTTTGTCAGCTCGAGTACGTGTCGCTGATGTTGACAAGATATCCGCCTCACTGGCAATTTTAATGGTGAAAAACTCCATCCAGAACTCTATCAAAATATTATCATGTCTGTATACATATTTGGAGTTTGTAAAATAGAAAATGAATAAAATATAGTCATCACAATCATATAAATCCCTGATGAATAGTAGACTGACGAGAAGAAGTGCGATAAAGTGTTGATTTGTAATAACCTTTAATTGGTTATAACCCAGATCATTAGAAATAAGTAGCAGTATTGTATACAAGAAAACCTCTCAAGACTTGAGATCTCATCAAACTAATATCCTCTTTGTCAGAATCATGGTTCTGGTCCCGTTTATTTTCAGGAACGTCATTTCAATTTTTAAGGGGGTGGGGGACTTGACGGGTATGCTAATTTTCGTATATAGGCTACATTAATTTTACAGGACATGCAAATTCGGGGGGAGGGGGCAAATTCACCGTCCCCACCCTCCTCAAATGACGTCCCTCTTTATTTTCTTCATTACCTATAGTGGACAATAACACAGTGAACTGTAAAACTCTATTCTAACGACCTTTGAAATTTCAGTGTTTTACTAAGTTATACCTAAAGGAACGGAAACTTAATTGGAGCACATGCTCAGGCAAAGGTTATTAAATATCCAAAATGACATAGAATAATATAAAACCAAGAATAGAAACATATACATAGGAAATCTTCTCCTTATTACAATATGTAAATTAAATTTATACAATTCTGATCTGAATTAATATATGATATTTGAAGTGCTGACATATTTTAGTGTTGACACCTTTGATAATTTCACATTTTTATCTGGGCTAGAACTAAGACGTGTCACTGTACTTGATGGAAAAAAAATTACAATTCTCTGTAACTGTAACTGTAGCACTATATTATACTATTTCGTCTAAGAAATAAAGGTATACACAATAACTTATTAGGAATACGAGGAAGGATGTATAAATAAAGAATATATCAAGACAAAACATGTACACTTGTCTGTATCACCACTGAGAATTGCAGTAGAATAATATAGAAAACAAAGCCTCTTGAAGAATCGATGTGGATGTATTTTATTTGCAAGAAATGGTCACCGAATACACATTCACGCCGTACACCAACGTCAATACGTAGAGTATTATGAATAGTATCTGTCACTAGGGTTACTATTTGAGGAATTCGGATCAGAATTGTATTACACAAGTTTATAAATGGTTCAATTTTCTACTTTATGAACAAATAATTAGGAAATACATTTTTATTTCATAAATGTTTAGCTGGAGGTTACATTTATTGCTACGTGGTCGGTTCGACCGTCTTTATCTACTGGATGATCGATCACGTTGTTATAGCCCCGATTGAGTAAATAATAAATTAAATTTATGAAATTAATGGATGGAATAAACTTTGATCTGAGTTGAGATATATAACATAATAAAACTTGCATATTGAATATTGCATTTAATCAATTATATATATAACATGGGAAATAACATTTGAATGATACACTTTCTTTGAAATAATTACCAAGTTTATACCAAAAATTCATTTAGCCGTTCGTTTAAGACCGATATTACAAACTTCAGCAGAAATCGATTGATCTGTCAAATTTAATTGAATCAATGCTTGCAAAACCTGGTCGTTTGTCGGCCTATCACAATCCAACGTTGGAGACTAGATATATTCGGTGAATTCCTTTTGCTCCTATCTTTCAAATCAATCCTCCTTTCGGTTCATCAACCGATAATTGGTTGTTCCATTACGTTAACGACTGTACTGTTGCATATATGGCGTTATTTACCTTCTAAAACAAATGATAGACAACCTTAAAATTGTCAGGGTTTTGAATTCTGGAGTCAAAAACGATCCCTCTCCAGTTAATAGATAGATAGATAGATAGATAGAAAGAGAACCTATCCTCTGTTGACAAAATGGGTTATATTGAATAGTGAATATGAATGGTAGAATTATATAACGCATGGAACGAAGGAAGACACGTTGTGTTAGTAATTAGCATTTCGTACACGCGAGTTGGGTTGGAGTTATGTCGTCAAACCAGTCAGGATCGGCCAGCGTGTTGTGTATCTAGGCAAATCACTGTATTTACATTTCCTCAACGCAAACCAACCATATTGTGTTGATGTGTCCCAAACTATCAAACGAAACCAAACCCACTGCAAAGATAGTTAGGTCACGTTGATGATTCATACTGGTTATTCATCGGCATGACACTGGTTTCCTAAAATAAACAACTCAATGTCTTCCAGTACATACGGAATAAAACAGTCCGTAATCGAACTCACAACACAGTTCTAAAGAAGACATGGAAGGAACGTTTCATGAATCATACTCATCAAAAAATATGAACAAAACTATTGTTTCAGTTTACAATGTGCTCACAATTGTTAGAGGAAAAAACAGGTACCGTACTGTATCATATATCGTTCCTGCAGCATCACGTGAATAGTTTATCAAAGTTAAAGACAGCTAGTGTAAAATAATTGTGTTTTTTATAGGGCAGTCACGTTTGGTGTATTTTGGGTAATGTAGCCCTCTATTTTCAATCCAGTAAAGTGCAGTCACTGTGATAATAAATCTCAAAAAAAAAAGCTGTTTAATAATAACATAAAAAAGCATCACAAAATATTGATCCAATTTTTGAAACCGTCTCTTTTCATTCTCAAAAGCATTCTGATTCCAAACCGGTCCACAGCTCTGAATGTCACAATGACATGAGTCTGCTATATGGAGCTACTACGCTGTGGATGTCTGCATCTCATTTCTCTTCACATCTTCTCTATCATGAAGCGTGGATGACACCATCCCGAATACGTAACTGAGAACAATACATCATAGTGCAAGAGGGGCAGAATTAGCTTAGCATTCGGAGCAACCATCGCATTGGGGTGTACCGGAGACCAACCTACATGTTTTATATATTGCTCCTGTCTGTAGTTATGATTTGGCGTTTTCTTTGGACCAGCATGAAGAAATAGTAAAAGACTGTATCTTTAGATCTTTAGAGATAATAGACTTCCTCTTAACTAAGATGCGCCATAGGTCTCCATATCATCGATAATAACGTTACGATATATATATATATATATATATATATATATATATATATATATATATATATATATATATATATATATATATATATATATCACCTTACAATGTAACATTTATAATAATCTAAGGATAATAAATATAATCTACAGCAAATGAAAAAAAAAAAGAAAAGCACACACACCCATCCACACGTGCATATGATCAACATATTTATTGTTTGAACAATATGTGAGTCCATTATATATATATATATATATATATATATATATATATATATATATATATATATATATATATATATATATATATATTGCAGTATTATGTTCCTGTTTAGCATAAAATGAGAAACCTATTACATATTGATTATAGAGGTCCACTTTTGAAGAAATTTGTCTTCTTTTTTTATTTACTATAGCAGTGTATTTTTCTATGTTCTTATGCATTGCAACTATTTGCTTAAAAGCATACATAGAAGGATTTTTCATATTGAATCTGCAAGTATAAATATAATACTTTGCCAAAATAAGTAAGAAATTACACAAACAGTCCAGATTTTCACTTCCTAGAAATATTTCTTTCTTGGATAAATGTGCAATATTTGGGTAAAAAGTTGCACAATATTCAATAAAACGGTACCAAAACTGTGAAGTAATATTACAATCATAGAATAGATGCTCAATGCTTTCATTTTCCCTCTTACAAAAAGTACATTTGTTGTCTTCTAATATATTAATTCTTTTCAGAAAATCATTAGTAGCTATTATTCTATGGATTAATTTAAAGTTAAAAGTGATCAATTTGGTATCCTTTGTACATGATTTCGCTCGAATATATATCCTAGACTATTCTTCACTACTTATAACTTTTATTAAATACTTGTATCCAAGTTTCATGTTTAGCAGTGTGTTGCCTTTTATATTTTTTTTAAAAGATCTTTGTAAACAAACTTCAGTGAATTTTGCTTTTGTAAGTTCATTATTTTATCCTCCTGCTTTTCAAACTTATTTTGTACTAAATATTTTGTTATGGCATCTTTCCATGCTTTTGGAATTTTGGATATTAAGGAGAAGTATTTTAGCAAATCATCACTTCTAGTTTTTTGTTTTATTATTTCAAAAGATATTAAATTGCCATTATCATCTATTAGATCCTTCAGATTTTATAAAACCAGCCTCTCTCCATGAATTGTATTGATGGAACAATTTAGTAGGGACAAAATTTAAAATATTCATAGATAGATACTCATTTGGACCCTGCGGTTCCTCTTTCCAATTGGATATTGCCAAAATTACATCTCTCCAAAAACTATTTTTAATGAGCTTACTAAGTTCTTCTAATTTCCTTCTCCCCAAAATCCAAATATTTTTTTTTATTTCTGAATACAGTTAAATTGACTAAGGTTTGCCACACTCCATTATCCCCTTCCAGCAATCGTTTTACCCATCTTATCTTAATATATCTAATGAATGAAAACATGTGTATCATATTTAGTCCTCCCTCGTTTTCTGGAGATACTAGTATATCGCGTTTTATTCTCTCTACTTTTCCACCCCATACAAATTTAAATAGTGCGCGATTTAATTCTGCTTCAACTTTTGCTGATGGATTTGGAAGTGCTGAAAAAAGATGTATGAATAACGGCAGAACAAGAGTTTTTACCACAATTACCTTACCAACTAACGAGATATGTCTTTGACTCCAGCTTGCCAGTATTCGTTTAGCTTTTGTCAGTTTCTTCATATAATTAATTACCACCATTTGCTGTAAATCTAGAGAAAATTCTATACCAAGTAGTGTAAAATTTGAATAGGACCAAATTAGGCCCATTTCAGGACATATTCTTTCATTGGAGAATTTCCTGTTTCCAATCCAGATAGCTTTTGTTTTTGTTATATTACATTTAAGTCCAGATAATAGATAAAAACTCTGCAAGATATTCATAGTTGTTTTAAGAGAAAGTTGAGATCCATCAAGAAGAATAAAAACGTCATCAGCATACTGACCCAATTGATATTCAGTGCCGTCAAAGATCAATCCCCATACATCTACATTTGGCTTTAACGTTATAGCTAAAATCTCAACCCCAATGATAAACAAATAAGGAGCAAGGGGATCTCCTTGACGACATCCTCTTTCTAGTCTAAAAAATGGTGACATATGCCCATTATTTATAACACAACTTTTAGAGTCATTACAAAACAGTTTAAACCACTTACAAACAGAATCACCAAAATTAAAAGATTTTAAAGTTTCTTCCACAAAGGTCCAGTCAATGGAGTCAAAGGCTTTTTCAAAGTCTATTAACAATAGTAAACCATATCTATTTTCATTCTCAAGTTGGTCCATGATATCATATAATAACCTGGTATTTTCTCCAATGAATCTACCTTTCATAAATCCTTTTTGAGTATCACTGATTATTGATGGAAGAACCTTTTTAATCCTGGCTGCAATGGCTCCCGAAGCAATTTTATAGTCAATATTTAAAAGTGATATCGGTCTCCAGTTTTTTAAATATCTTCTATCTTTTTCTTCCTTTGGTAGGCATGTGATAACTCATTGCGTCTGAAAATCTGAAAGTTTACATACAGTATATCCGTAATTTATTGATCTGCATATAAATCCCCCAAGATACTTCCAAAAGAATTTATAGAACTCTACAGTGAATCCATCTGAGCCAGGACTTTTTCCATTTTCCATCCGTTTTAGAGACATACCGACTTCATTAATTGTTACCAGACCTTCGCATGATTCTCTTTCTTCATGGCTAAGCTTAATATTGTGATTAAGAAATCTATTTAGAGTTTCTTGAGTAGCCTCGTCATTAAGCTGAGCAGTTCTACTTTTATACAATTCCATATAAAACTGTTTTTGTGCTTCTAAAATATCAATTTGGTCAGATATATTTGTCTCATCATCTAAAAAAATTTCCTTTATTGTTTTATTGACGTAGTTTCTTTTTTCAAGACTTAAAAAATACTTTGTGCTTTTTTCCCCAGATTCGTACCATCTAGCTTTAGATCTTAATATAACACCTTCAATATAATTTTTCCTAGCTTTCTCTAATTCTAACTTTTTTCTTTCTAAATTTTTTAAAGCTTTCCCTTCTATGTTATTCACCAGTCCCCCCTGAATTTCTATTATTTCCTGTTCAATTTCCTTTATTTTTTTCTGTTTTTCTTTTTGTTTTCTTAATAGAATAACATATAGTTTCAGATCTTATTTTCATTTTTAAAATTTCAAAGAACATTTGATCATTACAGGATAGATAAACATGGAGATAGTCATCTTTATTTCCCCTTACATAATATTCATTTACCAAGTCAGTTATACACTTTTTAACTAAATCAGTATACTCAATGTTCTTCAACAGTTGGGCGTTAAATTTCCAATATCCTTTTCCTCTTGGACTCGTTGAGAATGCCACACTTAACACAACAGCTGAATGATCAGTCTTATACCCTGGTAATATACGCACATCAACTGTATTCATGTGAATGTCATCTAATACAAGAAAGTAATCTAATCTACTTTGTTTCAAGGGAGACTTTTGCCTCCAGGTATTCATCTTTAAGTCTTAATTGCAATTTCGCCAGGGGTCAATTAATTCTAATTCGTTTTTGAGGTCTTGAATCGCTGCCCTGGACTGTTGGTGTTTGTCATGTAAAATGTTATAAGTATCCAAATCTAGGTCTTGAACAGTGTTCCAATCTCCACACATAATAATTGATGAGTTCTCAAAAAATAAGATCTCTTCTTTTAACTCTCTAAAAAGCTAGGTTTATCGTCATTATAACCATACAAATTTACAAGGGTTATTCTGTTACCATTAATTGTAATATCTAAAATAATAAATCTACCTTGACCGTCACATCTTTCTCTATGAATTATGAATTCAAAAGTATTTCTAAAAATATTGCTACCCCAGCACTATTGTTAGAACAATGGCTAAATATACATTTGTATCCCCATTCCGCTGCCCAATAAGACTCATCATTCTTTGTACTATGAGTTTCTTGCAAGCATACTATAGATACATTCTTTTGTTTTACCCAGTGGAAAATTACCCTTCGTTTAAAGACTGAACCTTGCAGGCCTCTAACATTTATAGATATAATTTTTATGTTATTATCCATAACAACAGTATAACGTTTACATATACATGTTCTTGTACAGGAATGTATGAATTAATTATCACCTTAAGTTTATCATATGCATGCCTTTCACACTCACTCTCACACAGAAAACAATCATCCATAATAAAATCCTCCATGGTGTTAAAGTACAAGCTGTAGATTTGGCAGCAGTTAGTATTTAATACAGTATACGATAGACATCAGCTTTGCAAACCAATAGACACAGATTAATAAGAGCATAAATTACAAATTAATGATTGAAAAACATAGTATTCAATTGAGAGCATACATGAAAGTGGTGGGTGATTGAACACGAATGGGAGACTGAACATAACATTAACGTTGAAGAGCAGTGTTGAATAAGGTCAATACACGACTGAGTAGATGAGTATGTATATGAGTGAAAGATGATATTTGAACTAATTGAATTGAGTTATAAAGAGATATGACACAATGGATGTACAAAAGAACAAATCAATCTATTAATTAGTAACAAAACTGGTATATGAAAGAAGTAACATATTATATATATATATATATATATATATATATATATATATATAATGTTCATATACAAACGGAAATGTATTTTCACCATTCGCTCGCGACACATAAAGTGATGATATGTTTTTACAGCATTGAGAAAGATCAAAACAAACCTACACTATTATAAAATTAGAGATTTTGACAACTTTAAATCGTGTAAACATTCTTTTAGAAATTACAATAAAGCGTACGATAGGCAGGCCATAAGACAAGTAGTCATCATCAAATAAATTAGATATTGCATTAAAATATGTTTCTGTTATATTTTTCTTAAATTGGCCGTAAGTTACACGAAATAAAGAACATGGCTTGTTTTTGTGAATTATGACTGGTTAGAACAAGCACGAAATAATTAAGCGACGGGAAACATTGTCTACTAAGACGGAGGAGAAGTCTATTACAGACTTACTAAACGCAGGGAAATACATGATGCCTTCTATGCGTGAGGACAGAAACACAAATTCGTTAACGAAAGAGTGTGTGCGCGAGTGTTTGGATCTGTAACAAAGCTTTAACATATTTTTCGGTCTTATCGCTACGATGTCTACTTTGTGGCCGTTTATAGTGATGTCAAAAACTGGGCATCATCCTGCAGACATATAGCACGATGTCCCACCCAGTCACATTATCCCAAATCTAGCCCGACCAGTCCTAACACTAAACTCTTAATACTGAGCGCTTAGCTGTGCAGTTGTAAGTACCGTTTGTATTATTTTTTGATATGATTCGGCCGAGGTTTCAACACACGACCCCGCGTATCCCTGGCGGCCGCTCGAAACAGCTCGAACTTTCGTTAACTAAAGAAGCAACAGCAAACTGATGGCTTAAGGTGTTTATGAAGAATCAGGAGATATATCGATATCGATATACCTGTAACTGATACAGGTGGGTGGCTCTTGATTTCGTACAACACTGAGCCTTCTTGATAACTTGATTTATATTAAAACGTTACACTTACCTTAAAAGAGTATGTTAAAGATAATCATATTTTACCTTAAGTTAATGAACAATTTCACTGAACAAAAGTTATCTCACCAATTTCTTCTTACGAGTACATACATTGCTTTCGAGATTATAGTAACAGGGTGAGAATGATTGAACAAACACGAATAATAAATAGAACGTTTTCAAGTCCAAAATAATTTCACCAGTACAGGAAATGCTCTCGAAAGTACAGTAAAAAGGGTCGAATGGTTGAACAAGCGTAACGTTGTTTTCTTACACTCTTTAAAGTTTCATTGCTGAGTTCATTTATCATTAAATGTCCGCAAATTTAAAGATACGAAATTGAAGATCTTAGTAATAATCAATAATTTGAATTAAATTGGTAATAAGAGTTTTGATAAAAGTATTCTCTGTAGTAAATAATTAGGTGATTTAAATCTGTAGTAAAAGTAGGGGAAAGAACTCGTATATCCCTGTTTCATTATGGAAGAGAGGGAGTTATCTGAACACAGGTATCCAAAATTAACATTCGTTTTACAGGGATGCTGATGTAGGTTAACAGTTTACCTTACGAGAATCCAAAGGAAATACTCGCTTTATCGTCTTTTTATTATGTAATAAGTAATGATTATCATATTTTTATTTTTTAATAAATGTAGAAGAGTTGATCACTGTGTCTCCAAGTGTCTGATACACTTGAGTGCCTTTATTCATGACTATATTTGTTCCACACATCATCGGCAAAAACTGACAGATGAATTGTGTAACGTTGTCGATGGTTATTGACTTTGAGCAAAAATGTATTCTTCAGAAATATCGATTCCTTCATCCGCCATACGTTAATGGATGCAGCGTTTAGCTTAACGCACAAAGAAGGTTCAGACATCACTCAGGTCTACGTACTGGGAATTTTACAGTAAATTTCTTTTCAACAAAATTGTTTTGCGCTCTAAATGTATATTGTAACGATATTTAATATCAAGGTAACGGCATATTTTACAAGAATGCATATACTATCATTTCAGGGTGGATAATTATGGTGGTAAGAGGTGAACCTTTCTTTTTATCTGTTTGACATTAATATACAGATATAACATTGTAACGGATGACGTAGGGAGCATTGTCGCTGTCACTGTAACACATATCAATTTTAAGTTGGGGCAATTGGTTGAGTACAAAGTTATATACAGAGTATGATTAAGGATAAGGATCCTTAATGTGTCTGTTGTCGACATGATTAACTTATAGTGATGTTTCTTCTGATATCTGCAAAGGGAACCGTCTCGATTGATTCCGAGACTAGTAGTTACATACATACATACATACATACATACATACATACATACATACATACATACATACATACATACACACACACACACGCACGCACGCACGCACACACACACACACACACACACATACATACATACATACATACATACATACATACATACATACATACATACATACACACACACACATACATATATACATACATACATACACACACACACATACATACATACATACATACATACATACACACACACACACACACACACACACACACACACATACATACATACATACATACATACATACATACATACACACACACACACACACACACACACACACACACACACAGTCATACATACATACATCCTAAACGATAGTGATATAAGTTCGTACCAATACAAGTTCTAAACGCTTGCTGTATATACACATTATATTCACACAGTCAGGTGTTACTCTAGATAGTATTCCCACATTGAACCAATATGTCATGAACATGCGCAAGACTGCGTATCTTGGGCTGATACGCATCAGCTCCATTCGCACATATCGTTCAGTTCATGCCACTAAATAAGTTGTGTTCTCATTAACACTTTCAAGACTGGACTACTGTAACTCATTGCTTGCTGTCTCGTTCGTCTGAATATCTTCCCCAGAAACTTGAACAAGTTCCAAACACAGCTGTTCAGATCATCCTTAGAGTACCACGTTCAGAGCACACCTTCCCGCTGCTCTGTCACCTAACTTGCTATCCAATCGATACAGAATCCATTTCCATGCCCCGGAAAGGTAAAAGTAGTCTACATTTCTTCAAAAGGTATCCATTTTGCAAAAAGGCTGCAGATTTGAAGGAACAAATTTTTTATTTAACTTGGCAACAGGCTGATCCGGGATGGGATTAGATTGTGGTGAAGACACAAAAATAAATTTAGTGAGTGAGATGTTTGTTTTTAAGGTGATTGAAATGTGAACACCAAACTCGTACGTGTAAAATCTAAGACTGCAGTTAACAGACGGATGAATATCTAGTTAATACAACTGATATAAGGAAATGAGACCGTTACAAACTGGAACTAATTAGAACATTTAACTTAAGAGTAATCATGAAGAATCGACTTATGAAACTTATAATTAAATATAATCAATGGAATCTATCTTGAAGAATACTATTTAAGATAAAACATTAAGAATGATTGATCTACAACTTAGGATCATCAAAATATGGCATTTGTGCAAACTAAGACCCGTTGGTTCCGAATCTGTGGGTCCATCACAAATAAAAAAAACTTTTATGTACCTACGAGCCATCGTTACCACATACCCACCTATTAAACGAAACCCCATTGCTTCCTTCGACTTTCCATCCATGAAATGAACTCTACATAGATAATGAGCTCTACAACTGACGATTGCTCCCAGAAAGTGGACAGTTTCCTGACAGTTTGTGTTGTTATATGATTATACAGTCTGATCTGACTATACGTACCTTGGTTATAGTGCTTAAATTCACTGCAAATGATAAGGTAATCGGTATTTTCACTTACAAGAGGCTTCCTCGTGCAGCTTTTGATGAACCAAATTCTTTATTTTGAAATAACCATTACGTAAATGAGCAACTCTACGCGTCAAAAAAGAACGCGAGGACGTTTATTTCAGATAGTATGTATACACATGATAATACATCCCCCATTAAACTAAGTCTTAGCACTTTTAGAAATAAACGTATGTGGACAAAAACGATTAATGAAACTTACAATTTTCAATACTAGATTTACTTTTTAAAATGATATTCCAATGACACTCTACTCTACAAATCGGTCCCTACATTGGCCGCCACACGAATTACCTCGATACGGAAACGATATGGCTGTAAAGTCAATTCCCAATAATTAATCTCGAATCGCCGACTTTCGCTTTGTTGAAATACACCCGAAGCTGATTGTTCGTTTCAAAGACAAATTCCCTTCCGAATAAGTAATTGTGGAACTTTTATATTCAAAACGCCAGTGCCGAACACTCCTCTCGATCAAAGCATAGTTTTCTTGCCTAGGCAGCAATTACCTGATATCCATAATTAATGGCTTACTTTATCCGCTCTTGCTCCTGTAAAACGAACTGCGCATAATCCAGTGTCTAAATCATTAGTTGTCACTACACTCTATTGTTCCAGTTGTGTCAACTTCAGGATTAGTGTACCGATGAATTTTCACTTAAGAGTGTTAAAAGCTCTTTCTTGACATGAATTCCAAATGACTATATCGGGTTGTCATTTCATAATTAAACATGTGAATGGAAACGCTAGAGCAGAGTAATTTCGCGTAAAGTCCTAATCATCCCAACAAATGATTGAAGTTTTGTCTAGTTTTGTGATCTTGTAGCATCCCTGATTGTGTCAATATTGTTAGGATTTGGTGGAGTTTTGACTGCGCGACCTGCATGGTCACATCATTCCAAATTAGAATATGCTATTGTAAATAGGTGGTCCAGCTGTGACGTTGGTCTTGCTGAGTTGGTCGAACAGATAAATTAATAATCTAGTAAGCTTTTTCCAGTTATGAGTGTATACAATAAAATGGGCAATTGAACTACTTACGTTTTATATTCCTTTCAAAACTGCGCATAAGATAATCGCACTACTTAACGGAGTAGACTAAACCTAAACATGTGACTTTGAACCAGCATAGATATTAACAACGATAGCCACCTGCAGATATTATTTTGTAAGTATTAAACTTTGAACTGTATTGGTGCGTTGCAGATTCAGAAAAGAAGAACCTCCATATCTTGTATCGGTTCCGCATAAAATATGATGATTTTATTTAGTTGACAAAGTCTATATGAATGAGGTTTCTTCCGTCATTATTTCTTGTCCATACCAATGAAGACGAAAACTGACAGCTGGAGGATTAATTCTGCACAACACCTTCCCGGTCTAACATTTTACATAATGATTGATGGATCGCTTTCTGTGCAATTTGTTGGAGATCCTTTCATTCAGATCAGCTCGGATATATATGTCATATTTTATCAACCCAAAATGGTCTCGTCTGTCTGCGAATTCATCTGGATATTAACCCTGGTAGCTTGAATGCGACGTTTGCAAAGAAAAACGGTTATTAATTGTCTGATACTAGCCAATTTAAATTATATTCATGACTCTGAAATGAATGGATATATTTATGACTATTGGTTAGAATATTCAAACTGTTGTTATATTGCCTTTTAGTAATAAAGCCGTAATATAATAAGATATCTACGCTTTTAGTTTTCCTCCGTTTGTGCTATATCCGAACGGGGCACATTGTTATTGCAGTTTCTGAACGAAATACTTGTTTACACGTCTGGAAAATAGGTAACAATGTGTACTGTTGAAAATAGAACAATATCATTAAAATGTTTGATGTATATATGAATAATTTCTGCGACTTTTAATGCCTCTCTAGCACTTTCTGAGAACCGAATAAAGTTTGATGACCCGAAAAAGGCTTATTGAGAGAAGAGACGGGCAAGCGTATTATGTCGACTCTGTCATGATACCAACGTTGAATTTGGAATCACTGACAAGCAACGAGGTTATGCAAGAATGCGTTACAATAGAGCTCGATCGCCCACTTGATTTCATAATGATAATTTGTCTTATCGGCTTTAACAGAACAGCGATGAATCGAGTAATACGACAAAGCTTAAAAAGGTTATAAATGGTCGTTTTATTTGTATAAAGTAAGAAGTTTTTTGCTTTGTTACCAAGTACGAACGTTGTTACAGCGTAATATCACTTTGTACGTTCTAAGATTAAAAAAGAAGACTGGTTACGTTGTTACAAAGTATAAAGACTGGTTGAGTTTTAACAAGGTATGAATTCTGATTGTATTGTTACAAAGTAAGAATACAGATTGAGTTTACACAAAGTAAGATGACAGACTGGGTTTTAATGAAGTACCATTGGATGAGTTTTCATAAAATAAAAAAGAATGGTTTAGTGTTAACAAAGACAAAAGACTGAATGCGTGGTTACAAAGTAAGAAGACTGGTTGAGTTTTAACAACGTAAGACGACTACTTATGTTGTTACAAAGTATGAAGACTAATTGCTGTGTTACTAAGTACGAAAGCTGTTACAACGTAAGAGCACATTTTGCGTTCTAAGATTAAATAAGAAGACCGGTTACGTTGTTACAAAGTATGAAGACTCGTTGAGTTTTAACAATGTATGAATTCTAATTGCATTGTTACAAAGTAATACGACTGGTTGTTTTAACTACGTAAAATGACCGAATGCATTCTTATAAAAAAGAAGACTGATTGAGTTTTAGGAAAGTAAGAAGACTGATTGAGTTTTAGGAAAGTAAGAAGACTGGTTCAGATTTGACAAAGTAAGAAGACTGGTTGAGTTTGGCAAAGTAATCATACAGGATCAGTTTTTACAAAATAAGAATACTGGTTCAGTTTTAAGAAAGTAAGAAGAATGTAGTCATAAGAAAATGTGTGTAAGAATAGCAAGGGGAGGTAATTATACATATAAAACGTCCATTTGTTGCTCTGTTCCCATTATTAGCCTTGCGACAAATTGCATGATATTAATATTTCGACAAAACGTTACATATGTAGCATCTGTGATTTTTAATTCATTACCCTTATCTAAAAATAAGTATATGACCTGTTATTAATAACCTTTCGCTTAATTAAATTTATCTGATAAATATATAAGACAATGTTGTAATATGTTTGATTTTCTAAGGAATTCTTTTAAATTCCTCCCTTCATTCAGACAAATGTAAATAAAGTGACTAATTTATATTATCTGATCATATTAGAAACTTTATTAATACATTTGAAACCTGACAGTTTATGGTCAGTGCAATCAAATAATTGGCATGATGCCTAGTCGTGGTTATTACTTTGTAAACATATAAAATAATGACGCACTTGAAAACGAATATATGCTAGCGTAAATGTCAAGAAGATTAACATCCTTAAATAAATCTATTCTAGCCATAGTTCATGCTTTAACTAATCATATGTATCTTGTAAATTTGTATAAATTAGGCCGATGCTTCATTTTCAAGAGAAATATTATAGAATGAACTACCCACCACCATTTCAAACTCAGTCGTATTTTGCTCATTTCTAATTTATCTACTACTAGTACTGGAGACGTTGAAAGCAACATAATTACTTCCTGAACAAGAGTGAGGTTTATCAACTGCAGCGTAGGTACCCTTGATTAAAGAACACATTTCATGACCCTACGTTTTCAATAGCGGCAACAACACACATGCTTTTTCAATTCATTAGAACCAAACAGATTTTGAAGTATTATCGACAGATGTTAGCTAATTAAAAGTTCGATTGTGCACATGTACAATGTCCCCGGCTAATGAGTTTCATACTTTAAGCTGAGAAACGTCAACAAGTGAAGGAGAGCAAGCGAGTGATTAATGTTTAGGTTTTCTATGTTTCACTGTATTTTGCCAAAATTATTGGAACCAATCACCTCACCTATTTAAAACACCTGTAATAAAGTAATACATTAAGCACATCATTTATCTTATAGTCTCTTCCTTAAAATCTACAAATGCCTGAATACCTTATTGGTCTTTACTATAACATTCAAGCCACAGTTACTAAGAAATTAAAAGTCATGCTTCGGTTGAATAAAACTGTTTAAATAAAATGTTTATCCTAGAAACAATGGCACTAAACATCGAAAAGTGAAGAATGTAGTAGGTACGAAAATCAAACTGGAGTAGAGGTTCAATAGTAAATACATAGAAACTTGCAATTAAACAAACATATTTCATTTATCTTATAGTCTCTTCATTAAAATCTACAAATGCCTGAATACATTATTGGTCTTTACTATTCCATTCAAGTCACAGTTAGTAAGAAATTAAAATAGTAAAGTCATGCTTCGGTTGAATAAAACTGTTTAAATAAAATGTTTATCCTGGAGACAATGGCACTAAACATCGAAAATGAAGAATGTAGTAGGTACGAAAATCAAACTGGAGTAGAGGTTCAATAGTAAATACATAGAAACTTGCAATTAAACAAACATATTTCTTGTCTAAACGAGACAGAACAATACTTCCAATATTGCTCTGAACTGAGTCGTTTATTAATATATTTGCTTGTTTTTAAATACGAGAGAGAGAGAGAGAGAGAGAGAGAGAGAGAGAGAGAGAGAGAGAGAGAGAGAGAGAGAGAGAGAGAGAGAGATTCATGTAGACCACACAGTCCCCGCTAGGTACTAGGTCACTTTTCACGTGTCCGACTGCATGCTTAATGCCTCTTTGACATCGTCTTCCTGACACACTTATACAACGCTCGATTAGACTTTCCTAATATTTTTGGCACAATCTGTGCTACAGTATTTCTGCAAGAAAAATACTTTACCAAATCTAAATATGTCATATGTGAACATTATAATTTTATAATTGTTTCCCTTATTTACTAAAAGAAACCAAAATCACGCATCCTATCAATAATCAGCTTCATGGAGAACAAAAAAAGAGATGTTTTGTAACACTGGAAACTCCTCGCACATCTCCAATGTTAGAAAGCTGAAGAAAATATAAATCATATATATGTTTACAAAAAATTGTTAAACAAAACATGATAAAAGGGTGATGAATACGCTTCCTAGCGTAATGTTACAGTTATATAGTTATAATATATGCTGGAAAAACGTCAAATGCATACACATCCTGGGACTTCACCTTATAAGACTTGGGGATCTATCCCACTGGCAGCAAACTTCTTGTTTATGCTACTCTAAACAATATTAAACGATATTTTTGAATCCGCCTATGAATAACTGTACGTTTTGTTTCTCTGACATTCACTCGCCTTCCCAAATAAAATACATGATAAAAACAATTACAACATTTCTGAATCAGAAACTTTTAATACACCCTGCCAGTTATATGAAATTTCTTCTCTGCTTTTTAATCACTTTGGTCAAGCAAACGACTTTATTTCATCATGCTTATAATGATAACCATTTCCAAATGATTGTAGTCTTCGATAATAGAAGTTGTTCTTTTGTTCACGACATAACTGGGTTTTAAGGAAATGGGACTACGTATATTATGCATGATGCTTGCATTTTCTAACGATGCTAATTGTTTGAATAGAAGTAATATCACCATTGCACTATATCAGTAGCTGGCCCTCCTATTTTGTTGAGTATATCTACGCCTTATTAATAGCAACAATGACGATTTCTGTAGCACTCGGGGTGAACGGTAAGGTTGCAACTTTTGACAAATTTTATAAAGGATAAGTTTCGAAAAAAAAAATGTTCGTTTCGACACATATTGGACTGTGAAATTACCCCTGTTTCATTTATATTTGCACAGGTTTTAATGTAAGGGGCTGTTTCTACAATGTACTTCGAATTCTTACAAAATACCAATTGATCAGATAAGTTCATCCAATTATATAATAATAACCTCTTTAAATTGCATAATGAGGGTGAAGAGTCAAGAGAATACTCTTTTACAGAAGTAACTTGGACGTCAATTATATTCCGAATATACTGGGCTGCTTTTCAAACAAAATGTTGCTAACTCTATCCAGTGCAACTGTATTATACAAGGATGTACCTTGAAGTACTTATAACGTAAATATCCAGATGAATTCGCGGACAGACAATACCATTTTGGGTTGATAAAATGACATATATATACGAGCTGAACTGAATGAAAGGATATCCAACACATTGCACAGAAAACGATCCATCAATCATTATGTAAAATGTTTGACCGGGAAGGTGGTGTGCAGAATTAACCCTCAAGGTGCCAGTTTTTGTCTTAATTGGTATGGACAAGAAAGAATGATGGAAGAAACCTCTTTCATATAGACTTTGTCAACTAAGAAAAATCATATTGTATGCGGAACCGATACAAGATATGGAGGTTCTTCTTTTCTGAATCTGCAGCGCACCAATACAGTTCAAATTTTAATTCTTACTAAATAATATCTGCAGGTGGCTATCATTGTCAATGTCTATGTTTTTTCGAAGTCATATATTTGGTTTTATCTACTCCGGTAAGTAGTGGGATTGTCTTATTGATGAAAGGAATAGAAAACGTAAGTAGTTCAATTGTCAATTTTATTGCATACACGCATAACTGGAAAAAGGTTATCAGATTATTAATTTATCTGTTCGACCAACGCAGCAAGACCAACGTCACAGCTAGACCACTTATTTACAATAGCATATTCTAATTTGGAATGATGTGACCATGCAGGTCGTGCAGTCAAAACTCCACCAAGTCCTAACAATATTGACACAATCAGGGATGCTACAAGATCACAAAACTAGACAAAACTTCAATCGTTTCTTGAGATGATTAGGAGTTTACGCGATATTACTCTGCTATAGCATTTCCTTTCACATGTTTAATTATGAAATGACAACCCGATATAGTCATTTGGAATTCATGTCAAGAAAGAGCTTTTAACACTCTTAAGTGAAAATTCATCGGTACACTAATCCTATAGTTGACACAACTGGGACAATCAAGTGTAGTGACAACTAATGATTTAGACACTGGATTATGAGCAGTTTTTGTTACATGAGCAAGAGGGGATAAAGTAAGCCTTGCGTATGCACATAAGTTAATTGCTGCCTAGGCAACAAAACTATGCTTTGATCGAAAGAAGTGTTGGGCACTGGTGTGGTGAATATAAAAGTTTCACACATACTTATTCGGAAGGGATTTTGTCCTTGAAACGAACAATCAGCTGCTGGTGTATTTGAGCAAAACGAAAGTCGCCGATTCGAGATTAATTATTGGGTATTGACTTTACAGCCATATTGTTTCCGTATCGAGGCAATTCGTGCGTCGGCCAATGTAGGGACCGATTTGTAGAGTAGAGTGTCATTGGAAGATAATTTTAAAATGTAAATCTAGTGTTTCATTAATCCTTTCTGTTCACATACGGTTATTTCTAAAAGTGCTAACACTTAGTTTAATGGGGGATGTATTATCACGGGTATACATACTATCTGAAATAAAACGTGACGCGTAGAGTTGCTGATTTACGTAACGGTTATTTCAAAATAAAGAGTTTGGTTCATCAAAAGCTGCACGAGCAAGCCACTTATAAGTGAGAAAACCGATTACCTTGTCTCTTGCCGTGAATTTAAGCACCATAACCAAGGTACGTATAGTCAGATCAGACAGTATGATCATATAACAACACAAACATTCAGGAAACTGTCCACTTTGAGGCAGTTGTAGAGCTCATTATGTATGTAGAGTTCATTTCATGGATGGAAAGTTGAAGGAAGCAATGGGATTTTGTATAACAGGTGGGCTTTTGTAGGTGGTAACGATGGCTCGGAGGTAGATAATAGTTTTCTCTTTGTGATGGACCCAAAGACTCGGAACCAACGGATCTTATTTTGCACAAATGCCATATTTTGATGATCCTAGGTTGTAGATAAATCATTCTTAATGTATTTTTTAAACATTAATCATCCAAGATAGATTCCATTTATCATATTTGATTATAAGTTTCATAAGTCGATTCTACATGATTACTCTTAAGTTAAATGTTCTAATTAGTTCCAGTTTGTAAAGGTATCATTTCCTAATATCAGTTGTATAACTAGATATTCATCCATCTGTTAAATGCATTCTTAGTTTTTACACGTACGAGTTCCATGTTCACATTTAAATCACCTTATAAACAAACATCTCATTCACTAAATTTATGTTGGTGACTTCGCCACAATCTAACCCCATCCCGGATAAGCATGTTACCAAGTTAAATAAAAAATTTGCTCCTTCAAATCTGCAGTCTTTTTTGCAAAATGGCTATTTCTTGAAGAAATGTAGACTAATTTTACCTTTTCGGGGCTTGGATTTGGATTCTGTATCGAATGGATAGCAAGTTAGGTTACAGAACACCGGGAAGGTGTACTCTGAACGTGGTACTCTAAGGATGACCCGAACCGCTGTGTTTGGAACTTGTTCAAGTTTCTGGGGTAAATATTCAGATGAACGAGACAGCAAGCATTGAGTTACAGTAGTCCAGTCTTGAAAGTGTTAATGAGAACACAACTGATTTAGTGGCATGACGTGAACGATATATGCGAATGGAACTGATGCGTATCAGCCCAAGATACGCAGTCTTGCGTATGTTCATGACATGCTGGTGCAATGTGGTAATACTCTCTAGAGTAACACTTAGGTTTCATACTGACTGTGTGAACATAATGTATATATACAGCAAGCGTTTAGAATTTGTAATGGTACGAACTTATATCACTATCGTTTAGGAATTGCCGATATTATTCATTACATTGATCTATCACACACACACACACACACACACACACTATAATCTTTCTTCTTGGTCTTGACAATTAATAATGTAATAGCATACATAGAAAAGGCTGTGGAGTTCCATTTTTTTCTTTTCCGAAAGATAAACGCATAAAAAAGTATGGATACATTATTGCAAGCGAGTTGATTTCAAAGCAACACCATATAGCACTCCGTGCTCATTACATTTCTCAAAGGAATGTTACCAGAGGTATCATAAAAAACAGAACCTCTAGGATACATAAATGCTAAGCCTAGACTATAAGTTGAAACTGTTCCAGACATGCCATTGTATATTTTAAATCCTGGTAAAGAGTGTCAAATGTACGAGTTACGAAAATAGGCAGACGGCCGAGTAAGTGCTAATAAAAAAATATGACAGCCCGACACCTGATCGTGCTGATGAAATGAGTAAATGTTTTTTTTCTTCTTCAAAATTACAATCTAAATAAAGTCACCACTGTCCTATGTGTAATTGAGATCTGACTTTAATCAAATGGAAACTTGCTAAAAAAAAAATAATAAGATTATCAACCCTCGACACCGTCATGTTTCGAGAAAAACAATTTAGGTAATTTTTAAAAAATATTAAAAAAATTATTTAAAAAAACAACCTTTCAGTCTATGTCTATTACACGTAAAATGTATAAACGGAAAGCTGTAGTGATTGGAACTGATATAAAAATGTCCCTTGGGCAGTTTAAATAGCAGCGATCAAAAGAAACGCGATCCGATATAAAATCAAAGTTTCACATTAACTGGCTGACAATAGAAATTGGGGGGAGGAGACTATTGACCCGCCCATTTGCCCCAATGTGCAATTACTCTCTGTGATACGCCTTATTATCCCCCAGGACAAGACCTTATTTTTCATATTCTGGTCTGCATAATAGTTAGAGGTTAGAATTAAGTACACAAACATAATGACAGTTTAACACATTAACAGTTATTCCTTATCATTGCACTTAAATCTTGTGAAATGGACTGGCCCTCTGACATAATTCAAAGAAACCATGTGCCAGAGAGTGTATGTAAGCACCAGAAATTCAATGGCAAATAAACGATGCCGAATTTTGTTGTAATTTCGAGGCCAAAGACTTCATTTTAAGAGTTCAAATCTGCAGTCAAACGTTACCGTACATGTATGTGGCCATTGTTTTCCCACATTTTATATCCCACCCTATTTTCTTTAGTTTAAGTGTTAAGATATGTAACACTGTTTACTGAATTAAATATTTTTTTTAATTAGTGTTTTAGGAGCACATAAACTGCGTCGTACTTTTTATTTCTTCTTTTAATTTAATCATGGTAATGAAACTTTACATATATGGTAGAGGAATGTCAGGTGTTAACTGTCTGAGTTTTTTGGGGGCGGAAATGGAGAATTTGTTTGCAGAGAAAATTACGCAGCCTTCATTGTGATAATTCATGAATTTTAAACTAATTGGTGACAATATTTTTTACAAGAAGTACTTCTGTAGTAGTTAAACAATCTGAAATTTACGTGAATAATGTTTAATCTTAAACTATTTACTGAAGACAAAAAGTGTCCTGTGATATTAATTATTTCTTCACTACAATATTCACAAGTGATAAAATAGAATATGACATCTGCGGACTGCACACTTGATAAGACAATTATATATGGATTTTCTTCTTCTGAGAAATGAAAATTGAGAGACATATTGAAATAATCGAGTTAACAGCGAAAAATCAAGAGAGATATTACGACATAGGGAAGAAATACCTCCAAAGTTGGAATTTATTTTCTTTCTTTCTTCTCCCGGCTTGAAAGTTAACATATATGAACTGTTCGGGTTTGTGAAATTTCAGTCAGGGCTAGTAAGTTTATTTAAATCATCAGCCCGGGGCTTGTGCTTAAAACATTTCTTTCAGCACTGACCAGTACAGTACGTAATCTATTTTAAAGAAGCATGTATATACTTACATATTTGTCATACGCTAACTGTAGCATGCATGTAAAATACACTGTAATTGAATCATAGAAAAGAAGCTTCTTTATGTTGAAATTAATTGCGTATGATTTCCTCCTCGTAGATTTAATTGTGGGGTGTTGTTTTTTGTGTGTGAAAAAATACTTCCGATGAAAACCGTTATCAATGGCCTTTCTCGCTTGCCATGTTTCTGTTTGTATACGAGGACTGGCTAGTGTGACGTCACGAGACTACGTGATCTGTCGTCTCATTAAAACTCGGAAATACACGGCAATTTACGTAATCATTGTATCTCATTCGCAATATAATCAATATCCGCACACGATATTATTTTTTTAAACATTATATTCGAATTAGAATTTGTAAAGAATTACATTTATAAAATAAAAATTTTCATTTCTAGTCTCCTTTAAGTCCTTGTTACGGATACATACTCCTTGCCACCTTCATATACATTATCACGTGACCTTTAATTCATGAATGTAATCTACAAGCCGACAACCGATTACATTACACTGTGTTTGGATATTAACCGAGAGGAAATAAGGTAAGATAGGGTTGATATGGTCAAGCGATCTAGTAAATAATGATCAACATTCTTTAAATATGATTAGTCAAACAAACATATATGGAAACAAATCTTTATGTTAACAATTATTCTAGTACGCTGACGTGATCATTTTGACCTACAAGCGAGGTGTCAATAAGTGGCACGATGACAAATCAACAAAAGACGTAGTACAGTAAAATGACGGAAAACCCGTCTACACTATCTAATACATGAACCACACACACACACACACACACACACACACATATATATATATATATATATATATATATATATATATATATATATATATATATATATATATATATATATATGAATGAGCGATTGTGTGGTATATTAGTAGTGAAACTAATATTGCCTACCAAACCTTGATTTAAATTATGCATTGCTGACTAATCAGTTGTTTGGCAGTTTTCGTCCCTGTGCACAGAGTGTACGTTGGGTTGGAGGATTGCATACATCGCGAGAAAGTCTCGTGGGATTAGTAATATTTCAGTTACATTATCCAGTAACGTTTATATTTGGAACAGAGAAATAACAGGTTTTATGTTGCCTGTTATATCGACTTTATCGACATTCATTTCCTTGAACAAGAATTATGTGAATCGCATCACAAGCTGCATAATGTATCTTTACCTGATAAAAAATAGCTTGGGAAAAAATAACTTGAAATATCATCCCTAGCTTATCCTTCCGCCAATTATTTAAATTTGTCTTCAACAAGCTATCCAACGTTTAATGACTATTGAATTCAGTTGTTTTGTTTACTGCGTTTTATTTGAACAACGTACTTCATCTTGATACAGACGATGTAATTACTGACACACTTCTCATTGTCATTATAAACAAATATGGTGTTATTTCAGCTGTTAATTTGCGAGTTGACCAGAAGAAGGAATACTTGAATATTCGATTATTACGTGTCTGTTTGTCTGAACCTGTGAAAAATGGTTGTCGATTTATAGTCAAGATAACTGTCGATTGAACGATATTCTGCTTTGGTACGTTGGAGACCTGCATATATGTGTGCTTGGTAACATAGGTAAATTAAAATTTCAAGAAATGTCGGAAAAGGAGAGTAATTACGCTACTGTGCAAAAACACACTTTAATATTTCCGAATATTTTCCGAAAGATACCAGGACTAAGGTAGATTAAGTTTACGGATATATTTCTTTGTTACATTCGACAAGTTAGATATGTTTTCGTCTTTATATGAATATTCGCGAATCACTGATGATGATGAACTCTCTACAAGACGGCTGTCTACGATTGGTAAGTGGAAGATGTGAAGGGGGCAATTCATGAAGATACTCTATGGACATTTGGAATATATTTCTATGATCACGAACATTAATTCATCAGTTTGTGACAATAAACTGAAAGGATATTTTAAGCTCTGTAACGTTTGGGCAAGCTGGATACCGGATTCGTTGAAGCATTATTATCAAAACAGAATCGGGTTTAACTTACCAAACAGCTACTCACCAAATGTTATAAAACGGACAAAAAGTTTGAATCTGATTATCAAAATAACATCTGGATCGGAGAAAATTAACAGAAACTGCAAGTCGCAAGATGTAGTGATACTGACAAAAGAGGTTTATGTTCATGAGTTTTATCTGGACAATACGCGGTCGTCCAAGTAACTCTACCTGACCCTGATTGTGTCACTGCACATGTTTATATATCCAAGGTGTTGCTAAACGTTATGTGATACTACCGAACCACCCTGATGGACATACGATGCTGAAAACCGCCATGCGGATGGACCTGAAGTTGTTCATTGCATAACCATCATATTAAGAAGTTAACACAAACTGGCCTTTAAAACCTGGATAATCAGAATAGGAAAGTATGTAGAGGTGTATGGGAAGGGCATTGCTGGGATATTTTGACGTACTGTCCATTAATTAAAGAATTTGTTGTCCTGATAAAACACTCCTCGCATCTTATACAAGATTCGCTACAAGGGTTGTGAAAGGTAATGCTATTACTGGTGATGGAATAGGGTTGAAAAAGTCATTTTGTTCATGCCGGTATGGTGAAAAGGGATTTAAAAATGATGTATAATCACATTATTGAGAAAAGGAGAACATTTGAAACGTTAATGGTTGCATATGTTGCAGAATGATACATTTTAACTATACGCCGTGCTACACGTCGATGTAAACATAATAGTAAGTTACTTAAAGCGAAGAGAAATTGATTTCCGATATTTCAATTGAATTTGTTTAAAAATGGGATATTGCAATGAATTGTTTTAACATTGGTATTATTATCATTATTATTATTATTATTATTATTATTATTATTATTATTATTATTATTATTCAGGTAACGAAACTCATCTAGAGAATAATGGAAGGAAACATTCCAGCGTATTATAGCCATGTATCTCTTAGATTATTCAATGTCCTGGACAAAGTGGGACTAAGGGAGGATATACGTTGGAAGAGGATAAACATGATGCTTCAGGCAGAAGAGATTAAATCAATTACCTTTAAAGTTCCTTTTCATATCTTCGGAAGTCAGGCTGAGGCTACCACCACTCAAGGACTACATTCAGACATTGATTGCCTTCTTTGTCGTCCCGACATCGACGTACTGCAAAGCATCCCGTCCTTGGAAACTTCTAAAGCTACATACATCATGGTCAGTGATGCAAGCACTCCACCAGGTTATGTGAAATTACAAAAATTGGACAGAGCTTTATCATTACCACTGTTCAATACGCAAAATGAATATCACTCATTGGATTCATTCGGTCGTTCTGTGTTATGCAGTCGTAATTTCTATTCCAAGAGTGACTGGGAGCGCCATGGTCCAGCCGACACGATAACCATAAGCAGAAGACTTTCAGTAGATATTGTGATTGCATTGAGAGTCAGATCTTGGCCTTGTCAGTCCCCTCAGTGGGAAAACAGAGCCAACAACTACCCATCTGAAGCAAATACAATTATTATCAAGCAGACTGGTGCTTTACTTGTTCCAGTTGGTCATCCACTCAGTCCAGAGTGTCATTTGGAGTGGAGATTATCCGTTTCATATGGAGAAAAAATTCTTGTCTGGCAATTCAACTCAACTCAATACAAATGCTACGTTTTGCTGAAAATGATAAAAAAACATTTCGTGCAACCTATTTGTGGAGATAAAGCGTTGAGCAGTTATCACTGCAAGACATGCGTTTTCTATGCATTACAAAGTACACCCTCTTCCTTGTGGCAACCCGAACATCTCTTATTGTGTGTTGAGCTGTGTTTGAGAACACTGTGCCAATGGGTTAAAACTGGTTACTGCCCAAATTACTTTATACCAGGGGAAAACATGTTTCATGGTAAAGTGTATGGCCATATTCAAGTTAAGTTGTTAGCTGTTCTGCATGATCTTCTGAGACATGAGGGAAAATATCTCCTCAGGCTGTCATGTGATGGTATAGGTCAGAGTCTAACTCGTCTTTGTCAGACATGTCTCATCGATTCAGTGAATCAGACGAAAGATGGCGTGAAATCTATGGGGCTGGCAATTGGTACTTTAACTGGTTTCATAGCAGGGGCTCTGAAGCAATGTGCTCAGATAATATTTGCTTGCCAAGATCTGGGGAATAAAATTGGTTTTGTGAAGAAAATATGTTGCAAACATACAACAATACAGATAGTACTTCAGATGTTTTGTTCTTCTAGTCTTGGATCAGATCTGGCCTCCCAGTGTTTAGCACAGGACGAAATTGATCAGGAAAGACTTGACATCGCTCACGAACTTCTCGTGTTGGGCTGCTCTTCTGATGTAACCTCTGGAAGACTCAAACTGGCTGCTTTCTATTTGATGCAGGACAATTTCATCATGGCAGAAAATGTTCTTCATCAGGTTCAAGAGAATTATACATACATGGTCACTGATGGCTACGCCTTTCCGCCAGAAGAAGCTCTCTGTAAAATATTGGAGGACAATCTCTCAACAGCCGAGTTAATGAGACAATATGTTGCTCTTCCAGTTTCTTATTTTCAGTCAGAGATTCATTGCATGCCTAAAGCATTAATTCTGAAAATGTTCCTATCTAGAGGACCTCACATAGCTGACCCCTGTCCTCACCAGTGCGCTTGTGTTGATCCAAAGTTTTTCTTGCACTTCCTTGAGTACCAGTGTTACTTTCGGCAGGGTAAGACTTTACACAAGATGGCCGCCTTGGAAAACATGCTGTGGGTCGTGTTTTATACAGATCTAGAGTACAGAGACTCCGCGCTAAGTCTGCTGGCATGCTGTTTGGTTCAGGAAGGGATGTATATGAACGCATGGAAAGTACTCTGCATATCAATGAGGTTACAGAATGAACACAATGCTGCAACGTGGCAGATAGCTTTCCTGGTAAATGATGCTTTTAGGTTGCTGCGCCAATGAAAATGAACTAAAGAGACGATAGAGAAGAAAGAAAAGAATAAACAAAGATATATTTCCCTGATATCTGATACATGTACCGAATGACATTTTATAATATTTTTATATTTCTAATTTCACACTATTTCGACTATGTGGTCTTATAGTAAGTACTAAAAGAGATTGAGAAGATGGATGCAGTTTGAAAATGTAAAAAAACTTGCATTATTTAGAGTTAAATCCCAAATAATCACAGATTTACAGTTACAAGTTCTGAAAAAAACCGTTTGAAACGTTTGTGAACATTCAAATTAAATCCAAAGTTGAACGCTTGGATGTGCATGTAGAGCCCCATGTATTGGTGATGTGCCAAGCGTCTTTTGTTGGATCACAATAATACAATATCCTCACTTATTTGAAATTTCAATACGATATCAAGTCTCCATTTCTATGAATGTTATATTGATGAGCATTTTTTATTTCCTGTGATGACTGTTTTGAATGAAGATCCACCCTAATCCAACTAATTCATACAAAAATAATACAATTAATCCTGCTCAGATCTCAATGTACGAATTAAGTAATTTAATTTTTTTGTATCTTCAACTTTCAGAGAACTTAAGATTTTTTCCTGCTTTCTAAATTATGTGGTCGTAGGAGAATTGGTTTGTATACCGTTATATGTTGTTAATCATGATGTTAAACAGAGCTGGGCACGGTACACTGCCCTGTAGAGTTCCATTGTATAGCTCGTAGACTTCGGCCACTCTTGTTTTCACTTTTTGTCAATTTGTGAAACGTGTTATCAATGCGACCTACTTACAACTGTAGTGGTTTAACTTTACAGTTAGTCCTTTTGTCCACATTAGATCATAGTTATTTTCAGGATTGAGGAAAACTGCGATTAGGTTTCGGTCATATTTCTGTTTTGCATTGAATGCCAGTTGTATGCTTAATTACAACTGTACAAACTGATATGATGGGGATCTTTTGCTGGGAAACCCCGTTTGCTTTATACTTACTTGGTCGGTGATTCTGTCTGCTATTCATCATTTTCTTCATAATTGTAATGATAATATTATGTAATGGAGATCGGTCTCTACGAGTCGGAATTTGCCGGATTCTTTCAGGAATTGTATTTGTTTGTTTCCAACTTGGTGGAATTGCTCCCGATCTCCAGATCGCATTCAACAGATATAAAAGTGGGGAGATTTGTTACAATAAATGTTATCACCCGATTTGTTCTCCCCACAAGAGGTGTTTTTTTTTTCCTTCGGATGAACCCTTCTTGAATATTGAAAACAGTGCACTAGCTTATCAACGACCACAGGGTACATCAGATAAAGCATTGCTTGAACATATTTCTAACCTAATGCGGATCTAACCTATGGCATACAACAAGCTGCAGAGAATCTTATTTCCATTGTCAAATTATAGCCACGTTTCCACCCACCTGTAAAACTCCTTATTAAGATTTAATGTATTTGAACTTTCAAAACTGTTATATTTATTGGGAAATTACTTGTAAAATATTTAATTATGAACTAATTATTTCCAAATGAAACATTCACTTCTTAATTCTATTTTGTGTAATTTACACAGGCCAAAAAATTGTAAAATAAACGACTACAAATCGTAACTGTTTGGCTATGAAGGGAAACGTTCCATTTGTGATTTATTGTAACTCAACAAAACACACCATACTGTGAATACAGATTTTCTTTGATCCACGTGACTGATAGCATGATTGTAACAACTTATAGTGTGCATCTCTACAAGGACCGTGAAATATTAGTGTTGTTGTTATTGTTGTTGTAGGAATTAACGCCATTTTAAAGCACAAAGGTGAACACTTTAGAGCACTCGGTTATTTGTTTTTCTGTAGTGTTGTCATATCATTAGAGATGTTGTAAATCGCTTAGAGATTCTAAAGATTAGGCGTTATATAAAGTCCTCATTATCATCATCATCATTATTCTTCTTATTTTTATGATTATTTGTCGGACTTGTTTTGCAGCTGGAGAGAGAGAAAGAGAGAGAGAGAGAGATCTGAATCCATGATTATAACACTTTCAGACACACCAACGTACTCTATCTGTCTCTCTGTCTATCTATGTGTATTTATGACTTTAAAAGTTTTTCTATGTTTGCATATTAAAGGGTCATATTGTAAAAAACATATTACATAGCCAACGTTTTGTAAATAACATATTACATAGCCAACGTTTTATAAATAACATATTACATAGCCAACGTTTGTCCATGACGATAGACTATACTTAAAGATGATAATTATTTGTAAACAACACGTGTATTTGGAATTGTAAACAACACGTGTATTTGGATTTGTAAACAACACGTGTATTTGGATCTGATTTAAAACATTGTATACCTGATCTGTATCAGGTAGTTATGTAAAATTTAACTAAACATATCTGACTGCACGCAACCGACAACCCTATCCTTTTATTGTGTGTTAGGTTTGTACATTTGACAATTAATTTAATCTAAAGTGAGCTTTACAATGCTTGTGTTATACATTGGGACATTTTGTGGGACCCTGGGACATTTTGTTGGACCCAGGCAAGTTAAACCTGTATAAAGTAAAGCCAAGATTATCTCTGATTTCCTAGTACTTTTTAGCACAAAGCAGTTAATGCGAATTGGGTGTATGGCTGAATATTATAGGAAATTTGTTCTCAGATGTTTCTGTAAATGATTAATCCCAGAATAATGTGTTGAGTAATAAATCCAAGCATTATGTTTGGTTGAAAATTATCAGGCTTTTGATAAATGAAATGCCAGGCATTAGTATGCAACCGTGTTTCATCTTTAGATTTCATTCACACTTTTAAAATGTTTTTAATACTGGTGATGTTTGGGCTGGTTGTGTACTGATTCAAAAATACCAAAATTGTTTGAATCATCCTGTGTATTTGTTTCTTAACAATACAGTTAAACAATTTTAAATATTTAGTTAAGCTTCTCTGATTATTTTATTCAGTGATCACAACCATTTTACGTTCATGAACAAAATGAAATAAAAAAGTGAAGGATTCCCAATGTGGAGTTTCATGAGGCGGTAATACAACACTGACATTAGGATCATCACTGCTAAAGAGAATCTGATTGCAGCTGCACTCTCACGTGTATAGATGTACTATATTGTTTTATTTTGCACCTTTGCTCTTATTTTCTATCTTTTTTAAGTATGCTGCTATGCCATTTTAATAATATTTCTATCTGATTAAAAGTAAAAGAATTATATTGTATAATATTTTATTTTCTTTATCAAAGGAGGTCTTACTTATGTCTATTTTGTGTGTTTATGGATTGTATATTATTGTAGATCTTAATAATCGTTTTGTAAATACGATATTACATAGCTATCTGTTGTCAATTATTGTAGACCTTACTTAAAGTGTTTGATCATGTTGTCAACAATATATTACATAGCTAACTCTTGTCGATGATTATCTAGCATTCTTGAAGATTTTGATCATTTTGTAAACAATATATTCTCAGCTCGCTTACTTAAATATGCTGATCATTTGCAAGTAACATGTGTATTCGGATCTTAGTTCAGAGAATTGGTTGTTCCCTTGAATAAATTATGGACACCCTGATATGTGTCAGGTACGTTCTTAAATTTAAGTATACAAACCTGACCATGTTTACGAATTTTGTTTAATAAAGACTAAAATCCCATGCCTCTTATTGTCTCTTATGTTTGTATGAAAGGGTTTAAGTCAACGCAATGATTTCTTTCATCGTCATATCAGCCATTGTATGAATCAGTTTTCGTTGTGTTCTGTTATAGTGTTAATACTATATATGATTGATTCTTAAATACTGATTTCGCTCATTGTCAGTGAGGCAATTATATCATATACAAACAGACTGAGGTTTGGTTACCACAACCTGATGATAATAGTCTTGATAAAAAGGCAAAGGATCTCGGTAGAAGAATAATTGGTAAATTTACTCAAGGCGGATCATATGATCACAAACGGTATTATGCACGACAAATTCAAGATGACGCTGAATACGATTTTATAATCGCATATGCAACAGCGATAAATATACTTGTCAGTCGAGAAAATGCTTTCTTGTCTGACAGAACACGATTTGGTATAATTGCTAGTTACATCGATGGCGAATCTCCTCATTATAAAAATCACAGATTATCTATACTGGCTTATGTTTCTATAAACCTGCTATCGATGATAAATAGATTTCCTGACACCATAGTTAGAGTCGCCACGGATGCATTATATATTGATAGCAAGTATATAGAAGCAGTGGCTCGTTTTACAAATTCTGATGCCCCTTGTTGACCTTGGTGACTAAAATAGGAAATATTACAAGATTATTCTGACTACGCAAACTTTACGGTTGAAGATTATTACCTATAAAATAACAATGGATCAGAATCATCGAGGGCACCGTCGTTATCCGATCCAATATGTAGATATTAGACCGTTTACTTGAACGGGTGTGGCGGTTTTGGTAAGACAACTCGTGTTATCTTTAATTATTTCGGGAGAAGTCAGATATAATTATCTTAACACATGCACACCGACTTGCCAGAGAGATGAAACAACGAGGAGTTAATTCTTGCACCTATCACAGTTTCTTTCGGTATAATAGTGACGCATGGAGTCCTCAATGAATACATGAGAAATATATTCCAAAGATCATTATTTGGGATGAGATATGCACAGTGTCGCTTGATATATTAATATTAATTATATTACTTGGAATCTTCTTTCTTATGACCATCCTGAGATCAAGTTCCCTCCATACGCTTTTTACAGAAGCACATATTTTGGTTGACTGTCTGCTGATATCAGGCTAATGTGGTCGACCCATCAAAACTGTCAAAACTGTCCTTTCATCATCATAGAGTGAAGGATTGAACTGCTAGCCGGAGTGAGAACCTCAGTGACTGGGACTTTATTCTCGCCAGTTTGCTGTTAATGAAGCTCAAAGTGAATGTAGTGTAGCTTGAATGCGATGTTTGCAAAGAAAAACGGATATTTATTGTCGTGTACTGGCCAAATTAACTTGTATTCATGACTCTGAAATAAATGGATAGATTTATGACTATTAGTTAGAATATTCAAACTGTTGTTATATTGCCTTTTAGTAATAAAGCCGTAATATAATAACATATCTACGCTTTTATTTTTCCCCAGTTTGTGCTATATCCGGGTGGGGCATATTGTATTTACAGTTTCTGAACGAAATACTTGTTTACACGTCTGGAAAGGAGGTAATAATGTGTACTGTTGAAAATGTTTGATGTATATATTAATAATTTCTGCGACTTTTAATGCCTCTCTATCACTTTCTAAGAACGACCCGAACAAGGCTTGCTGAGAGAAAAGAGGGGCAAACGTATTATGTCGACTCTATCATGATACCAAAGTTGAATTTGGAATCACTGACAAGCAACGAAGTTATGCAAGAATGTGATACAATAGAGCTCGATCGCCCACTTGATTTCATAATGATAATTTGTCTTATCGGCTTAAACAGAACAGCGATGAATCGAGTCATACGACAAAACTCAAAAAGGTTATAAATGGTTCTTTCATTTGTATAAAGTAAGAAGGTTGGTTGCTGTGTTACTAAGTACGAATGTTGTTACAGAGTAAGAGCACTTTTTACGTTCTAAGATTAAAAAAGAAGACTGGTTACGTTGTTACAAAGTATAAAAACCGATTGAGTTTTAACAATGTATGAATTCTAATTATATTGTTGCAAAGTAATAATACAGATTGAGTTTTCACAAAGTATGATGACAGACTGAGTTTTAATGAAGTACCATTGGATGAGTTTTCATAAAAAAAAGAATACTGGTTTAGTTTTAACAAAGTAAAATGACTGAATGTGTTGTTACAAATTAAAAAGACTGGTTGAGTTTTAACAACGTAAGACGACTACTTACGTTGTTACAAAGTATGAAGACTGGTTGCTGTGTTACTAAGTACGAACACTGTTACAACGTAAGAGCACATTTTACGTTCTAAGATTAAATAATAAGACCGGTTACGTTATTACAAAGTATGAAGACTAGTTGAGTTTTAATAGGGTATGAATTTTAATTGCATTGTTACAAAGTAAGAAGAGTGGTTGTTTTAACTGCGTAAAATGACCGAATGCGTTCTTATGAAGGAAGAAGACTCGTTGAGTTTTAGCACAGTAAGAAGACTGGTTTAGTTTTAAGAACGTACGAAGACTGGTTGAGTTTTAGCAAAGTAAGAAGACTGGTTCAGTTTTTACAAAATAAGAATACTGGTTCAGTTTTAAGAACGTAAGAAGAATGTAGTCATAAGAAAATGTGTGTAAGATTAGCAAGGGGAGGTAATTATACAATTACAGCATCCATTTGTTGCTCTGTTCCCATTATTAGCCTTGCGACAAATTGCATGATATTAATATTCCGACAAAACGTTACATATGTAGCATCTATGATTTTTAATTCATTACCCTTATCTAAAAATAAGTATATGACTTGTTATGAATAACCTTTCTCTTAATGAAATGTATATGCTAAATATATAAGACAATGTTGTAATATGTTTGATTTCCTAAGGAATTCTTTTAAATTCGTCCCTTCATTCAGAAAAATGTAAATAAAGTGACTACGTTATATTATCTGATCATATTAGAAACATTATTAATACATTTGAAACCTGACAGTTTATGGTCAGTGCAATTAAATAATTGGCATGATGCCTAGTCGTGAGTATTAATTTGTACACATATAAAATAATGACTCACTTGAAAACGAATATATGCTAGCGTAAATGTCAAGAAGATTAACATCCTTCGATAAATATATTCTACCCATAGTTCATGCTTTAACTAATCATATGTGTCTTGTAAATTTGTATAAATTGGGCCGATGCTTTATTTTCAAGAGAAATGTCATAGAATGAACTACCCACCCCCATATCAAACTCATTTGTATTTTGCTCATTTCTAATTTATCTACTACTAGTACTAGAGACGTTTAAAGCAACATAATTACTTCCTGAACAAGAACGAGGGTATATCAACTAAGTCTTAAGTACACAAGCCTGCAACACATTGTCCTCATTGAAAACTTTTTCAACAACTGACTTGAGCAAATCTCGTATCATTCTATGAAAGACAAAAAGAATGAGAGATAACAGACCGAGAACATGCAAATTATGTAAGAACACCCATGGGTTTGCGTTAACTCCGTGAGCGGTTTTGGATCTGTTTAACTCTTTTATCTCCAGTAATATTAACACATTGGAAAAGAGATGTTTAGTCAATTTTTCAGACCATAGTTTTAATATTGTACATGAAAAGATAACTAAAAGAACTGCAGCGTATGTACCCTTGATTAAAGAACACATTTCATGACCCTACGTTTTCAATAGCGACAACAATAAACATGCTTTTTCAATTCATCTGAACTCTCAAATTTTGAAGTATTATCGACAGATGTTAGCTATTTAAACGTTCGCTTGTGCACATGTACAATGTCCCCGGCTGATGAGTTTCATACTTTAAGCTGACAAACGTCAACAAGTGAAGGAGAGCAAGCGAGTGATTGATGTTTGGGTTTTCTACGTTTCACTGTATTTTGTCAAAAATATTAGATCCAATCACCTCACCTGTTTAAAACACCTGTAATAAAGTAATTTATCATCATTTATCTTATAGTCTCTTCATTAAAATCTACAAATGCCTGAATACATTATTGGTCTTTATTATTCCATTCAAGTCACAGTTAGTAAGAAATTAATATAGTAAAGTCATGCTTCGGTTGAATAAAACTGTTTAAATAAAATGTTTCTCCTACAGACAATGGCAATAAACATCGAAAATGAAGAATGTAGTAGGTACGAAAATCAAACTGAAGTAGAGGTTCAACAGTAAATACTTAGAAACTTGCAATTAAACAAACATATTTCTTGTCTAAACCAGACAGAACAATACTTCCAATATTGCTCTGAACTGAGTCGTTTATTAATATATTTGCTTGTTTTTAAATACGAGAGAGAGAGAGAGAGAGAGAGAGAGAGAGAGAGGGAGAGAGAGAGAGAGATTCATGTAGACCACACAGTCACCGCTAGGTACTAGGTCACCTTTCACGTGTCCCACTGCATGCTTAAGGCCTCTTTGACATCGTCTTCCGGACACACTTATGCAACACTCGATTAGACTTTCCTAATATTTTGGCACAATCTGTGCTACAGTATTTCTGCAAGAAATATACTTTACCAAATCTAAATCTGTCATATGTGAACATTATAATTTTAAAGTGTTTCACTTATTTACTAAAAGAAACCGAAATCACGCATTCTATCAATAATCAGTTCCATGGAGAACAATAGAAGAGATGTTTTGTAACACTGGAAACTCCTCGCACATCTCCAATGTTAGAAAGCTGAAGAAAATATAAATCATATATATGTTTACAAAAAATAGTTAAACAAAACATAATAATAGGGTGATGAATACGCTTCCTAGCGTAAGGTTACAGTTAGATAGTTATAAGATATGGTGGAAAAACTTCAAATGCATACACATCCTGGGACTTCACCTTATCAGCCTTGGGGATCTATCCCACTGGCAGCCCACTTCTTGTTTATGCTACTCTAAACAATATTAAACGATATTTTTGAATCCGCCTATGAATAACTGTACGTTTTGTTTCTTTGACATTCACTCGCCTTCCCGAAGAAAATACATGATATAACAATTACAACATTTCTGAAGCATAAACTTTTAATACACCCTGCCAGTTAGATTAAATCTCTTCTCTGCTTTCAAATCGCTTTGGACAAGCAAACGACATTATTTAATCATGCTTATAATGATAACTATTCCAAATGACTGTAGTTTTCGATAATAGAAGTTTTTCTTTTGTTCACGACATAACTGGATTTTAATGAAAACGGGACGACGTATATTATGCTTGATGCTTGCATTGTATAACGATGCTAATTGTTTGAATAGAAGCAATATCACCATTGCACTACATCAGTAGCTGGGCCTCCTATTTTGTTGAGTATATCTACGCCTTATTAATAGCAACAATGACGATTTCTATAACACTCGGGGTGAACGGTAAGGTTGCATCTTTTGACAAATTTTGTTGAGGATCCGTTTGGAAAAAAATAAATGTTGGTTTTTACACATATTGGACTGTGGAATTACCCCTGCTTTAGTTATATTTGAACATGTTTTAATGTAAGGGGCTGTTTCTACAATGTACTTCGAATTCTTACAAAATATCAATTGATCAGATAAGCTCATTCACTTATATTAAACAATAACCTCTTTAAATTGCCTAATTACGACGAAGAGTCAAGAGAATACTCTTTGACAGAAGTAACTTGAAGGTCATTCATATTCCGAATATACTGGCTGCTTTTCTAACAAAATTTTGATAACTCTATCCAGTGCAACGGTATTATACAAGGATGTACCTTGAAGTACTTCTAACAAGTGTATTTAATTGTTGTAAATTTGGCACATGATAGAGACAAATGGAGGAAACTGGTCAGATGTACAGCAGCACAGATCATCAACGTCCATACTAGGCCAGGAGACTGATGAAGATGAAGTTCAATACAGACCTGTCTGTCCATCCATCCACACATACGCCATGTAGAAATCCTAATCAGTTTCAATTATGTTGAATCGTGCATTATTTGAAATAATTCTATTTTCTTAAGAACAATCGTAAATGTGCCGATTAAAGTAATTAAGGCCATTTTTCAGCACACAATAGGCTATGCATGGTGGTCAGTATAAATGGTGGAGGAAGAACCACGGAAAGCCCCCATAAAGGACCATCGACCCACGAGAATCTACTGGCAACCCTTCTCACATACCTACATTGGCCGAATCTGCAACTCGAACCCGCGCACACAGAGGTGAGATGGCAGTGATCCGTAACGGAGAGGGCTTTAGACCACTCGGCCACTCGGAGACTAGAAGACTAGTGCGTCTATTGCGTAGTAACCAGTGCGTCATATTGAATTGTGGCGATATTTACTCTATTTGACATAACAGGTTTTGTAAACAGCAGAAACATAAATTTTTCGCACTGATTTTGGGAACTGTTGTAGATATTATATTAAGGTTAGCATGTGTTTATTTGAGCATCGTCTCATATTGGGGCAAAGGAGGTAAATGGCAAATATCGAACCAGTTCACATCCTCAAAAAGTTGTAACGTGACTAGAATTTGTGTCAACACTATACAATCGTCCTTATTTTAACAAGAAGTAATGTCAACACTCTGCAACCTTCTTTTTACATTAAGCAGCAGAGAGTGAGAATCAGACAACATTTTAGAGGCGTCCATTTGGTAAACTATGGTCTCCTACGAAACTGAAAAATAACATAAAAAAGCAGAACATAAGCCTCTATCTAAACGAGAGTTTTTCTCCGAAATATTTTCCAAGAGTATCTCTTGGGGGTTATTATTACACGCTTGATTGTTTGATTTTTCCTGCAACGAATTAAGTCATTTTCTCAAGCGAATATGTTATCAAGACCGATTCATTATCTTGATCTTGGGTCATGTAAATTTATGGGTATAAATCCATGTGGGGTCTACTAAGTATGACTAAATACTTTTCTAAAGTGATTTATATCCATATCTATACTACACCAGGTCTGATGAATGTATTTAAGTGTGTGAGTATCAACTCCATTAACCACAGCAAGAATAGTACAGTTATCTCTGATCACTTTAGGGGTTTGTGTATAACGCTGGGTTACATAAATCAGATCTGTGTTTTCATGTCTTCCTCTGGAGAATATCAGCGCATAATTTGATTGTTTATCCTACATTGTATCATTGTACACGACTAAATTATTAATACTTCCATCAAGGTCATCAACACTCTTTACTTCATTGATATCATTGATACAATGAATAATATCATAACCATCTTCGTTTATCGTCTTTGTATTTCATTAAAATCTTTTGACACATCATAACACCTCGGATCATCTACAGATGGTGCCACTAAATACAACCTGCCCCATTTTAACCTTCTCATTATCAGATTAAGTAGCGTTAGTGTTTAACCACTCCCAGATGGTCCAATTATTATCATTATGATGGAATTTGGTAACGTAGCAATATGCTAAACAGAAACTCGCGTTCATGTTGCTGAAAAATCAATTAGAGTCTTGTTATTATAAATATGTTTTTTTTTTATGGTTTAACGCCATTTTTCAGTACAATATAGTCTATACATGGCGGCCAGTATTAATGGTGGAGGAAGAACCCGGAAAGAACCACCGACCCACGAGAAGCTACTGACAAGCTTTCTCACATAACTACATTTGCCGAATCTTAGACTCAAACACACGCAGACAGATGTGAGATGGCAGTGGTCCGTAACGGACAGCGCTTTAGACCACTCGGCCACTCGGCCACTCGGGGCCCCTATATTATAAAGATATTGTGGGTCTATAATGTGTTAAATGAAAGAGGCGTACTAGCAAAAACGACTTCAGTACAATTAAGTCACAAAACAACAGATCAGCAGTTGCCGATAAATGTGCACAATATGTGAATTTATTTCTGCAAAATCAGCTGACGATGTTTTTTTAAAAACGATGAGGTGATATTGGTGCAAACTTGACAAAATTACCAAGGACTCCATGGGTTAAATACCCAGGATGAAAACATCTTCAAGAATACAATTACTGCGGCCCTGAAACCAGACATGATATAAGACTTGAAAGCCAAAACCAGGTGAATGTCCTATAAATGAAACTGATCGAGCTTGTCAGGCTTATGATGTATCTTATAAAAGTAACAATCTACAGCATAGGCATCTCGCAGATGTAAAATTGACTCACGCGTTAAATTATATTACTAATAAATCCCTTAAGGAAAAATTAGAAAGTTAGTTAACAAAAGCTGCGATGAAGGGTAAACTTGTATTAGGGGCTGGTAAGTAATATTATGGAATCAATCTATTATTCCCCAAGAGGATACAGAAGAGGTAACGCAGCTAATTATAAACTCTCCGAAGCAGCAAAGGTCACACGTTCTACTGCTAAAGACTAGTTACCAACACAGGCAATATGGCAAATGTATTTACCACCGCCTACAGGAATCGAATATGCACATTTGGATGTCGATGCTCCAAATGAAGATCATCTTACTGATATTTTATTCTTACCACATGATACTGTCAAAAGACGGACATACAAAATCGCGTTAACTGTAGTTGATGTTGGGAGTAGATACCAGGAAGTAGAGGCATTATATAAAAAGTCATTATCATAAGTTGTTTTCTGCCTTGGAACGAATGTATCAGCGAGGACCATTACAATGGCCAAATCTAGTTGAGCATGGCAAGGAATTTCAGGGTGTAGTATCATCGCTGATGAAGCAACATAACGTAAACATCAGAGGAGAACATGCCGCAATACACCGTGATCAGGCAAGTGTTGAACGATTTAATCGAACACTTACAGAGCGGTTATTTGGATATCAAGACGCGAAGGAATTTATTCAAAACAAGAGATCTCGTGAACGGATTGTAATATTACGAAGTGTGGAGTGTTATACCACACAAAATATCTAACATAACAAGATCCATGGGTAGACCCCGCAATATACAGATTAGATGCAACTGCTCTTCAGCGTCGATTTACACCTTAACAGTTGCAAGTGATACCATAGGATACACAATTACCAATGCGATCACTTTATTAGTACCTCTGCGTCTATTACACTCAAGACAGGTCAGCATCGTATTTTCACGTGTATGACCAAAACTGATATCCTTCCTATCTACTGTAAACTGTAGTGGGCTTTTGTCTTTAGGCCAGGACCATACCATTGTACAATTACAGCTCGCACAGTGATTATTCTACTGTTGTTTCAGCATCAGTATAAATTCAACATCAATAGTAAAGTCACGATTATTTGTTTTGTCACTTTCTTTATAACCAGTGAATTTGTTTCTTAGTATATCTTCGCTGACAATTTCATTGATGGTGTTGTCATTAGAATTTAAAAAACTCTCCGAAGTTGACTTATTTTTCTATCTCGTGACACTGCGAGTTAACCTACATTTGACCACACGATACGATCAAAGACGATCCAAACAATAGTATCAGAAATGGTTAACCCCTGAGATGAGTGTATCGTCAATGCGTATTCAAGCGTGCAGGGAGATGTGACTGCGCGCAATGCATTTTCGAAAACATCAATATCGACTTAATATCATTTAATACTAGATTCTGTTTTTTTTTTTTGCTTGCCCAGGAATTTCAACTTCAATGTTCTTTCTTCTTGTATAGACTAGTCTATAACATCACGGCACAGGCAGCGCTGGAAACGTTTCTTTATGTAATTGAATCAACCGCTGTTGAAGCGTGTATCTGACTATCTTTCTACTTGCCACTATTAAATCGTTTGGTCTCCACGCTTTCCAAAAAATGATTCAGGGAGGTTCTGAAATTATTTTATCTGACTGTAATCTGATTAATTTCTTAACCTCCCTTAATTCTGGATCGAAGGCTCCATGATATTCAGTTATCTCCTTATAATAATCTACAAATTGCTTGAGCCAATCATGCGGAGACAAACAAACACATGGCGGTTTTTGACCATGATCGCCACACATTATCACGGCTGTATTTTGCAATAACAACCAATCAAGAAACATTTTTAAAAATCAAGTGACACTGTGCATATCTCATCCCAAATAATAATCTTTGGAATATATTTCTCATGTATTCATTGAGGAGTCCATGCGGCACCCTTATACCGAAAGAAACTGTGATAGGTGCAAGAATTAACTCCTCGTTGTTTCATCTCTCTGGCAAGTCGGTGTGTAGGTATTAAGATAATTATATCTCACTTCTCCCGAAATAATTCGATAACACGAGTCTTCTTACCAAAACCGCCACACCCTTTCAAGTAAATGGTCTTATAAATACATATTGGATCGGATAACGAAGGTGCCCTCGATAATTCTGATGCATTGTCATTTTGTAGGTAAGAATCTTCAACCGTTACGTTTGCGGATTCAGAATAATCTTGTAACATTTCATGTTTTATTCTCTAAGATCCGCAAGGGGCATCAGAATTTGTAAAACGAGCCACTGCTTCTATATATTTGCTATCTATATATAATGAATCCGTGGAAACTCTAACTATGGTGTCAGGAAATCTATTTATCATCGATAGCAGGTTTATAGAAACATAAGCCAGTATAGATGATCTGTGATTTTTATAATGAAGAGTTTCGCCATCGATGTAACTAACAATTATACCAAATCGTGTTCTGTAAGACAAGAAAGCATTTTCTCGACTGACAAGTATATTTGTCGCTGTTGCATATGCGATTATAAAATCGTATTCAGCGTCATCTTGAATTTGTCGCGGATAATACCGTTTGTGATGACATGCTCCGCCTTGAGTAAATTTACCAATTATTCTTCTACCGAGATCCTTTGCCTTTTTATCAAGATTATCATCATCAGGTTGTGGTAACCAAACCTCAGTCTGTTTGTATATGATATAATTGCCTCACCGACAATGAGCGAAATCAGTATTTAACAATCAATAATATATCGTAATAATACTGTTGGTGCCCAGTATATTTTAGATAAATGTCTACCAAACCAAACATTACAAATCGGATGGAGTCCTTTAGCAAACTCGAATAATATTACACGAGCGAATCCAATTAGATCAAAATCGTTTAATGGTCCATTTATCACAACTCGTGTCATCTCGTGCATGGGATGTCCAAATCTGTTAAAATAAACAACACACTCTCCATACCCAAGATAACTTCCTGGATGACACGCGACCATATTAACCGAAATAACATCTTTAGAATTATATTTTGTATTCCATAATCCGAAGTGTCCTTATTCACATCAACTAGCTTGAACATCCACGAGAAATTCAACTCGTGTTAGCTTCCACAGATTTCTCTCTCTCTCTGGCAAATTGAGCTGCTACTGACTGGACTGTAAACAATTGCTCAGTAGTATCCTTAAAAAATTTCTCAGCGAATTTTCTCACTTTTTCATGAAGAGATTATATGCGATATATTTTACAGTTAGGTCTTACAAATTGATCAAAGTTACTTTCCTCGTCTTCAAAACTTTGAAATAACCACACTGATACAGAATCGTTTTTACTTAACTCGTAAATATAATCGCACATGTTCCGCCCAGAGTTCTCCTACAGTTCGATCTCGTGGAAATAATGTTACTGCGTTAATCATGGAGTGATCATTATAATCGATGATATTTATTGGAACTCCTTTTTGATTTATATATTGTTTCCTATACTACATCCCCTGGTATTGATTTTACAGTTATTGGGAATCTTCTTGTTTCTAACTCGGATACATCGTGTACACTAGCATCCTTAACCGATTCAGCCTGCTCGTTTATTTTTTTTTTTTTGCGTCTTCTATTTGTCAGACCGTTTCCACGCATTGCATTTGTAAAATGTTCTGTTACTCGCTCAGCAACACAATGTAAACTCCAAACATTCATCGGTTTGAGATAACCAATACTTGCATTTCATTTACCGGATAAATTCCATCAATAACCTTGGTCACAGGATACGACCGCTCATCATTAAATTTATCAATATAGGTCAATATTCCTGGTCTGGAACTTTGATACTTATTGACATTTGATTTTACTAGCGATGACAGGTTCGTATTTACCACGAATAATTCAATGTGCTCGTACTACCAGTATAATGAATTTCACTCTGTCAAAATACTTTTGCTTTTCGAGCTACCCGATTATACTCGTTTGTCGTTCATCGTAGCATCAACATTACCACTCGTTCGAAATGTTGACCAGTTGTGAGATTCGCCATCCTTCTTAAATTCGTTTGTAGTATCATTTATTATATCCATGACGTTTTTATCCCTCGCTATAGTTTTGTATTGTTAAGTCGACAGAGATTGTATCGAAATTAAATTTCAAAATTTTCCAAGGTTTGATTTTTTATAAGCTCTCAAGCACTTCATTACTATAATTAAGACGAGTATTTGAATTAAAAATATATTATATAACCCTACAGGGGAAAAGGAGCCATGGCAGTCCCAAAACGACCTGGCGACGAACCGTGGAGTGAGAACTTAAGATAGGTAACCCCTCCCTGCAGATCGCCCCCGCAACAGCAGCCGATAGACCAAAATGGTGCTGATGCTATATTTATTTACTCATTGAGCCTGCTAGAATGTCATGAGGCAATCAAAGGGTACATATGACAAATGTGCCCTCCTTAGAATTAAGGTTTACTATATATGTATGTACTCAGTGAGCCAACTAGAATGTCATAAGGCAATATAGGGGTTCCAATGGTAAATGTGTATATTATTGTGCGTAATTGTACTGTGTCATCATTAAAAAGCACGCCTTTTTGAGCCTGCTAGACTGTTGTTTGACAGGCTAGGGGATCCCATAGTGGGTTGTGCTTCGTGTTGCCCCTGAGACTAGGTTATTATACGGAAACGTAAGGTTTCATATGTGGTTGTGTTGTCCTGTATATATGACCTCTGGACTTTCCAAGTTGTCATTGGGCAACATAGGAGTTCACATTGGGTCATTTATGTATATGACACTTAATTTTACCTTACTTTCAATAGCTTACATAAGAATAGAATTATGAAAGTTTCGAATACAAAAATAATCTAAGCCCTGCTAAGATGTCATAAGGCAACTTAAGAGGAGTGTAGATTGTGCTGTCAAATATTTTTTTTTATTTAAAGATATATTTATTATATAATGAACTATGCAACTATAAAAGATGTAATTTCTGATATTACAAGTTCGAAAAATTAACACATACAATATTCCGATAAACTAAATTGTGACAACATTCTTTCTGATTTTGAGTATTTACAAGCTTAAATTAGGTAGCAGCAGAAGGGGTGACTTTGAATATGCGTCAAATGTAAACAATCACGTGTGTAATAACAAAACCCCACGAGAGAATCTTTGAGAATACCTAGGAGAAAAACTCTCGGTTATATAAAGGCTTTGGGTCTGCTTTTTGACGTTAGTTTTTCAGGTTCGTAGGAGACCTTAATTTACCAAATAGACGCCTCTAAAATGTTTTCTGATTAGCCCTCTCTGCTGCTCATTAATAAGTTTTTGATTTGGGGGTATTTGAAGTTACAAAATCTGATGTATTAGTTAATTCGATTGAAAGTGTCACTTAAGTTATGAGGCGAGTAACATAGCGCCGTGTGTGTAAATCAAACATTAGTATTGATCGTAGGAAAATGGTCGCCAAAATATAGTAGCGAAGACATTTGTGGCACGTATGTAATATTTCCTTATTCGTACAATTGCTATTGTAGTTAGTGTCTGAGAGAGAGAGAGAGAGAGAGAGAGAGAGAGAGAGAGAGAGAGAGAGAGAGAGAGAGAGAGAGAGATGTAGCTGAAACCATTGCACAACAATTGAAACGATCGCTAAATATATCATAACTTATTGTAAACAATTTTGTAAATATTAAAATTGACAAGGTAACAGTGTAAATAAATAAGTTTTTATATCTTATAAACAATAGTAGTTATAGGGGTAATTCAGAGTCTATGGAAATCCCAGGTCAAAAAGGCTCTGGTACTCTTTAGTGTCTAAGAGAAATTTAACATGGGGCAAAACTTTAGGATTATATAGTGTTAATGCAAGTTCCTGTCAAAAAGGTATCCCGACACTATGGGGTCTAGGGGAATTTAACATGGGTGGGTATGTATTGGGAAAATAGGAATTTAACATGGGAATGGCACCTAGGGAGTTGAACATGGGTGACGTCACGATGTTTAAAGGGTTAGATCTATTTATAAGGTGAAATGCATTGATATGTACAAAGGTTGAGAGGGGGAAATATGGACGTTAAGAAACAAACAAATACACATTCCAACAAAGAAGTGGAAACATACAGAAAAGTTAACATGAATGCTCTAAAGAAAGACTCATATATATATATATATATATATATATATATATATATATATATATATATATATATATATATATATATATATATATATATATATATATATATATATATATATATATATATATATAATACAAATTCAAAAAATAAAAGTACATTTATTCAATTATATACATGGGTTCTCTGGCCTATGCTTTGATATCAGCACTATCCATTTAAAACAGAGATTTGGACATGCAACAAACCTGATTACGAGTTATTTAGATCTTGGTTCTGGTAAACTACTTTTTAAAATTAAAGTTCAAGCTTTTCTAAACTTCACATTATATACAACGTAAATACATTAAATGCTCATTTATAAGGAAAAGCTAAAACAAAACAATTAACAAGCAATCAAATAATACTTTCTTCACTGCACTTGTGCTTCTCTTAATATTGTTAAGCCAAGTTACAAGATACCTTTGAACTTATGTGTTTTTTGAGGCAAGTGGATGGTGAAATCAATTTGCGCAAAGAAGAACTTATTTTGTCCAAATATTACATGTGAATAAGACTTCCAGGTGGAAGCACACCTCCTATCAAACAAGATGGATGAAAATTGTAGTTAGCTGTACTCCAGCTTTAATAGTCCTGGAAACTATGATAAGCTGAATTTGTTAGCAATTTAGCGTTGCATCCACAATGCATTATAAAACTGAAACCCATATTGATGAGATAAGAGAAATAGTTAACCTTGTATTTTATCCCTCCACGTTGGTTGGGTGCATATTTAAGGGTCTCCAATATAGCCTCTTCAATTTCAATTTCTTTCGCATTGCCATTATTCTTCTAGCAAGCTTCTGCAAGAGTAACACAATATTTTAAAATAAGTTTCACAACAAAGAATGCATTGCAGTTTTCTAAATGCCAACAAGAATCAATGGAGTATTTATAAAATATGTACTTTGAAATGTGGTCACATGTTCTTTCATATAGATGTAATTGCAGAATGCGTGAAGAAATATGTAGTACCTTATCCATTCATGGAAGTCATAGTTACTGATCAAATCTCGGCATATCACAAGGTCTTTAAGTGCATTTTTATACCTTTACGTCCTTTTAGACTATACTCTGACCAGTCATTTTGTTCGTAGCCGTTTCATCATAATGCGGACACTATCCCTCATATTACACCCACCTAAGGAGCTCAAGTATATCTGATAATAATAATAATAATAATAATAATAATAATAATAATAATAATAATGTGACAAAATATGCTTTAATTTAGTTTTTGCCATGATTTTGCGTGCAAATTTGTTTGCTCTAACTTGAAACAATTTGACCACATCAAGTATGCAACACAATTTACTAACAGCAATTATAAAACAAATTAACCACCGTGAATCATCTAACTTCATAAATGACATTTACTCTAAGATTTAATTAAAATTGCCAAAAATATGTAATGGCGTATATGTAGTAAAACACCTGCAAATGTTCATCTTTATACATGTTTTGACCTACAGCCATACAATTTAACGGTGCCAAAAAGATATTTTCCCACATAACCAAAACACAACCGTATAGCAACGTTGTGAAAACGTTGTGTGTTAGCAGATCAAGTGTAGTCATCGTCTTCTTCCCATGGAGGTACAACATATGCCATACTAATGGTCACGTAACCATCGGTAATGTCAAATATTTCTCTTATCGTCTGCATGTTTTCAATAGCCCTCAAATGGTTGGAAGGAGTTAATTCTGCAGATGTGCTAAACCCGAGACATACAGGGGAGTTCAAACTCTCGTCATAGATAGATAGGATAAAACAACCTTAATCTTTGACTTGGCACTGACGTTTGATTTCCTCTATAACAAAAATCTGGTTTCCAATAGAAACTTATAACAATTTCGCGAGGAACTCACGTAAACCTTGGATTTCGTCTGGGAACACCCATACACACACCCGTTTAGCTTAGACAATCAGGGTTAACTTTCCCTAACCGAAAAAATTGTAACACTCCAATTGAAGTTAGAATAATTCTCTCAAGTCCATCTATATTAATAACTATTATGGAAAATATAATGATATGACACCTATTTAGAAAAGCCCGATATCTCCCCAAATTTGTCTCTGGCTTGTCTCGTCACTGTAATTACCTATTCTTTAGCCTACATTGATTTATATGTCAGACCGTTATCCAAGCGCGTCAAAACTAACATCCAATCACACTCAAAACAGAATATTAAATACTTCGCAGGCAGGCATTTTTTGCGAGTCTACCCCATCCCGTACATCACTCTTAAGTGGTACACGGCAAGATGTACAGTGAGTATTACACCATCCAAGGCTTAGAGAGGTGCAGTTCCAATGTGAAGTCATGTGTGAATGGAACAGCTTTCAGATGAATGATTTTAAAACTAGAGCGATTCTGATAAACAAAGATAAGTTATCATTACCATTCTTTACCTCAAACAGTAAGTATCAGAAACACCAATATTAAATTTATAAGGGGCCCCGAGTGGCCGAGTGGTCTAAAGCGCTGTCCGTTACGGACCACTGCCATCTTACCTCTGTAGTCGTGTGTTCGAGTCCAAGATTCGGATAATGTAGTTATGTGATAAAGCTTGCCACTAGCTTCTCAAGGGTCGATGGTTCTTTCCGGGGTTTTTCCGGGTTCTTCCTCCACCATTAATGCTGGCCGCCATGTATAGCCTATATTGTGCTGAAAAATGGCGTTAAACTATAAAAAAACAAACAATTAAATTTATATAATCAGTAAGAAATTTAGATGTCACTTTCGACAACAACAACATGTCAAAGGCGCATATCAGGGGCTGAGACGCAGTCAGCTCTAGTCGCAGTTTTCTTTCGGTTAATTCGACTGCAAGGCATCCGTATTAGACACGCATACATAACATACATCTTGTTATCATAAAGTAATGAATCGCCTGTGTTTCATTTATTTTGGTTTCTCTTTTTCTTTTTTCTTCCGCGTATCTGTACAATAATGTGGAAAGAATGGAAGTTGTAGCACGTGCTTGATGACAGCAACATTGTTAAGCAAGACGTTGCGGTAGATCAAAATACATTTTAAAGTTCTCCTAGGCCAAAGGGCGCATTGTGAAAATACTGGAGTTTTGCCCATATCTCAGAAGATCTGTCCAACAGCACCTTTGTCTTCAATGAATAAAACTCAGTCTGTTTCGTATGTTATAGATTTCATTCACAGGCAGCTCGTGCTGGTACGCTTGCTTGCAAATCAGATTCCTGTTTTATTTATTTCGGTTTAATTTGTTATTTTGCGCGCGCGTCTGTAAAGCAAAATGGAAAGAACGAAAGTGGAGGTTCGTGCTTTATGAAAGCAAGATTGTTAAGCAAGACTTTGCGGTGGATGAAAAGACATTTTAAAGTTTTCTTTCTTCCTCGTACAAGAAGGGTGGTTTTCTAGGCAAAAGGGTGCATTGATCTCTTTTAAACTAAAAGTTTATGTAAAAATACTGGACTAACTAGAGTTTTGCCCATACGTCTCAGAAGATCTGTCAAAAAGCACCTTTGTCTTCAAAGAATAAAACTGAATTTGTTTCACATGTTCTAGTTTTCATGCACAGGCAGCTCGTGCTGGTACGTTTGAATGCCTCCAACTGTGTAGGTTCCGTTCACCTATTTAATATAAAAGAAATCACAAATCGCACATGTACTTAGGTGTGCAATATATGAGATGATTTTAAAGCTAAAATCTCCTCGTACACCTCCAGTTCTATAAATCTATAGCAAATATAAGACATACGCATGTTCAAAGTAAATACTTCTCCTCTGAGATTACTTACGCTATAAAAAGCATATTCCTCTGGCTAATACTAATGTCAAAAGTCTTTTGTGTATTTGCTCATATGGGGAACGAAATTGGAATATCAACATTTTTGTATGTATAACGCTCTGTTTTTCAACAGATGAAAAAGAAATGGCTTTTGTCCAACTCGTTTTGAAATGAACCATATCAGTACATCTTATAATATACGTCATGTCATAAATGGGAGTCTACGCTCATGTATCTTTTAATCAGATTTTTTATCATGGCTTGTCAACCGAAAAAGAACGACATATAATAAATCATACGTTCTCTGTTATTTTGTTAAGACAACTACCCCAAAAGAAACCCATGAACACTCTGTAAGTCATCTTTACTAACTATGGTTTCGAGTGTTGGCCAATTCTACACCGTGGCGGATCGATCAGATATTTGAGAGCTTTTGGTCTGCGAATTTTATTGGATACGGCGGCAAGCCACATCATCCAATGAAAATCAATCTGTTCACATTTGGACACTGTTCCTACATGATCGACACAAGGGACAACACAATTGGAATGAATTCCACTGCCGGTCCGTGTTTGTGCAAATACGTCCTTTACTCCAAACGTACATGTAATGGTTCTCACTGGTATTTAGTAATACTTTCGATGTTATATCTCAGGGGATTGTTTTCTGGGGCCAATGTTCCCCCGACGATGACCTATTTCAGAATAATGATAATAACATTATATGAACTTTGTTGAAAGGATGCTCGTAAGATTTTGATTGAGGTAATAAGGTTAATTCCTTATGCAACTGGTGGTTTTTATACTGAACCAATTTCGTTCAAGATATGTCTTAACAGTAATTATACTGTTCATAAATAAACGGTGGTACAAGCGGGAAAAACGACATCAAAGTCTAGACTAAAGCAAACAAATATGAAGTCGTATAGTTTTAAATTCGCCCTTAGATCCCAAATAAAATTCAGAGAAGCGAAAATTTCATGAAAGTTGTATTATCAGTCACTATTGATGGTGAAATTAGTACCGTATTCCTTCAATCTTTACTGACTTAAACTCAAGTCAAATTCCTGTTTTCTTCGCAGCAAAAGGGGCATGGTTGACCTTTGATGTCTTGCTCAACAGCAAAGGGGCGTGGTCGACCTTTTATGTCTGCCTCAACAGCAAAGGGGCGTGGTCGACTTTTGTGTCTTCTTTATTCCAAAAAGGAGCGTGGTCTACCACCTCGGTGGATATGGATGAACTGAATCAAGTGCACGTAATTTTTGACAACTCACTTGCTGCACTGTGAGGATAATAGCACCGTGCACTTTCATTACAGCTAATTAAAATCGTATATGGCATGATGTTGGAAATAAAATATAAAGTTAATTGATACGGGTTTATATAGAAACGATTTAAGAGGTTTATTTGTTTGTTCCTAACTGCTATTTTTAATCACAATGAAATCTATTTCAGTCAATTGAAAGAATGTTTGTCGAGTACCTGCAGAGTGGTCTTTTGACATATTTTTGAACATTGATAGAAATATAAGGTGTTGATTTGTTTTGATATCTTGATAATAGTGCCGAATGCCTATTGATACAGAACTATTGCGATTTTTATATCGAACGATTTGTTTTCTATAACGAAAATAATGTGGGTAAAATACTTTAAATTCTCCTCGTCATTTTAATATTTACATTTGCACAATGAATTATATTTCACTAACTTACTCGCCTCATACACTTCTTTTTTCTATAAAACGTTTCCTAAATCCATGACCAAATTAAGGATACTAAAACAATGTGTGTGTAAGGTGCAAAGTACTGTGCAAATACAGAACGTCTCCATAAATCGTTGAAATCTATAAAGAAACAAATTACATCAGTACATTGATAGACAGATAGATGGATGTGTAGCTTCAGTTGAAATTTATGTTCTAGGTTGTTATGTCTGTACAATGTATGTTGTATGTTCTATCTTGTTATATCTATTTGAATATGCTCTCTGTTGTATGTTGTATATCTATTGGAAGTATGTCTTTTGTTCTAGGTTGTTGTATCTATTGATAGTATGATCTGTACATAGGTTGTTGTAAATATCTGAAGCCTTCTCTCTGTTCAAGGTTGTTACGTCTCTACAAAGTTTGCTCTATTAGCTTCAGTTGAAATTTATGTTCTAGGTTGTTATGTCTGTATAATGTATATTCTCTTTTCTATCTTGTTATGTCTATTTGAATATGCTCTCTGTTTTAGGTTGTATATCTATTTGAAGTAGGCACTTTGATCTAGGTAGTTATATATATTGGAAGTATGATATCTGTTTATAGGTTGTTATATCTGTTTGAAGCATGCTCTATGTTCTGGCTTGGTATGTCTATACGAAGTATGCTCTCTGTTATACATTGTTATATATATATTTCAAGTATAGTCTCTGTTCTAGGTTCTTATATCTATCGAAAGTATGATGTCTGTTCTTTGTTGTTATGTCTGTACGAAGTATGCTGTCTGTTCTTTGTTGTAATGTCTTTTTAAAGTATGCTGTCTGTTTTAGATTACGTCTGTACGACGAAAGCTGTCTGTTCTAAGTTTTGATGTATGTACGAACTATGTTATATATTCTAGGCTGCTATGTGCGTAGTATTATTAATGTCTGTTCTAGGTTGTGTATGTACGAAGGATGCTGTCTGTTCTACGTTTTTAAGTATGTGCGAAGTATTTTATCAGTTGTTATGTCTGTACAAAAGAATGCTGTCTGTTCCACGCTTTTATGTCTGTGAGAAGTATGCTATATGTTTAAAGTTGATGTCTGTATGAAGTATGCTGTCTGTTCTAGCTTATGTCTGTGCTATATATGATGCATGGTCTATGTTATGTCTGTACAAAGTATACTGCCTGTTCTACGCTTTTATGACTGTACCATGTATGCTGCCAGTTCTATGCTTTGATGACTGTACGAGGTATGCTGTCTGTTCTACGTTTGCTCGTCTGTACGAGGTATGTTATCTGTTTTACATTGTTATGACTGTAAAAGGTAAGCTATCTGTAATACGTATTTTTATGTCTGTACCAGGTGTGCTATTTGTTCTACGTGTTTTGTCTGTACGAGGTATGCTGTCTGTTCTAGGTTATGACTTACAAAATGGCTGTCTGTACAACGCTTTTATGTCTGAACGAGGCATGCTGTCTGCTTTAGGTTATTTATGTACAAGGTATGCTGTCTATTCTACGCTTTTATGACTCTACGAAGATTTTAATCTGTACTAAGTTGTCTTTTATATGTACGAGGAATGCCGTCTGTTCTACGCTTTTATGACTCTACGACGACTGTTATCTGTTCTAAGTTGTGTTTTATATATACGAGGTATGCTGTCCGTTTAGTTATTAATTTGTCCGGCTTGCTAGGTAATACAAATTCGTGATGGAACTAAATTTTCTGGCAATGTCTTGTGTTGTTCATGACGGTGCGTCTGGTGGTATGACTAATCCAATTAATCTCATTACAATTACAACTAATCCCAATATAATACCGTAGGAATCAAACAAAAACTCAGCTACATATCCAAGAAGGATTCGAAACAAATCGTTGAGTGGTCAGTGAATTATATCATTTTATGGATATGCATCAATTTGAAACATACTTATTACAAGAATCACGTTGATAATTGGGAGAAATGAAGCATTTTCCACGTTAATGCTGATATAAGAAAATGGGATTTTCCATTATCGACAACAATATCAACTATTATATCACCATTTGTGTTTTACGTACAGATTGATGCTGACCTTCTTTAGCCCTATACATTAGCTCCTCGTTGTTTTAAATCCTCTCTCACCGCCCATAACGACCATGATCTGTACGATTGAGCCATTTTGTAACGGAAGATAAAGATGCTATCAATTCTTTGATTGTTTATTCAGCACTTAGTGAAGCAGTCTTTTACCGCTTTGTTCCATTCTATCACCTATCGAATTAAAGGGAAGATAACTGTCTGCGATCCGTCCTTGAAAGATGCAACATTTACTTCCCATTCACTATGATTGTTTTTTTTATTTTCTTTTTTTTCTCCATACAGTGGAGAGACAATGGAAATAATAAAAGATAGCAGAATAATGAGACTAATGTGTAATAGTTATTTTCATTCAGAAAAAGAAAATAACAATAGATCGGGCTAACTTAACAATAAGTAAAGAGTAGTTGTTTATAATTTAGTTTTATAAATTACATCCTGTCAATGGAAATCACGATAAAGATGACTAATTGTCGCCTCCCATTTCTGATTTTTTGTGGCTTTTGTCGTTATCGATCTGCCCAAGCCAATTATTACATATCACATAGCATTTTACATATTGTATTGGATACGTTAGAGTTCAAACATTCAACAGTTAAAACACAAATAAAGCATCTATCAACATTAATTTCGCTGATTTGCAAATTAAGACATCCACATTGTATGGTATATATATATATATATATATATATATATATATATATATATATATATATATATGTATAAATGCATGTGTGTGTGTACGTATAGCAAAATAATGAGACTAATGCGTAATATTGCGTAATATATATAATATTAATATTAATATATGTAACTTTATTGGAAGCTTTTTCTTTTAATTAGTAGAGCGTGCATTTCACTTGTTCGCTATCAGTCCGTGACAACACCCAGAGATTGTATGAGAAATGGACATAAATGTATGTGTGTGTGCGTATATATATATATATATATATATATATATATATATATATATATATATATATAGAGAGAGAGAGAGAGAGAGAGAGAGAGAGAGAGAGAGAGAGAGAGAGAGAGAGAGAGAGAGAAAGGAGTCACATTTTAATGTTACATAAAAGCCGTATATCGTGTGCAAATGCTTATGTGTATACAATTTCATATAATTTACGATACATGATGCATTCCTTTAGAAAGAAAAAAAATTAGCCATTGTAAATATATCCTTTATGTAAGAATGAAAATAGTGTTTAGCATATGTAAATACTATCTACTGCCAAAAACATAATTAACCTCTGTCTTCAAAATTGAATTTTAAACGGATACGACCTTTGAATACTCATTAATTTACAAAAGAATATACTTTATTGGAAGCTGTTTCTTTTAATTAGTAGAGTGTGCATTTCACTTGTTCGCTATCAGTCCGTGACAACACCCAGAGAGCTAGGAAATAGATATGGATTAAAGCCTGTCGGATTAATAGGGAGATTGTATGTATGTCTGCATTAAAACGATATTAAAATTGTATGAGAAATGGACATACTGATATTTAGGCGACATGTGTTCGATGTTACAAGGGGTCAAGGCACGAAATGCATTTTCTTATCGTACAGATATGTTTTTCGCGACGATGGTTGTGATATCCCTGACTTCAGCTTGACATCTTTTTGCAGTCCGGGTCTATATATTAAATAACCAGCAGCAATGAATATTATTTACATTTCAGTAAACCTTAAGACAATTTCGTTTCTTAACAAAATTGAAACTGTTTTAACTGACTTTACTAATATTCTTTTCGTGTAGTGTTTGAATAGTACAATTACTAAGCACCTTGCACTCTCATAAAAAGTTCATTGTTTGTCTGCATGAAATACGAGTATATCTGTGTATTACCTTTCAGCAAACCTATTATCTGTGAGCTACTGTGACAATCTGGCAGTTCGGTAAATCGGCATCAACGGATTCCACAAAGAATATATTAAGACTATAGGAAAAAGTGTATGTAACTTCCATTTGAAAATATTTCTACGATCTATTTTCTAATTCAAAGATTTTCTAACAGTTTTACAGCATTGATTTCATGAGACGCTTATTTAACATGAAAACATGTGAAAAACATGTATTTAGTTTAATTTTAAATGAAATAATATCAAAGAAGGACTAAAGGTTTGTCAAAATGAAATAATGGTTTACCCACCCGTTAAAAAGACCTTAGTTCAAGTAACGTATTTTATTGAGCACAACCGAAGAAGATATCTTTATTTCTTCAAATTAAATATCAATTGTATTTTATGGCATTTAGCTAAAATTCTGACAACCCAAACATCAATTACGTTAAATCATAATGTTATCAAGATCAAACTGTGTTTCTTTACCTTTGGATATAACAGCTCCTTGGACTTTAGCGATGTATACAATCATTGAACCGCGCTTCTTTCTCGAGACATGCGAAGAACACTATAAAATAACCAGATCCAATTCTCAAATTTTTAAAGTTTAATTTGCAATAAACCGAAAATTAGTTGAGTTTGTTCAGTTTTGGTGGACCATAGCATTTGGCAGTAAACTGTTGAATTAAAATTAATCAGTGTGCCACTCTCGATTCCTAAAGTGTTGAATTAAACTTAAATTGTGTGCCATTCTCAATTTCTAAACTGTTCAATTTAACATACATAGTGTGCCACTCTCTCTCTCTCTCTCGATTCCTAAACTGTTGAATTAGACTTAAATAGTGTGCCATTCTCAACTCCTAAACTGTGGTATTAAACTTAAATAGTGTGCCACTCTCAATTCCTAAACTGTTGAATTAAACTTAAATAGTGTGCCACTCTCGATTCCTAAACTGTTTAATTAAACTTAAACAGTGTGCCACTCTCAATTCCTAAACTGTTGAATTAAACTTAAATAGTGTGCCACTCTCGATTTCTAAACTGTTGAATTAAACTTAAACAGTGTGCCACTCTAAATTTCTAAACTGTTGAATTAGACTTAAATAGTGTGCCACTCTCAACTCCTAAACAGTGGAATTAAACTTAAATAGTGTGCCACTCTCAATTCCTAAACTGTTGAATTAAACTTAAATAGTGTGACACTCTCGATTCCTAAACTGTTTAATTAAACTTAAACAGTGTGCCACTCTCAATTCCTAAACTGTTGAATTAAACTTAAATAGTGTGCCACTCTCGGTTTCTAAACTGTTGAATTAAACTTAAACAGTGTGCCACTCTAAATTTCTAAACTGTTGAATTAAACTTAAATAGTGTGCCACTCTCAATTCCTAAAGTGTTGAATTAAACTTAAACAGTGTGCCACTCTCAATTCCTAAGCTGTTGAATTAAACTTAAATAATGCGCCACTCTCAATTCCATAACTGTTGAATTAAAAAACTTAAATAGTGTGCCACTCTCAATTCCTAAACTGTTGAATTAAACTTAAATAATGCGACACTCTCAATTCCATAACTGTTGAATTAAAAAACTTAAATAGTGTGCCACTCTCAATTCCTAAACTGTTGAATTAAACTTAAATAATGCGACACTCTCAATTCCATAACTGTTCAATTAAAAAACTTAAATAATGTGCCACTCTCAATTCCTAAACTAGTTGAATTAAACATAAATAGTGTGCCACTCTCGATTCCTAAACTGTTGAATTAAACTTAAACAGTGTGCCACTCTCAATTCCTAAACTGTTGAATTAAACTAAAATAGTGCGACACTCTCAATTCCTAAACTGTTAAATCAGACTTGAATAGTGTGCCACTCTCGATTCCTAAACTGTTGAATTAAACTTAAACAGTGTGCCACTCTCAATTCCTAAACTGTTGAATTAAACTTAAATAGTGTGCCACTCTCGATTCCTAAACTGTTGAATTAAACTTAAACAGTGTGCCACTCTCAATTTCTAAACTGTTGAATTAAACTAAAATAGTGCGACACTCTCAATTCCTAAACTGATGAATTAGACTTAAATAGTGTGGCACTCTCGATTCCTACACTGTTGAATTAAACTTAAACAGTGTGCCACTCTCAATTTCTAAACTGTTGAATTACACTAAAATAGTGCGACACTCTCAATTCCTAAACTGTTGAATTAGACTTAAATAGTGTGCCACTGTCAGTTCCTAAACTGTTGAATTAGACTTAATTAGTGTGCCACTCTCAATTCCTAAACTGTTGAATTAAACTTAAATAGTGTGCAACTCTCGATTCCGAAACTGTTGAATTAAACTTAAACAGTGTGCCACTCTCAATTTCTAAACTGTTGAATTAAACTAAAATAGTGCGACACTCTCAATCCCTAAACTGTTGAATTAGACTTAAATAGTGTGCCACTGTCAATTCCTAAACTGTTGAATTAGACTTAATTAGTGTGCCACTCTCAATTCCTAAACTGTTGAATTAAACTTAAACAGTGTGCCACTCTCAATTCCTAAACTGTTGAATTAAACTTAATCAGTGTGCCACTCTCGATTCCTAAACTGTTGAATTAAACTTAAATAGTTTGCCACTCTCAATTCCTAAACTAAGGAGAAGAAAAGTAGTAAATTTCTCTATAAATATACAAAATATCTCAACAAAGGAAAAATCGTCTCAATCATTACCATGTTCAATGTGCATGAATTTTTTTTGATATCGCATCACACTTTCAAGCTTCCAGAACGACAGAGTGTCAATCAATTCCAAGCACCAAAAAACATTGAATTTGTATGTGAAAAGAATCAGACACTTTCGGTTAATCTCAAAACACATTTTCCTGATGAATCTAATATCTTCCGGGTGAAATGACAGACATGAAAATTGAGATTCGATTGTAGTGTTTAACAATGGTAATATAATGTATCGGTGTCCATTGTAAACCTTTTATAATCAATCGATTTCATTATGTAACAAGACAGGCTATCTAATATTCTGAATCACTTTTATGCGCATTGATTGGACCTGTTGTAAGCATTGCGGCGTCATGCAAGTGAAAAGGCCCACTTTATATTGTCTTTAACAACTACTGTATTTTCCGGTTTCCTTTTATTCGCTGAAATATGTTTACAATTTCAGAAGTAATAGAAATAACAAGAACATATGGATGATGGTTCTCAGTCACTCTAGTGTATGGTCTTCTTTCAAAATGTATGCAAGGGGCTCCTAGTGGCCGAGTGTTCTAAAGCGCTCTCCGTGACGGTTCAATTCCATCTCACTCTTGCTTGGGTTCGAGTCTCGGATATAGCCAATGTGAGTATGTGAGAAAGCTTGCCACCAGCTTCTCGTGGGTCGGTGGTTCTTTCCCGTGTTTTCCCAGGTTCTTCCTCCACCATTAATACTTAATTAATTAATTAGACCGCCATGTATAGCTATCTTGTGCTTAACAATAGTGTTAAACCCTACAACAACAACAACAACAACAACAACAACACAATGTATGCTCTATTGGGTTGGGGGGGGGGGTAATTTATAGCCATCAATAGAAACGACCAGATACTGATCATCAGGCTACAACTGTAGTTTTAATGAAATTTTTAAGGTTGATAGGAGGATTTAGGAATCTCGGGTCAACATGAACCCACTTTGCTATATGTGGACTGTCCACTCTAGTTTACACTGGTTTAGTATAAAGCACTTCCTAATCAATCTCGAGCAATATGAACGTTATATTGAAATTAATGAGCGTTATAATCATTATAACCGTATTAAGTATTAATGATCATAACATCATAAAATATGAGTCATCTTGATCATCTTGATAATAATAATAATAATAATAATAATAATAATAATAATAATAATAAGGAATTTGTATAGCGCCTAATCTTTAGAAGCTCTAAGCGCTTAATACGTTTCAATATTTCTTTATTCAGCTCAGTATGACACTTTGGTGATTTTTCAGGAATATTTCCGATCACCCCTCAAATAGTGATACCTCAACCTACCAACAAAATGAGTATGACAATCGTCTAGTCGTTTAGATTTGACACAAAAACAATAACGGTATTCATACAAAGACAGCTACAATCAAAACTTTTCAAATGATAACGATTATAGACTAGCCAGTATAATTTATTCATGCTTAGCACTTCAAGCCAATTTGCTACATTTAAAGTTGGTTTTGTATTGGTATTCAGACTAAATAAAGGGTTCAAACGGTGCACTCCTAGCGTATTCCTGGTGTGATATAAATTTATCATATTTGATGTTTCTCAGCCGGAGATTTTCCATTAAAAACTTGTGGGCCTACTCCACGCTGCCGTGCTGTAGAGCAGCAATTGAATTGTTGTCATCGGTAGGTATTTTTTTGAGAAAGGTAAATTATAAATGTAAAACTTTCTCAACACTGTGTAATTCATTCTTTTACTTGAAACGCTTTTTTCATTATCCCCAAACCCAGTTAATATTGGAGAAATGCAATGCTTGACAAAGACTCGGGGTACAGGTTAAGAAAATGCTCTGTTATTTGCTTCAGTTCTTGACTTTGGTGTTGAGGGACGGGCTGTTATTGAAAGGGCGTGTGCAATAGAGCAGTATCGTTTTACTGAGTAATTTGCCATCTGTATTAGAAATGTGCCTTAACAACCAGAGTATATGAAATGAAGCTAAGCTCCACGCTATGTACTTGACGAAATTGAAGAAGGTGAAAGTTACGGGTGTGAACAGATATCGATTTGGTATTATATTTTTTATATATTATTATTATGTTATATTTTAACACTAGATTTATTTATGTTATCATGGTACTTTTTCTTGTTGCTACTAGGTAAGACAGGACTGCAAATTTGCAGTGTTATATACCCTAACTTAGTGATGTGGGGGATGCGGGAGGATATGGGTTCGATACCCGGCCTTATGATACCAAAGACTTACAAAAATTGTATTAACAGCTGCCTCGCTTGGCACTCAGCATTAAGAGGTTGGTGTTATAACTGGTCGGCTAGTTGTCAGGATAATGTGACTGGGTGCGACATAACACTACATGTCTACGGCATGATGTCCCAGTGCTAGACATCACAGTAAACTGCCACACTGCAGACATCGTAACGATATGACTGAACAATTGTTAATGCTACGTTAAAAATCCTAATTACACAAACACACACACACACACTGGCGATGGAAAATAATATAATATATGTGGCTAAAATCCAACCTAAATCAAACTATGTCCCTATTAATTGGAAAACTGCGATATGCTGTTTAGAACTTCATTGCGATAAAGTGATTCAGAACTATATTGCCTGTATGTATGTATGTATGTATGTATGTATGTATGTATGTATGTATGTATGTATGTATGTGAGTCGATGATAATACATAATACAAGGTCTCTGTCAAGTTGACATATTATTAGTCCATTAGAGCCTAAATGTCACGACCTTACGATTATGAACATCACCATATTGCAGACAATAATATCACTATTAAAAAAGTCATCGCCGTGACCTTTTTGCAGTTGGAAATAATCAACCGTTAAATAGCAAGAAATAAATACACTCAGTCTGTCAGAAAATGTACGAAGTTTATTGTTAGGAGATAATAACAATGAATTTCAAGAAGGATTCGACATAATACAAATATTTCAGAATCTTAAATATAAATTATACAGAAAACACCAATACACTAATCATAATACAACAATGATATGATTTTCAAATGTTAGTAATAAGTATAAGTTTAGTTCGTTTATCAAACACAATAGACTGACTGGCACGCAGCGTGCTCTGATTTAAAAAAACTCAATGACAAATCTGTACACTCTACTTGCTCATTCTTAAAAATAATTTGCTTACCTGTCTACGTAAGGTTCCATATAGATAACACTTTGGTACGATTTTCATATATTTAATAACACATTGTTGGGTTTCGCTATTGATTATTGTAATTAAAGACACTGCCACACGCAAAGTTATGATGTTTTTCTTTTTTGTTTCTTTACTTGTAAAGAAACGTATTCGTTCGCATAATAAATCGTAGTACTAAATGGGAAAACGGATTAAAACTTTACCGGTAATGATGACTTTAACAACACAAGTACATGAACACTTGTAAATTGAGAGCTGTGAGAAAATGTGTTGTAATTCCTATTTAATTGTTGAGCTATTTTATTCATAATTCCTCTTTCGATATACCATTATTGTACCCATTTTGTCTTATTCATACCATGGATTAATCGCGTCCAGAAATTACACATATAACCTTGAGAGCTCTAAGGTGTGTGTGTGGGGGGGGGGGGGGGGCAATGATTTTCTTGTAGCAAAAATTAAATTACTTTATACTGAGTTATTTTCTAAAATTCCTGTCAGTAATCGGTGACACACACTACAACATACGATGTTATATGTACCGTATATACTCGCCTATACATCAAGCCCAATTGCAAACAGCATAAACCCTGAATTGCCGACTGACATTGCGCCAGTAGATCAGAGTCTATGCTTCTTTTTCAAACAATTACTGCTAACACACTGCATGCTTCCACCTCTGAGTGTGTTTTATGATACGGCAGCTCTGGATATATGCAGTATGTTCTGGATCCGAGTGATACACGAATACGTACCGCTATTTCAAAACGCGTAATATAACACCAAGTTACAGGTGACAGGGTTTCTAACTTTGAAGAATAAACTAGGAGAAAAGTAGTACACGTAGAACAGTCATTAACATGAACTAAGTCTGATTCTAGTAAAAATGTAAATATCCTCTTAAAGGCGTGGGCTGGGACTGGTAGTGAGGTGATAAGGGGTACTACTTTGGAAAATTCAATTGTGGTCCATTTACTTTGTTTTATTGGTATTACGAATATATATATATATATATATATATATATATATATATATATATATATATATATATATATATATATCCTTCAATTTTATTGGTTCAATAAAGCATACAAGGACGTTATAAGATATAATTTCACAGACCTTTTTTATAAATAAGAAAACAAGTATGATGATAATTAATCATTAAGTACGGTACGAACATTTATCCACCTTGAAAGCTGTATATTTTAATTTTAAGGAATGTACAATCTCTGTTTAAGTCAGCAAGTTTGACCAAATACAGTTTTCTCCGTTTTATGAATGATTAGTTCTTATTAGAACCAATGCTTAAAATGGTAAACCATCCAATAAATCGGTACATCGAGATAAAAAAAACTGACTGACGAAGAGATAGAGAGAGAGGGAAAGACTGAGATATAGAGAGAAAGACTGGGAGACGGAGATAAATAAGTTAGAATGAAAGAGAAGTAAGATCAGAGAAGAATGCTTTGATCAGAAAACGACTGCATGCACGTTATTTTATATAACAAAATTGTGCTTGCAAGATCTATAATTGTTAACGTAGCTTTAACATTTTTATCTATCAAATGGCTATGATGTCTTATTGTGGTAGTGTATGATAATATAATAGCATTGGAGCATCATGCAGCAGACATGTGGGATCAGGGCCCACACAGTCACATTATTCTGACACGAGGCCGACCAGTCCTAACACTAACAGGGAGGCAGCTGCTAGTACCATTTTAGAAGTTTAGTTATCACACGTACGGCGTTCCAACGCGCGACCTGTCCATTCGAGACGGACACTGTAACCAATTACAATTAGGCAACCTAAGCGGTCGATGAAAGTAAATGATGAAATAACAAAATTGCACGTATTTAAAACTGATGATAATTTCTTTGTTTTGTAAAACTCAATGTTTTATTTTCGTGGCTATCAAGTGTTGTGGATTTGCAATTTCCGTACTTACATTAATGGATTGGTGAAGGGTGAAGGTCTTCTAGTCCGATAGGATGATACCATTTTGTGTTGTTTTTAAATACAAGTAGAACAACCAGGAAATTCTCAAAAATTGTAGCAAAAAATGAAATTGAGTTTCCATAACGTAGAATTAACTATCTTCAAACAAAATTAAATGATTTATATTTAACGTGAATTCCAGTCCATATAACAGTTTTATAGAATAATAACTAATAATAGAATTGAAATGAATACTGTACATGTCAGTACCTCGAAACGAACAATACAACTGGGTGAAAGAGAAATTATTTTGTTTTATTTTTTCAATGTATATGGAATAAAGACTTTTGCAACCTTACAACTAATGACTACACTGATCTATGAGATAATACGAAAAATAACATGATCGCCCCGTGTTTGTTGATGTATATGTGCATGTCTGTGTGAGGATGTATGCAAGGAGCATTTGTTAATATGTATGCTATCGGTTCTGTGTGTGATACCGCGAGGCATACTTTCCTAAATAAAAAGTAAGTTCGTTACGGAACGCAATCAAACTAGTTTCTATATTTCGTAGATATATTCTCTTCTTCGTCCACGTCAAAAACCCAATCAAGGTATATTCTAACAACTCTTTGGTCTTAAACCAAGTAACAGAAAAGAGCAAAATTCAGCAATTTTAACATATCTTAGCAAATAATGTTTTACAAAAAATTACAATTTTAAAAGGAACTTAAAGTATTGTGACTGAAATCCCAATCAATCCCAAACGTTATAGTTACAGTCCAAATTTAAAGTATTCTATATTAATTCGACCATTCAATATTCTATGTCAGTAGCTGATTGTAGAACAACCTTGAGTATCAAAATGAAATAATTAAAGGCATACAACCTAAGTAAAAACGAATGAAATTATATATTTATTTTTTCAGTTCACGATTACGTAATTAGATGAATAATTACGATTCAGGCTGTTTGTGAGGCCGAAATAAGTCTGGTATCGGAAATTTTGTGGTTAAAAACGCGATCCTGAATTATTGTCTGCAGACAAAAATTCGCTGTTTGCCACGCCTATATTCATGTAACCTCTGTGTTGACCTCTCCCGAAGATTAAGAATTTTAGCCATGCGCAAACACTGTTCACAAAAATAATGGCGTGTTCACAACTAGATTGAAAACCAAAACTTAGATTCTGAAAGGAGGGGGAAAAAAACGCTCTTTGGGCACATTATGGCAGCACACGCATATGTATTGGTGACCAGCATGAACGATGGAATAAAAAGAAGTCCACTTTGAGCCTGGAAACTAATCCAGAGGTCACCAAATTCTTTCTGGATACTGGTGAGTCTCAATTGTGCAATGAACAGTCATGTTTTTATACCGCTATTTTATATCTGTATTAACTCTTTATCAAAACTCTTAAAATAACATATTTTATATAAACTGGCATTATTCCAATTAGCTTGAAATAAAATGTCACAGCCCTGCAACAATATCGCTGAAAACCGCATGTACGTACACCACTGTTGCTATTTTTGAGGCTATCAAAGGGGTTTAATGATCATCATTTTCGCTTGGAACCATAAGACTTTATTTAGATGCAAGCAGTCACTTCTGTTTTTTTTTTTTGTTTTTAAATAAAAAAAATTATATATAATGTAAATGGTGATGGCTGTAAATCAAATTCATGCAATACAGTTAAGTATATATTATGCATATTATTATTTGTAAAGTATATAATATTATTGTGTCTAATAAAACATTTATTTTCCCTTGCTATATTAGGTAATGAATTGAATGGCAGTGCAAGGAAAACATCAGAAAAATGTCACAGAAGACATGGCCACAACTTCTACACCTGGGCCAACAATTCAAAGGATACAAATTCCTGCTGTGTCTGATATAACCACATCATAATCAGATATGGCATCAGTGTAAGTATTACTACATTTTTTAAAAATTTTATGTATATTTACTTGTTTACAAATATTTTGGTAGATGCACATCTAAGGATTTACCTGGAAATGTATCATTCTATATTAGTTTAATATTTTGCAGTTGGTAAAGATTGTACATTTTGTTAATATCTGGTTTGTTTTATTTAGAATAATATTTTTGTTGTAAATTGTCTGTTGGCATATGTCTTTTTTTTTGCTATTGATATGTTCCTTGTCATGCTGTATGTATTTTAGTTAAAGTGCCTCAAGGGAGAATAGTCTTTGACTAAATTAGTCACCCCTTTAAATAAGTTATTATTATTATTTCTTGAAGCATTATCATTCAAGTCATAATAACCAAGATAAATGATAATTTCTTTTGATACAAAACTAAAGATACCCAAGTTCAACATTAGTATTTACACATTTCAAAATTTTATTTTAAGGGATTCAGTCTTGTCTGAAGTTGATGGAAAAGTCTAAAAGTTTTATCAACCCATTTGAGAAAGTATACTAACAAAAATATTTATGATACATACATAAAAGTGAATATTTGAGTTAAGTATACTAAAAAACAACCATTATGATACATGCATGATATATGTAACTAAGCTAAAAGTAATGAATAGTATTGTATTGGTATTTGTGGATGGTATTTGTGTATGAAACAGAAAGTTTCTCCCACAAAAGCTTTCTTTTCTGTGTATTATCAAAAAAGTAAAAATTGTGTATTTACAATTTATCTTAAATATAGTATCAATGCATAATGGAAATAATGAAGATATACTGGTTATCACAGAAAGAAAATGAATACATTGTATTATAAATACAAACCACTCTGAGGCCATAGTTATGGTTTGTCCATTTAATACACATGGAGAGGGCAAGGGTGGTTTACCCAAATGCGTATGCTTGTGTATGGGGAGGGGGTGGTCTACTAATAATATACGTACACATATACCTCGATAGTAATTTGTCTAATATGTAACCTGCTTGACTGGGTTCAGTTGGTGTTTGAGTTTTAGTGGACAATAGACAAACTTTTTAAAGTTCTGCTGCTTATTTCTTTGATGCAGCCAGACATTCAACATTGGTGGACTATCTGTTACATTAAATATATATTATTGTTAATCCTTGATCTTTTCCGTGTGGATTAAATATTGGCTGTTCTACAGAATGGAGAGGGCAATCGCATGTATGCAGATGGTGTGTGTGTAAATAAAAAGTATGCATGTGTACAGAGAGGGAGGGGTCAAGCTTTGCCCGATTTTTGCACACATGTCCATAGTTGGAATCCGATTTTGTTTCTGGACTTCTTACTTTTTGCTTGCAATCTAATTCACACTGGTCTGAGCTATACACATACAGGTGAACAATTGCAAAAGTTGGATAAATTGGGGATGGAAGTAAAAAGTGGCCAGGAGGAAAATGATGGGTCAGAAGAAGAAAAAACTTCCACTTTTACCCTTATGCCGAATGATGTTTCTAGCACACCTAGGTGTATATCTAATCAAATCTCTTGGAAACAGACGTATTTCAATGTATTCAAAATTAGCCCACAAATCTCCCTACCCCCAGGTGACAAGGAAAAAAATAGTATGTGTGGAATGAGTTGATTATTCTCTGCCTGTATAATGCTACTGTAAATTGGCATTTTCATCGAAACAGATTAATGGGGATTTATAAATGTTAATAGTTCTCAGCATCTGAGTCAATTTATTTATTTAGTCATTTTACTTTGTTTCAGAAGTACAGCAGAACTGGAGAATTTCCAGAAGTTTGATTTTATTGTATGCCTCCAAAAGACATTCATATAAGCCATCAGCTTTCAGAGCTATGAATCTGTTGGCAGCTCTTGATTATAACAATCATATTGACAGAGATGTGATTGTAAACACAGTTGGAACAATAAAGTAATAAACTTTATTCTTGTTAACGTAATAATTCATCTTTGTTAACATATTAATGCTTTACCTGAAAGTTGATAAACCATCTGTTTGTGGTACAATTTTATCTTTTACAGAAGACATTTTTTAAAAATAAATTTCAAAAACCAATTTTGGTTAGAATTAGTCTAATGTAATTAGAGAATTCTGTAAAGAATCTAAACATTTTTATGATATATTGGTAAGATACAGATTTGCTATTTTGACATTTTCATCTGTAGCAAAATGATTTGTTACATGTAATTGTATGCAGTTTTTATTTGGACTTTTGAGAATTAAAAAAAAATATAAAATGACATTGTCAGTGAAATGTTTGCCTTTTCTTGTCAGATACCAAAGGTCATTCAACAAAAAAGTGAGAGATGGTCTGCAAAATCAAAGAAAGCTGATCAATAGTACCTGTATATTCCAGAAATAAATATGAAAATGTTGAAATGAGGTTAGATGATAGAGTTGGCATGAACCAGCCAGTTGTTTTGGACATAAATGATCCTAGGTGAATATCTGATGTACTTGCTCTAATACCACCACCACCTACAGGAGAGATTGTTACAAAGCAGAAATCTCATTTTAAGTTAAAATGATTTAGTCCTTTTAGTCAGGTAACACCTGTTGATATCAAATTGTTATGGAGAGACTATTCTAGTGATTGTAGGGTAAGAAATGATCCATACCATGGACCCATATAGACTTTGATTAAGTCTTACTTGAAGTGCCTACCATGAGCTGAAGTCCAGCATCTGTTTGATTTCCAAGTAGCAGTATATCTTCAGACCACTGTTGATTATGTTCTTGAAGCTTTTAAAATACATGCATTTGAACAACAAGATGTAAGACCTTTTCTAACTTTTCATACCCATTGCATTTATACTTATCTTATATGTATGTTTAGATTGAGGTAAATGCAGCTTATTTTGGCCATATGATGTATAAATAAGCACAGCAGAGGCTATACATTGTAAATAATTTAATATTATAGAAGTAACAATATTAAAATCATGTAATTACAAGTCTGTATTATTGCATAATAAAGTACTTTTTAATAATTTTATTTTCTAAATGTTTTGTGTAAAATTGCAGTCTGAAAGATTTCTAGTATACTTTGAAAAAGACAAAAATGTACATTGGAGCAAATGACTTCAATCCATACTCTTCATCTTGATTTAATTGCTCCCGCTAAACATGCCATTAAAGGTTCACATACAGTTTTAAACTGATTTTATAAAGAAAATAATGCTGTTAATTTTTGCCGTTTTTAATTAAAAAAAATAAATAAATTAGAAATGATATTCACCGACTATATTTGTTAACAAATTACTATTTACATACTGGTGTTGACCGTTCCAGTGGCCTAGTGTAAAGAGCATCCACCTCATATGCAAGAGGTTGGGGTCCTTGATCCCTGGCCAAGTCATACCAAACACATAAAAATGGTATTAACAGCTGCCTCATTTGGTGCTCAGCATTAAGAGATTAGTGTATGGACTGGTCGTCCTACTGTCAGGATAATGTAACTGGGTGGGATGTTATGCAACATGTCTGCGGCATGATGCCTCAGTGCTAGACATCACTATAAACTGTCACACTTCAAGCATCATAGCAATATGACTCAAAAATTGTTCAAGGTATGTTAAAAATCCAAATCACACACACTGTTACAGTTTTTAAACAGAATTTGGCATATTTTCATCACTGTATAGTAGGCCCAATTTCATGAAATTGAGCAGTGATATATTTTTGCAAACAGGATTAATGGTCAATTAGCAGTTAGAACACCAATGTGAATGTGTAAGAGTTTGTTTGTCTGTGTAGGCTAATTAGTATCAACACTGGTAGCGTGACACCTGCATTCCTGAATTTGATATGTATATCTGAGCCAGTTTTGCATTGTACTTCGTGCATTATATATACTAATCAGTATATATATATATATATATATATATATATATATATATATATATATATATAGTGTGTGTGTGTGTGTGTGTGTGTGTGTGTGTGTGTGTGAGTGCCTATCTACCCGAATTTTAAAAGAAATGCAATATGAGGGCATGGGCTTAATTTCAATATTTGCTTCTCTACAGTAGTTTGTTTAGGTGATGTACTAAAGTCTGGCATTGAGTAAATGGTAATCACTTTTGTCAAAAGTATAAAAAAACAAGCACAAGATACTAAAACATCAATGTCATTTCTATAGAAATGTCTAGTATTTTGGAATGGGATGTCTGTTATCAATCTGTTATAGTAATGGTACACTAGTTTCTCATATAAAATGTCTCTGAGAGACAAAAAGAAAGGAAGAACGAGGGCAGACATTAGACGGACTGGAGGCAATTGGTCTACCAGTCCAGAGAAAGATCATACAGATGAGTAGGAACACAGGACAGGAGGAAAATCAATTACAGTCAGATGATAAAATAGGCCATAACTTGGTCGAGTTAAATACGAGTAATAGGGTTTTAATTTTAGTTTCATTTGAGAAATGACTGTTATTTAATGATATTAAATTGTTGTTTATTCGACTTTCACATTTTTTGTATTCATTAATTTAACTGTCGGCACCACTGACTGGGAGTTCTGAGCATTGCATCTTTCTATCACTACTTCAATTCCTCATAAAAACAAGCCGGGAGGTCTTTTGTAATAATTTAAATAATACTGGGAGCACCCCACCCAACCTAACTAACACGGAAAATCTCTATATATGCCATAATTATTCTTAGATGATATCCTTCATTTTTATGCCTGACTGTACTCTTGAATTAAATTTATGTCTGTACATGCACATTTGTACCTATATAAGTTTAGTACATTTCATAATATATAACAGTTTTACAGTGTATGCAGTTGTGTACATTCATCTGGGTATTTATATAAAGGGTATAATTATTTCTATGGCAAATCAACACATTTAAAAAACTGAAAATTTGATGCACTTAATTGGTCTCAAGTATATTTGATTTAGTTGTAATAAGACGGCTGTTGATGCACATATTATGTGATATAAGCATTCAATGTTGCTTTTGATGAACTAGTATTTAAGTCTTAAAAACCTTATTCTGTTTCCAGAGCCAATTTTTTTCACATGTAATTGAAATTAATGAGCAGTATCTGGATAGAATAGTATCCTAGTGTTTGTAGTTATGTTGATATTTACAAGTAAATCTTTATTCATGAAACACTGCAACAAGTTTTGCTTTCTCAACTCATGACTATGCGTTATTTGTCATTTAACTTAATGTGTTACTGTATATGCACAATTAAAATCATGTTCACCAATGTACGTTTAAGCAGTCTCCTCACAGTTTCTTTCAAAACATAGCCATGCATATAATCATTCTTTAGTGGGTAGGTAGCTAAAACAATGTTTAACAAAACTTGTTCATGCAAAATAAAAATTGCATACTGCAAAAGAAATGTTTTATACAACTTAAAATAAACATAAATTTCATTATTCACACATCATATCATTGGACAGATCACCCTAGTCTTCCTTGAGTAAATCCAAAATGGTACTGGCCAAAATTATTTATCCATTATACGCCATACACAACAGTTTGGAATGACATGTCTGTTGCCAGTAATTAGGTATCCATTAAGTCCATAAAATAAATTGCCTATTAGCAGTATGCCATTTCCCCCGGTGGTATTATCTTCTTCTGCTGCATTTTAATAGTGGTTCTGATTACAATGATATAAATTAGCACATTTTTAGTTGGTTTATCTTACAACGTAACACAATGTCCCAAACACGACAAGTAAACACTTTCAAGAATCGCCCCTTAAAGGAACCTCTTATTGTCAGGATTTTCCATCGTATTGACTTTTTTGCCTACGACTTGTAATTTATCATATATAATGAGAAATCTATCAGCAATACATACATTGTGGGTGACTATAAAGAACTAAGGAGAAGGACAGACGAAGAATAGGGCAATAATTACTCAAAAGCGAAACATATGCTTACCTCGACTTCACGTGACACTGCGACTACGGAGAATATCGGTAAATTCCGTTTCTGCATAATTAATTAGCAATCCGTACAGAAAATCGTTATATTTTCATTGATTAAACTTACAGATGTACATTTTTTGAAACTGAATGACCTGTAATTACTCATTATTTCTACTATACGTTTCATAATATCATGCATTTGCAAGAACAAAAAGTCGAAAATCTTTGGTTGTATGCCTTTAAGATCGTCGCTGAAAAATTCACACTACTCCCCAAAAATGGCTTAGTTTAAAGTACAATACGCACTTTGTGGCTGCAAATAATAATTTAAAAAAAATGCATATCTCATACCATAACAGAACACAACGAAAACTGATTCCACAATGGCTGATATGAAGATGAGAAAAAACATTACGTTGACTAAAACCCTTTAATACAAACTTAAGAGACAATAAGAGGAATAGGATTTTAGTCATGATCCAACGAAATTCGTAAACAAGGTCAGGTTTGTGTAAAGTTTAATAAACTACACTGACACATATCACGCTTACCATAATTTATTCAATGGAACAACCAATTTTCTGAACTCAGATCCAAATAGATATGTTGCTTGCAAATGATCAAAATCTTTAAATATGGTCAACAATCAACGACAAAAGTTAGCTATGTAATATGTTGTTTACAAAATATTTATTAAGATGTACGATCACGGACAATCCATACACACACAATATAGATATAAGTACCACCTCCTTTCATAAAGAAAAACAAAATATTATACAATATAATTCTTTTACTTATAATCAGATAGAAATATTATTAAAATTGCATAGCAGCATGCTTCAAAAAGATAGAAAATAAGTGCAAAGGTGCAAAATAAAACAATATAGTACATCTATACACGTGAGAGTGCATCTGTAATCAGATTATCTTTAGCAGTGATGATCCTAATGCCAGTGTTGTAATACAGCCACATGAAACTCTAAATTGGCAATCTCTTATTTTTGTTGTTTCATTTTGATCATTAAAGGTAAGAGGGCTGTGATCACTGAATAATATAGTTAAAGAAGAAGCTGAACTAAATATACCCTTAATTTTTATAACTGTCTAACATAGAAAATAAAACACACGATGATCCAAGCAATTATTTTATTCTTGAATCAATATTCCATCAGCCCAAACATCGCCTGTATTAAAATAGATTTTAAAAGAGTGACTGAAATCTAAAGATGCTAAACGGCTGCATACTAATGCCTAGACTTCAGTTTATCAAAAGCCTGATATTTTTCTAACAAAAGTAATGCATGGATTTATTACTCAACACATTCGTCAGTGATTCATTATTTACAGAAAGACCTGAGAAGAAACTGCCGATAATATCTAGTCATACACCAAATTCGCATTACGTGCTTTGTGCTGATAAGCAATGAGAAATCAGAGTAAACCCTGGCATTACTTTATACAGGCTAACCTGGCTGCACAAATAATAATAATACTAATAATAATAATAATAATAATAATAATAAGAAGAAGAAGAAGAAGAAGAAGAAGAAGAAGAAGAAGAAGAAGAAGAAGAATGATAATGAGGACTTTGTATAGCGCCTAATCCTTAGAAGCTCTAAGCGCATTACAATATCTATAATGATATGACTAAACTACATAACAGAAACACAAATACCATGAAATTGAAACACGTAAAAACATACTGAAAACATTTAAGGTACACAGCATTACGACGTCGCTAAGTTTGTTCATGCAGTCGCGAAAGGTGAGTTTTAAGATCAATCTTAAAAAGGAACACTGTCTTTGTGTCTAATTCCAATGGGCAATTCGTTCCACAACGACGGGACCTGGTATGCAAAAGAACTTGTCCTTATAACTTTGTTTAGTAATATTTTTACTAAACTACTTGAAACAAACCGACAAACTAAGTTCGAAAGAACAAGTAACAAAAAGAAAAGGATTTCATTTGTATATTGTGTTTGTTTGTTTCATTATGATTGTTCACGTAGCTTTAACACTTCTTCAGTCATATCGCTACGATGTCTGCGGTGATGTCTAGCACTGGGCATCATGCCGCTGACATGTAGCGTGATGTCCCACCCAGGTACATTATCCTGACATCAGGCCGACCAGTCCTAATACTAACCTCTTAATGCTGAGCGTCAAGCGAGGCAGCTCTTAGCACATTTTATGAAGGTCTTTGGTATGATTCGGACGGGGATCGAACCTCAACCTCTCGCTTTCGCGGCGGAACCTCTAACCACTAGGCCACCGGAGCGGTTTTCATTTGTATATGTGTCATACTAATACATTTGTTGAACGTACCGTAAATATTATACTTCTCTGTTCAAGTAATTATTTAACACTATAGAAAAATTAAAACTCAATCATTTTAACTAGCTCAGTGTGACAGGAAAACTGTGTATTCTCAAAAATAGTTCCAAGGACAGATATTTCATTGGCAACACGATCTGTCATACTTTCCTCGCGGTAGTTTCACATTCAGTTTTATATCGGGGCCCGAAGTGAGCGAGTGCTCCAAAGCGCTCACCCTTCTACTTTAAAATGGCGTTAATTCTTACAACAACAATAACAACAACAGTAAAATATCACGGTCCTTGTAGAGATGCACACTATAAATTTGTTGCTTTGATGCTATCAGCCACGTGGAAGAGATAAAAGCTTTATTCACAGTATTGTGTGTCTTGTTAAGTTACAATAAATCACAGATGGAACGTTTCCTTTCATAGTGAAACAGTTATGAGTTGTATTAATTTGGTTCCCAATTTCATGGCCTGTATAAATTACACAAACAAGAATGAAAAGTGACTGTGTATTTTGGAAACAATTAGCTCATAAGTAAATATTTAAAACAAGGAATTTCCCAATAAATATAACAATTTTGAAAGTTCAAATATATTAAATCTTAATAAGGAGAGTTAGAGGTGGGTAGAAACTTGGTTATAATCTGGCAATGGAATTAGGATTCTGTGCAGCTTTTTGTATGCCAGAATTAGATGATAGATCACAGTTAACACATCCAGACCATAAGTCAGCTCCGCACTAGGCTATAAATATTTTCAAGCAATACTTTATCTGACGTACTCTCTGGTCGTTGATACGCTAATGCACTGTCTTAGATGCTTATCCGGGGGAAAGAAAACACATCTTGTGTGGGGACACACCGAGCTATTAAATGTATTCTAAAAATATCTCCCCAATTTTATATCTGCTGAATGCGATCTGGAGATCGGGAGCGGTTCCACCAAGTTGGAAACAAACAAATGTAATTCCTGAAAGGATACGGCAAATAACGACTCGTAGAGACTAATATCCATTACTTAAAATCATCTGTACAATTATGAAGACAATGATGAATCGCAGACAGAATCATCGACCAAGTAAGTAAACATTTGCTAGCATAAAGCGAAGGGAGTTTCCCAACAAAAGGTCCCGTACAGATAATTTATACGCTTGTAATTAAGCATAAAACTTGCATTCAATGCAAAAAAGAAATATGACCGAAACCTAATCGCAGTTTTCCGAAATCCTCAAAAAAACTATTATCTGATATGAACAAAGGCACTAACTGCAAAATTAAACCACAATACGTTTAAGTAGATCTCATACATAAATGGAAAACATATTTCTTATATGGTCAGAAAGTGAAAACAGGAGTGGATAACCAATTTCAGACGTTCACAAGCTAGAAAATGGAACTCATCAGGACAGTGTACAGTGCCTATCTCTGTTTTACATCATGATTAACGACATGTAACAGAATGCGAACCAGTTAACCTACGACCACAGAATTTAGAAAGCTGGAAAAAATCCAAAGTGCTCTGATAGTTCAAAATAGAAATGTTGCTTACTTGAAATTGCTTAATTCGTACTTTGAGATTAACTGTATTGTTGTTGGGTCAGTTAATTCAATTCGGCTGAAATTTCATTTGATAAAAACTATTTATCACAGGAAATGAAAACCGCTCATCAAAATAACATCCTTAGAAATGGAGACTTCAATTTATATTGAAATGTCAAATAAGTAAGGACCTTGTATTATTCATATACGACTAAAGACGCTTGGCACATCACCACTACATGGGCCAATACATGCACATCCAAGCGTTCAACTTTGGATTCATGTTGAATGTCAACAAAAGTTGTTTTTTTTTCCAAAACTATTTAATAAATAGGACTTGTGACTGTAATTCTGTAATTATTTCAGTTTTAATTTTTAATACTGTATTTGTTTCTACAATTTCAAACTGTGTCCAAGTTAAAGTTTTTTCTAATTTTATCAAGCTTGTTTCATCTCCTTCTACTTTTAAAACTTATTTTAAGACCTCATAGTCGTACCAGAGTGAAATGAGAAGCATACAAATATTATACAATGTTATTCGGTACATGAAGCAGCTATCACGGAAATATATCTTTGATCGAAAGTTTCTTTTTCTTTATCGTCTCTTTTGTTCATTGACTCTGGAGCAGCAATCTAAAAAAATCATTAATTAGGAAAACTATCTGCCACATTGCAGAATTGTGTTCATTCTGTAACCTCATTGATATGCAGAGTACTTTCCATGCATTCCTATACATCCCCTCCTGCATGAAACAGCATGCCAGCAGGCTTAGAGCGGAGTCTCTGTACTCAAAATGTTTATAAAACACGACCCACAGCATGTTGTCCAAGGCGGCCATCTTCTGTGAAGTCTTGCCCTGCCGAAAGTAACACTGATACTCAAGGTAGTGCAAGAAAAACTTGGGATCAACGCAAGAGTACTGGGAAGGAAAGATGTCAGTTATGTGAGATTCTTTAGGTAGGATCATCTTCAAAATTAATGCTTTCTGATTGAAAAAAAGATACTGGGAAGGCAACATATTGTCTCACAAACTCGGCTGTTGAGAGATTGTTCTCCAATATTTTACAGAGAAGTTCTTCTGGCGGAAGTTCGTAAGAATCAGTGACCAGGTATGTATAATTCTCTTGAATCTGATGAAGAACATTTTCTGCCATGATGAAATTGTCCTGCATCAAATAAAAAGTAGCCAGTTTCAGTCTTCCTGAGGTCACATCAGACGAGCAGCCCAACACGAGAAGCTCGTGAGCGATATGAAATCTTTCCTGATCAATTACATCCTGTGCTAAACACTGGGATGCCAGATCTGATCCTATACTAGAGGAACAAAACTTCTTAAGTATTGTCTGTAGTGTTGTGTGTGTGCTACACAGTTCCTTCACAAAACCAATTTTGTTCTCCAGATATTGGCAAGCAAAGTTCATACTACCAGTTTCTATTACACGGTTTAAAACAGCAATTGACAACCCCATAGATTTCACGCCATCTTTCGTCTGATTCAATGAATGGATGAGAGATGTCTGACACAGATGAGTCAGTCTCTGACCTATACCATCACATGACAGCCTGAGTAGAAATTTGCCCTCCTGTCTCAGAAGATCATGTAGAACAGCTAACAACTGTACTTGAATATGGCCATACACTTTGCCATGGAACATGTTCTCCCCTGGTAGAAAGTAATTTGGGCAGTAACCAATTTTAACCCATTGGCACAGTGTTCTCAAACACAGCTCAACACACAATAACAGATTTTCAGGTTGCCACTGGGAAGACGATGTACTTTGTAACGCATAGAATACGCATGTCTTGCAGTGAAAACTGCTCAACGCTTTTTCTCCACATGTGGGTTGCACAAAATGTTTCTCGACCATTTTCAGCAAAACATAGCATTTATATTGAGCTGGGTTGAATTGCCAGACAAGAATTTTTTCCCCATATGAAATGGATATTCTCCACTCAAGATGATTCTCTGGACTGAGAGGATGACCGACTGGAACAAGTAGAGCTCCAGTCTTCTTAATAAGAGCTATATTTGCTTGAGATGGGTAGTTGTTGATACTGGTTCCCCACTGAGAGGTCTGGCAAGGCCAATATCTGACTCTCAACGCCTCCACAAGATCCACTGAAACGCTTCTCTCATAGATTTTTGTGTGGGCTGGACCATGGCGCTCCCAACCACTCGGGCAACAGAAATAACGGCTGCATAAAACAGAACGACCGAATGAATCCAATGAGTGATATTCAAATTGTCTTTTGTTGATATGACATCGTGTCACTTATTTATATCTCGCTTGTAGGTCAAAGTGTTTAAGCTCAGCGCAATATAATAATTGTTAACAAAACAATTTGTTTCTATATATGTTTGATTGACTAAGCATATTTAAAGAATATTGATCATTATATACTAGATCGTTTGACCATATCAACCCTATCTTACCTTATTCCCTCTCGGTCAATATCCAAACACAGTTTTATGTATTCAATTGTCGGCTTGTAGATTTCATTCCTGAATAAGTGCTCACGTGATAATGTATATGAAGGTGGCAAGAAGTATGTATCCGTAACATTGACTTAAGACAGGTAAAATGAGAAACAGAAAGTATTTTGACTTGGGGTTTTAAGGAAGATAAGAAGAGAAAGAGAATGTAGTTTCATTGAATTTTCAAGACCAAGAAAGATTATAATTTATATATATATATATATATATATATATATATATATATATATATATATATATATATATATATATATATATATATGGGGGGGAAGGTCAATGTAATGAATAAATATTAGCAATGCTCAAACGATAGCGATATACGTTCATATCAATACAAATCCTAAACTCTTGTTGTGTATATATATATATATATATATATATATATATATATATATATATATATATATATATATATATACATTATATTCAAGCAGTCAGTATGAAACCTATGTGTTACTCTAGGCGGTATTCCTACATTGCACCAGCATGTCACGAACATACTCAAGGCTGCATATCTTGAGCTGATAAACAGTTGATGCCACTAAAACAGTTGTGTTCTCATTAATACTTTCAAGATTGCACTATTGTAATTCAATTCTGTTCCGTTCTTCTGAATATATACTCCAGAAACTTCAACAAGTTCCAAACACAGCTGATCAGCTCATCCTTAGAGTACCACGATCACAGCACACCTTCCCGCCGCTCTGTACCATAGTTGGCTATCCAGTCGATTCAGAAACAAACACAAAAGGTATTATCTCTGTTATGTTTCACTGACGGACTCCAGTTGAACATACCTGTCTGGCCTCACCCATGTGTGCACACCAGCAAGATACTTACGCTCCTCTTCTGACAAGTGTATATTCATTATTCCCACTATGTATATAATTGTTTATTTATTGTTCATATGCGGAAAACTATGATTTCACTATTATCTTCCTCTTTTACATTAAGTTCATTAACAGGAGGAATATGAAACAGCAATGATTTAAACTATCTTAATATGATTGCAAATACTTATCAGTAGTTTTGAGCAAGGATTACTTAATTTCATAATCATTCGCCGCAGTTGTTTGGCAACACGATAAGGCGCTATATGATACATCCCTCGTCGTGGCATTACTTGTATCATGAAATCCATGTCATTATAAAGGTGTGCACATTGAGGCATAAATTTAAATTAAATTCATTTTGTATAATAATTGCAATATTGACATTAGTTTACCTTTCATACTATTTAAGACATATGTGAATGAAATGAGGCATTTACGGATATTTCATAGAAATAAAATTGTGTTACCGTATCACTAATCTAATATCTTACTTTTTAGTGTCAAACTCTTACAAACTTCTTGATATTTTATTTACTCCAAGGTAGATATGACTCAGGCGGGACTTATATTTTTTAAAACAGATTTACAAACATGGCAAGTTGTAGCTGTTAACAACGATAATCTGCACGCTCGTAGCTTTTCTGTAAATGAAGCAAAATCCGTCATCAAAGGGTTTTAGCAGGACTGATGTGGAAATGTTTGATTCCAATTGCCTCAGGATAAAATTTGGTTAACATGTGGGATTTGATATTCAAATCCCATTAAAACATAATATAAATAAGTTTATATATGTCATGATACTAAAATCGGATGTCACCCCATATTTTTAACAAAACTAAAAATAACATGATTGTCATTTCCCCTGAAATTTCATTCTTATAAATAAATATTGAATGTCGCCTAAAATCCCTGTTTGACATGCAGACATGTCCCTGAAAACCTTTTATGAAAATTTAGATTTATTTTGCATAGCTAAGCGTCTTTACACATGTACAAAATTTGGTCGTAAATTGCTGTAACTATATATATATATATATATATATATATATATATATATATATATATATATATATATATATATATATATATATATATATATATATATGTGTGTGTTTGTGTGTGTGTGTGTGTGTGTGTGTGTGTGTGTGTCTTTCCATTACTGGATAATGTAACTGAAATATTACTAATTTACAAATTCCACGTGACTTTCTCGCGATGTATGCAATCCTCCAACCCAACGTACACCCTGTGCACAGGGACGAAAACTGCAAAACAACTGATTAGTCAGCAATGCATAATTTAAATCAAGGCTTGGTAGGCAAAATTAGTTTCACTACTAATATACCGCACAATCTCTCATTCATATGTGTGTGTGTGTGTGTGTGTGTCTGTGTGTGTGTGTGTGTGTGTGTTGTTCATGTATTAGATAGTGTAGACGGGTTTTCCGCCATTTTAATGTACTACGCCTTTTGTTGATTTGTCATCGTGCCACTTATTGACACCTCGCTTGTAGGTCGAAATGATCACGTCAGCGAACTGGAATAATTGTTATCATAAAGATTTGTTTCCATATACGTTTTCTTGACTATTATATTTACAGAATGTTGGTCATTGTCTACTAGATCGTTTGACCATATCAACCCTATCTTATCTTATTCCCTCTCGGTTAATATCCAAACACAGTGTTATGTAATTTGTTGTCGGCTTGTAGATTACATTTCTGAATTAGTGGTCACATGATAATGAATACGAAGGTGGCATTGAGTATGTATATGTAACAAGGACTGAAGGACTGAAGGCAGAGAATAAGAGAAACATAAAGAAACTTGAACAAGTTCCAAACACAGCGGTTCGGATGATCTTTAGAATAGCACGTTCAATGCACACCTTCCCGTTGCTCTGTAACCTAAATTGCTATCCATTCGATACAGAATCCAATTCCAAGCCCCGGAAAGGTAAAGCTAGTCTACATTTCTTCAAGAATTAGCCATTTTGCAAAAAGATCATCTGCTGATTTAAAGAATCACATTTCTTGTTTACCTTTGTAACAGGCTGATCCGGGATGGGATTAGATTACGGCGATGACACTAAAAGAAATTTAGTGAATGAAATGTTTTTATAAGGTGATAGAAATGTGAACACAAAACTCGTACGTTTAAAATCCAAGAATGCATTTAACAGAATGGTGCTAATCGAATTTACTTAAAAGTAATAATGAAGAATCGACTTTTGTAACTTTGAATCAAACTTTAACATAATGATGCTCTTCGAGTTAAATAACTGATGTAAGAAAATGATACCGTTCCTAACTGTAACTAATCAGAATATTTAACTTAAAAGTAAGTATGGTACTTATAATCAAATATGATCAATGGATGGATCTATAATCATGGATGCTCAAACTTTAGGATTTAACCACAAAACCTAACAACGTACAACAAAGAGTCATAAAAATATGGACGGATGGATATATCATCAAGAATGGTTAGTGTTTAAAACAAAACATTAAGAATGATTTATCTACAACCTAGGATCGTCAAAATATGGCATTTGTGCATAATAAGACCCGTTGGTTCCGAATCTTTGGGTCTATCACAGGTAGATTATCTACCTCCGAGCCATCGTTACCACCTTCAAAAGTCCACCTGTTATACGAAAACCCATTGCTTCCTTCGACATCTCATCCATTATTTGAACTCTACATACATAATGAGCTCTACAGCTGACGATTGCTCCCGGAAAGAGGACAACTCTCTGAAGGTTTGTGTTGTTATGTGATCATACTATATGTTCCTTGGTTATGGTGAAATTCACGACCAGAGATCGTAAGGTAATCAGTTTTCTCACACTACCTTCCTCGTGCAGCTTTTGATGAACCAAACTCTATATTTTGAACTAAGCATTATATCATTGAGCCACTCTCCGCGTTGACAAAACGCGAACACATTTTACTTCAGATATAATATATACTCATAACAATACATCCCCCAGTAAAATAAGTAGCGGCACTTTTTGAAATTAATGTATGTAAAGAAAAGTGATTAAAAAAACTTACAATTTACTATACTAGATTTACATGTTCAAATGATCTTCTAATCACACTCTAATCCACAAATCGGTCCTTACAATGGCCGACTTGCTAATTTCCTAGATACGGAAACAATATGGCTGTAACGTCAATGCTCAATAATCAAACTCGAAGTCGCTACTTTCGCTTTGTTCAAATACACCAGACGCTGATGATTCGTTTTAAGGACAAGGTCCCTTCCGAACAGGTAATTGTGAAATTTTTTATTCACCAAATCAGTGTCCAACACTCCTTTCGTTCACAGCATAGTTTAGTTACCTAGGCAGCAATTTCCTAACTGCATAAGCAATAGCTTATTTTATCCACTCTTGCTCCTTAAGAAGTACTGCTCCTAATCCAGTTTATAAATCATTAGTTGTCACTACACTCGATTTTCCCAGTTCTGGCAACTTTAAGATTAGTCTACAGATCAAGTTTTACATAAGAGTGTCAAACGCTCTTTCTTGACATGAAATCCAATTCACTCTATCGGGTTGTCATTTCCTAATTAAACATGTGAATGGCAAAACCTATAGCAGCGTAATTTCGCGTTAACTCCTAATCCACTCAAGAAACGATTGAAGTGTTGTTCTTGTTTTGTGATCTAGTAGCATCCATGATTGTGTCAATATTATCCGGATTGGGTGGAGCTTTAACTGCGCGACCTGCATGGTCACATCATTCCAAGTTAGAATATGTTATTGTAAATAGGTGGCCTAGCTGTGACGTTGGTTGTGGTGATTTGGTCGAACAGATAAATTAATAATGTAAAATATCTCAGCTCGGATGTATTATGTAATATTTTATCAACCCAGCATGGTCTCGTCTGCCCGCGAATGCATCTGGATATTTACACAACATTGCTATGATTTGTTGACGTTGTCCGTTATGTATCTCTGGGAAGACGTTGCTTTTTGTATTCCTTTTCTTCCGTACCCTATTAGGCACTCAACTGGAGTTTCTGTATCAGGGTCTAATTCTATATGGCCCTCTGTGACCACGACTGCGGTCATGAATGCATCTAACTCTTGTTCGAGGAAAAAGTAATAGCATGTTATAGTAATAACTGTTTTAGGAACCGTAAACATACTCAAGTTTTGTTTCCCTTTAAACGCCTACAATTTATGTTCGACCGCTGCCATAATATGTAACCGAGAATTTGACACAGTTGGAAGTCAAGAGCCTTAGACATTTCCAATCACTAATTAGTAAAGTGTCAGGAAAGTCGTCTTCATTTCGATCTTAGTGATGGTAACAGGATCAATCGTTTAATTAAACAACATGGGGGGTGGGGTTCCACCCAAGTATTTAATCGTCTGTACCTAGCAGCGATTTTTGACCTTAACCATTGGCGGTACCTCTATCTGTATCTCTCAATAAATGAATATTGTTACTTGTTAATGCCGTCTGGCTGTGAATGCGTTGCGTTCGTTCTTTGAGTTCTAAGAAGACCATGATATCACAAACTTGTTTCGTTTCTGTGAGTAGGTGATCAGGCTAGTTTGTGATTTGAACTGTCTGTAAAGCACTGGAAAGGAGATACCGCTTAGGTGTAAATTATCAGTAAAGAGGCTTCTACACTTTCGAGATTTCCACTGTTGGCTCTTCTGCACGGCATCTGCAACTCTCGTCCGCTAGAAGGACTGTAACTCAAGTTTGGATGAGACTCCGCATTAAAGCATTTCAGATATGACTTGATGTAATCTTAAAAGCCTTGTTTCTGACCATCCTGAGATCAAGTCCCCTCTTCAACTTACCACAGAACGTCTTCGTTTGGTAGACTGTCTTCCGATATCCGGCTGATGTGGCAGAACCATCAAAACTGTCAAATCTGTCCTTTCACCATCAGAGTGTGAAGCCTTGAACTGCTTGCCGGAGTGAGAACCGCAGTGGCTGGGACATTGTCCTCGTCCGTTTGCTGTGAATGTAGCTTACAGTGAATGTATTGTAGCTTGAATGCGACGTTTGCAAAGATAAACGGATATTAATTGTTGGATATTACCCAATTTAACTTGTATTCATGACTCTGAAATGAATGGATAGATTTGTGACTATTAGGATATACGAACTGTTATGTTCCCTTTTAGTAATAATGCTGTAATATAATAACATATGTACGCTTTTACGTACACGTCTGAAAAGGAGATAACAATGGTTACTGTTGAAAAAAGAACAACGTTATTAAAATGCTTGATGTATATAAATCATTTCTGCGACGTTTAATGCTTCTCGAGCCCTTTCTGACAGCCGAATAAAGTTTGATGACCGTAATGAGGCTTGGTGAGAGAAAAGAGGAGCAAGAGTATTATGCGAACTCTATCATGTTACCAACGTTGACTTTGGAATCACCGGCAAGCAACGAGGATATGCAAGAATGCGTACAATAGAGTACGATCGCAAACTCGATTTCATCATGATAATTTGTCTTATCGGTTTAAACAGAACTACGGGGAATCGACTCTTACTACAAAGCTCTAAAGGGTTATATATGGTCTTTGTACTTTTATAAAGTATGAAGACTGGTTGCGGTGTTACTAAGTACGAACGTTGTTACAACGTAAGAACAATTTTTGGGTTCTAACATTAAGAAGACTGGTTACGTTGTTACATAGTATGAAGACTGGTTGAGTTTTAACAAGGTATGAATTCTAATTGCATTGTTACAAAGAAAACAGATAGATTGGGTTTTAACAAAGTAAGATTGAATGAGTATTACAAAAGTAAGAAGACTGGCTGAGTTTCAAAAAAGTAAGAAGACTGAATGTGTTGTTATAAAGTAAGAAGACTGGTTGCGTTTTAGCAAAGTAAGAAGACTGGTAAAGGTTTTGTAATGTAAAAGAATGGTTCAGTTTTAACAAAGTACGAAGACTGATAAAGTTTTAGTAAAGTAAAAAGACTGCGTTCTTACGACAAAAAAGGCTAGTTGCGTTTTGTTGCTCTGTTCCCATCATTAGCCATAAGACAAATTGTATGATCTTAATATTGCGACAAAAAGTTACATATGTGACATCTGTGATATTTAATTTATTTCCCTTATCTCAAAATAATTATATGACTTGTTATTAATAAATTTCCGTGTAATTAAAGTTATGTGCTATATATATATATATATATATATATATATATATATATATATATATATATATATATATATAATGCAATGTTGTAATATTTTTTATTTCCTGAGGATTTTTTAAAAATTCGTTCCATCATTCAGAAAACTGTAAATAAAGTGACTATATTATCTGATCATATTAGAAACATTATGAATACATTTCAATCCTGACAATGAATGGTCAATACAATTAAATAATTGGCATGTGGTCTAGTAGTGGTCATTAATTTGTACACATATTAAATAATGACCCACTTGAAAGCGAATATGTCATACGCTTGATATTTGGACTAAGGTAATTAACATCCTTCAATAAATCTATTCTAATCATAGTTCACCCTTTACACTAATCATATGTGTTCAAAATTTGTATAAAATGGTCCGATCTTTCATTTTCAAGAGAAATGTCATAACACTAACTACCCGCCACCATATCAAATTCACTTGTATCTTGCGCGTTTCTAATTCATTTACTACTTCTAGCGACGTTTGAAGCAAACTAATAATTCCTGTGCACACGAAGAGCGAGGGTATATCAACGAAGTCTTAAGTGAACATACCTTCAACATATTGTCCTGATTGAATCATTTTAAACAACTGAACTGAGAAAACCCTGTCTCATTCTATGAAAGATTCAATAATGCGCTATAACAGACTATTTTATCTCAGTTAATATTAACACATTGTAAAATAGATGTTTAGTCAATTTTTCTGATCAGAATTTTAATCTTGTACATGGAAAGATAACTAAACGATCTGTAGCGTAGGTATCATTTCTTAAGGAAGATCTTCTATGACTTTGCATTTGCAAAATCAGCAACAGAATACATGCTTTATGAATGCATTAGGAGGAGCTAGGACAAAATGAACGCGGACATAATGTCACGGACAAAATGGCACGGACAAAATGTCATGTGCACAAAATGTCAGTGGACATAATGGCACAGACAAAATAGCAGGGACAAAATGTCATGTGGAAAAAATGTCAGTGGACATAATGGCTCGGAGAAAAAAAATCCAGACACAATAATATAATTTCTATGTAAATAAAATGAATACTTGAAATCAACGCATATTCAACAGAGATTTATATATACATGATACATAATGCATGATAATATAGTATGGTGTTAAACACTGTATTAGTTATATCACTAAACTATATATATATATATATATATATATATATATATATATGTACATATATATATGTACGTACATGCATACATATATACATACGTACATCCATCCATACGTACATACATACATAGATGCAATACATACATACATACAGACAGACAGACACACATACGTACAATAATACATACATACATACACACACACATACATACATACATACATACATACATACATACATACATACATACATACATACATACATACATACATGCATGCATGCATGAATGCATGCATGCATGCATGCATGCATGCATACATACATACAGACAGACAGACAGACAGACAGACACACATACGTCCAAGAATACATACATACACACACATACATATATACATGCATACATGCATACATACATATATACATACATACATACATACATACGTGCGTACATACGTACAATAATACATACATACATACACACACATACATACATACATGCATACATACATACATACATACATACATACATACATACATACATACATACATACATACATACAGACAGACAGACAGACAGACAGACAGACAGACACACATACGTACAAGAATACATATATACACACACATACATATATACATGCATACATGCATACATACATACATACATACATACATACATACATACATACATACATACATACATATATGCATACATACATACTGACGGACGGACAGACAGACTGACAGATAGACACGGAGACATACATACATAGATACATACATAGATACATACATACATACATGCATGCATGCATACATACATACATACATACATACATACATACATACATACATAAATACATACATACATACATACATACATACATACATACATACATATATACATACTGATGGATGGACGGACGGACAGAGCGTCAGACAGACACGGAGACAAACATACATACATACATACATACATACATACATACATACATACATACATACATACATACGTACGTACATACGTACAAGAATACATACATACATACATACACACACATACATACATACATACATACATATATACATACATACATACATACATACATACATACATCCATCCATACATACATACATACATACATACATACATACATACATACATACATACATACATACATACATACAGACATAGAGACATAAAGACATACACACATACGTACAAGAATACATACATACACACACATCCATACATATATATACATACGTACAAGAATACATACATACATACATACATACACACACATACATACATACATGCATACATGCATACATACATACATACATACATACATACATACATACATACATACATACATAAATACATACTGACGGATGGACGGACGGACAGAGAGTCAGACAGATACGAAGACATACATACATACATACATACATACATACATACATACATACATACATACATACATACATACATACATACATACATACATACATGCATGCATGCATGCATGCATGCATGCATGCATGCATACATACATACATACATACATCCATACATCCCTCCCTCCCTCCCTCCATCCATCCATCCATACATACATAAGTACAAGAATACATACATACATACATACATACATACATACATACATACATACATACATACATACATACATACATACATACATACGTACATACATACATACACACATACACACACACATACATACATACATACATACATACATACATACATACATACATACATACATACATACATACATACATACATACATACGTACATACATACAGCTCGTTGAATAAGTATTGGGCTCAAATTAAACTTTCATCTCAGCTCGACAATTCATCTCATTGTAATTACCTATCTCGTCGCGGCGCGGTCAGTGTTATGTGCCAAAGCAAGTTTGGTTTCAGCCCGTTGAGTACGTATTGGCCTCAAATTAAACTTTCATCTCCTCTCGACAATTCATCTCATTTGAATTACCTATCTCGTCGCGGTGCGGTCAGTGTTATGTGCCAAAGCAAGTCTGGTTTCAGCCCGTTGTGTACGTATTGGCCTGAAATTAAACTTTCATCTCCGCTCGACAATTCATCTCATTTTAATTACCTATCTCATCGCGGCGCGGTCAGTGTTACGTGCAAAAGCAAAGTTTGGTTTCAGCTCGTTTAGTACGTATTGGCCTCAAATTAAAAAGACAGCTATGCAAATTAAAATTAACTTTACCAGATGACTATTTGTGTCGCCTTAATAAATTAATTGCTAGAGCTGTAATTGGAGCATGAGCTGGATTTCAAATTTATTTTTAGAAGCGTTTTTAAAATAACCTAATAATACTATGCTTTTTATTAATTGAATATAGAACACTATTATTAATATAGGCTAGATATAATTATTATAATAAAGTTAGCCTATTTTGAATAAATAGATTAGTGAATTTTTTCATTGGTTTTTTCATCTTATATTTTGTTGCGCAAATTTTTGGACCGCGGACATTTTGTCCGCATGACATTATGTCCGTGCCATTCTGTCCACTGACATTTTGTCCACATGACATTTTGTCCCTGCCATTTTGTCCGTGCCAATTTGTCCGCGGACATTTTGTCCGGCCACCCATTAGAACTCTCAAAATTCGAAGCATTATGGACTGATGTTAGCTATTTAAACGTTCGGCACACGTACAATATCTCCGGCTGATGAGTTTCACACCTCAATGATTTTTCGTATTTTAGTGTATGTGGAGGTAATAAAACCGCATAAACTATTCGTTAGATATCACATACATCTATGTATGTAATAGAACAAGGTTACTATGGTAAAAGCGGGGTCTGGTTTGTATGAGTTGCGTAGCTTTCCTTCGAAGATATCAAATTATTAAAATAAGCTGATAAAATTTAAGCGCACATTTTTTTCATATTTAGACTAAAAACTGGAGCAAAAAATACTTTGTATATACAAATATAAATATATAATTTCGTCAGATAACATAGGCTAACATTGGCTAAATTATCGACATAAATTTGTTCCCAAGAATAGCGACATGAGTGTTTTAGATGCATGCCTTCAGCGTTGTAGTTGCGATACAAATACCTAATAACTTTGATAAAGTGGTAAAGAATAAACTACGTACTTATGATAGCATGATATTAAACTAGTGTCATGCACTGGATCTTGCAATGAATTTGATTGCAGTATTCGTACTTGTCTCTGATACTGAACGAGTTCTGTGCACAGAACATCGTAAATATTTTATTGCAGTGTTCGTGCTTGTCTATGATATTGAACGCGTTATGTGCATTGGCCATCGTAAATATTTTATTGCAGTGTTTGTGCTTGTCTCTAATACTGAACTAGTTATGTGCATCGGACATGGCAAATATTTGATTGCAGTGATAATGAACGAGTTATGTGCATATGAAATAGTAATTACTTGATTGCAATGTTCGTGGTTGTCTCCAATACCGATTATCATTATTATCATTTTGAATCATTAATTCAGAGATGCAGACATATATAAAGCTAATGCGAGAAAAAGTGTTACCTAATTCATTGTTTATCTACCCGAAGTGAAGGGTCCCCGAGCGACCGAGCCATTTATAGCGCTGTCAGTTACGGATCACTGCCATCTCACCTCTGTATGCGTGTGTTCGAGTCTTAAATTAAGTCAATGTGGATAGCTTCTCGTGGGTCGGTGGTTCTTTCCTGATGGTTTTGCCTGCTTCTTTCTACACCATTAATGTTGGCCGCCATGTATAGCCTATCGTGTACTGAACAATGGCGTTAAACACTTCAACAATAACAACCTAAAGATTATGTTTCCCGAGTTCTGTCTTGCAGGTGGTATTCATAACGAATACATCTAAAAAAAATAATATTCGCCACATCTCACCCTAAAATGTCCTAGACATTATTTATTATAAAATTCAACAGAGAATGACAATTATTGTATTTAATACAACCATTAAGGACAATACTATATAGATTTAATGATGCCAAAAAAGACAATGAGTAGGTATTTATTTTTCAGGCAGCAATATTAAGTCAGCTATCGTATTCATTGGGTTCAGCAAACTTAACCTTTTCATCTATATTTCTTCTTTCCAGTGGTAGACGGATAGACAAAACAATACAAAGAGTATACGAATTAGCATAGCGCTAAGGACTTGTAAAAGAAGATCTTCCACACATATTCACTTTATTTCCCATTTGCAATAATAGGTACAATATATAAGATCACACGAAAAGTCACTTCTGTAATATACATACAGTAGACATTTAAATTTCTTAATATACCAAACGCATATTTTATGAAAGGCTTCATTAAAAAAAAATATTACCCTCATAACTAATAATGTATTTTTTCTCATCTTACAAAAATTAATATAAAAGGGAGACGTTCAAATATTTAAAATTTAAATATTTTCAACAACCTTAATTTTGTCGATTCCGGAATAGATTTGCACAATTTTATTTTTAATCTGCTTATTTTCCTCCGCGTCGTTCTTTCTTCTTTAAAAATTGGTGCTAAGTAACTATAACATGAGCTCACCTGCATAACGTGGTAAAATGAGCAGTGCCGGACCTAATTATGACAAGGATAGATTGATTTCCGTTAAAAAATGTCCTTTAGCCTCTAAGATCGCAAGTTGTTATTTGTCATCTTTTAAGATGCAAATTCCCAGGTTAGTTTCCGCCCGCAATAATACTGTTCCGGTGCATGGAATTGCATAATCTACATGTATATTTAACTGTCTATTAAAGGAAAATAAATGCTAAAAACTTTTTCTTAATATAAAGTGAGATAGCCGAAGATTATGTCAGGGATGATACATTGTCTCTTTATAAAAAAATCTGACAATATTTTGAAAATAACAATAATGATGATAACGACATAATTACTACTAGTACTAATAATAATAGTAATAACTACAAATATAATTATAGGTGAGGAATCATTAATGAACTCAACTATTTAATTGACAACCTTTATTCTTAAGCTGATAATGATTTTTATTTTGCTATTTGCGTGTTCGTTTCAGCGGCTTAACTCAAAAGACTCTAAAACGGGTATCCCACATCCAGAGTTAATTGAAAGTTCATCTTTGAGAAAGTGTATGAAGCGCTTAATAGCAGTCATGTAAACATTTGCCCTCCGAAGCTTTAACATGTGCGCTGTAGGCAGGGACTGTACAAATATAATTATGTCTTAAAGCAAAGAAAAAATAATTTTGTTAAATAAATATCTGGTGTCAATAATATACAAATGAATTAGGTTTATTGTATCAAAACTATCCATAAGCATGCGCCAATAATTTATCAAACGTTGTTTAATTTAATCTGAAATGTTAGTACTTTTAGAATGAACAGAAAAATATAACTTCTTAGAATATGAAAATTAGTCGATTATTACAATTTCCTTAAACTGTTATAAAATGATTCAGTTACTTGTATATTTTCTTGTTTTAATGTCACGGTGTAATGTCCATGATTAAAATCCATGGTATGAAAAATACTATTCATATATAAATAGTGAAGTCTGACAAATTTAATCCCGATTCATATTTAAAATACATAGCTCATGTAGATATGTTTTTACCGCATTAAAATAATTGTAGGTTATTGCATTCGTAAGGAAACATATGAACGAGATTGTCTAAGTTATACAGTACAAACCTGGGAATGCAGTATTAGTCTGTTAAAACAAGTTCATATCTTTCAGTATCACTATTATTATATACATTTTTTGTCGTCTTAACAATTAAATTAAAACCGTTTCAAGAAACAATAGTAATAGAATATATGCTGTATTAAGTTCAGAACCATAGATTCATCACGACACAGTAACAATATTAATGCGCACATAGCACCGCCTAGTGACCTTTGAACTTTGTCGCTCGCTTGACATTAGTTTCAAATAATCTTCTTTTGGTCAACTTAAAATTTAAATTTAGAGTCATATTGAGAATGAATGCGCATGGACACAACATTTCCAATTTGTCTGAAATTGATGGATCTCCTTTGTTGTTCTAATTCAATTTTGTAATTTGCCTTGTGATGAACTTGACATTGTTACAACTGACACTGACATTACATTAACAGTACCTCTTAAGAGGAAGGTAATTACTGTGTGCCACCTATTGATATGCGGTATTCATTTACCTCATAAATTAATACTTTATGCATATACTCTATATAGTACCGCTCATAGTAATTACCTTTCTCTTAAATGACTGTTTTAAATGATTAGAATTTTATGTTCATGTTTTGAGTCTTTCGCGTTTCTTGCTGACATTGCAAATATTACGTTTATTAATTTGTTTGTTTTACAGTTTCGTTTATGGCTAAGTGAACTCGTTCACATCGTTACGTGTATCATCTCTGCTTTGAAATGAACGAAATATCTTGCTTAGTTTATTCACAAACAAAACTAATGGACATTTAGGTAAAGCGTCTATCACATGACTGTACATGTTTTGTTAATAAAGTAGTTCATCATACACGTTATTATTTATATACAGACACGTGTCTCATAGTTAGAAGTTTTGTAGTATGGGAAAATACTGCCCGATTCTGATGATTTAAAGTTAATGGAAAAAAATATGAGCATATAAAACTTTAGGATAGTTTTCTAATATTATGAAGCACCCCATAAACAGATATCTGATTTAGCTGTATGTGGTCGTTAATGGGTATAGTACATGGAATATCATAAGATATCTCGGGAACAGAGGACGAACATTAATGATTGACACAATTCTAATATTGCGAAACACCCAAGGAACAGATAATTGCTATTAATATTTGTATTACTTGGAGTTGTATCACAAATCATCCCAGGAACAGAGGACTGACACTAATAAGTGGTGTTCTTGGAATATAACGAAATATGTCAGAAAGAGCGGACTGTCATTTATGAATGTAACATCTTAAATACCATGCAACTTCTCCAGAACGGAATAGAGATATTAATGAGTTATGTACACGGACGAAGTTCCTTTATATTCACAGGAATATTCCCCATTTTACCAGTTGACAATTTCTACATGTTACAGCACCCTTAAAAGCCTTCATTTACCACCTTAAACAAAATATTTTGTGTGAACCTTGGAACAGCGATATCTGTACGTATCATGTGATACATTGTAATGGTATAAAATTTTGAGTTAAGTGATATTTGCATATGTGTTCTTTACGTTAATTTCAGATGAGCAAACTTTACTTCAGATTTAAAGTTTGGATATGTTGATCTAATTATATTCACATATTCCATTAACGGACATCATAAGGACAAATGGGAGAATATTGGATGACTTTGTTCTGGTTTGCTGCCTGTATACACTGAAATAATGATTTGATATCATTTTATAATGTTTACTAACGGATTTAAACCATTGAAAATCGAGTCCAACGGGAAGTAGCATACATCCCGATCTACCATCGCATGATGTGCAGGAGACCACGTTGTTTTTGTTTCGTTTGACTAATTTTTCCAAACAGAAGAAGTGATTCTCAGTTGTTTGCAGCTAGACTCGACCTATCACTATAATAGCAGCAGAGAGGGTGAACAGACCACGATTTCAAGCAAAAATAAGGCTTCCAGATAACGTTTCCGAACAAAAAATGGCCTACACACTACGTTTTCAGACAAAAAATAAGACTTCCAACAAAATCTCATTTAACCAAAAAAAAAGTCTCCATTTTTGCAAAAACGGATATTTTACGATTTTGCTCGCAACGATGTGGTCATCCACCCTCTCTGCTGCTAGTGATTTCATCACTAGTGATTTCAGTTCTGGTTAACAAAAATAATAAATGATTTTAACCGAATATTTGATCCAGTCCGATACGATATCGTGTCCGAGGATCATGTAGATTTATTGTTGCGAATCCGTGCGGAGTCGACTGAGCATGACTAAAGAAATCTCGAAATTGATTGAAGTCCATATCAGAACACCATGTCTGCCAAATATTTCGTAGCGTATGAGTATCAACTCCGTTGAATACAGAAAGAATATTGCAGTTATCTCTGATGACTTTTGGAACCTGAGTGTAGCGTTGAGTGACATATATCACGTCAGTGTTTTTGTGACGCCCACGGGAAAATATTCTAGCAGGATTTTTTTGTTTATCCAACATTATATCGTCGTATACGACTAAATTGTTAATATCTCCATCAATATCATCAATGCTCGGTGCTTCATCGATATCGGTTATAAAATCAATGGCGTTCTCACCCTTAATTTCTGATGCATTCTCGTTAAAATCTTTTAACACTTCATAACATCGTTGATCATCTACGCTAGGGGCAATTAAATACAACTTATCCCACTTCATCCATCTCATTATTAAATTGAGCAACAATTGCGTTTTACCGGATCCAGATGGCCCGATTATAATCATCCGGATAGAGTTTGGTAGCGCTGCATGATGCTTAATTGGTTCTCTTGTTTTAGTCGCTGAAAAATCAATTATATCCATATCTCTATACATAAATTATGGATCTATATTGTGTGAAGTGTTAAACGCGTACTGGCACAGATGATGTGACGACGATTACAACTAAAAATAACCGATCAGCGCTTTCTGGTAAATGCATGCAATGTGGTACAAAGAAATTTAGATTTGTGTCTATGAAATCTGATTTTAAAAAAAACGAGGAGGTGATATCGCAGCCAAATTAGCAAAACTCCCTGGAACCCCATGGGCAAAATACCCCGGAGAAAAGCACCTTCCAGGATATAGCTACTGTGGACCGGGAACCAGACTTGATATCAGACTCAATAATCAAAATCAACCCAACCCCGGTGAAGAACCAATAAACGCCATTGATAAGGCCTGTCACCTTCATGATGTTGCTTATAAAAGCAGCAATCTGCAACACAGGCATCTCGCGGATGTGAAATTAATTCATGCGTTAAATGCTATTCCTGATAAATCCTTCAAAGAAAAATTGTCTTCATTTTTGATAAAATCGGCTATGAAAAGTAAATTGATGTTAGGTGCCGGTAATTAATAATATGGAATCAATTTATTATTCTCCGAGGGGATACTGGAGGGGTAACGCTGCAATCAATAAACTTGCTAGAGCTGCAAAAGTGAAAAAAACCACTGCGGCTAATTGGTTATCCAAACAGGCACTATGGCAAATTTATCTACCACCGCCTAAACAAATTCAATTCTCGCATTTTGATGTGACCGCTCCTAATGAAGTTCATCAGGCTGATATATTATTTCTGCCACATGATCGTGGTTACAAATACGCGCTAACCGTAGTTGATGTTGCGAGTCGATACAAAGAAGCAGAACCGTTAAAAACAAAATCAGCCACTGAAGTCGCTTCTGCATTTGAAAGGATTTATCGACGAGGTCCTCTGCACTGGCCAAATCTGTTACAAGTTGATCCTGGCAAGGAATTTCAGGGTGCAGTGTTATCTACAATGAAACATCATAATGTCACCATACGACGAGGGCATACTGCGCTACATCGCGATCAGGCCATTGTAGAACGATTTAATCGGACGATTGCTGAGCGGTTATTTGGATATCAATACGCAAAAGAATTCATTCAAGAAAAGCGATCCAGTGAATGGGTTAAAAGATTACCATCTGTGATTACTGCACTGAATAACGAGATTACTAGAACAATCAACATGAAACCTATCAACGCGATTAAAAAGAAGTCAATACCCGTACAACCACAAAAAGATTTCCCTAGAAACGCTAGCGTTTCCCAACCAATTCTTGGTAGTAATGTCATTGTGAGGTACTTATACGAACCAGGAGAGCTTGAAGGAGGTAGAAAAAGGGCTACTGATCCTATTTGGAGCGTCACTACGCATAAGATATCTAGTATAACACGATCAACTGGTAGACCAGCAATCTATAAACTGGATTCAACTGCTCCTCAGCGGGGTTTTACTCGACAACAACTACAAGTGATTCCCGAGGATACTCAATTGCCACCGCATGGTCTTAACTAGCGCCGTTGCGTCTATTGCACTCAAGACAAGTCAACATCACATTATTTCTGACATGACCGAGATTGTTATTTTTTCTGTCTACGGTGAATTGGCGAGGATCCTTATCCGAATACTGCCAACGCATTATACAATTGCAACTCGCGCAGTGATTATTCTGTTGTTTCTTCAAAGTGATTATTAATTTAGCATCAATATCAAATTCTCGTTGTTTTTTTTTGTCCTGTTGTTTGTAACCGGAGAGTTTTTTATTAATGATGCTAACATCAATATCACTTATTGTTGTGTCATTATCATCACCAATGATTTCATCATCGAGGACGATTCTTCGAAGTTGATTTATGTTTCGTACTCTGGATACTGCGAGATAGACTAAATTTGACCATTCGATGCGATTATCTACCATCCAAACAATTGTATCCGATATAGTCAATCCCTGTGAAGAGTGTATTGTTGCTGCGTATCCTAGCGTCCACGGGGATTTATTAGCACGCAATGCATCTTCAACGACATTGATATCAACCAGCACAATATCATTTAATACCAGAATTTGTTTTTCATTCTGTCCTGGAATATCAACTTCAATATTCTGTTTTCGTGTATCCGATGGCCTATAACAAAGGGGTACTGGAAGCGTTGCAAATTTTTCTTTATGCAATTCAAATAACTTCATCTGAAGTGTATCCCTGACTATTTTTCTACTTGCAATGATCAAATCGTTTGGTCTCCATGTTTCCCAGAAATCATTCATTGGGGTTTCTGAAATCACTTCACGCGCTATTTCGCATTGGATTCTATCCGGTTGTAATCTAATTAGCGCTTTGAACTCGCGTAATCGTTCATCAAGTGATCTATAATCAGTGGTGATTTCTTCATAGTAGTCTACAAAACCCTTTAGCCATTCATGTGGAGATGCACCGACAAATGGTGGTGGTTGGCCTTGATCCCCGCACATGACGACTTTTGTGTTTTTGGTTAACAACCACTCAAGAAATGTTTTTAATACATCTAATGACACTGTGCATATTTCATCCCAGATTATGATTTCAGGAATGAATTTATCACCCATTCGATCAGGAGTCCATTTGTCACCCTTCCATCGAAAGAAGCTGTGATAAGTGCAAGCATTTACCCCTCGTTGTATCATCTCTCTGGCGAGTCTATGAGTCGGTGTTAGCACAATCATGTTAGTAGAAATACAAGTATTTCCACTACCACGATATAATTCAATTGCACGAGTTGTCTTTCCTGACCCACCACAACCGTTTAAATAAACTGTCTTGTATCTACATACTGGATCAGATACCGGTGGTGCATTAGAAAATTCTGTAGAAACACTAGTGTTTCCAATTTCAATACGGTTACAACAAATATATTTATCATCCATGGCAACGTCTGCGGATTCACAATACTCATGTAGCATCTCCTTTTTAAATCGCCAACGCCCCCAATTTTCTTCGGGATCTGTGAATTTAGCTACAGCTGATTTGTACTTATTGTGTATATACATCGAATCAGTGGCTACTCTAACCGCGGTATTAGGAAATCTATTTATCATCGAAAATAGATTAATGCAAGCATAGGCTAACATTGAACTTCTCAAATGTGTGTACTGGGAATTATATCCATCACAGTAGGTAACAACCGTACCTAATTTCTCACCATTGGATAGAAAAGCATCCTTACGGGATACAAGTTTTCCCTGTTTCATTAAATCCGCTACAATAAAATCGTATTCAGCGACATCTATGATCAACCGCGAAGAATATTTTGCGTTATCGTATCGTCCACCCTGGGTAAATTTACCGATTATTCTTCTTCCGAGATCTTTTGCTTGCTCTTTTTTAATTTCAAATAACTTCTTAGACCAATTTATGATTTCTTCTTCATTGAAATCTGGAAACTGTTTTCGTAGTTCGTTGATTATTCTATCTAGATTGGGTTGTGGTAGCCAAACTTCTTTCTGAGCTCGATAGCATATAATAGCCTCGGAAACAATCAACGATATTAGCATACCACAATCAATCATATATCTCAATAGCACTATTGGCATCCAGTGTTTTTCAGATAGGTGTCTACCGAGCCAAACATAACTACACGGATGTAACCCTGTAGCTAATTCGAATGATATCACACGAGCGAATCCGGTTAAGTCAAAATCAGGCAATGGTACATTAATCGCAACACGAGTCATTTCATGCGTGGGGTGTCCAAATCGTTTGAAGTACTCAGCGCATTCCCCATATCCGAGAAAACTTCCGGGATAACACGCGGCTATATCAATTGAAATCATACCATCACGTGAGTATTTCGTATTCCACAGTCCTCCATGACCAAATTCGACGCAACTCAATTTAACATCCTCGAGAAAATCACTTCGTGTTGGACGCCATGAGTTTTTTTCTCTTGCGAAGTGAGCTACTACTGATGGAATAGTAAAACTATCCGTGAGTAGTTTTTCATGGGAATTCTGCGGTGAAAAATCACTAGCGATTTTTCTCATTCTGTTATCTAATTCTTCAATGCGATATAATTCACCATTTGGTTTTACAAATTGATCGAATTCTTCATCACTTCTAAGTAGCCACACTGACACAGGATCATCCTTACACAACGCATGAATAGCATCAAATAATCTCTCTTCATAGAAAACATCCCCGACGAACTCCTTAGGGATATATTTCACGGTTCGTTCTCGTGGAAATATTGTTACCGCAGGTGTCCACGCGTGTTTGTTATGATCAATAATCTGTATTGGGGCTCCTCGCGATTGATATTTCGGTTCGTATAATACTTCTCCGGTTATTGTTGTTACTGATATTGGGAATTTTAATGATGCTTCTAATTTAGCTATATCAGAAATCTTTGCACCATGCTGTTTCACTGTCAGTTCCCACTCGGTTATTTTCCTACGTCGCAGATCAGTTAGTTTATTTCCTCGGGATGCATTTGTGAAGTGTTCTAGTATTCGTTCTGCTACACAATTAAGCCCTGACGAATATTTCATAGGAGCTAGTTTTGCGATATCGGGTTTATCATTTAACGGATATATCCCATAAACCATTGCTGTTACGGGATAAGATCTTTCGTAGTATGGCTTATCAATGCCGGTTAGAATCCCTGGTTTGGAATCTCTACTCACAATGACAGCTTTTTTATTCTTGAGGATTGGTTCAAATTTATCCTTAATAATCCATTTGCCATCGACTTCGATAATGAATTTGATTCGGAAAAAATGCCGTTTTTCCCCAACACGTGAAATTATCACTGCTGCTTTTTCATCAGTCATGGTAGCATCAACAACACCATCAATTCGAAATGTTGACCAACAATAAGATGCTCCATCACGCTTGAATTCATTAAAACAGTCTCTGATTTTACTAATCATGGCTTTATCAAGAATTGTATTCTTTGGTGTATTAGAAACTATATCGAGATTGAATTGAGCATCTTTCCAGGGGTAATCTCTCTTGGACGTTTTTGAAATCCGAAGAATTTTGGGTCTATCGAGATTAAATCTAGGACTGATTTTCAATAATCTCTTAAACTCTTTCATGTTTCCGTCTCTTGGACGTTTTTTGGGTCTATCGAGATTAAATCTAGGACTGATTTTCAATAATCTCTTAAACTCTTTCATGTTTCCGTCTCTTGGACGTTTGTTACGTTTTTTGGGTCTATCGAGATTAAATCTAGGACTGATTTTCAATAATCTCTTAAACTCTTTCATGTTTCCGTCTCTTGGACGTTTTTTGGGTCTATCGAGATTAAATCTAGGACTGATTTTCAATAATCTCTTAAACTCCTTATCAGCATTAAATTTAGCATTTCTCGAAGTCAATCTCTTGAACTCCATCATGCTATACTAAAAACAAGTCTCTAAATGAAAGATTTTTATATAATGAATCACTGCAAATGGATCAGTCAATGAATTAGACAAATAGTATAGTATACGAATGAACCAGGAATTCAGACCACACCCAGTGAGTACAAATTATGAAGCATCCAGTGATGGTGTTGTAAGAAACCGTAGACTGAAGAACCCAGTTGGGTGGGATAATGGTATGGGGTATTTGTTCTTTACTGTTGGAAAGAAGAAATATTACAATCATCGTTTCGTGTATGAATGTTTCCATGGATTGATCAAAGATGGTTTTGTTATTGATCATATTGATTCTAATCCGAAGAACAATTCCTTATCAAATCTTCAAGCAATCACACATAGTGAGAATACCAAACGAGGAAGGACTGGGAAATACTCGAAAAAAGCGAGACCTGTGAAATCTTTGAATACAATAACTAACGAAGAAAAAGTATTTAAATCAATATATGAAGCCGGCAAGTATTTCAATATTTGTAGACCCTCAGTACGATATGTTGCAGAGGGGGTTTGTCGATCGGCTATTTCAAAAAAGAGCGGACAGAAAATTCAATTTAGTTATGTCTAATACGTCATATTTTTCATTTAGAAATATATAATTGTTATAGAATAATGAATTCTGAAAACATGAATAGCATCATATCCGAGATTTCAAAATTGAAAGATTGGGATATTGAACTATCAGATGGGTTAAATCCTGATCAAATCATGTCTGATTTTCAGGATATAGAATACGGAGTTAACAACAATAAATATATGCTACCAAAGAAGTATGCGCTCATCAAAAGAATTCAGAATTCTATTAAGGACTCTCTCGCATTTTCCAGTGACATAAGTGTGTTCGCTCCGTTGTATACCATCGTAGAACGAATACGAAAAGAATTGGGGTACGAATACGAATTGAAAAAGGAGGTTAATTCTAAAGTTAGAAACCTACGGGCGTTAATTCAAGAAAATGAACAATTTTGATTGACCAACCATTTATCATTATTTGATTGACCGACTATTTATCATTATTTGATTGCCCGACCATTAATCATTTTTTTTTTAGCCGACCCTCAAGGGATGTCAAAAATCGATGGTGTTAGGTCGGGATTGAAAAATTGTTTTACAATTGAAAAATTGTTTCTGATTTCAAATAATGGTCAATGAAGCATTAACAACCCGATTGGCTCGTGAACGACTGGATGCAATCAGGAGATTTGTACCAATTCGTGACTCTGTACGGAATAAACTACAACAACGACAGAGTCTTCAGACTGATTTTGCTATGGGATCCGAAGAATTGTTTAAACCAGTAACCACAGCAACGAAAGGGATAGAGCGTGCTATACTGGGAGATGTTCCCGAGACGGGAAAATCTGTTATTGGTGAACTTGAAAAAATAGCAGCGAAAACTGAACAAACTGAACAAACAAAACAAATGGAATCAAAAGAAATAGTAGATGATTTACGCGTGATATTTAACGAGGCGGGTTTAGCAGCAATCATTGAGACTAAACTAGCGAAAATTCCTGCGCTTGTTGTTACGACTTATGAAAACAGGAAAAATTTGTTGAAACCAGAACATCATAACTTTGTTAGAGATATAACTCACTGGGCTGATATATTCTACAAAATCAAAACTGAAAAAACAGGTAGAATTAAGAAGAAGGGTAACGCATCATACATTGGATATATCAATGAGGTGGGCGAAGTGTATAATCAATACGAAGAGTTTAAACAACAACAAAAACCGCAAAAATTGCGAGGAAAGCGACAGCAACCTGCAAAGAAACTACTCTACTCTCCTAAAAAACAACAACTACCACCTGATGATGATTTTCTTGATTATTTATTACAAGAAGCCGATTTAGAAAAACAGGATGAAGCAACTGGTTATAGCGGAAGTGGATTGCAAGATTCCAGTGGAAACTCAAAGAGTGAAAACGCTAGCGTTTCATGCCCTGGTAGTGTTATCAATGATATATCACGATTAGAAGTTCTTGTAGGAGGTTTCCGAGCTGGAAATAACTCACCGGAAATAATTAATGAAGCAGCTGATATCTGTAGACGGTTATTTGCCGGCGGTATCATGGATATCAAAACATATCGAGATTTCATTGACGAGTTAGTGGAAAGTGGGTATCACAGTGATTAATAAAACGCTAGCGTGGAAATCCGAAGGATTTCACAATTGAAAAATGGTTTCTGATTTCAAATAATGATCATACACTACAATCATGATAAACCAACCCCCGTCTATGTAGTTAATTCACGGTTTCCAGTTTATAGAGCATACTACGGAGATGGTTTAGGCAATACCATTGCAGGGTTATTTGCGAGAATGGCTCCAAAAGTGATGCCGTTAGCTAAACAACTAGGAATGAAAGCAATTGAAGTTATTCGTGATAAGGGTATTAGTGCTGTTGGAGATTTTGCTGGAAAAGCGTTTTCAACTGCGAAGAATAAATTAACATCATTAGTGAAATCACGGATGAAATCCAAAGGATTTTCAAAACCGTTACCGTCTACAGCGGAAATGCCTGCAAGTGTTAGTAGAATTATAAATAACGCAGTAGATGAAAAATTAGCGTCGATGGTTTTAACCCCCGCCCAAAGCAATATTGCAAATATGATAGCAGGAAGCGGCTTTAAAAAACTACGTCGATGAAAATCGTTTACGATGAAAATCCTACGGATTTTTACGATTTAGACTCTGATAAATAGAATAAAATGTTCAAAAAATCACATGATCCGGCGTTTGATATAGACGCCCCAGTTGGCAAGGATGATTCTGTACGCGATTATCAATATTACGCTTATCATGCAATAGACGCAAATAGTCGATCGCGAATTGAACTTCAAGTCCATGATACCAGTAAATACTTTTTGCCCTGTGAAGCGTTTATTGAAGTAGAAGGAGTACTTGTAACAGCTGCTGATACTACTGATGTACCAGCACCGTATCCAGCTGGTACTCAAGTCGGTTTTGTCAATAATGGTATTATGGCGCTATTTGAGAGTGCTAGATATCTCATTGATGGAAAAGAAATTGAGTCCATAGATCGTGATGTTGATGTAGCTACAACAATAATCGGGTTAGCGAGATATTCTGATGATTATACAAGATCAGCAGGACCTTCTATGATGTTTGCAAAAGATGGTAAGAATACCGCTGGAGGAAATCCATTTGTTGTAAGACGACCAAAAAAACGTGATAATAGTGATATTGATGTCGAGGATATGATTATAAACAACGACCCCAATTTCAATCTAGGAGCTGCAACACGAAACGCAATGTTGCAAGGAGAGCGTAAATCATTTTCATGCGCGATTCCACTACATCATATATTTGGATTCTGTAGAAACGTCCGAAAAGTTATTTATGGGGCGAAGCATACAGTATCGCTTGTACGAAAGGGTGATGATAATGACGCAATTTGGAGGATTCCAGCAAACCCAGCTGCAGATCATGTAAATGATGATGCCGGTAAAGTTATTTTAACAAAAATATCATTGTGGATGCCAGTGTTGACTCCAGCAATCACTGCAGAAGAACGATTACTATCATTTATGGACCAAGGAGGAAAGTCGTTGTTGAGTTGGCTAACCGTGAGTACAGATGTGAAGCAATCAAATCTCACCGGGTTATTCACGTGGAATCTAGCATCAAAACAAGGTGTTACTGCGCCACGTCATATATTCGTAGCGTTACAGGATAATAGGCGAATTGGCAATCAAACCTACAGTCATATGATATTTGATCAATTAGGTGTGAAAGACGTCTCACTGAGAATAAATGGCCAGCAGGAACCATCCGAGGATATACAACTTGATTACACTAACAACCATATTGCACGCGTGTATCATCGTCTGTTGTCATTTATGGCACGTGATCAAAATGTGGATACTGGTTTGCAAATATCACAATATGATTTTAAAAATCTATATCCGATCTATTACTTCTCACTGGAACATCTCGATTTAACAAGACAGTCAGTTGTTGATATACACTTTAGAGCTAATGTGAATCGTCCTGTTGGTGCTGCTGATTATAGAGCGGTTGCTGTCATTCTCAGCGACAAATCAATGCTACTCGAAGGTGTTGGAGGAAGAATGAGAGTGGTAGATGCACCAGTAGAAAATCTTTGATTGATTTTTCATTGAATTAGAATCAATCTATTATGTATAATGTCATATAGTGTTATTAGTGTTACGTTAACTCCCGGTCAATTAAAAAAATTGCAATCAGAATCGGCTAAGCGATGTGGAACCACAATCACGTTGAAACCCAACCAAATGACTGGTGGTGCAAATAAACTATCGCTGACAACTCGTCAGGTGAAACATTTCAATGATGCACTTGCAGCCAAAAAAGGTGTTCAGATTACTCTTTCTGCGGCTGCTATCAAAAATATGATTAAAACAGGCGGTATATTTCCGTTGTTAGCTGCAATACCAGCATTGATTGCAGCAGCAGCCCCAGCGGTGGCTAAAGCAGCGGCGTTAGGGGCTGTTGGTACTGCAGCAGGAATGGCACTAAAGAAGGCAACTGGGAAAGGATATAAAAAAAAGGGAAAGGGTCTAAGACTACCAGGAACCCCGTATTCGTGGTACAGCGGAAGATCCGTGAACGGATTGGGTCTAAGACTACCAGGAACCCCGTATTCGTGGTACAGCGGAAAGGGTCTAAGACTACCAGGAACGATTTATTAATTCAGAAATCTTCGATGGTTCCCATGTCCAATTTTGATTTAATGGATGCGGCTAAAAAACTCGCGATTAAAAACTTCAGAGGTGTCTTTATGAAAGATCAATTACCACATCAACCAAACAGCGTTGAAACCGGAATCATTAATTTAGATAACAGCACCGGACCTGGAACTCACTGGGTTGCATACGCTATTGATCCACGTGGGATTGTTTATTTCGATTCATATGGATTAGCCCCACCAAAAGAGTTTATGCGGTATATAAAAACCCTTCCAATGAAGACTTGGTATTCTACGCTACCAACACAAACGATGATTGACCCACCAATATGTGGCAGCGAAGTATTAAATGTCCTTGACGCTATTTCTAACTCCTTGAGTAACCCAAGCGGAAAACCACCACATGTTGTCGTGAATGAATACACTAGCAATCGCTGGCAACGACGAAGTCGTCAAAAACGATTTTAGAGAGAGAAAGAGTTTTACAATAACATGATTGATATTTGGGGGAGATCTTTGAAACCCAAACCCGATGGCACTGCACCACCTGATTCTGTCAAGGATATAACAAAAAAAATTAAAGATGAAATCGCTGAGACGTTGAACTTAACAAATGTTGATCCTAATGAAGTAGTTGTATTTCAGGACAAACAGGGTAAATTGAAATCCAGTGATGTGTCGTTGGATGATATTTTAGTTAAACAACGAAACGCAATCGAAAACACCGTTGCGTTATTTTCCGATCAGGGTAAATTGAAAACCAGTAATATTTCTCTGGATGATATTTTAGTTAAACAACAAAACGCAATCGAGGATACTATCGCGTTATTTTCCGATCAGGGTAAACTCAAACCGGGTGTACTCGTTTCGACGATTACAGATCGATTAAAAACTCTCAACGATGAGTTAAACAATTCTCTGGCTGTACTAAAAATACTTGAATCTAAAATTGAAGATAACGTAAAACAGTTTATATCATTTCGTAGAAATATCATTGATAAATTTATTGGAACCCAGTTGGATAAAATTGAAATAAAACTCCCTGATATTAAAAAATCCATCGATGAGACGAAAACTTTCATCGAAGCCGTCAAAGGTGATTTTTCGAGGATGATAACAATCATTGAAAAAACAAAAATTCCTCATGAGAAAACCAATAACGTAGTATATACAATCCAACACGGATCATTTGAGTGGACACCTACAAACAACAAATTAGATATCACTGCAACCGTTAAGGGTATTTATCGATTAACACTAGTAGCACCAATTCAATTTAATATATCATCGTCGAGTTCATCCGGGGTCAACAATACGATTTCAACGATCATCGACAAGGATAAAACTGAACGGTTAACGATAAAAGCCGATGATAAAAGTTTGGCTAAGGCATCAGTAACATGGTATCTGGAATTCGTAGCGGATTTAAGTAAATAACTAAATTGAAAGGAAAATCCTTCGGATTTAACAATTGAAAACGCTAGTGTTTTTAAAATAAACAACAATGACTTTGTCATCGACGCAATGTCGCTATGATCAGGTCAGAGAATTTCAAAATAGACTCAAAACCCTCACTGAGGAATATCAAATAAAAATAAAAAAATACCGACGAAGAATCACCGCAATTGATGTTATTATATACTCGGTGTCAAGCGTTCTTACTGGTGCCGGAATAATACTAGCATCTGTTACAATGATTGCCCCGGTCGTAGTTCCAATTTGCATTTCTGCGGTGGCTACAATCGGGGGTATATTAACCGGGATAGCAAAAAAGATATCATCATGCAGCCAGAGTAAACTGCAGAATTACTTACTTCAATTTCATATTGCATCAACCGCATATTCGCAATTATCATTGATGATATCGTCGTCACTCGACAATACGATTATATCAGATATTGAATTCTCAGCGATGGTCAGTATTTTTGATTCCGCGATATCGAAATTAGAGCGACAACATGAGTATAATAACAATGACAACACCGATGGAATCAGAAAACACGAACCCAAAAAACAAAATGATCTCAATAATATCAACATTACCAGATTGTGAGTTCTCAGTGATGGTCAGTATTTATGATTCCTCGATACCAAAATTAGAAATAAATCATGAGTATAATGACGACACAGCAGGAATTACTTCAACAAATAGTGGAGAACACGAAACCAGTACAAACGAGTATGATATCAATAACATCTACGAAACCCGAGTTTAGTGTGAATTTCCCCTCTCCGGTTCCTGTGAGCGAAATCGCGCTAGCAAAACTACGAATGTATCACAGTTGGCCTAATATCAGATCAAAATCATTTGGTGGTCAACAACCCAATAATTCACTGGTGTTTGCAAATAAGAATAAACCCGACGGAACCCCAGACTGGAACGTCATTTCGATACCAACAGGGTCTTACCAAATCGAACAAATCAATGATGAATTCGCGCGTAGAATAAAATCGATTACTGGAGCAGAGTCAAAAATTGCTATAACAGTTCATGAACCGACGCTATCATCTGCCATTGAAATAAACTCAGAAGAATATGTCGTAGATATCTATCAAAGCTCAATAAGAACCGTACTAGGATGGCCTGAATTACCACCCCGGGGAGAAATTGTTGATTTACCAGAACCAAAAAAATCTGATTATATCACAGATAGGATAAAACCTGATAATCCAGTAAAAAGCTATAGCGATTACAGGGTTGCTAGAGATTTTTTTAATAAGGGAGGGAAATATCTTGTTGTTAGCGAACTTAAAATCAATAAAAATTTCACAGCAATGAATAATATTTTTTCACTGTTGTTAATACCCCTTAAATCCGGCTCTCTTACCCGAGATGAATTTATCAGCGTCGTAGAAACATGTAACAAAATTATCGACGATATGGAAAAATTTAATTCACAAATTATTCAAGAGGTATTGGATGACAGTAATCCTGAAACAAGAACAATTTTTGCAGAAGGCAAGGGCATCCCCGTCAAGGATATTCCAACAGTCAAACTACCAGGATATAACGTACCAGAACTAAAAAAATCTCTCAACGATGCTATCGATATTGGTTTTAAAATAATTCATGACGCATGGAAAAAAACAACATCACCGGAAATAAAAATCCTCAAACATAATAATGACCCAGATGGTGGTGGTAGGCATATCGCTCCGTTCAACGTGAATATATCCTCAGTGATTGCGCTTAATTTAGTGTGTGATGTTATCGAAGGAAGCTATCAGATTAATCTAGAGCAATCAAATCAAGCTCAGCAGGGATATATTCTTTATTCATTTGCACCAACAGCTCCTCCAGGATTCCTAATTATTGAAAACCCAATTAATCCTGTCTATATGCGATGCCATAATAATTCATTAACCAGAATTAATTTCAAACTCACCGACCAGTCAAATAATCTGATTGATTTACAAGAAGAGGTGTTAGCGATTAGTCTGTTTGTGAAATCCTAAATTGCAAAGCAATTTCAAATGATTTTCGTCCTAAAGACTTGATCAAATCATTTATTATTTTTATTAACCCAGTGATGAAATCACTAGCAGCAGAGAGGGTGGATGACCACATCGTTGCGAGCAAAATCGTAAAATATCCGTTTTTGCAAAAATGGAGACTTTTTTTTTGGTTAAATGAGATTTTGTTGGAAGTCTTATTTTTTGTCTGAAAACGTAGTGTGTAGGCCATTTTTTGTTCGGAAACGTTATCTGGAAGCCTTATTTTTGCTTGAAATCGTGGTCTGTTCACCCTCTCTGCTGCTATAATGTATGTTTCTTACCAATCAAGTCGTCAATGGAGAATCATGAGATGTAAAATATTATCATCCGTTGATGTACACTAAATGGTTTTCAATACACTCTGGCTTGTATAAAGATTGTACCAGATGAATGGTAAGTTACTCGTATGTTATTTAGCGCTGTTACTAGCAATGTATTAATCAGCGTTTACCTTGTTTGACATTTCATATTCAATGTTTATATCGTTATTTAACTTTCAAAAGGAAATGGCCTTCGGAAATCGTTAGACTTAAGAATATTACCTCCCTGAGAGTCTTGCTTGTCGCCTTATCTCGATATGAACTTTAATGAATGTCGTGAATGGAAAATAAAATTTCGCTATAGATTCGTCTGCCTAATGTAGGTGAAGATATTATAATAGTATTGGTCATCATAAAATGTCGGCTCTATCCTCTCACAGAAGAAATGACATTGTATCGATCTCCAATCGAATGTAAGATAAACTTGAATGCGAACGCGATTTAAGGAACACGAGTTGCGTTTTGAACGATTTGATAAATTATCAGTTTGTTGTGGAACTAGTGAAGTAATGGAATCTATGTTAACAATTTGTACTTACCGTAATGGATTTGATGCATTGACAATTGTAGGATATGGTTTATGCTTCAAGAAGCGTGCGTTTTAGTTAGCTATTTCATCAGTTAATTTATAGTGTCCACAGCATGTACAGAAGTATGAATCTTTATGTCTTGTAGTGTCTGGTAAGGCCAATCGTCCATTTCTTTATCTAATATTGCTTGATAAGGCAATCATCCATGCATTTGTCTAATATTATCTGGTAAGGGCAATCGACCTTTTCTTCGTCTAAAATTGTCTGGTAAAGGCAATCGACCTTGTGTTTGTCTAATATTGTCTGGTAAGGGCCATCGACCTTGTGTTTGTCTAACATTGTCTGGTAAGGTCAATCAACCTAGCATTTGTTTAATAGCGTATGGTAAGCTCAATCATTCATGTGCTTGTTCAATATTGTCAATGTCAACAATGTTTGTGTTTGTCTAATGATGTCTGGTATGTTGAATTATGCACGTGTTTGTATAATATTGTCTGGTAAGATCAGTTATTCATGTGTTTGTCAAATATTATCAAGGTTAACCATCCTTTTGTTTGTCTAATAATGTCTGGTAAGGGCAATCAACCTTTCGTGTGTTTCCTATTGTCTGGTTAGGTCAATATTCCATGTATTGGTCTACTATTGTCAATATTGTGTTTGTCTAACATCGAATGGTAAGGTAAATCATATATGTGTTTGTCTAATATCGTTGCTTTCTTGTTAATTAAATATCATCAGCATTTCTGCTTTAATCTCTTTTCATCATCATCATGATTATCATGACCATCATCATGATCATCATCATCATCATCATCAGTCTCTTCACCTAGGGTGTCGAATGCATTATACTGCTAGACATCTGATGTTTTCAGTCCACTTTGGACACTGCTCTGCACTACAGTTGTGGAGAGACTGTTGGTTCTAGTGACATGGCCATACCATTTCAGCTTTCTCTTTTTTGACGGTGGTGAGGAGGTCTTCATAGTGGTTTAACTTTTGCTTGATGGAGCTACGCACTTATATGTAATAGATGCCAAGAATGCTTCTTTAACATCTCATTTCAAGTGTCTGGATTCGTCGATGGTATTCTGTTGTCAGAGTTCAGTCCTCACTTGCTTACAAAAATGTTTCGATGACTAATGCTTTTAATAGTCTGATATTAGTTTCCAGGCATATATTCTTGTCTCTCCATAGGGTTATGGTTTCTACATAGATGCTGTTCTTTGTGCTGCTCGTGTCAAAAATGATGTTCATCAGCATTGCCTTCTCAGCACTTATTTCCATGTCAAAAGTGTGGATGATGTTTCATCCAGGTTCTCAGCTAAAGAGGCCAGCTCGTCTTCACTGACTTCCAGTCGATCAGTGTCGTCTGCGAAGTGGACGTTGGTGATGTTACGCCCTCCATTGCTAACTGCCCCACAGTGTTTTTGCAAGGCTTCGTCTATGATGCGCCTTAAGTAGACGTTGAAAAGCTTGGGAGACAGGAGACACCCTTGAAGTACTTTAACTGTTATTTGGAACCAGTCCTCCACAGAACGTTGAACAATTACTGCACAGTTAGCCTTGGCATACAGCTGCTTGATTGTATTGGTCAACATTTCACATGCCACACTCTGTGAAAGGCCTTTCTGAAATCTAGGAACATATGACTGATATATTGTTGATGTTACGAGTACTTTTAACAAAAAACCCTGATATCAAATATTAGTTCTGGTTTTTCTTTCCACTCCGGCATCCTGTTTGTAGTTAGGCGATTATTTCTTCTTCAATCTGTTCAATATGATCTTTGGCAATCCCGCACTAGCATGGCTCATCAAAAACTAATTATTCTGTAATGTTGTCACAACTGGAGATTGCCCTTGTTGGGGAGTATTATAATGAGTGACTGGGTCCACTGTCGTGGCGACTCACTTGTCTGCCCAATCTTGTTGCAGATGTTTTTTAGTAGCATTATAACTGATTCCTCTCCCACCCCCCACAAACACACACACACATACACCGTTCTTAATAAGTTCATCTGGGATGTCCCCTCCAGCTGCCTTCCCTTTCTTCAGTACTCTTATTGGTGACTTATTCGAGAATGGGGAAATCATCGTGATTTGTGGAGTTTGTAACTTCAAACATCTCTGGGTCTCCGGTAGACTGATGGATGTACAGTTATTTACAATACGTTATCCCATCTTTCTGCAATGTCAATTGTTCCTGTGAGACTTTTTTCATTTTCATTTTCGTGTTGGATGGAAATGATTCATCGTTGCTTCTGTCTGGTGAGGTCTTTCACACTTCAGAATGCCTTTTTCCTGTAATTTTTTATCTGACTGATCTCTATTTTCGTGCACTTTTGTTTAATCCAAGCTGCCTTTGCTTTCTCTCCGTTTATTTCCTCATATTATTTGTATTGCTCGGGCCTCTCTTGCCCATGTTGTGTGTCTGGTTTTTTGGGGTTTCTATGGGCATCACACAGATTCAGAATCTCATCTGTAACCCAAGGTTTTTTCTTTGGGCGATGGGCGACAATGGTGTTCTTGGCAGCTGGTGTCATGGTTGTCTGTCATCAGTTTAACATCAACATCCATCGCAAGGAGTGGAGAATATTTTCCACTAATTGTGTATGCGAGTGACTGGCATATGTTAGGGTATTTAAGTTCTTCAAGGTTGAATTTGAGTTTGATGTTATTTGGCTTGTTAACGTTCTTCAACCTAATTTTAGATGTTCATCCGGAGTGGAGACCTTCCTGCAGCTGGACGCTGTACTATATCCATTTCGGGTAACTCCTTGGTCAGAAAAGGAATATGCTCTGCCAGACGACTTTTGCTCAAGACATAATGATAATGCTGGACAAATCTTAAGTCAGCACTTGGAGAACACCAAAGATGTGCTTATATTCATCTAAAGTGGAGACTTGGACAAGTCCATAACTGGAATTTGTTAATTTTAAACAATCCCATCAAAAGAAATGTGCTTAAATGTCGCCCCATATCTCGCAGAATAATCTCCATTCGTCTGAAAGCATTTCCCGTTAACATCACAATTATCCAAGTCTATGCCCCAACTGCCGATTATGTTGCTAACGAAATTCAGGATTTTTACAACAAAGTCGAGGGTATTCTAAACATGGTCAGTAAAATGGACATCATCATCATTCAATGAGACTGGAATGCAAAGGTTGGCAATGATGTTCCTAAAGACTGAGATGGTCATTGTGGATCGTCTTGAGATGAGATTACCACAGAGGGAGACGACTGCTCGAGTTCGCAAGCTACTACAACACACTGGGCCAGCTTAAACTTTCACGATGCTGGACATGGCCTGCACCAAATGGAACCAATCCTAATCATATCGACTACATACTGGTTGAAAACAGTTAATGGTCTGCCATCAATAAAGAAAGACAAGGACATTGCCAGGTGATGATGTTTGGATTGATCACGACATCTTGATTATGAACTTCCGAGTGAGGCTGAAGAAAATTAACAAGCCAAAGAAAATCGGGCTCAAAATCAACCTTGAAAACAAAATTGTTTTTAGTTTGAAGTAAATTCTTGGCACGCTCACTTTCCTGACATTGTCAGAAGTAATTTGGAATTTCGCGTGCATTTTGATGACAATTTTGGCTTCTGTCTGAAATCTGAAAAACTATCACGTGTACTTCTAAATTATTAAATCTTTACGAGGGCTATTATTTCTTTATTTTGAAGTGTTGACTGCTTTTGTTAGGACTCCCGCGACTCTGTGTTTGCAAATGTATAGATAAGTGATATACCACTACTAAACAGGTTGTTAAATGGTCATATGACTTTTATGTCCTACCTATGACCAGTATGAACAAAAATTTGACACGTTGATGAATTCTAATTTAGTCGTATGAATGTTAGTCAGTTTATTACGATAATACCGTTTACAATATGAATATTTTTCAAAGGTTTCTATATAAATATATACGAAAAAACATATTTTCAAAGCATTTGTCTTTATCATTGTATCTGATCGTTGTTTTACGAGTCATGCTAGTGACATTATGTCGTTATTTTGTTCGGGCTCCTCTCGTCCATTTGTATATCTCTCTATCAATCTGTCTGTATTTTGTAATGAATTATGTTATATTGATATTTAGTGCTCGTTTATGTCTATATCACCAACTGTCATATGTGTCATTATTTCTTCAGCGTCTGCAATATATATATATATATATATATATATATATATATATATATATATATATATTTCCTTTATGATGACGTTGTATAAATATATTAATAATAAGTCTAAAGTAATCGAGCTTTGATCTTATTTTTGTTTTATCACATTTGTGCATTGATTTGTGCTAACTGGACAGACGTAACATTCTATAAAAGGTTACTAATTATAAGCCTAAAATGTTGTACACAAATTATGTATTAAAATGGTCTACATAATTACCTTTTTTACATTAAAGTTGCCAAGAAATCATTACATTTTGCCTCGATTATACAATTTTATGTAAGACTTGAACAAGATTTATTATTAACTCAATTATACAATTTTGTGTGCGACCTATCAATTGTAAGATTTATTTGCCTCGATTATACAATTTTATGAAAGACATAAAAATATATAAATTTCTACAAGTTTTATTATTACCTCGATTATCCAATTTTACGTACGACATGTTAATTCATTCAAGATTTATTATTAACTCGATTATACAATTTTATTTATGACATCAATTCGTAGAATTTTTATTATTTCTTCGATTATGCAGTTTCAAATACTAAATGTCAATTTGCACACGAGTTATTAATACGTATAGTATGATATCGTATGTACGAGATATTGATTTGTACAGGATTTATGACTGACAAAATTTCATGTGTCTTTTTTTTCTTCAACCTCGTCCAAGCTAGCCACGAGGAGTATTTATCAGATCAAGGATAGTATACGTCGTTCACGTTTTGTTAGTACTTAGTGAGTTTATCGTAATTTTGTGAGTGTGATATGATGACTTTGATGATGACGAAATTATGATTATTTTTAGCAGTAGTAGTAAAAAAAATAGTATTACGAATAAAGTGCTAACTTTACGGACACTAATGGATTAGATTAGGCAATATATAATTACAATAACTAGCCTAATATTTCTGGAGCACATTTGTAGGCCATGCTCAAAATCAATTTTGATATTTAGAGTGAACCATATTTTTTAGAAACTAATGCAATCTGACAAGTTTGTGATTCAAACGTAATTTTAATTGTAGTTATGAACATTGGAAGATTTGATGCCCCCAATTTAGTTTTGCGTACAAAATCATTTTGAGAATATATGGTCTAGTGATGAAAATCTTAAACGTGTCCACCGTTTTTATTAAAGTCACGATCGGTCAAGAACGGAAGAGCTGGGTTAGTCTTGGAAACTACGATAGGGAGATAGGTGTGACATTAAGACGATCAGGTGTAATGAGGACCGAAATAACATGAACCATTGTATACTTGTTCCATATGAGTTAATATGTTCTTTAGATATTAATATATTATCCAATATTATAAATATAAATGAATATAAACGTAATGATTACTTTATCTAGCTGCTCTATTGCATTTCAAGGTAAGAAAATATATTTAGAACTTGGAATATACTGACAAAACTGTTTTGATAAAAAGAAACAGGTGCAAAACTTTATCATCTAACTTCCAAGACAAATCACCTGCATACCTTTTCAAAGTTAAAATTATCGGGTGTAAAATATTTTGTGTTGTGAAGGTAGTCACGTTTTACTTATTTTGGAGAATATAGCCTTTTATATTCATTATAATAAAGATAAGCGATAGTAAATCTTCTAAACAAGCTGGTGATAATAAAAATATAGGTTTCGTAAATATAGCATTCAGCGTTTAACGCATTTGTTCTCAGACTAAAATACATTTTTGGCACACTGCTTCTGTCCGTAGCTATGATTTAATGTTTTCTATGGAACAAAGAGAAAATTGAGTAAAAGACAGTATCGTTACATTTAGTAGACGACATCTTAGCAGTGATGCAAAACCATTGAATCGCATCTTCATTGTGTGAGATAGTTCTCCCAGTCATCTTAGCAGTGATGCAAAGCGATCTAAACTTATCTTCATTGCGTACAATCATCTCAGTACGTTTGATATGTTCGAATCGATATCTTTGTTTTGATCCTTTGACGTGACGTGATTAGATAGAATACAGAATCAGACATTGGAAAAAACAGACAGATCGATAGATTGATAGACGGAACGTACTGAAATGATGGATAGCCACACATATATATATATATATATATATATGATCCAACCATTAGTTCTTAGAACGTCGTTATTTAAAAAAAAAAATAATCGAGGTCTTTGTTGCATATTTTGCTACATTAAAACATCAAAGAAGGGTGAAGAAAGCTAAAACATCAGCGAAGGGTGAAGAAAGATAATTTCAGGAATCAAAGATGCTAATTTAATTTTATTATGTAATAAAAAAGACTAAATTGCTCATATTATATATCCACTTAATAAATTGTCTTATTTACAGGTTTATCACAGATCAAACTAGAGATATCACACGCTCAGTTTGTCCCGTAATATATCTATATATTTAATCAGAAAAAAAATCTCTTGCACTCTTTATCTTTGTCAGCTCGAGTACGTATCGCTGATTTCAATAGTGAAACGCTGCATCCAGAACTCTGTCAAAAGTATTATCATGTCTGTTAAATATCTGGAGTTTGTGAAATAGAAAATGAATAAAATATAGTCACCGCAATCATATAAATCCCTGATGAACAGCTGACTGACGAGAAGAAGTGCGATAAAGTGTTGATTTGTAATAACCTTTAATTGGTTATAACCCAAATCATTAGAAATAAGTAGCAATGTTGTATACAAGAAAACCTGTCAAGACATGAGATCTCATCAAACTAATATCCTTTTTGTCCGAATCATGATTCTGGTCCCGTTTATTTTCAGGAACGTCATTTCAATTCTTTAGGGAGGTGGGGGTGGATTTGACGCGTTTGTTAATTTTCGTATATAGGCTACATTAATTTTACAGTTATATAATGTTCATATACAATCGGAAATGGATTTTCACCATTAGCTCGCGACACATAAAGTGATGATATGTTGTTACAGCATTGAGAAAGATCAAAACAAACCTACACTATTATACAATTAGAGATTTCGACAACTTTAAATCGTGTAAACATTTTTTTAGAAATTGCAATAATACGTATGATATGCAGGCCATAATACAACTAGTTATCGTCAAATAAATTAGATGTTGCATTAAAATATGTTTGTGTTATATATTTTTATAAATTGGCCGTAAGTTACACGAAATAAAGAACATGGTTTGATTTTGTGACGCACGAAATAGTTAAGCGACGAGAAACATTATCTACTAAGACGAAGGAGAAGTCTATTACAGACTTATTAAACGCAAGGAAAGACATGATGCCTACTAGGCGTGAGGACAGAAACACAAAATCGTTAACGAAAGAGTGTGTGCGCGAGTGTTTGGATTTGTAACGTAGCTTTAACATCTTTTTCAGTCTTATAGCTACGATGTATACATTGTGGCCGTTTACAGTGATGTCAAACACTGGGCATCATCCCGCAGACATGTAGCACGATGTCCCACCCAGTCACATTATCCCAAATCTAGCCCGACCAGTCCTAACACTAAACTCTTAATACTGAGCGCCTAGCTGTGCAGTTGTAAGCACCGTTTGTATTATTCTTTGGTATGGCTCGGCCGAGGTTTCAACGCACGACCCCGCGTATCCCTGGCGGCCGCACGAAACAGCTCGAACTTTCGTTAATGAAAGAAGCAACAACAAACTGAGAGCCAAATTGTTTATGAAGAATCGGAAGATATATCGATAACTGAACTGATACAGGTGTGTGACTCTTGATTTCGTACAACACTGAGCCTTCTTGATAACTTGATGTATATTAAAATGTTACACTTGCCTTAAAAGAGAATGTTAAAGATAAACACATTTTACCTTAAATTAATTAACTATATGACTGAACAAAATTTAACTCACCCATATAAATTTCTTCTTACGAGTACATACAATGCTTTCCAGATTACAGTAACAGGGTGAGAATGATAGAACAAACACGAACAATAAATATAACGTTTTCAAGTACAAAATAATTTCACCAGTACAGGAAATGCTCTCGAAATTACAGTAAAAAGGGTCGAATGGTTTAACAAGCGTAGCGATGTTTTCTTACACTCTTCAAAGTTTCATTGCTGAGTCATTTATCATAAAATGTCTCGCCAATTTAAAGAATCGAAATTAAAAATCTTAGTAATAATCAATCTTTTTTTATTAAACTGGTAATTAAAGTTTTGATAAAAGTATTCTCTGTAGTAAATAATGTGGTGATTTACATAATCAAAATATCAAATTATTTTTTTGAAATCAACAACAGTTATTCGGATCCTTTTCATCTGTAGCAAATGTAGGGGAAATAACTCTTATATCGATGTTTAGTTATGGAAGAGAGGGAATTATCTGAACACAAGTATCCAAAATTAACATTCGTTTTACAGGGATGTTGATGTAGGTTAACAGTTCACAGTACGAAAATCGAAAGGAAATACTCGCTTGATCGTCTTTTTACTATGTAATAAGTATCATATTTTTATTTTTTTAATAAATGTAGAAGAGTCGATCACTGGGTCTCCAAGTGTCTGATACACTTGAATGCCTTTATTCATGACTATATTTGTTCCACACATTATCGCCAAACAGTGACATATGATTTGTAATGTTATCGATGGTTATTGACTTTTTGCAAAAGTGTATTCTTCAGAAATATCGATTCCTTCATTCGCCATACGTTAATGGATGCAGCGTTTAGCTTAACGCACAAAGAATGTTAAGACATCACTCAGGTCTACGCCCTGGGAATTTTACAGTAAATTTCTTTTCAACAAAATTGTTTTGCGCTCTGAATGTATATTGTGAAGTTATTTAATATCAAAGTAACGGCATGTTTTACAAGAATGACTATACTATCATTTCAGGGTGGATAATGATGGTGGTAAGAGGTGAACCTTTCTTTTTATCTGTTTGACATAAATATACAGATATCTCATTGAAATTGATGACGGAGGGACCATTCTCGCTGTCACTGTAACACATATCAATTTTAAGTTGATGAACTTGGTTGAGTACAAAGTTATATACAGAGTATGGGTAAAGAAAGGGTTCCTTAATGTGTCTGTTGTCAACATGATTAATTTTTAATGATGTTTCCTCTCATATCAGCAAAGGGAACCGTCTGATTTGATTCCGAGACTAGTAGTTAGATACATAGAAACATTCACACATACATACACACACACAGACATATATACATACATACAACATAGACATGCAGATAGACATACGTATGTACAGACAGACAGACAGACAGACAGACAGACAGATACAACTTTACATCTAATGAGTACACTGGTATCCCAGATAATACGAAAAAAAAAATGTATCGCCCTGTGTTTCTTGATGTATATATGTGCAGGTCTGTGTGAGAATGTATGCAAGAGGCATTTGTTAATATGAATGCTATTGGTTCTGTGTGTGATACCGCGAAGCATACTTTCCTAAATAAAAAGTAATTTAGCTAGGTAACGCAATCAAACTACTTTCTATACCTCGTAAATATCTTCTGTTTTTGATTCATGTCGACAACCCAATCAAGCTAAATGGTAATGACTCTTTGCTCTTAAAACAAGTAAAAGAAGAGAGAAAAACTGAGCAATTTCAACAAACGTCAGCCAATACTTTATTTCATGACAACAAAAATTACAATTTTAAAAGGAAATTACGGTATTTTGACTGATATCCCAAGCAATCCCAAAACTTATGTCACGCATCCAAAATTATTGTTTTTTTAATGTTTTCCGTCATTGAATGTCAGTAGCTGATTTTATAACAACCTTGATGAATCAAATGATGCAATTAAGATCGTCCCTGAATAAATTCACAATACTCGCCAGAAATGGCTTAGTTCAAAGTTCAATAAGCACTCTGTGGTTGCAAATAATATTTTTAAATAAATGCATATCTCAAACTACAACAGAACACAACAAAACCTGATTGATACAATGGCTGAAATGATGATGAAAAAAAAATCATTACGATGACTAAAACTCTTTTATATTAACTTAAGAGACAATAAAAGGCTTAGGATTTTAGTCCTTATCCAATGAAATTCATAAACATGGTCTGGTTTGTATACTTAAATTTAAGAAAGTACCTGACACATATCAGGCTGCCAATAATTTATTCAATGGAACAACCAATTTTATGAACTGAGATCTAAATACACATGTTACTTGCAAATTATCAAAATATGTTAGTATGGTCAGCAATACACGACAAAAGTGAACTTAGAATATATTGTTTACAAAATGATCAAAATCTTTAAGAATGGTATACAATCATCGACAAGAGTTAGCTATGTCATATATTGTTTACAACATGACCAAATCTTTAAGTAAGGTCTACAATAATCGACAACAAATAGCTATGTAATATCTTGTTTACAAAATGATTATTAAGATCTACAATAACGGACAATCTATACACACACAATATAAATATAAGTAAGACCTCCTTTGATAAAGAAACAGAAAATATTATACAATATAATTCTTTTACTTTTAATCAGATAGAAATATTATAAAAATTGCATAGCATCATGCTTCAAAAAGATAGAAAATAAGTGCAAAGGTGCAAAATAAATAAATATAGTACATCTATACACGTGAGAGTGCAGCTGCTATCAGATTATCTTTATCAGTGATTATCCTAATGTCAGTGTTGTATTACCGCCTCATGAAACTCCACATTGGCAATCCTTCAATTTTGCTATTTCATTTTGTTCATGAACGTAAAAGGGATGTAATCACTGAATGCAATAATCGGAGAAGCTGAACTAAACATTTAGAATTTTTTAACTGTATTGTTAAGAAACAAATACACAGGATGATTCAAACAATTTTGGTATTTTTGAATCAAAACTCAATCAGCCCAAACACCACCAGTATAAAAAACATTTAAAAAGTGTGACTGAAATCTAAAGATGATAAACGTCTGCATACTAATGCCTGGCTTTTCATTTATCAAAAGCCTGAAAATTTTCAAACAAACATAATGCTTGGATTTATTACTCAACACATTATTCTGGGATTAATCATTTACAGAAACAACTGAGAACAAATTTCCTATAATATTCAGCCATACACCCAACTCGCATTACCTGCTTTGTGCTAAGAAGTACTGGGAGATCAGAGATACCTTTGGCCTTAATTTATTCACGTTTAACTTGACTGGGTCCAACAAAATGTCCAAGGGTCCCACAAAATGTCCCAACGTATAACTTTACCTGATAAAGATCAGGTATACAATGTTTTTAAATCAGATCCAAGCACACGTGTTGTTTACAAAAAATTATAATCTTTAAGTATAGTCTATCGTCATGGACAAACGTTGATAACATAACATTTTATTTAGAAAACGATGGCTATGTTATTTACAATGTGACCCTTATAACATGCGAACATGGAAAACTTTAAAGTCATACATACATACAGATAGATAGATAGATAGATAGATAGATAGATAGATAGATAGATAGATAGATAGATAGATAGATAGATAGATGGTGTATGTTGGTGTGTCTGTAAGTGTTATATTCATGGATTCAGATCTCTCTCTTTCTCTCTCTCTCTCCCTCTCTCTCTCTCTCTCTCTCTCTCTCTTTCTCTCTCTCTGCAAAACAAATCCGACAAATAATCATCAAAATAATAAGAATAATGATGATGATGATAATGAAGACTTTGTATATTGTCCATTCTTTAGAAGCTCTAAGCAATTTACAACATTTCTAATGATATGACAACACTACAGAAAAACAAAAAACAAAAACACTGACATTGGAAAACATAAATAACACGCTAAAACCATTTAAGATTCAAAACCTTATTAGGTCCCTAACTTTGATCCTGCAGTCGAGAAAGGTGAGTTTCAAGAGCACTTTTAAAACGGATCACTGTCTTTGTGTCTAATTTCAATGGACAATTCGATCCACATCGCCGACCATGGTATGCAAAAGAACGTTGTCCATATAACTTCGTTTAGTTACATATTTAGTAAACTACCTGATAAATAAACTGATCAACTAAGCTCAAAAGAACAACTGACTGGAGAAAAAGGATTTCATTTGTAAATGTGTACGCGGCAAGCGCTCTAACCACTAGATCACGGGATCGTTTTTCATTTCAAAATGTGTCATACTAATAATTTTGTTGAGGGTACGGTAAATATCATCATTCTCTTTTAATGTAATTTTTAACACGATATAAATATTATATATTAATCATTTAAAATATCTCGTGAGATAGGAAAACTATCTTCTCAATAATAGTTCCAAGGACAGATATTTCATTGCAACACGATCTATCATATTTTCCATGTTGTGGTCTCACATTCAGTTTTATATCGGGTCCCCAAGTGACCGAGTGCTCTAAAGTGTTTACCCTTGTGCTTTAAAATGGCGTTAATTCCTACAACAACAATAACAACAACACTAATATTTCACGGTCCTTGTAGAGATGCACACCATAAGTTATTACAATCATGCTATCAGTCACGTGGATCAAAGAAACTCTTTATTCACAGTACGGTGTGTTTTGTTGAGTTACAATAAATCACAAATGGAACGTTTCCCTTCATAGCCAAACAGTTACGATTTGTACTTGTTTATTTTACAATTTCTTGGCCTGTGTAAATTACACAACATAGAATTAAGAAGTGAATGTTTGATTTGGAAATAATTAGTTCATAAGTAAATATTTTACAAGTAATTTCCCAATAAATATAACAATTTTGAAAGTTCAAATACATTAAATCTTAATAAGGAGTGTTACAAGTGGGTGGAAACATGACTATAATTTGACAACGAAAATAAGATTTTCTGCAGTTTGTTGTATGCCATAATTATATGATTGCTCACAGTTAACACAACCAAACCATAGGTCAGATCCGCATTCGGTTAGAAATATGTTCAAGGAATATTTTATCTGATGTACCCTATGGTCGTTGATAAGCTAGTGCACTGTTTTCAATATTCACGAAGGGTTCATTCGAAGACAAAAAAACTCTTGTGGGGAGACCACAATGGCGATTAAATTTATTGTAACAAATCTCCCCAATTTTATATCTTTTGAATGCGATCTGGAGTACGGGTGCGATTCCACCAAGTTGGAAGCAAACAAATGTAATTCCTGAAAGAATCCGGCAAATACCGACTCGTAGAGACCGATCTCCATTACTTAAAATCATCTGCACAATTATGAAGACAATGATGAATAGCAGCCAGAATCACCGACCAAGTAAGTATAAAGCAAAGGGGGTTTCCCAGCAAAAGATCCCCTACATATCAGTTTGTACGCATGTAATTAAGCATACAACTGGCATTCAATGCAAAACAGAAATATGACCGAAACCTAATCGCAGTTTTCCTCAATCCTGAAAAAAACTATGATCTAATTTGGACAAAAGGACTAGCTGTAAAGTTAAACCACTACAGTTGTAAGTAGGTCGCATTGATAACACATTTCACAAATGGACAAAAAGTGAAAACAAGAGTGGCAGAAGTTCACGAGCTATAAAATGGAACTCTACAGGGCAGTCTACCGTGTTCAGCTCTGTTTAACATCATGATTAACGACATATAACGGTAAGCAAACCAGTTCTCCTACGACCACATAATTTAGAAAGCAGGAAAAAAATCTTAAGTTCTCTGAAAGTTCAAGATACAAAAAAATTCAATTTCTTAATTCGTACATTGAGATCTGAGCAGGATTAATTGTATTATTGTTGTGTGAATTAGTTGGATTAGGTTAGAATTTTATTCAAAACAGCCATCGCAGGAAATACAAAATGCTCATCAAAATAACATTCATAGAAACGGATACTTGATATTGTATTGAAATTTCAAATAAGTGAGGATATTGTATTATTGTAATCCAACAAAAGACGCTGGGAACATCACTAAATCATGGCGCCTTACATGCACATCCAAGCATTCAACGTTGTATTTAATTTGCATGTTCACAAACGTTTTAAATGGGTTTTTCTCAGAACTATTGAATAATTAGGACTTGTGTCTGTAATCCAGCAATTATTTGAGATTTAACTCTAATTAATGTAAGTTTTTTGACATTTTCAAATTGCATCCAAGTTAGCGTTTTATCTTTAATTTTATAAACCTTGTTTCTTCTCAATCTCTTTTAGTACTTACTATAAGACCACATAGTCGAAATAGAGTGAAATTAGAAATATACAAATATTATAAAATGTCATTGGGTACATGTAGCAGATATCACGGAAATATATCTTTGTTTACTTTTTTCTTTCTCCTGTATCGTCTCTCTTAGTTCATTTTCTCTGGCGCAGCAACCTAAAAGCATCATTTACTAGGAAAGCTATCTGCCACGTTGCAGCATTGTGTTCATTATGTAACCTCATTGATATGCAGAGTACTTTCCATGCGTTCATATACATCCCCTCCTGCATCAAACAGCATGCCAGCAGACTTAGCGCGGAGTCTCTGTAAAGTAGATATTTATAAAACACGACAAACAGCATGTTCTCCAAGGCGGCCATCTTGTGTAAAGTCTTACCCTGCCGATAGTAACACTGGTACTCAAGGAAGTGCAAGAAAAACCTTGCACAAACACAGGCAAGCTGGGGAGGACAGGGGTCAGCTATCTGAGATCCATTAAACATTTTCAGAATTAATGCTTTAGGCATGCAATGAATCTCTGACTGAAAATAAGAAACTGGAAGAGCAACATATTGTCTCATAAACTCGGCTGTTGAGAGATTGTCCTCCAATATTTTACAGAGAGCTTCTTCTGGCGGATAGGTGGGGAAATCAGTGACCAGGTATGTAAAATTCTCCTGAATCTGATTAAGAACATTCTCTGCCATGATGAAATTGTCCTGAATCAAATAAAAAGCAGCCAGTTTGAGTCTTTCAGAAGTCACATCAGACAAGCAGCCCAACGCAAGAAGCTCGTGAGCGATGTAAAGTCTTTAATGGTCAATTTCTTCCTGTGCTAAACACTGGGAGGCCAGATCTGATCCAACACTAGAAGAACAAATCATCTGAAGTACTGTCTGTATTGTTGTATGTTTCTTCACAAAACTAATTTTCTCACCAAGATCTTTGATAGCAAACCTCATCTGAGCCTGGATTATGAAATTAGCTGAAATACTAATTGCCAGCTCCATAGATTTCACGCCATCTTTCGACTGATTCACCGAATCGATGAGAGATGTCTGACAAAGACGAGTAAGTTTCTTACCTATATCATCACATGACATCCTGAGGAGATATTTTCCCTCCTGTCTCAGAAGATCATGTAGAACAGCTAACAACTTAACTTGAATCTGACCATACACTTTACCATGGAACATGTTCTCCCCTGGTATAAAGAAATTAGGGCAGTAACCAATTTTAACCCATTGGCACAGTGTTCTCAAACATAGCTCAACACACAATAAGAGATGTTCGGGTTGCCACAATGAAGAGGGTGCACTTTGTAACGCATAGAAAACGCATGTCTTGCAGTGATAACTGCTCAACGCTTTTTCTCCACAAATAGGTTGCACGAAATGTTTTTTTATCATTTTCAGCAAAACGTAGCATTTGTATTGAGTTGAGTTGAATTGCCAGACAAGAATTTTTTCTCCATATGAAACGGATAATCTCCACTCCAGATGACACTCTGGACTAAGTGGATGACCAACTGGAACAAGTAAAGCACCAGTCTGCTTGATAATATTTATATTTGCTTCAGATGGGTAGTTGTTGATTCTGTTTTCCCACTGAGAGGACTGACAAGGCCAAGATCTGACTCTCAATGCAATGACACAATCTATTGATAGTCCATCAGTTGTGTTTATCTTGTGGGCTGGACCATGGCGCTCAAAGTCACTATCGGAACGGTAATTACGACTACATAAAACAGAACGACCGAATGAATCCAATGAGTGATATTCATTTTGCGTACTGAACAGTGGTAATGATGAATATCTGTCCAATATTTGTAGTTTTACATAACCTGGTGGAGTGCTTGCATCACTGACCATAATGTATGTAGCTTTAGAAGTTTCCAAGGACGGGATGCTCTGCAGTACGTCGATGTAGGAATCACAAATAAGGCAATCCATGTCTGAATTTAGTCCTTCAGTGGTGGTAGCCTCAGCCTGACTTCCGAAGATATAAAAATGATTTTCAACGATAATTGATTTAATCTCTTCTGCCTGAAGCATCATGTTTATCCTCTTCCAACGTATATCCTCCCTCAGTCCCACTTTGTCCAGGACATTGAATAATCTAAGAGATACATGGCTATAATACGCGGGAATGTTTCCTTCCATTATTCTATAGGTGCGTTTCGTTACCTGAATAATAATAATAATAATAATAATAACAATTTTAAAAAAGTCATTGCAACATCCCATTCGTAAACAAATTCAATTGAAATATCGGAAATCAATTTAATTTCGCTTGAAATAACTTACTATTATGTTTACATCGACGTGTAGCACAGCGTATAGTTAAAATGTATCCTTCTGCAACATATGCAACTATTAACATTTCAAATGTTCTCCTTTTCTGAAACCTTAATTAATGGACAGTACGTCATAACATCCCAGCAACGCCCTTCCCATAAACCCTTACAAACTTTCCTATTCTGATTACCCAGGTTTTAAAGGCCCGTTTGTATTAACTTCTTGATATGATGATCATACAATGAACAACTTCAGGTCCATCCGCATGGCGGTTTTCAGCATTGTTTGTCCCTCACTGTGGTTCGGTAGTGTCACATAACGTTTAGCAACACCTTGGATATATAAACATGTGCAGTGACACAGCAGGGTCAGGTAGAGTTACTTGGACGACCGCGTATTGTGCAGTTAAAACTCATGAACATAAACCTCTTTTGTCAGTATAACTACGTCTTGCGACCTACAGTTTCTGCTAATTTTCTCCGATCCAGATATTATTTTGATAATCAGATTCAAACGTTTTTTGTCCGTTTTATAACATTTGGCGAGTAGCTGTTCAGTAAGTTAAACCCGAATTTTTTTATAATAATTCTTCAACGAATGCGGTATTCAGCTTGCCCAAACGTTACAGAGCTTAAAATGTCCTTTCAGTTTATTGTCACAAACTGATGAATTAATGTTCGTGATCATACAAATATATTCCAAATATCCATCGAGTATATTCATGAATTGCCCTCTTCAGACCTTTCACTTACAAATCGTAGACAGCCGTCTCCTAGAGAGTTCATCATCATCAGTGATTCGCGAATATCTATATAGAGACAAAAATATATCTAACTTGTGGAATATAACAAAGAAATATATTAGTAAACTTTATCTACGTTAGTGCTGGTATCTGTCGGAAAATATCCCGAAATATTAAAGTGTGGTTTTGCACAGTAGCGTAATTACTCTCCTTTTCCGACATTTCTTGGCAATTTTAATTTACCTATGTTACAAAGTACACATATATGCAGGTCTCCAACGTACCAAAGCAGAATATCGTTCAATCGACAGTTATCTTGACTATAAATCGACAACCATTTTTCACAGGTTCAGGAAAACAAAAACGTAATAATCGAATATTCAAATATTCCTTCTTCTCGTCAACTCACAAATTAACAGATGAAATAACACCATATTTGTTTATACTGACAATGAGAAGTGTGTCAGTAATTACATCCACTGTATCAAGATGAAGTACGTTGTTCAAATAAAATGCAGCAAACCATACAATTGAATTCAATAGTCATTAAACGTTGGATAGCTTATTGAAGACGAATTTAAATAATTGGCGGAAGGATAAGATAGGGATGATATTTCAAATTATTTTTTCCAAGCTATTTTTATCAGGTAAAGCTACATTATGCAGCTTGTGTTGGAATTCACATTATTCTTGTTCAAGGAAATGGATGTCGATAAAGTCGATATAACATGCAATATAAAACCTATTATTTCTCTGTTCTAACTATAAACGTTACTGGATAATGTAACTGAAATATTACTAATTCCACGAGACTTTCTCGCAATGTATGCAATCCTCCAACCCACCTTACACCCTGTGCACATGGACGAAAACTGCCACACATCTGGATAGTCAGCAATGCATAATTTAAATCAAGTCTTGGTAGGCAAGATTAGTTTCACTACCAATATACCACAAACCCGCTCATTCATATGTGTGTGTGTGTGTCTGTGTGTGTTGTTCATGTATTAGATAGTGTAGACGGGTTTTCTGCGATTTTCCTGTACTACGCCTTTTGTTGATTTGTCATCGTGACACTTATTGACACCTCGCTTGTAGGTCAAAATGATCAAGTCAGCGAACTAGAATAATTGTTAACATAAAGAATTGTTTCCATATATGTTTGATTGACTAATCATATTTAAAGAATGTTGATCATTATTTACTAGATCGTTTAACCATATCTACCCTATCTTACCTTATTCCCTCTCGGTTAATATCCAAACAAAGTGTTATGTAATCGGTTGTCGGCTTGTAGATTACATTCCTGAATTAGTGGTCACATAATAATGAATATGAAGGTGGCAAGGAGTATGTATCCTTAAGAAGGATTTAAGGGGGCAGGGTCCAGTTTGTATGTACAAATTTAATGTCACATGCACCTGCCTAATATAAAAATTCATTAAAAATATAATACGCGAGTGAGGTCAAAAAAGTACATATTTCTGGATAGGTATTATGTAGTGCAACATAATCATATCACACACAGGACCTGACAATTCTACTGAAGTCCTTAGAATAAAATATTTATGTACCCCAACCCCTATTTTATACATGCATTTTTCACATCCGAAGGCCATTTTTGACAGCATGTGGTGCTCGCAGTGCAAACGCAAGGCCTTTTCCTAGATGAAAATTTTGAAAAACATTGTCTACTAAATAGCTTGATGCAATTCATAATAGTTGTCATCCATGCCGTTTTTGAGATATTCTACTTGCCTTGAACCCACGTGTCTACTGCTATGGGAGGCTAGCTCTTCTTCCTAGCCGACTTTTGGTATTTCACAATCAACATACTGCAGAGTAACTATGGAAAGTGTACATGTCTGACATCAATTTCAAGAAGAACACAAACCTGAAACACCTAGTTCACAAATTTATCCATATCTTTAATTATTACACAATAGTAGCTCAAAAACTCACACCATACCCTTAAGTTAAGAAATTTGCCAGGGGCCAATTTACGAAACTGGACCCTGCCACCTAAGGCAGAGAATAAGAGAAACAGAAAGTAGTTTGACTTGGAGTTTTAAAGAAGATAAAAAGAGAAAGAGAATGTTGTTTCATTTAATTTTCAAGACCAAGAAGAAAGATTATAATATATATATATATATATATATATATATATATATATATATATATATATATATATATATATATATATATATATATATATATATGTGTGTGTGTGTGTGTGTGTGTGTGTGTGTGTGTGTGTGTGTGCGTGTGTTTCATGCATTAAATAGTGTAGACAGTTTTTCCACTATTTTAGTGTACTACGTCTTTTGTTGACTTTATATCGTGTCACTTATTGTCATTCCGCTTGTAGGTCAAAGTGATTAAGTTCAGCGCAATATATTAATTGTTAACATAGCAATTTGTTTCCATATATGTTTGTGTGACTAATCGTATTTACAGAATTTTGATCATTAATTACTAGATTGCTTGACTATATCAACCCTATCTTACCTTATTGCCTCTTTGGTTAATATCCAACCGCAGTGTTATCTATTCAGTTGTCGGCTTGTAAATTATATCCTGAAGTAGTGGTCACGTGATAATGTATATGTAGCTGGCAAGGAGTATGTGTCCGTAACATTGACTTAAGACAGGTAAAAAGAGAAACAGAAAGTATTTTGACTTGGGGTTGTAAGGAAGATAAGAAGAGAAAGAGAATGTAATTTCATTGAATTTTCAAGACTTAGATTATAATTTGTGTTGATATATATGTATGTATGTATGTATGTATGTATGTATGTATGTATGTATGTATGTATGTATGTATGTATGTATGTATGTATGTATATGTGTGTGTGTGTGCGTGCGTGCGTGCGTGCGTGTGTGTGTCTGTGTGTGTGTGTGTGTGTGTGTGTGTGTGTGAAAGATCAAAGTATTGAATAATATTAGAAATGTTCAAACGATAGCGATATGCGTTCTTATAAATACAAATCCTAAACGCTTGTTGTATATATATACATTATATTCACACAGTCAGTATAAAACTTAGGTGTTACTCTAGACGGTATTCCCACATTGCACCAGCATGTCACTAACATACGCAAGGCTGCAAATCTTTAGCTGATACACAGTTGATGCCACTAAAACAGTTGTAGTCTCATTAACACTTTCAAGACTGGACCAGAGGCGTAGCTAGAGTGTTTGGCGCCCGGGGACAATATTCATTCCTCCATCAACCTCAACTCTGAAACCCATTATTTTCATAAATAAAATCACCATTACCTGTTACAACCTATTTCAAAGCCCATTTTGGCGCCCCCACTAATATGGCGCCCGGGGACATATGTACCCCCGCCCCCTCCCCCAGCTACGCCTCTGGACTGGACTAGTGTAATTCAATTCTGTTTCGTTAGTCTGAATATATACTCCAGAAACTTCAACAAGTTCCAAACACAGCTATTCAGCTCATCCTTAGAGTACCACGATCTAAGTCTAAAAGGCTGTCTGCCCTCTTTCATCTCCAATTTTCTTTCTGACAGACAATTCAAAGTACGAGTGGGGTCTACAATCTCCGATTTGCACCAGCAAGAGATGGGCGTGCCCCAGGGCAGTATTGTATATGTGACGCTATTTAATATCAAAATCAATAGCATCACCAAGTGCTTAACTCCCGGTGTGGATTGCTCTTTATATGTAGACGATTTTTTAATTTGTTATCGATCAAAGCACATGCATACGTTTGAAAGGCTATTCCAACAAAATATCATTAAGATCCAAAATTGGCCCAGTAATAGCGGTTTCAAATTTTCTAAATCGAAAACAGTATGCATGCATTTCTGTCAGTTGCGAAGACATCATGATGACCCTAGACTCACGCTGGATGGAACACTTATTCCAGTTGTTGAAGAAACAAAGTTTTTGGGTATTATCTTTGACAGAAAACTGACTTTTGTAACACACATCAAGAATTTAAAGAATAAATGCTGAAAACCATTAAATTTTTCTTAAAATAATTGATCACACTGACTGGGGTGCTGATAAAAAGGTCCTCCTCAATTTGTATAGAACATTTATCCGCTCCATTCTAGACTATGGATGCATTGTTTATGGTTCAGCTAGGAAGTCCTATTTGAAAATGCTTGACCCAATTCATCATCAGAGATAAGACTCGCTCTAGGAGCATTTCAAACATCTCCATGCGAAAGCCTTCTCGCGGAAGCGAATGAACCACCTTTACCGCATCGCAGAGAAATGCTTTATGCACAATACGCTCTGAAGTTAAGATTAAACCCTCTGAACCCTGCATTTTCGGCTATTTTTCAACCAAAATACAGAATTTTATATGGAAATAACCCAAATGCCATACCTTCATTCGGCATCAGAACATCATCCAGCCTTGACAATATCAAAATTAATAAATTCAGAAAACGTTTGTCTCGAAAACACCACCTTGAATACTTAAGCAACCCAATGTGATTTTTACGTTAAACGATGGGAATAAATCTGAGACAAACCATTTCATATTCCTGAACTCTTATCATGAACTTCTCAACGATTTTACAAATTACACTAAATTTGATACTGATGGATCAAACGTTGATGACAAGGCTGCTGCATCTTTCGTTAGTGGCAAGCACATAACCAAAGTGCGCTTGCCAAACGATGCGTCCATATTTTCAGCAGAAATCAGAGCAATAGACATTGCTCTGAAATTTATTGAACGAAAACGCATTTTAAATAGCATTATTTTCTGTGACTCTTTATCAGTACTTCAGAACCCCATAGAAAACTGGATAATCCATTACTAGTCGATATTCTCGTCAAACACTCGGAGCTTAGTACCTCCTACAATATAGTATACTGTTGGCTACCTAGCCATATTGGTATTTGAGGTAATGAAGAAGCAGACCGGGTTGCTAAGATGGCTCTTTCCCAAGAACCATCGTATTTTAAATTACCGTTTACTGATTTTAAACCTTGCATCAAAAAGTACCTACGTCAGCAGTGGCAGGCGTCGTGGGATGATGCAGTCAATAACAAACTTCATGCCATCAAACCAACCCTGGTAGAATGGACTCCATCCTACAGAACTATCCATACGGAGGAGGTTGCCATTGCAAGAATCAGAATCGGTCATACATACATTACCCACTCCCACATACTAAAAGGTGAAGATCCACCAGAGTGCGTTTCTTGCAATGAACCATTCACTGTTAAGCACTTTATGACCGAGTGTTCCGACCTGCAACCTACGCGTGATAAATACTATAATGTACATGACATGAAGGAACTTTTTGATACTATCCAAATCACTTGTTTTTTTGATTTTCTAAAGGAAGTAAATCTCTATTTTAAACAATAACTTGTATGCCATCACCTAGAATATTTTTATCTAATGCAAATACCACCACTTATTTACAACATTTTAACAGCAACATACACCATTTACATCTCCCGTTGAGTGGAAAGCTTCATATTTTCCTGTTACCAACATCTTACCATTTTATATTTAACTATTATGGTTTTATCGCTGGTCGATGTTAAACCTTTTTTTTTTTAAACATCTAACCTAGTTATGTGCATTGGACATGGCACATATTTGATTGCAGTGATAATTAACGAGTTCTGTGCATATGAAATAGAAATTACTTGATTGCAATGTTCGTGGTTGTTTGCAATACCGATTATCCTTATTATCATTTTGAATAATTAATTCAGAGATGCAGTTGCTCTAATAGGTACAATATATAAGATCACACGAAAAGTCAGGTATGAAATATACATACAGTACACATTTAAATTTCTTAATGTACCAAACGCATATTGTATGAAAGGCTTCAATTTTCAAAACTATTACCCTCATAACTTATGCTGTATTTTTTCTCATTTTAAAAATATTAATATAAATGGGGGACATTCAAATATTTAAAATTTATATATTTTCAACCACCTTAATTTTGTCGATCCCTGAATAGATTAGCACAATTTTTTTTAATCTGCTTATTTTGCTCCGCGTCGATCTTTTTTCTTTAGAAAATGGTGCTAAGTAACTATAAACATGATCGCACCTCCATAACGTGGTAAAATCAGTAGTGCCGGACCTAATTATGACAAGGATAGATTGATTCTCGTGAAAAAAAAAATGTCCTTTAGCCTCAAAGCGTCGCAAGTTATTTGTCATATTTTAAGGTGTAAATTCCCAGGTTAGTTTCCGCCCGCAATAATACTGTTCCGGTGCATCGATTTACATAATCTGCATGTATATTTAACTGTCTATTAAAGGAAAATAAATGCTAAAAACTTTTCTTAATATAAAGTGAGATAGCCGAAGATTATGTCACGGATGATACATTGTATCTTTATACAAAAACTGACAAAGATTTTAAAAATAATAACAATGATGATAACGACATCATTACTAATAGTACTAATAATAACAGTAATAACTACAAAAAAAAATTATAGGTAAGTAATCAATAATGAGCTCAACTATTTCATTGATAACCTTTATTCTTAAGCTGATAATGATTTTTATTTTGCTATTTGCGTGTTCGTTTCAGCGGCTTAACTCAAAAGGCTCTAAAACGGGTATCCCACAAAAAGAGTTAATTGAAAGTTCATCTTTGAGAAAGTGTATGAAGCGCTTAAAAGCAGTCATGTAAACATTTGCCCTCCGAAGCAATAACATGTGCGCTGTAGGCAGGGACTGTACAAATTTAATTATGTATTAAAGCAAAGAAAAAATAAATTTTGTTAAATAAATATCTGGTGTCAATAATATACAAATGAATTAGATTTATTCTATCAAAACTATCCATAAGCATGCGCCAATAATTTATCAAACGTTGTTTAATTTTATCTGAAATGTTAGTACTTTTAGAATGAACAGAAAAATATAATTTTCTTGAATATGAAACTTAGTCGATTCTTACAATTTCCTCAAACTATTATAAAATGCTTCAGTTACTTGTATATTTTCTTCTTTTAATGTCACGGAGTAATATCGATGATAAAAATCCTTGATATGAAAAATACTATTAATATATAAATAGTGAATTCTGACAAATTTAATCCCGATTCATATTTAACATACATAGCTCATGTAAATATGTTTTACCGCATTAAAATAATTGTAGGTTATTGCATTCGTAAGGAAAAATATGAATGAGATTGTCTAAGTTATACAGCACAAACTTGGGAATGCAGTATTAGTCTGTTAAAACAAGTTTATATCTTCCAATATCAATATTATTATATACATTTTTGTCGTCTTAACAATTAAAATAAAACCGTTTCAAGAAACAATAGTAATAGAATGTATGCTGTATTAAGTTCAGAACCGTAGATTCATCTCGACACAGTAACAATATTAATGCGCACATAGCACCGCCTAGTGACCTTTAAACTTTGTCGCTCGCTCGATATTAGATTAAAATAATCTTCTCTTGGTCAACTTAAAATTGAAATTTAGGGTCATATTGAGAATGAATGCGTATGGACACAACATTTCCAATTTTCTGTAATTGATGAATTTCGTTTGTTGGTCTAATTCAATTTTGTAATTTGCCTTGTGATGGACTTGACATTGTTACAGCTGACACTGGCATTGCATCAACATTACTGTGTGCCACCTATTGATATGCGATATTCATTTACCTCATAAATTAATACTTTATGCATATACTCTATATAGTACCGCTCATAGTAATTACCTTTCTCTTAAATAACTGTTTTAAATGATTAGAATTTTATGTTCATGTTTTGAGTCTTTCGCGTTTCTTGCTGACATTGCAAATATTACGTTTATTAATTTGTTTGTTTTACAGTTTCGTTTATGGCTAAGTGAACTCGTTCACATCGTTACGTGTATCATCTCTGCTTTGAAATGAACGAAATATCTTGCTTAGTTTATTCACAAACAAAACTAATGGACATTTAGGTAAAGCCTCTATCACATGACTGTACATTGGTTTGTTAATAAAGTAGTTCATCATACACGTTATTATTTATATACACACACGTGTCTCATAGTTAGAAGTTTTGTAGTATGGGAAAATACGGCCTGATTCTGATGATTTAAAGTTAATGGAAAAAAATATGAGCATATAAAACTTTAGGATAGTTTTCTAATATTATGAAGCACCCCATAAACAGATATCTGATTTAGCTGTATGTGGTCGTTAATGGGTATAGTACATGGAATATCATAAGATATCTCGGGAACAGAGGACGAATATTAATGATTGACACAATTCTAATATTGCGAAACACCCAAGGAACAGATAATTGCTATTAATATTTGTATTACTTGGAGTTGTATCACAAATCATCCCAGGAACAGAGGACTGACACTAATAAGTGGTGTTCTTGGAATATAACGAAATATGTCAGAAAGAGCGGACTGTCATTTATGAATGTAACATCTTAAATACCATGCAACTTCTCCAGAACGGAATAGAGATATTAATGAGTTATGTACACGGACGAAGTTCCTTTATATTCACAGGAATATTCCCCATTTTACCAGTTGACAATTTCTAAATGTTACAGCACCCTTAAAAGCCGTCATTTACCACCTTAAACAAAATATTTTGTGTGAACCTTGGAACAGCGATATCTGTACGTATCATGTGATACATTGTAATGGTATAAAATTTTGAGTTAAGTGATATTTGCATATGTGTTCTTTACGTTAATTTCAGATGAGCAAACTTTACTTCAGATTTAAAGTTTGGATATGTTGATCTAATTATATTCACATATTCCATTAACGGACATCATAAGGACAAATGGGAGAACATTGGATGACTTTGTTCTGGTTCGCTGCCTGTATACACTGAAATAATGATTTGATATCATTTTATAATGTTTACTAACGGATTTAAACCATTGAAAATCGAGTCCAACGGGAAGTAGCATACATCCCGATCTACCATCGCATGATGTGCAGGAGACCACGTTGTTTTTGTTTCGTTTGACTAATTTTTCCAAACAGAAGAAGTGATTCTCAGTTGTTTGCAGCTAGACTCGACCTATCACTATAATGTATGTTTCTTACCAATCAAGTCGTCAATGGAGAATCATGAGATGTAAAATATTATCATCCGTTGATGTACACTAAATGGTTTTCAATACACTCTGGCTTGTATAAAGATTGTACCAGACGAATGGTAAGTTACTCGTATGTTATTTAGCGCTGTTACTAGCAATGTATTAATCAGCGTTTACCTTGTTTGACATTTCATATTCAATGTTTATATCGTTATTTAACTTTCAAAAGGAAATGGCCTTCGGAAATCGTTAGACTTAAGAATATTACCTCTCTGAGAGTCTTGCTTGTCGCCTTATCTCGATATGAACTTTAATGAATGTCGTGAATGGAAAATAAAATTTCGCTATAGATTCGTCTGCCTAATGTAGGTGAAGATATTATAATAGTATTGGTCATCATAAAATGTCGGCTCTATCCTCTCACAGAAGAAATGACATTGTATCGATCTCCAATCGAATGTAAGATAAACTTGAATGCGAACGCGATTTAAGGAACACGAGTTGCGTTTTGAACGATTTGATAAATTATCAGTTTGTTGTGGAACTAGTGAAGTAATGGAATCTATGTTAACAATTTGTACTTACCGTAATGGATTTGATGCATTGACAATTGTAGGATATGGTTTATGCTCCAAGAAGCGTGCGTTTTAGTTAGCTATTTCATCAGTTAATTTATAGTGTCCACAGCATGTACAGAAGTATGAATCTTTATGTCTTGTAGTGTCTGGTAAGGCAAATCGTCCATTTCTTTATCTAATATTGCTTGATAAGGCAATCATCCATGCATTTGTCTAATATTATCTGGTAAGGGCAATCGACCTTTTCTTCGTCTAATATTGTCTGGTAAAGGTAATCGACCTTGTGTTTGTCTAATATTGTCTGGTAAGGGCCATCGACCTTGTGTTTGTCTAACATTGTCTGGTAAGGTCAATCAACCTAGCATTTGTTTAATAGCGTATGGTAAGCTCAATCATTCATGTGCTTGTTCAATATTGTCAATGTCAACAATGTTTGTGTTTGTCTAATGATGTCTGGTATGTTGAATTATGCACGTGTTTGTATAATATTGTCTGGTAAGATCAGTTATTCATGTGTTTGTCAAATATTATCAAGGTTAACCATCCTTTTGTTTGTCTAATAATGTCTGGTAAGGGCAATCAACCTTTCGTGTGTTTCCTATTGTCTGGTTAGGTCAATATTCCATGTATTGGTCTACTATTGTCAATATTGTGTTTGTCTAACATCGAATGGTAAGGTAAATCATATATGTGTTTGTCTAATATCGTTGCTTTCTTGTTAATTAAATATCATCAACATTTCTGCTTTAATCTCTTTTCATCATCATCATGATTATCATGACCATCATCATGATCATCATCATCATCATCATCAGTCTCTTCACCTAGGGTGTCGAATGCATTATACTGCTAGACATCTGATGTTTTCAGTCCACTTTGGACACTGCTCTGCATTACAGTTGTGGAGAGACTGTTGGTTCTAGTGAGATGGCCATACCATTTCAGCTTTCTCTTTTTTGACGGTGGTGAGGAGGTCTTCATAGTGGTTTAACTTTTGCTTGATGGAGCTACGCACTTATATGTAATAGATGCCAAGAATGCTTCTTTAAAATATCATTTCAAGTGTCTGGATTCGTCGATGGTATTCTGTTGTCAGAGTTCAGTCCTCACTTGCTTACAAAAATGTTTCGATGACTAATGCTTTTAATAGTCTGATATTAGTTTCCAGGCATATATTCTTGTCTCTCCATAGGGTTATGGTTTCTACATAGATGCTGTTCTTTGTGCTGCTCGTGTCAAAAATGATGTTCATCAGCATTGCCTTCTCAGCACTTATTTCCATGTCAAAAGTGTGGATGATGTTTCATCCAGGTTCTCAGCTAAAGAGGCCAGCTCGTCTTCACTGACTTCCAGTCGATCAGTGTCGTCTGCGAAGTGGACGTTGGTGATGTTACGCCCTCCATTGCTAACTGCCCCACAGTGTTTTTGCAAGGCTTCGTCTATGATGCGCCTTAAGTAGACTTTGAAAAGCTTGGGAGACAGGAGACACCCTTGAAGTACTTTAACTGTTATTTGGAACCAGTCCCCCACAGAACGTTGAACAATTACTGCACAGTTAGCCTTGGCATACAGCTGCTTGATTGTATTGGTCAACATTTCACATGCCACACTCTGTGAAAGGCCTTTCTGAAATCTAGGAACATATGACTGATATATTGTTGATGTTACGAGTACTTTTAACAAAAAACCCTGATATCAAATATTAGTTCTGGTTTTTCTTTCCACTCCGGCATCCTGTTTGTAGTTAGGCGATTATTTCTTCTTCAGTCTGTTCAATATGATCTTTGGCAATCCCGCACTAGCATGGCTCATCAAAAACTAATTATTCTGTAATGTTGTCACAACTGGAGATTGCCCTTGTTGGGGAGTATTATAATGAGTGACTGGGTCCACTGTCGTGGCCACTCACTTGTCTGCCCAATCTTGTTGCAGATGTTTTTTAGTAGCATTATAACTGATTCCTCTCCCACCCCCCACAAACACACACACACATACACCGTTCTTAATAAGTTCATCTGGGATGTCTCCTCCAGCTGCCTTCCCTTTCTTCAGTACTCTTATTGGTGACTCTTCCACTTATTCGAGAATGGGGAAATCATCGTGATTTGTGGAGTTTGGAACTTCAAACATCTCTGGGTCTCCTGTAGACTGATGGATGTACAGTTATTTACAATACGTTATCCCATCTTTCTGCAATGTCAATTGATCCTGTGAGACTTTTTTCATTTTCGTGTTGGATGGAAATGATTCATGGTTGCTTCTGTCTGGTGAGGTCTTTCACACTTCAGAATGCCTTTTTCCTGTAATTTTTTATCTGACTGATCTCTATTTTCGTGCACTTTTGTTTAATCCAAGCTGCCTTTGCTTTCTCTCCGTTTATTTCCTCATATTATTTGTATTGCTCGGGCCTCTATTGCCCATGTTGTGTGTCTGGTTTTTTGGGGTTTCTATGGGCATCACACAGATTCAGAATCTCATCTGTAACCCAAGGTTTTTTCTTTGGGCGATGGGCGACAATGGTGTTCTTGGCAGCTGGTGTCATGGTTGTCTGTCATCAGTTTAACATCAACATCCATCGCAAGGAGTGGAGAATATTTTCCACTAATTGTGTATGCGAGTGACTGGCATATGTTAGGGTATTTAAGTTCTTCAAGGTTGAATTTGAGTTTGATGTTATTTGGCTTGTTAACGTTCTTCAACCTAATTTTAGATGTTCATCCGGAGTGGAGACCTTCCTGCAGCTGGACGCTGTACTATATCCATTTCGGGTAACTCCTTGGTCAGAAAAGGAATATGCTCTGCCAGACGACTTTTGCTCAAGACATAATGATAATGCTGGACAAATCTTAAGTCAGCACTTGGAGAACACCAAAGATGTGCTTATATTCATCTAAAGTGGAGACTTGGACAAGTCCATAACTGGAATTTGTTAATTTTAAACAAACCCATCAAAAGAAATGTGCTTAAATGTCGCCCCATATCTCGCAGAATAATCTCCATTCGTCTGAAAGCATTTCCCGTTAACATCACAATTATCCAAGTCTATGCCCCAACTGCCGATTATGTTGCTAACGAAATTCAGGATTTTTACAACAAAGTCGAGGGTATTCTAAACATGGTCAGTAAAATGGACATCATCATCATTCAATGAGACTGGAATGCAAAGGTTGGCAATGATGTTCCTAAAGACTGAGATGGTCATTGTGGATCGTCTTGAGATGAGATTACCACAGAGGGAGACGACTGCTCGAGTTCGCAAGCTACTACAACACACTGGGCCAGCTTAAACTTTCACGATGCTGGACATGGCCTGCACCAAATGGAACCAATCCTAATCATATCGACTACATACTGGTTGAAAACAGTTACCGGTCTGGCATCAATAGAGAAAGACAAGGACATTGCCAGGTGATGATGTTTGGATTGATCACGACATCTTGATTATGAAGTTCCGAGTGAGGCTGAAGAAAATTAACAAGCCAAAGAAAATCGGGCTCAAAATCAACCTTGAAAACAAAATTGTTTTTAGTTTGAAGTAAATTCTTGGCACGCTCACTTTCCTGACATTGTCAGAAGTAATTTGGAATTTCGCGTGCATTTTGATGACAATTTTGGCTTCTGTCTGAAATCTGAAAAACCATCACGTGTACTTCTAAATTATTAAATCTTTACGAGGGCTATTATTTTTTTATTTTGAAGTGTTGACTGCTTTTGTTAGGACTCCCGCGACTCTGTGTTTGCAAATGTATAGATAAGTGATATACCACTACTAAACAGGTTGTTAAATGGTCATATGACTTTTATGTCCTACCTATGACCAGTATGAACAAAAATTTGACACGTTGATGAATTCTAATTTAGTCGTATGAATGTTAGTCAGTTTATTACGATAATACCGTTTACAATATGAATATTTTTCAAAGGTTTCTATATAAATATATACGAAAAAACATATTTTCAAAGCATTTGTCTTTATCATTGTATCTGATCGTTGTTTTACGAGTCATGCTAGTGACATTATGTCGTTATTTTGTTCGGGCTCCTCTCGTCCATTTGTATATCTCTCTATCAATCTGTCTGTATTTTGTAATGAATCATGTTATATTGATATTTAGTGCTCGTTTATGTCTATATCACCAACTGTCATATGTGTCATTATTTCTCCAGCGTCTGCAATATATATATATATATATATATATATATATATATATATATATATATATATATATATATATATATATATATATATATATATATATATATATATAATTATCTATATATATATATATATATATATATATATATATATATATATATATATATATAAAGTATAATGTCAGTTTTCTCTATGATGACGTTGTATAAATATATTAATAATAAGTCTAAAGTAATCGAGCTTTGATCTTATTTTTGTTTTATCACATTTGTGCATTGATTTGTGCTAACTGGACAGACGTTACATTCTATAAAAGGTTACTAATTATAAGCCTAATATGTTGTACACAAATTATGTATTAAAATGGTCTACATAATTACCTTTTTTACATTAAAGTTGCCAAGAAATCATTACATTTTGCCTCGATTATACAATTTTATGTAAGATTTGAACAAGATTTATTATTAACTCAATTATACAATTTTGTGTGCGACCTATCAATTGTAAGATGTATTTGCCTCGATTATACAATTTTATGAAAGACATAAAAATATAAAAATTTCTACAAGTTTTATTACTACCTCGATTATCCAATTTTACGTACGACATGTTAATTCATTCAAGATTTATTATTAACTCGATTATACAATTTTATTTATGACATCAATTCGTAGAATTTTTATTATTTCTTCGATTATGCAGTTTCAAATACTAAATGTCAATTTGCACACGAGTTATTAATACGTATAGTATGATATCGTATGTACGAGATATTGATTTGTACAGGATTTATGACTGACAAAATTTCATGTGTCTTTTTTTTCTTCAACCTCGTCCAAGCTAGCCACGAGGAGTATTTATCAGATCAAGGATAGTATACGTCGTTCACGTTTTGTTAGTACTTAGTGAGTTTATCGTAATTTTGTGAGTGTGATATGATGACTTTGATGATGACGAAATTATGATTATTTTTAGCAGTAGTAGTAAAAAAAATAGTATTACGAATAAAGTGCTAACTTTACGGACACTAATGGATTAGATTAGACAATATATAATTACAATAACTAGCCTAATATTTCTGGAGCACATTTGTAGGCCATGCTCAAAATCAATTTTGATATTTAGAGTGAACCATATTTTTTAGAAACTAATGCAATCTGACAAGTTTGTGATTCAAACGTAATTTTAATTGTAGTTATGAACATTGGAAGATTTGATGCCCCCAATTTAGTTTTGCGTACAAAATCATTTTGAGAATATATGGTCTAGTGATGAAAATCTTAAACGTGTCCACCGTTTTTATTAAAGTCACGATCGGTCAAGAACGGAAGAGCTGGGTTAGTCTTGGAAACTACGATAGGGAGATAGGTGTGACATTAAGACGATCAGGTGTAATGAGGACCGAAATAACATGAACCATTGTATACTTGTTCCATATGAGTTAATATGTTCTTTAGATATTAATATATTATCCAATATTATAAATATAAATGAATATAAACGTAATGATTACTTTATCTAGTTGCTCTATTGCATTTCAATGTAAGAAAATATATTTAGAACTTGGAATATACTGACAAAACTGTTTTGATAAAAAGAAACAGGTGCAAAACTTTATCATCTAACTTCCAAGACAAATCACCTGCATACCTTTTCAAAGTTAAAATTATCGGGTGTAAAATATTTTGTGTTGTGAAGGCAGTCACGTTTTATTTATTTTGGAGAATGTAGCCTCTTATATTCATTATAATAAAGATAAGCGATAGTAAATCTTCTAAACAAGCTGTTGATAATAAAAATATAGGTTTCGTAAATATAGCATTCAGCGTTTAACGCATTTGTTCTCAGACTAAAATACATTTTTGGCACACTGCTTCTGTCCGTAGCTATGATTTAATGTTTTCTATGGAACAAAGAGAAAATTGAGTAGAAGACAGTATCGTTACATTTAGTAGACGACATCTTAGCAGTGATGCAAAACCATTGAATCGCATCTTCATTGTGTGAGATAGTTCTCCCAGTCATCTTAGCAGTGATGCAAAGCGATCTAAACTTATCTTCATTGCGTACAATCATCTCAGTACGTTTGATATGTTCGAATCGATATCTTTGTTTTGATCCTTTGACGTGACGTGATTAGATAGAATACAGAATCAGACATTGAAAAAAAACAGACAGATCGATAGATTGATAGACGGAACGTACTGAAATGATGGATAGCCACATATATATATATATATATATATATATATATATATATATATATATATATATATATATATATATGATCCAACCATTAGTTCTTAGAACGTCGTTATTTAAAAAAAAAATAATCGAGGTCTTTGTTGCATATTTTGCTACATTAAAACATCAAAGAAGGGTGAAGAAAGCTAAAACATCAGCGAAGCGTGAAGAAAGATAATTTCAGGAATCAAAGATGCTAATTTAATTTTATTATGTAATAAAAAATACTAAATTGCTCATATTATATATCCACTTAATAAATTGTCTTATTTACAGGTATATCACAGATCAAACTAGAGATATCACACGCTCAGTTTGTCCCGTAATATATCTATATATTTCATCAGAAAAAAAATCTCTTGCACTCTTTATCTTTGTCAGCTCGAGTACGTATCGCTGATTTTAATAGTGAAACGCTGCATCCAGAACTCTGTCAAAAGTATTATAATGTCTGTTAAATATCTGGAGTTTGTGAAATAGAAAATGAATAAAATATAGTCACCGCAATCATATAAATCCCTGATGAACAGCTGACTGACGAGAAGAAGTGCGATAAAGTGTTGATTTGTAATAACCTTTAATTGGTTATAACCCAAATCATTAGAAATAAGTAGCAATGTTGTATACAAGAAAACCTGTCAAGACATGAGATCTCATCAAACTAATATCCTTTTTGTCCGAATCATGATTCTGGTCCCGTTTATTTTCAGGAACGTCATTTCAATTCTTTAGGGAGGTGGGGGTGGATTTGACGCGTTTGTTAATTTTCGTATATAGGCTACATTAATTTTACAGTTATATAATGTTCATATACAATCGGAAATGGATTTTCACCATTAGCTCGCGACACATAAAGTGATGATATGTTGTTACAGCATTGAGAAAGATCAAAACAAACCTACACTATTATACAATTAGAGATTTCGACAACTTTAAATCGTGTAAACATTTTTTTAGAAATTGCAATAATACGTATGATATGCAGGCCATAATACAACTAGTTATCGTCAAATAAATTAGATGTTGCATTAAAATATGTTTGTGTTATATATTTTTATAAATTGGCCGTAAGTTACACGAAATAAAGAACATGGTTTGATTTTGTGACGCACGAAATAGTTAAGCGACGAGAAACATTATCTACTAAGACGAAGGAGAAGTCTATTACAGACTTATTAAACGCAAGGAAAGACATGATGCCTACTAGGCGTGAGGACAGAAACACAAAATCGTTAACGAAAGAGTGTGTGCGCGAGTGTTTGGATTTGTAACGTAGCTTTAACATCTTTTTCAGTCTTATAGCTACGATGTATACATTGTGGCCGTTTACAGTGATGTCAAACACTGGGCATCATCCCGCAGACATGTAGCACGATGTCCCACCCAGTCACATTATCCCAAATCTAGCCCGACCAGTCCTAACACTAAACTCTTAATACTGAGCGCCTAGCTGTGCAGTTGTAAGCACCGTTTGTATTATTCTTTGGTATGGCTCGGCCGAGGTTTCAACGCACGACCCCGCGTATCCCTGGCGGCCGCACGAAACAGCTCGAACTTTCGTTAATGAAAGAAGCAACAACAAACTGAGAGCCAAATTGTTTATGAAGAATCGGAAGATATATCGATAACTGAACAGGTGTGTGGCTCTTGGTTTCGTACAACACTGAGCCTTCTTGATAACTTAATGTATATGAAAATGTTACACTTGCCTTAAAAGAGAATGTTAAAGATAAACACATTTTACCTTAAATTAATTAACTATATGACTGAACAAAATTTAACTCACCCATATAAATTTCTTCTTACGAGTACATACAATGCTTTCCAGATTACATTAACATCGTGAGAATGATTAAACAAATACGAACAATAAATATAACGTTTTCAAGTACAAAATAATTTCACCAGTACAGGAAATGCTCTCGAAATTACAGTAAAAAGGGTCGAATGGTTTAACAAGCGTAGCGATGTTTTCTTACACTCTACAAAGTTTCATTGCTGAGTCATTTATCTTAAAATGTCCGCCAATTTAAAGAATCGAAATTAAAAATCTTAGTAATAATCAATCTTTTTTTATTAAACTGGTAATTAAAGTTTTGATAAAAGTATTCTCTGTAGTAAATAATGTGGTGATTTACATAATCAAAATATCAAATTATTTTTTTGAAATCAACAACAGTTATTCGGATCCTTTTCATCTGTAGCAAATGTAGGAGAAATAACTCTTATATCGATGTTTAGTTATGGAAGAGAGGGAGTTATCTGAACACAAGTATCCAAAATTAACATTCGTTTTACAGGGATGTTGATGTAGGTTAACAGTTCACCGTATGAAAATCGAAAGGAAATACTCGCTTGATCGTCTTTTTACTATGTAATAAGTATCATATTTTTATTTTTTAATAAATGTAGAAGAGTCGATCACTGGGTCTCCAAGTGTCTGATACACTTGAATGCCTTTATTCATGACTATATTTGTTCCACACATCATCGCCAAACAGTGACATATGATTTGTAATGTCATCGATGGTTATTGACTTTTTGCAAAAGTGTATTCTTCAGAAATATCGATTCCTTCATTCGCCATACGTTAATGGATGCAGCGTTTAGCTTAACGCACAAGGAATGTTAAGACATCACTCAGGTCTACGCCCTGGGAATTTTACAGTAAATTTCTTTTCAACAAAATTGTTTTGCGCTCTGAATGTATATTGTGAAGTTATTTAATATCAAAGTAACGGCATGTTTTACAAGAATGACTATACTATCATTTCAGGGTGGATAATGATGGTGGTAAGAGGTGAACTTTTCTTTTTATCTGTTTGACATAAATATACAGATATCTCATTGTAATTGATGACGGAGGGACCATTCTCGCTGTCACTGTAACACATATCAATTTTAAGTTGATGAACTTGGTTGAGTACAAAGTTATATACAGAGTATGGGTAAAGAAAGGGTTCCTTAATGTGTCTGTTGTCAACATGATTAATTTTTAATGATGTTTCCTCTCATATCAGCAAAGGGAACCGTCTGATTTGATTCCGAGACTAGTAGTTAGATACATAGAAACATATACACATACATGCACACACACAGACATATATACATACATACAACATAGACATGCAGATAGACATACGTATGTACAGACAGACAGACAGACAGACATACATACATACATACATACATACATACATACATACATACATACATACATACATACATACATACATATACAACTTTACATCTAATGACTACACTGGTATCCGAGAGAATACGAAAAATAAAATTTATCGCCCTGTGTTTCTTGATGTATATATGTGCAGGTCTGTGTGAGAATGTATGCAAGAGGCATTTGTTAATATGAATGCTATTGGTTCTGTGTGTGATACCGCGAAGCATACTTTCCTAAATAGAAAGTAATTTAGCTAGGGAACGCAATGAAACTACTTTCTATACCTCGTAAATATCTTCTGTTTTTGATTCTTGTCGACAACCCAATCAAGCTAAATTGTAATGACTCTTTGCTCTTAAAACAAGTAAAAGAAGAGAGAAAAACTGAGCAATTTCAACAAACGTCAGCCAATACTTTATTTCATGACAACAAAAATTACAATTTTAAAAGGAAATTACAGTATTTTGACTGATATCCCAAGCAATCCCAAAACTTATGTCACGCATCCAGAATTATTGTTTTTTTAATGTTTTCCGTCATTGAATGTCAGTAGCTGATTTTATAACAACCTTGATGAATCAAATGATGTAATTAAGATCGTCCCTGAATAAATTCACAATACTCGCCAGAAATGGTTTAGTTCAAAGTTCAATAAGCACTCTGTGGTTGCAAATAATATTTTTAAATAAATGCATATCTCAAACTATAACAGAACACAACAAAACCTGATTGATACAATGGCTGAAATGATGATAAAAAAATCATTACGATGACTAAAACTCTTTTATATTAACTTAAGAGACAATAAAAGGCTTAGGATTTTAGTCCTAATCCAATGAAATTCATAAACATGGTCTGATTTGTATATTAAATTTAAGAAAGAACCTGACACATATCAGGCTGACAATCAATGGAACAACCAATTTTATGAACTAAGATCCAAATACACATGTTACTTGCAAATTATCAAAATATTTTAGTATGGTCAGCAATACACGACAAAAGTGAGCTGATAATATATTGTTTACAAAATGATCAAAATCTTTAAGAATGGTATACGATCATCGACAAGAGTTAGCTATGTAATATATTGTTTACAACATGATCGAAATCTTTAAGTAAGGTGTACAATAATTGACAACAGATAGCTATGTAATATCGTGTTTGCAAAATGATTATTAAGATCTACAATAACGGACAATCTATACACATACAATATAGACATAAGTAAGACCTCCTTTGATAAAGAAACAGAAAATATTATACAATATAATTCTTTTACTTTTAATCAGATAGAAATATTATAAAAATTGCATAGCAGCATGCTTCAAAAAGATAGAAAATAAGTGCAAAGGTGCAAAATAAAACAATATAGTACATCTATACACGTGAGAGTGCAGCTGCTATCAGATTATCTTTAGCAGTGATTATCCTAATGTCAGTGTTGTATTACTGCCTCATAAAACTCCACATTGGCAATCCTTCATTTTTGTTATTTCATTTTGTTCATGAACGTAAGAGGGATGTAATCACTGAATGCAATAATCGGAGAAGCTGAACTAAACATTTAGAATTTTTTAACTGTATTGTTAAGAAACAAATACACAGGATGATTCAAACAATTTTGGTATTTTTGAATCAAAACTCAATCAGCCCAAACAACACCAGTATTAAAAACATTTAAAAAATGTGACTGAAATCTAAAGATGAAAAACGTCTGCATACTAATGCCTCGCTTTTCATTTATCAAAAGCCTGAAAATTTTCAAACAAACATAATGCTTGGATTTATTACTCAACACATTATTCTGGGAATAATCATTTACAGAAACAACTGAGAACAAATTTCCTATAATATTCAGCCATACACCCAACTCGCATTACCTGCTTTGTGCTAAGAAGTACTGGGAGATCAGAGATACCTTTGGCCTTAATTTATTCACGTTTAACTTGACTGGGTCCAACAAAATGTCCAAGGGTCCCACAAAATGTCCCAACGTATAACTTTACCTAATAAAGATCAGGTATACAATGTTTTAAATCAGATCCAAATACACGTGTTGTTTACAAATCCAAATACACGTGTTGTTTACAAATCCAAATACACGTGTTGTTTACAAAAAATTATCATCTTTAAGTATAGTCTATCGTCATGGACAAACGTTGACAACATAACATTTTATTTAGAAAATGTTGGCTATGTTATTTACAATGTGACCCTTATAACATGCGAACATGGAAAACTTTAAAGTCATACATACATACAGATAGATAGATAGATAGATAGATAGATAGATAGATAGATAGATAGATAGATAGATAGATAGATAGATGGTGTATGTTGGTGTGTCTGTAAGTGTTATATTCATGGATTCAGATCTCTCTCTTTCTCTCTCTCTCTCTTTCTCTCTCTCTCTTTCTCTCTCTCTCTCTCTCTCTCTCTCTCTCTCTCTCTCTCTCTCTCTCTGCAAAACAAATCCGACAAATAATCATAAAAATAATAAGAATAATGATGATGATGATAATGAAGACTTTGTATATTGTCCATTCTTTAGAAGCTCTAAGCAATTTACAAAATTTCTAATGATATAACAACACTACAGAAAAACAAAAAACAAAAACACTGAAATTGGAAAACATAAAAAACACGCTGAAACCATTTAAGATTCAAAACCTTATTAGGTCCCTAACTTTGATCCTGCAGTGGAGAAAGGTGAGTTTCAAGAGCACTTTTAAAACGGATCACTGTCTTTGTGTCTAATTTCAATGGACAATTCGATCCACATCGCCGACCATGATATGCAAAAGAACGTTGTCCATATAACTTCGTTTAGTTACATATTTAGTCAACTACCTGATAAAAAAAACTTATCAACTAAGCTCAAAAGAACAACTGACTGGAGAAAAAGGATTTCATTTGTAAATGTGTCCGCGGCAAGCGCTCTAACCACTAGGTCACGGGATCGGTTTTCATTTCAAAATGTGTCATACTAATAATTTTGCTGAGGGTACGGTAAATATCATCATTCTCTTTTAATGTAATTTTTAACACGATATAAATATTATATATTAATCATTTAAAATATCTCGTCTGATAGGAAAACTACCTTCTCGATATCATTCTATTTTCATGTAATTTTTAACACGATAGTAATATTAAATATCAATCATTTCAACTATATGGTGTGATAGGAAAACTATCTTCTCGATAATAGTTCCAAGAATATATATTTCATTGCAACACGATCTATCATATTTTCCATGTTGTGGTCTCACATTCAGTTTTATATCGGGTCCCCAAGTGACCGAGTGCTCTAAAGTGTTTACCCTTGTGCTTTAAAATGGCGTTAATTCCTACAACAACAATAAAAACAACACTAATATTTCACGGTCATTGTAGAGATGCACACCATAAGTTATTACAATCATGCTATCAGTCACGTGGATCAAAGAAACTCTTTATTCACAGTATGGTGTGTTTTGTTGAGTTACAATAAATCACAAATGGAACGTTTCCCTTCATAGCCAAACAGTTACGATTTGTACTCGTTTATTTTACAATTTCTTGGCCTGTGTAAATTACACAACATAGAATTAAGAAGTGAATGTTTGATTTGGAAATAATTAGTTCATAAGTAAATATTTTACAAGTAATTTCCCAATAAATATAACAATTTTGAAAGTTCAAATACATTAAATCTTAATAAGGAGTGTTACAGGTGGGTGGAAACATGACTATAATTTGACAACGAAAATAAGATTCTCTGCAGTTTGTTGTATGCCATAATTATATGATTGCTCACAGTTAACACAACCAAACCATAGGTCAGATCCGCATTCGGTTAGAAATATGTTCAAGGAATATTTTATCTGATGTACCCTATGGTCGTTGATAAGCTAGTGCACTGTTTTCAATATTCACGAAGGGTTCATTCGAAGACAAAAAAACTCTTGTGGGGAGACCACGATGGCGATTAAATTTATTGTAACAAATCTCCCCAATTTTATATCTTTTGAATGCGATCTGGAGTACGGGTGCGATTCCACCAAGTTGGAAGCAAACAAATGTAATTCCTGAAAGAATCCGGCAAATACCGACTCGTAGAGACCGATCTCCATTACTTAAAATCATCTGCACAATTATGAAGACAATGATGAATAGCAGCCAGAATCACCGACCAAGTAAGTATAAAGCAAAGGGGGTTTCCCAGCAAAAGATCCCCTACATATCAGTTTGTACGCATGTAATTAAGCATACAACTGGCATTCAATGCAAAACAGAAATATGACCGAAACCTAATCACAGTTTTCCTCAATCCTGAAAAAAACTATGATTTAATTTGGACAAAAGGACTAGCTGTAAAGTTAAACCACTACAGTTGTAAGTAGGTCGCATTGATAACATTTTTCACAAATGGACAAAAAGTGAAAACAAGAGTGGCAGAAGTTCACGAGCTATAAAATGGAACTCTACAGGGCAGTCTACCGTGTTCAGCTCTGTTTAACATCATGATTAACGACATATAACGGTAAGCAAACCAGTTCTCCTACGACCACATAATTTAGAAAGCAGGAAAAAAATCTTAAGTTCTCTGAAAGTTCAAGATACAAAAAAAAATCAATTTCTTAATTCGTACATTGAGATCTGAGCAGGATTAATTGTATTATTGTTGTGTGAATTAGTTGGATTAGGTTGGAATTTTATTCAAAACAGCCATCGCAGGAAATACAAAATGCTCATCAAAATAACATTCATAGAAATGGATACTTGATATTGTATTGAAATTTCAAATAAGTGAGGATATTGTATTATTGTAATCCAACAAAAGACGCTGGGCACATCACCAAATCATGGGGCCTTACATGCACATCCAAGCATTCAACGTTGTATTTAATTTGCATGTTCACAAACGTTTTAAACGGGTTTTTCTCAGAACTATTGAATAATTAGGACTTGTGTCTGTAATCCAGCAATTATTTGAGATTTTACTCTAATTAATGTAAGTTTTTGACATTTTCAAACTGCATCCAAGTTAGCGTTTTATCTTTAATTTTATAAACCTTGTTTCTTCTCAATCTCTTTTAGTACTTACTATAAGACCACATAGTCGAAATAGAGTGAAATTAGAAATATACAAATATTATAAAATGTCATTGGGTACATGTAGCAGATATCACGGAAATATATCTTTGTTTACTTTTTTCTTTCTCCTGTATCGTCTCTTTAGTTCATTTTCTCTTTCGCAGCAACCTAAAAGCATCATTTACTAGGAAAGCTATCTGCCACGTTGCAGCATTGTGTTCATTATGTAACCTCATTGATATGCAGAGTACTTTCCATGCGTTCATATACATCCCCTCCTGCATCAAACAGCATGCCAGCAGACTTAGCGCGGAGTCTCTGTAAAGTAGATATTTATAAAACACGACAAACAGCATGTTCTCCAAGGCGGCCATCTTGTGTAAAGTCTTACCCTGCCGATAGTAACACTGGTACTCAAGGAAGTGCAAGAAAATCCTTGCACAAACACAGGCAAGCTGGGGAGGACAGGGGTCAGCTATCTGAGATCCATTAAACATTTTCAGAATTAATGCTTTAGGCATGCAATGAATTTCTGACTGAAAATAAGAAACTGGAAGAGCAACATATTGTCTCATAAACTCGGCTGTTGAGAGATTGTCCTCCAATATTTTACAGAGAGCTTCTTCTGGCGGATAGGTGGGGAAATCAGTGACCAGGTATGTAAAATTCTCCTGAATCTGATTAAGAACATTCTCTGCCATGATGAAATTGTCCTGAATCAAATAAAAAGCAGCCAGTTTGAGTCTTCCAGAAGTCACATCAGACAAGCAGCCCAACGCAAGAAGCTCGTGAGCGATGTAAAGTCTTTCCTGGTCAATTTCTTCCTGTGCTAAACACTGGGAGGCCAGATCTGATCCAAGACTAGAAGAACAAATCATCTGAAGTACTGTCTGTATTGTTGTATGTTTCTTCACAAAACTAATTTTCTCACCAAGATCTTTGATAGTAAACCTCATCTGAGCCTGGATTATGAAATTAGCTGAAATACTAATTGCCAGCTCCATAGATTTCACGCCATCTTTCGACTGATTCACCGAATCGATGAGAGATGTCTGACAAAGACGAGTAAGTCTCTTACCTATATCATCACATGACATCCTGAGGAGATATTTTCCCTCCTGTCTCAGAAGATCATGTAGAACAGCTAACAACTTAACTTGAATCTGACCATACACTTTACCATGGAACATGTTCTCCCCTGGTATAAAGAAATTAGGGCAGTAACCAATTTTAACCCATTGGCACAGTGTTCTCAAACATAGCTCAACACACAATAAGAGATGTTCGGGTTGCCACAATGAAGAGGATGCACTTTGTAACGCATAGAAAACGCATGTCTTGCAGTGATAACTACTCAACCCTTTTTCTCCACAAATAGGTTGCACGAAATGTTTTTTTATCATTTTCAGCAAAACGTAGCATTTGTATTGAGTTGAGTTGAATTGCCAGACAAGAATTTTTTCTCCATATGAAACGGATAATCTCCACTCCAGATGACACTCTGGACTAAGTGGATGACCAACTGGAACAAGTAAAGCACCAGTCTGCTTGATAATATTTATATTTGCTTCAGATGGGTAGTTGTTGATTCTGTTTTCCCACTGAGAGGACTGACAAGGCCAAGATCTGACTCTCAATGCAATGACAAAATCTATTGATAGTCCATCAGTTGTGTTTATCTTGTGGGCTGGACCATGGCGCTCAAAGTCATTATCGGAACGGTAATTACGACTACATAATACAGAACGACCGAATGAATCCAATGAGTGATATTCATTTTGCGTACTGAACAGTGGTAATGATGAATATCTGTCCAATATTTGTAGTTTTACATAACCTGGTGGAGTGCTTGCATCACTGACCATAATGTATGTAGCTTTAGAAGTTTCCAAGGACGGGATGCTCTGCAGTACGTCGATGTAGGAATCACAAATAAGGCAATCCATGTCTGAATTTAGCCCTTCAGTGGTGGTAGCCTCAGCCTGACTTCCGAAGATATAAAAATGATTTTCAACGATAATTGATTTAATCTCTTCTGCCTGAAGCATCATGTTTATCCTCTTCCAACGTATATCCTCCCTCAGTCCCACTTTGTCCAGGACATTGAATAATCTAAGAGATACATGGCTATAATACGCGGGAATGTTTCCTTCCATTATTCTATAGGTGCGTTTCGTTACCTGAATAATAATAATAATAATAATAACAATTTTAAAAAAGTCATTGCAACATCCCATTCGTAAACAAATTCAATTGAAATATCGGAAATCAATTTAATTTCGCTTGAAATAACTTACTATTATGTTTACATCGACGTGTAGCACAGCGTATAGTTAAAATGTATCCTTCTGCAACATATGCAACTATTAACATTTCAAATGTTCTCCTTTTCCGAATCATGTGATTATGCATCATTTTTAAATCTCTTTTCACCATACGGGCATGAAAAAAATGATTTGTTAAACCCTATTCGATCACCAGTAATAGCATTACCTTTCACAACCCTTGTAGCGAATCTTGTATAACATACGATGGGTGTTTTAACAGGACAACAAATTCCTTAATTAATGGACAGTACGTCATAACATCCCAGCAACGCCCTTCCCATAAACCCTTACAAACTTTCCTATTCTGATTACCCAGGTTTTAAAGGCCCGTTTGTATTAACTTCTTGATATGATGATCATACAATGAACAACTTCAGGTCCATCCGCATGGCGGTTTTCAGCATTGTTTGTCCCTCACTGTGGTTCGGTAGTGTCACATAACGTTTAGCAACACCTTGGATATATAAACATGTGCAGTGACACAGCAGGGTCAGGTAGAGTTACTTGGACGACCGCGTATTGTGCAGTTAAAACTCATGAACATAAACCTCTTTTGTCAGTATAACTACGTCTTGCGACCTACAGTTTCTGCTAATTTTCTCCGATCCAGATATTATTTTGATAATCAGATTCAAACGTTTTTTGTCCGTTTTATAACATTTGGCGAGTAGCTGTTCAGTAAGTTAAACCCGAATTTTTTTATAATAATTCTTCAACGAATGCGGTATTCAGCTTGCCCAAACGTTACAGAGCTTAAAATGTCCTTTCAGTTTATTGTCACAAACTGATGAATTAATGTTCGTGATCATACAAATATATTCCAAATATCCATCGAGTATATTCATGAATTGCCCTCTTCAGACCTTCCACTTACAAATCGTAGACAGCCGTCTCCTAGAGAGTTCATCATCATCAGTGATTCGCGAATATCTATATAGAGACAAAAATATATCTAACTTGTGGAATATAACAAAGAAATATATTCGTAAACTTTATCTACGTTAGTGCTGGTATCTGTCGGAAAATATCCCGAACTATTAAAGTGTGGTTTTGCACAGTAGCGTAATTACTCTCCTTTTCCGACATTTCTTAGAAATTTTAATTTACCTATGTTACCAAGTACACATATATGCAGGTCTCCAACGTACCAACGCAGAATATCGTTCAATCGACAGTTATCTTGACTATAAATCGACAACCATTTTTCACAGGTTCAGGAAAACAAAAACGTAATAATCGAATATTCAAATATTCCTTCTTCTCGTCAACTCACAAATTAACAGATGAAATAACACCATATTTGTTTATACTGACAATGAGAAGTGTGTCAGTAATTACATCCACTGTATCAAGATGAAGTACGTTGTTCAAATAAAATGCAGCAAACCATACAATTGAATTCAATAGTCATTAAACGTTGGATAGCTTATTGAAGATGAATTTAAATAATTGGCGGAAGGATAAGATAGGGATGATATTTCAAATTATTTTTTCCAAGCTATTTTTATCAGGTAAAGCTACATTATGCAGCTTGTGTTGGGATTCACATTATTCTTGTTCAAGGAAATGGATGTCGATAAAGTCGATATAACATGCAATATAAAACCTATTATTTCTCTGTTCTAACTATAAACGTTACTGGATAATGTAACTGAAATATTACTAATTCCACGAGACTTTCTCGCAATGTATGCAATCCTCCAACCCAACGTACACCCTGTGCACATGGACGAAAACTGCCACACATCTGGATAGTCAGCAATGCATAATTTAAATCAAGTCTTGGTAGGCAAGATTAGTTTCACTACCAATATACCACAAACCCGCTCATTCATATGTGTGTGTGTGTGTCTGTGTGTGTTGATCATGTATTAGATAGTGTAGACGGGTTTTCTGCGATTTTCCTGTACTACGCCTTTTGTTGATTTGTCATCGTGACACTTATTGACACCTCGCTTGTAGGTCAAAATGATCAAGTCAGCGAACTAGAATAATTGTTAACATAAAGAATTGTTTCCATATATGTTTGATTGACTAATCATATTTAAAGAATGTTGATCATTATTTACTAGATCGTTTAACCATATCTACCCTATCTTACCTTATTCCCTCTCGGTTAATATCCAAACAAAGTGTTATGTAATCGGTTGTCGGCTTGTAGATTACATTCCTGAATTAGTGGTCACATGATAATGAATATGAAGGTGGCAAGGCGTATGTATCCTTAAAAAGGATTTAAGGGGGCAGGGTCCAGTTTTTATGTACAAATTTAATGTCACATGCACCTGCCTAATATAAAAATTCATTAAAAATATAATACGCGAGTGAGGTCAAAAAAGTACATATTTCTGGATAGGTATTATGTAGTGCGACATAATCATATCACACACAGGACCTGACAAGTCTACTGAAGTCCTTAGAATAAAATATTTATGTACCCCAACCCCTATTTTATACATGCATTTTTCACATCCGAAGGCCATTTTTGACAGCATGTGGTGCTCGCAGTGCAAACGCAAGGCCTTTTCCTAGATGAAAATTTTGAAAAACATTGTCTACTAAATAGCTTGATGCAATTCATAATAGTTGTCATCCATGCCGTTTTTGAGATATTCTACTTGCCTTGAACCCACGTGTCTACTGCTATGGGAGGCTAGCTCTTCTTCCTAGCCGACTATTGGTATTTCACAATCAACATACTGCAGAGTAACTATGGAAAGTGTACATGTCTGACATCAATTTCAAGAAGAACACAAACCTGAAACACCTAGTTCACAAATTTATCCATATCTTTAATTATTACACAATAGTAGCTCAAAAACTCACACCATACCCTTAAGTTAAGAAATTTGCCAGGGGCCAATTTACGAAACTGGACCCTGCCACCTAAGGCAGAGAATAAGAGAAACAAAAAGAAGTTTGACTTGGAGTTTTAAAGAAGATAAAAAGAGAAAGAGAATGTTGTTTCATTTAATTTTCAAGACCAAGAAGAAAGATTATAATATATATATATATATATGTGTGTGTGTGTGTGTGTGTGTGTGTGTGTGTGTGTGTGTGTGTGTGTGTTTCATGCATTAAATAGTGTAGACAGTTTTTCCACTATTTTAGTGTACTACGTCTTTTGTTGACTTTATATCGTGTCACTTATTGACATTCCGCTTGTAGGTCAAAGTGATTAAGTTCAGCGCAATATATTAATTGTTAACATAGCAATTTGTTTCCATATATGTTTGTGTGACTAATCATATTTACAGAATTTTGATCATTAATTACTAGATCGCTTGACTATATCAACCCTATCTTACCTTATTGCCTCTTTGGTTAATATCCAACCGCAATGTTATCTATTCAGTTGTCGGCTTGTAAATTATATTCTGAAGTAGTGGTCACGTGATAATGTATATGTAGCTGGCAAGGAGTATGTGTCCGTAACATTGACTTAAGACAGGTAAAAAGAGAAACAGAAAGTATTTTGACTTGGGGTTGTAAGGAAGATAAGAAGAGAAAGAGAATGTAATTTCATTGAATTTTCAAGACTTAGATTATAATTTGTGTTGATATATATGTATGTATGTATGTATGTATGTATGTATGTATGTATGTATGTATGTATGTATGTATGTATGTATGTATATGTGTGTGTGTGCGTGCGTGCGTGCGTGCGTGTGTGTGTCTGTGTGTGTGTGTGTGAAAGATCAAAGTATTGAATAATATTAGAAATGTTCAGACGATAGCGATATGCGTTCTTATAAATACAAATCCTAAACGCTTGTTGTATATATATACATTATATTCACACAGTCAGTATAAAACTTAGGTGTTACTCTAGACGGTATTCCCACATTGCACCAGCATGTCACTAACATACGCAAGGCTGCAAATCTTGAGCTGATACACAGTTGATGCCACTAAAACAGTTGTAGTCTCATTAACACTTTCAAGACTGGACCAGAGGCGTAGCTAGAGTGTTTGGCGCCCGGGGACAATATTCATTCCTCCATCAACCTCAACTCTGAAACCCATTATTTTCATAAATAAAATCACCATTACCTGTTACAACCTATTTCAAAGCCCATTTTGGCGCCCCCACTAGTATGGCGCCCGGGGACATATGTACCCCCGCCCCCTCCCCCAGCTACGCCTCTGGACTGGACTAGTGTAATTCAATTCTGTTTCGTTAGTCTGAATATATACTCCAGAAACTTCAACAAGTTCCAAACACAGCTATTCAGCTCATCCTTAGAGTACCACGATCTAAGTCTAAAAGGCTGTCTGCCCTCTTTCATCTCCAATTTTCTTTCTGACAGACAATTCAAAGTACGAGTGGGGTCTACAATCTCCGATTTGCACCAGCAAGAGATGGGCGTGCCCCAGGGCAGTATTGTATATGTGACGCTATTTAATATCAAAATCAATAGCATCACCAAGTGCTTAACTCCCGGTGTGGATTGCTCTTTATATGTAGACGATTTTTTAATTTGTTATCGATCAAAGCACATGCATACATTTGAAAGGCTATTCCAACAAAATATCATTAAGATCCAAAATTGGCCCAGTAATAGCGGTTTCAAATTTTCTAAATCGAAAACAGTATGCATGCATTTCTGTCAGTTGCGAAGACATCATGATGACCCTAGACTCACGCTGGATGAAACACTTATTCCAGTTGTTGAAGAAACAAAGTTTTTGGGTATTATCTTTGACAGAAAACTGACTTTTGTAACACACATCAAGAATTTAAAGAATAAATGCTTAAAACCATTAAATTTACTTAAAATAATTGATCACACTGACTGGGGTGCTGATAAAAAGGTCCTCCTCAATTTGTATAGAACATTTATCCGCTCCGATCCATTCTAGACTATGGATGCATTGTTTATGGTTCAGCTAGGAAGTCCTATTTGAAAATGCTTGACCCAATTCATCATCAGAGATAAGACTCGCTCTAGGAGCATTTCAAACATCTCCATGCGAAAGCCTTCTCGCGGAAGCGAATGAACCACCTTTACCGCATCGCAGAGAAATGCTTTCTGCACAATACGCTCTGAAGTTAAGATTAAACCCTCTGGACCCTGCATTTTCGGCTATTTTTCAACCGAAATACAGAATTTTATATGGAAATAACCCAAATGCCATACCTTCATTCGGCATCAGAACATCATCCAGCCTTGACAATATCAAAATTAATAAATTCAGAAAACGTTTGTCTCGAAAACACCACCTTGAATACTTAAGCAACCCAATGTGATTTTTACGTTAAACGATGGGAATAAATCTGAGACAAACCATTCCATATTCCTGAACTCTTATCATGAACTTCTCAACGATTTTACAAATTACACTAAATTTGATACTGATGGATCAAACGTTGATGACAAGGCTGCTGCATCTTTCGTTAGTGGCAAGCACATAACCAAAGTGCGCTTGCCAAACGATGCGTTCATATTTTCAGCAGAAATCAGAGCAATAGACATTGCTCTGAAATTTATTGAACGAAAACGCATTTTAAATAGCATTATTTTCTGTGACTCTTTATCAGTACTTCAGAACCCCATAGAAAACTGGATAATCCATTACTAGTCGATATTCTCGTCAAACACTCGGAGCTTAGTACCTCCTACAATATAGTATACTGTTGGCTACCTAGCCATATTGGTATTTGAGGTAATGAAGAAGCAGACCGGGTTGCTAAGATGGCTCTATCCCAAGAACCATCGTATTTTAAATTACCGTTTACTGATTTTAAACCTTGCATCAAAAAGTACCTACGTCAGCAGTGGCAGGCGTCGTGGGATGATGCAGTCAATAACAAACTTCATGCCATCAAACCAACCCTGGTAGAATGGACTCCATCCTACAGAACTATCCATACGGAGGAGGTTGCCATTGCAAGAATCAGAATCGGTCATACATACATTACCCACTCCCACATACTAAAAGGTGAAGATCCACCAGAGTGCGTTTCTTGCAATGAACCATTCACTGTTAAGCACTTTATGACCGAGTGTTCCGACCTGCAACCTACGCGTGGTAAATACTATAATGTACATGACATGAAGGAACTTTTTGATACTATCCAAATCACTTGTTTTTTTGATTTTCTAAAGGAAGTAAATCTCTATTTTAAACAATAACTTGTATGCCATCACCTAGAATATTTTTATCTAATGCAAATGCCACCACTTATTTACAACATTTTAACAGCAACATACACCATTTACATCTCCCGTTGAGTGGAAAGCTTCATATTTTCCTGTTACCAACATCTTACCATTTTATATTTAACTATTATGGTTTTATCGCTGGTCGATGTTAAACCTTTTTTTTTTAAACATCTAACCTAGTTATGTGCATTGGACATGGCACATATTTGATTGCAGTGATAATTAACGAGTTCTGTGCATATGAAATAGAAATTACTTGATTGCAATGTTCGTGGTTGTTTGCAATACCGATTATCCTTATTATCATTTTGAATAATTAATTCAGAGATGCAGTTGCTCTAATAGGTACAATATATAAGATCACACGAAAAGTCAGGTATGAAATATACATACAGTACACATTTAAATTTCTTAATGTACCAAACGCATATTGTATGAAAGGCTTCAATTTTCAAAACTATTACCCTCATAACTTATGCTGTATTTTTTCTCATTTTAAAAATATTAATATAAATGGGGGACATTCAAATATTTAAAATTTATATATTTTCAACCACCTTAATTTTGTCGATCCCTGAATAGATTAGCACAATTTTTTTTAATCTGCTTATTTTGCTCCGCGTCGATCTTTTTTCTTTAGAAAATGGTGCTAAGTAACTATAAACATGATCGCACCTCCATAACGTGGTAAAATCAGTAGTGCCGGACCTAATTATGACAAGGATAGATTGATTCTCGTTAAAAAAAAATGTCCTTTAGCCTCAAAGCGTCGCAAGTTATTTGTCATATTTTAAGGTGTAAATTCCCAGGTTAGTTTCCGCCCGCAATAATACTGTTCCGGTGCATCGAATTACATAATCTACATGTATATTTAACTGTCTATTAAAGGAAAATAAATGCTAAAAACTTTTCTTAATATAAAGTGAGATAGCCGAAGATTATGTCACGGATGATACATTGTATCTTTATACAAAAACTGACAAAGATTTTAAAAATAATAGCAATGATGATAACGACATCATTACTAATAGTACTAATAATAACAGTAATAACTACAAAAAAATAATTATAGGTAAGTAATCAATAATGAGCTCAACTATTTCATTGATAACCTTTATTCTTAAGCTGATAATGATTTTTATTTTGCTATTTGCGTGTTCGTTTCAGCGGCTTAACCCAAAAGGCTCTAAAACGGGTATCCCACAAAAGAGTTAATTGAAAGTTCATCTTTGAGAAAGTGTATGAAGCGCTTAAAAGCAGTCATGTAAACATTTGCCCTCCGAAGCAATAACATGTGCGCTGTAGGCAGGGACTGTACAAATTTAATTATGTATTAAAGCAAAGAAAAAATAAATCTTGTTAAATAAATATCTGGTGTCAATAATATACAAATGAATTAGATTTATTCTATCAAAACTATCCATAAGCATGCGCCAATAATTTATCAAACGTTGTTTAATTTTATCTGAAATGTTAGTACTTTTAGAATGAACAGAAAAATATAATTTTCTTGAATATGAAACTTAGTCGATTCTTACAATTTCCTCAAACTATTATAAAATGCTTCAATTACTTGTATATTTTCTTCTTTTGATGTCACGGAGTAATATCGATGATAAAAATCCTTGATATGAAAAATACTATTAATATATAAATAGTGAATTCTGACAAATTTAATCCCGATTCATATTTAACATACATAGCTCATGTAAATATGTTTTACCGCATTAAAATAATTGTAGGTTATTGCATTCGTAAGGAAAAATATGAATGAGATTGTCTAAGTTATACAGCACAAACTTGGGAATGCAGTATTAGTCTGTTAAAACAAGTTTATATCTTCCAATATCAATATTATTATATACATTTTTGTCGTCTTAACAATTAAAATAAAACCGTTTCAAGAAACAATAGTAATAGAATGTATGCTGTATTAAGTTCAGAACCGTAGATTCATCTCGACACAGTAACAATATTAATGCGCACATAGCACCGCCTAGTGACCTTTAAACTTTGTCGCTCGCTCGATATTAGATTAAAATAATCTTCTCTTGGTCAACTTAAAATTGAAATTTAGGGTCATATTGAGAATGAATGCGTATGGACACAACATTTCCAATTTTCTGTAATTGATGAATTTCGTTTGTTGGTCTAATTCAATTTTGTAATTTGCCTTGTGATGGACTTGACATTGTTACAGCTGACACTGGCATTGCATCAACATTACTGTGTGCCACCTATTGATATGCGATATTCATTTACCTCATAAATTAATACTTTATGCATATACTCTATATAGTACCGCTCATAGTAATTACCTTTCTCTTAAATAACTGTTTTAAATGATTAGAATTTTATGTTCATGTTTTGAGTCTTTCGCGTTTCTTGCTGACATTGCAAATATTACGTTTATTAATTTGTTTGTTTTACAGTTTCGTTTATGGCTAAGTGAACTCGTTCACATCGTTACGTGTATCATCTCTGCTTTGAAATGAACGAAATATCTTGCTTAGTTTATTCACAAACAAAACTAATGGACATTTAGGTAAAGCCTCTATCACATGACTGTACATTGGTTTGTTAATAAAGTAGTTCATCATACACGTTATTATTTATATACACACACGTGTCTCATAGTTAGAAGTTTTGTAGTATGGGAAAATACTGCCTGATTCTGATGATTTAAAGTTAATGGAAAAAAATATGAGCATATAAAACTTTAGGATAGTTTTCTAATATTATGAAGCACCCCATAAACAGATATCTGATTTAGCTGTATGTGGTCGTTAATGGGTATAGTACATGGAATATCATAAGATATCTCGGGAACAGAGGACGAACATTAATAATTGACACAATTCTAATATTCCGAAATACCCAAGGAACAGATAATTGCTATTAATATTTGCATTACTTGGAGTTGTATCACAAATCATCCCAGGAACAGAGGACTGACACTAATAAGTGGTGTTCTTGGAATATAACGAAATATGTCAGAAAGAGCGGACTGTCATTTATGAATGTAACATCTTAAATACCATGCAACTTCTCCAGAACGGAATAGAGATATTAATGAGTTATGTACACGGACGAAGTTCCTTTATATTCACAGGAATATTCCCCATTTTACCAGTTGACAATTTCTACATGTTACAGCACCCTTAAAAGCCGTCATTTACCACCTTAAACAAAATATTTTGTGTGAACCTTGGAACAGCGATATCTGTACGTATCATGTGATACATTGTAATGGTATAAAATTTTGAGTTAAGTGATATTTGCATATGTGTTCTTTACGTTAATTTCAGATGAGCAAACTTTACTTCAGATTTAAAGTTTGGATATGTTGATCTAATTATATTCACATTTTCCATTAACGGACATCATAAGGACAAATGGGAGAACATTGGATGACTTTGTTCTGGTTTGCTGCCTGTATACACTGAAATAATGATTTGATATCATTTTATAATGTTTACTAACGGATTTAAACCATTGAAAATCGAGTCCAACGGGAAGTAGCATACATCCCGATCTACCATCGCATGATGTGCAGGAGACCACGTTGTTTTTGTTTCGTTTGACTAATTTTTCCAAACAGAAGAAGTGATTCTCAGTTGTTTGCAGCTAGACTCGACCTATCACTATAATGTATGTTTCTTACCAATCAAGTCGTCAATGGAGAATCATGAGATGTAAAATATTATCATCCGTTGATGTACACTAAATGGTTTTCAATACACCCTGGCTTGTATAAAGATTGTACCAGATAAATGGTAAGTTACTCGTATGTTATTTAGCGCTGTTACTAGCAATGTATTAATCAGCGTTTACCTTGTTTGACATTTCATATTCAATGTTTATATCGTTATTTAACTTTCAAAAGGAAATGGCCTTCGGAAATCGTTAGACTTAAGAATATTACCTCTCTGAGAGTCTTGCTTGTCGCCTTATCTCGATATGAACTTTAATGAATGTCGTGAATGGAAAATAAAATTTCGCTATAGATTCGTCTGCCTAATGTAGGTGAAGATATTATAATACTATTGGTCATCATAAAATGTCGGCTCTATCCTCTCACAGAAGAAATGACATTGTATCGATCTCCAATCGAATGTAAGATAAACTTGAATGCGAACGCGATTTAAGGAACACGAGTTGCGTTTTGAACGATTTGATAAATTATCAGTTTGTTGTGGAACTAGTGAAGTAATGGAATCTATGTTAACAATTTGTACTTACCGTAATGGATTTGATGCATTGACAATTGTAGGATATGGTTTATGCTCCAAGAAGCGTGCGTTTTAGTTAGCTATTTCATCAGTTAATTTATAGTGTCCACAGCATGTACAGAAGTATGAATCTTTATGTCTTGTAGTGTCTGGTAAGGCCAATCGTCCATTTCTTTATCTAATATTGCTTGATAAGGCAATCATCCATGCATTTGTCTAATATTATCTGGTAAGGGCAATCGACCTTTTCTTCGTCTAATATTGTCTGGTAAAGGTAATCGACCTTGTGTTTGTCTAATATTGTCTGGTAAGGGCCATCGACCTTGTGTTTGTCTAACATTGTCTGGTAAGGTCAATCAACCTAGCATTTGTTTAATAGCGTATGGTAAGCTCAATCATTCATGTGCTTGTTCAATATTGTCAATGTCAACAATGTTTGTGTTTGTCTAATGATGTCTGGTATGTTGAATTATGCACGTGTTTGTATAATATTGTCTGGTAAGATCAGTTATTCATGTGTTTGTCAAATATTATCAAGGTTAACCATCCTTTTGTTTGTCTAATAATGTGTGGTAAGGGCAATCAACCTTTCGTGTGTTTCCTATTGTCTGGTTAGGTCAATATTCCATGTATTGGTCTACTATTGTCAATATTGTGTTTGTCTAACATCGAATGGTAAGGTAAATCATATATGTGTTTGTCTAATATCGTTGCTTTCTTGTTAATTAAATATCATCAACATTTCTGCTTTAATCTTTTTTCATCATCATCATGATTATCATGACCATCATCATCATCATCATCATCATCATCATCAGTCTCTTCACCTAGGGTGTCGAATGCATTATACTGCTAGACATCTGATGTTTTCAGTCCACTTTGGACACTGCTCTGCATTACAGTTGTGGAGAGACTGTTGGTTCTAGTGACATGGCCATACCATTTCAGCTTTCTCTTTTTTGACGGTGGTGAGAAGGTCTTCATAGTTGTTTAACTTTTGCTTGATGGAGTTACGCACTTCTATGTAATAGATGCCAAGAATGCTTCTTTAACATCTCATTTCAAGTGTCTGAATTCGTCGATGGTATTATGTTGTCAGAGTTCAGTCCTCACTTGCTTACAAAAATGTTTCGATGACTAATGCTTTTAATAGTCTGATATTAGTTTCCAGGCATATATTCTTGTCTCTCCATAGGGTTTCGGCTTCTACATAGATGCTGTTCTTTGTGCTGCTCGTGTCAAAAATGATGTTCATCAGCATTGCCTTCTCAGCACTTATTTCCATGTCACAAATGTATACGATGCTTCATCCAGGTTCTCAGCTAAAGAGGCCAGTTCGTCTTCACTGACTTCCAGTCGATCAGTGTCGTCTGCGAAGTGGAAGTTGGTGATGTTACGCCCTCCATTGCTAACGGCCCCACAGTGGTTCTGCAAGGCTTCTTCTATGATGCGCCTTAAGTAGATGTTGAAAAGCTTGGGAGACAGGAGACACCCTTGAAGTACTTTAACTGTTATTTGGAACCAGTCCCCCACAGAACGTTGAACAATTACTGCACAGTTAGCCTTGGCATACAGTTGCTTGATTGTATTGGTCAAATTTTCACATGCCACACTCTGTGAAAGGCCTTTCTGAAATCTAGGAACATATGACTGTTATATTGTTGATGTTACGAGTACTTTTAACAAAAAACCCTGATATCGAATATTAGTTCTGGTTTTCCTTTCCACTCCGGCATCCTGTTTGTAGTTAGGCGATTATTTCTTCTGCTTACGCTTTCAGTCTGTTCAATATGATCTTTGGCAATCCCGCACTAGCATGGCTCATCAAAAACTACTTATTCTGTAATCCTCTCTCTCTCTCTCTCTCTCTCTCTCTCTCTCTCTCTCTCTCTCTCTCTCTCTCTCTCTCTCTCTCTCTCTCTGTCTCTCTCTGTGCAATACATTTAATTAGTCCATATGCATTTGATGCGGTCATTTAATCTACCATTTCATCTATCAGTTTTACATCTTGTTAATTATGAATCATTTTACTATTTCAGTAAAGAACACTTCTTTATTGACAAACTGCTTTTCAATGTTTCTTACAGTGGTTTGTCGTCAGACATTGTCAGCATTATCAGCATTAATGAAGCCATATTCAAGCAGATGAATGACTACATCGAAACTCGTGCATTTCTATGGTCATGAATGGCACGTGCACAAATACAGACCAAGTATAAGTAGACGTGTAATCACACAATGCGCCGGCCGCTCATGGTCTATGTTTCTCTTCGGCTTATGATTTTGAACAACCAGCATAGAACTGGATCCGCCATCGCATTATTGATAGCATATACCAGTCTACTGTACAATGAGCTTTATACAGGGATGAATACGGTATGTTAAGGGGCAAACTGTTTACATATAAACAGGTTAAATGGACGGGATTTTTTAATCAGTAAATGCACTAGCTTATGTGAAGTCTCATTTTGGGTGCACTTAGAGATATACATATATAGTGTTTTCACGATAGTGTTATTTATAGACAAGTCATATTTTGTTGACTGGAATGGAGTAAAGCCACCCGTATTTAAAACTCTACCCAAAAGAGTCAAATATAATTCATCCATAGCTGCCCCTCCCCCCCCCCCTCTCCGCCCCCATACAGACGAAAAACACACTCACATCCAATATTTATTTTATGACAAGTCATCTCTCCCCCTCTCTCTCTCTCTCTCTCTCTCTCTCTCTCTCTCTCTCTCTCTCTCTCTCTCTCTCTCTCTCTGTGCAATACATTTAATTAGTCGATATGCATTTTACACGGTTATTAAATCTACAATCTCATCTCATCAGTTTTATATCTTTCCTTTACGTGGCTATTAAGTGTTGTGGATTTCGCAGATTTCCGTACTTACATTGATATATTGGTGAAGGGTCAAGGTCGGTTATCTTGGATGATTGGATGATACCCGTTTGTGTTGTTTTCAAATACAGTTTACCAACCAGGAAGTTCTCAAAAGTTGGATGCAAACAAATGAAATTTAGCTTGCATAACGTAGAATCAACTATATTAAAAATAATTAAATGATTTATATTTCATGTGAATTACAGTCTATGAACAGTTTTATAGAATAATAACTAATAATATAATTTAAATTAATAGTGTACATGACAGTACCTGTTCAGACCGGTTCGTTTTTGCCACAGCCGAAACGAACAATTCAACCGGGTGAAAGATCTATTATTTTATTTTTATTTGTTCAATGTAAATGCAATAAATTCTTGCAACTTTACAGCTAATGAATATACTGGTATCCGAGATAATACGAAAAATAAAATTATCTCCCTGTTTTTCTTAATGTATATATGTGCATGTCTGTGTGAGAATGTATTCAAGAGGCATTTGTTAACATGTATGCTATTGGTTCTGTGTGTGATACCACGAAGCATACTTTCCTAAATAAAAAGTAATTTCGCTAGGGAACGCAAACTACTTTCTCTATCTAGTACATATCTTCTGTATTTAGTTCATGTTGACAACCAAATGAAGCTATATTGTAATGACTCTTTGCTCTTAAAACAAGTAACAGAAGAGAAAAAAAACTGAGCAATTTCAGCAAACGTCAGCAAATACTTTATTTCATGACAACAAAAATTACAATTTTAAAAGGAAATTACAGTATTTTGACTGATATCCCAAGCAATCCCAAAACTTATATCACGAGTCCAAAATTATAGTTTTCTTAATGTTTTCCGTCATTGAATGTTCAGTAACTGATTTTATAACAACCTTGATGTATCAAATGATATAATTAAGATCGTCCCTGAATAAATTCACAATACTCGCCAAAAATGGCTTAGTTCAAAGTTCAATAAGCACTTTGTGGTTGCAAATAATATTTTTAAATAAATGCACATCTCAAACTATAACAGAACACAACCAAAACTGATTCCTACAATGGCTGATATGATGATGAGAGAAATCATTACAATGACTAAAACCCTTTTATATTAACTTAAGAGACAATAAGAGGCTTAGGATTTTAGTCCTTATCCAACGAAACTCGTAAACATGGTCTGGTTTGTATACTTAAATTTAAGAAAGTACATGACACATATCAGGCTGACAATACTTTATTCAATGGAACAACCAATTGTCTGAACTAAGATCCAAATACACATGTTACTTGCAAATGATCAAAATCTTTAAGTATGGTCAGCAATACACGACAAAAGTCAGCTGAGTATATATTGTTTACAAAATGATCAAAATCTTTAAGAATGGTATACATTCATAGACAAAAGTTAGCTATGTAACATATTGTTTACAACATGATCAAAACCTTTAAGTACGGTCTACGATATTCGACAAGAGATAGCTATGTAATATATTGTTTACAATATACACACACAATATAGACATAAGTAAGACCTCCTTTGATAAAGAAAAAGAAAATATTATACAAAATAATTCTTTTACTTTTAATCAGATATAAATATTATTAAAATTGCATAGCATCATGCTTCAAAAAGATAAAAAATAAGTGCAAAGGTGCAAAATAAAACAATATCGTACATCTATACACGTGAGAGTGCAGCTGCAATCAGATTATCTTTAGCAGTGATGATTCTGTCAGTGTTCTATTACCGCGTCATGAAACTCCACATTGGGAATCCTTCATTTTTCTTATTTCATTTTGTTCATGAACGTAAGAGGGTTGTGATCATTGAATAAAATAATCGGAGAAGCTGAACTAAACATTTAAAATTGTTTAACTGTATTGTTAAGAAACAAATACACAGGATGATTCAAACAATTTTGGTATTTTTGAAACAATACTCAACAAGCCCAAACATCACCAATACTAAACACATTTTAAAAATGTGACTGAAATCTAAAGATGAAAGACGGCTGCATACTGATGCCTGGCTTTTCATTTATCAAAAGCCTCATAATTTTCAAACTAACATAATGCTTGGATTTATTACTCAACGCATTATTATGGGATTAATCATTTTCTGAAACATCTGAGAACAAATTTCCTATACTATTCAGCCCTACACCTAATTTGCATTACCTGCTTTGTGCTAAGAAGTTTTGTGAAATCAGAGATAAGCTTGGCCTTACTTTATACACGTTTTACTTGCCTGGGTCCAACAAAATGTCCCAGGGTCCGACAAAATGTCCCAACGTATAACACAAGCATTGTAAAACTCACTTTTGAATAAAATTAATTGTCAGATGTACAAACCTAACACACAATAAAAGGATCGGGTTCTCGGTTGTGTGCAGTCAGATATGTTTAGTTAAATTTTACATAACTACCTGATAAAGATCAGGTATGCAATGTTTTTAAATCAGATCCAATTACACGTGTTGTTTACAAATAATTATCATCTTTAAGTATAGTCTATCGTCATGGTCAAACGTTGACAACATAATATTTTATTTAGAAAACGTTGGCTATGTAATATGTTATTTATAAAACGTTGGCTATGTAATATGTTTTTTAGTAAACGTTGAATACATAATTTGATATTTTACAAATAATTATCATCTTTAAGTATAGTCTATCGTCATGGACAAACGTTGACAACATAATATTTTATTTAGAAAACGTAGGCTATTTAATATGTTATTATAAAACGTTGGCTACATAATATGTTATTTAGAAAACGTTGACTACATAATATGTTTTTAACAAAATGCTGGCTATGTGATACGTTATTTACAAAACGTTGACAACATATAGATAGATAGATAGATAGATAGATAGATAGATAGATAGATAGATAGATAGATAGATAGATAGATAGAAAGATAGATAGATAGATAGTGTATGTTGGTGTGTCTGTAAGTGTTATATTCATGGATTCAGATCTCTCTCTCTCTCTCTCTCTCTCTCTCTCTCTCTCTCTCTCTCTCTGCAAAACAAATCTGACAAATAATCATAAAAATAATACGAATAATGATGATGATGATGATAACGAGGACTTTGTATAAAGCCTAATCTTTAGAAGCTCTAACCGATTTACAACATCTTTAATGATATGACAACATTACAGAAAAAGACAAAACAAAGACCCTGAAATTGGAAAACATAAAAAACACGCTGAAAACTTTTAAGATTCAAAACATTATTAGGTCTCAAACTTTGTTCCTGCAGTCGAAAAAGGTGCGTTTCAAGAGCACTTTTAAAACTGATCACTGTCTTTGTGTCTAATTTCAATGGACAATTCGATCCACATCGCCGGCCCTGGTATGCAAAAGAACGTTGTCCATATAACTTCGTTTAGTTACATTTTTACTAAACTTCCTCTTAAATAAACCGATCAACTAAGCTCAAAAGAACAACTGACTGGAGGAAAAGGATTTCATTTGTAAATGTGTCCGCGGCAAGCGTTCTAACCACTAGGTCACGGAGCGGGTTTCATTTCTAAATGTGTCATACCAATAATTTTGTTGAACGTACGGTAAATATTAGCATTCTATTTTAATGTAATGTTTAACCACGATAGTAATATTAAATATCAATCATTTTAAATACCTCGTGTGATAGGAAAACTATCTTCTCGATAATAGTTCCAAGAATATATATTTCATTGCAACACGATCTGTCATATTTTCCATGTTTTGATCTCACATTCAGTTTTATATCGGGTCCCCAAGTGACAGAGTGTTCTAAAGTGTCCACTCTTGTGCTTTAAAATGGCGTTAATTCCTACAAGAACAATAACAACAATACTAATATTTCACTGTCCTTGTAGAGATGCAAACTATACGTTGTTACAATCAGTCACGTGGATCAAAGAAACTCTTTATTCACAGTATGGTGTGTTTTGTTGAGTTACAATAAATCACAAATGGAACGTTTCCCTTCATAGCCAAACAGTTACGATTTGTAGTCGTTTATTTCACAATTTCTTGGCCTGGGTAAATTACACAACATAGAATTAAGAAGTGAATGTTTAATTTGGAAATAATTAATTCATAAGTAAATATTTTACAAGTAATTTCCCAATAAATGTAACATTTCGAAAGTTCAAAATACATTAAATCGTAATAAGGAGTGTTACAGGTGTGTGGAAACGTGGCTATAATTTGACAATGGAAATAAGATTCTCTGCAGTTTTATGTATGCCATAATTATATGATTGATCACAGTTAACACAACCAAACCATAGGTTAGCTCCGCATTAGGTTAGAAATATGTTCAAGCAATACTTTATATGATGTACCCTATGGTCGTTGATAAGCTAGTGCACTATTTTCAATATTCACGAAGGATTCATCCGAAGAAAAAAAACACAAAAATATCAGGCGATTACATTTATTGTAACAAATTTGCCCAATTTTATATATGTTGAATGCGATATGGAGATCGGGAGCGATTCTACCAAGTTGGAAACAAACAAATATAATTCCTGAAAGAATCCGGCAAATACCGACTCGTAGAGACCGATCTCCATTACTTAATATCATCTGTACTATTATGAAGACAATGATGAATAGCAGACAGAATCACCGACCAAGTAAGTATAAATCAATGGGGGTTTCCCAACAAAAGATCCCCTACATATCAGTTTGTACGCATGTAATTAAGCATACAACTGGCATTCAATGCAAAACAGAAATATGGCCAAAAATTAATCGCAGTTTTCCTCAATCCTGAAAATAACTATGATCTAATGTGGACAAAAGGACTAACTGTAAAGTTAAACCAAATACAGTTGTAAGAAGGTCGCATTGATAACACATTTCACAAATGGACAGAAAGTGGAAACGTGAGTGGCAGAAGTTCACGAGCTATAAAATGGAACTCTACAGGGCAGTGTACCGTGCCCAGCTCTGTTTAATATCATGATTAACGACATATAACGGTAAGCAAACCAGTTCTCCTACGACCACAGAATTTAGAAAGCAGGAAAAAATCTTAAGTTCTCTGAAAGTTCAAGATACAAAAACAATTAAATTACTTAATTCGTACATTGAGATCTGAGCAGGATTAATTGTATTATTGTTGTGTGAATTAGTTAGATTAGGTTGGTATTTCATTCAAAACAGTCATCACAGGAAATACAAAATGCTCATCAAAATAACATTCATAGAAATGGATACTTGATATTGTATTGAAATTTCAAATAAGTGAAGATATTGTATTAGTGTGATCCAACGAAAAACGCTTGGCATATCACCACTACATGGGTCTCTAGATGCAGATCCAAGCGTTGAACTTTGGATTTAATTTGAATGTTCACAAACGTTTTAAACGGGTTGTTTCAGAACTAATTAATAATTAAGACTTGTGTCTGTAATTCTGTGATTATTTGAGATTTAACTATAAATAATGTAAGTTTTTTTACATTTTCACACTGCATCCAAGAAAAAGTTTTTTGTTTAATTTTATAAACCTTGTTTCTTCTCAATCTCTTTAAGTACTTAATATAAGACCACATAGTCGAAATAGAGTGAAATTAGAAATATACAAATATTATAAAATGCCATTCGGTACATGTAGCAGATATCACGGAAATATATCTTTGTTTAATTTTTTCTTTCTCCTGTATCGTCTCTTTAGCTCATTTTCACTGGCGCAGCAACCTAAAAGCATCATTCACTAGGAAAGCTATCTGCCACGTTGCAGAATCGTGTTCATTCTGTAACTTCATTGATATGCAGATTACTTTCCATGCGTTCATATACATCCCCTCCTGCATCAAACAGCATGCCATCAGACTTATCGCGGAGTCTCTGTAAACTAGATCTTCATAAAACACGACCCACAGCATGTTCTCCAAGGCGGCTATCTTGTGTAAAGTCTTACCCTGCCGAAAGTAACACTGGTACTTAAGTAAGTGCAAGAAAAACTTTGGATCAACACAAGCGCACTGGGGAGGATAGCGGTCAGGTATGTGAGATCCTCTAGATAAGAACATTTTCAGAATTAATACTTTAGGCATGCAATGAATCTCTGACTGAAAATAAGAAACTGGAAGAGCAACATATTGTCTCATTAACTCGGCAGCTGAGAGATTGTTTTCCATTATTTTACAGAGAGCTTCTTTTGTCGGATAGGTGTTGCAATCATTGACCAGGTATATATAACTCTCCTCAACCTGATGAAGAACATTCTCTGCCATGATGAAATTGTCCTGCATCAAATAGAAAGCAGCCAGTTTCAGTCTTCCAGAGGTTACATCAGAAGAGCAGCCCAACACGAGAAGTTCGTGAGCAATGTCAAGTCTTTCCTGGTCAATTTCTTCCTGTGCTAAACACTGGGAGGCCAGATCTGATCCAAGACTAGAAGAACAAAACATCTGAAGTACTGTCTGTACTGTTGTATGTGTGCAACATATTTTCTTCACAAAACCAATTTTATTCCCCAGATCTTGGCAAGCAAATATTATCTGAGCACATTTCTCCTGAGCGTCTGCTATGAAAAAAGTTAAAGTATAAATTGCCAGCCCCATAGATTCCACGCCATCTTTCGTCTGATTCACCGAATCGATGAGAGGTGTCTGACAAAGACGAGTTAGACTCTGACCTATACCATCACAGGACAGCCTGATGAGATATTTTCCCTCATGTCTCAGAAGATCATGTAGAACAGCTAACAACTTAACTTGAATATGGCCATACACTTTACCATGAAACATGTTTTCCCCTGGTATAAAGAAATTTGGGCAGTAACCAATTTTAACCCATTGGCACAGTGTTCTCAAACATTACTCAACACACAATAAGAGATGTTCGGGTTGCCACAAGGAAGAGGGTGTACTTTGTAACGCATAGAAAACGCATGTCTTGCAGTGATAACTGCTCAACGCTTTCTCTCCACAAATAGGTTGCACTAAATGTTTTCTTATCATTTTCAGCAAAACGTAGCATTTGTATTGAGTTGAGTTGAATTGCCAAACAAGAATTTTTTCTCCATATGAAAAGGATAATCTCCACTCCAGATGACACTCTGGACTGAGTGGATGACCAACTGGAACAAGTAAAGCACCAGTCTGATTGATAACAACTGTATTTGCTTCAGATGGGTAGTTGTTGATTCTGTTTTTCCACTGAGAGGACTGACAAGGCCAAGATCTGACTCTCAATGCAGACACCACATCTGCTGAACCTCCTCTATTCATGGTCATATGGTTGGCTGGACCATGGCGCTCCCAATCACTATCGGAATCGAAGTTACGACTGCATAAAACAGAACGACCGAATGAATCCAACGAGTGATATTCATTTTGCGCATTGAAAAGTGGTAATGATGAATCTCTGTCCAATGTTTGTAATTTCACATAACCTGGTGGAGTGCTTGCATCACTGACCATCATGTATGTAGCTTTAGAAGTTTCCAAGGACGGGATGCTTTGCAGTACGTCGATTTCGAGATAACAAAAAAGGCAATCAATGTCTGAATGTAGTCCTTGAGTGGTGGTAGCCTCAGCCTGACTTCCGAAGATATAAAAAGGAACTTCAAAGTTAAATGAGTTAATCTCTTCTACCTGAAGCATCATGTTTATCCTCTTCCAACGTATATCCTCCCTCAGTTCCACTTTGTCGAGGACATTGAATAATCTAAGAGATACATGGCTATAATACGAGGGAATGTTTCCTTCCATTATATTCTAGGTGCGTTTCGTTACCTGAATAAAAATAATAATATTAATAATAATAATAATGATAATAATAATAACAATGTTAAAAAATCATTGCAACATCCCATTTTTAAACAAATTCAATTGAAATATCGGAAATCAATTTATCTTCGCTTGAAATAACTTACTATTCTGTTCACATCGACGTTTAGTACGGCGTATAGTTAAAATGTATCCTTCTGCAACATATGCAACTATTAACATTTCAAATGTTCTCCTTCTCTCAATAATGTGATTATACATCATTCTTAAATCTCTTTTCACCATACCGGCATGACACAAATGACTTGTTCAACCCTATTCCATCACCAGTAATAGCATTACCTTTCACAACCCTTGTAGCGAATCTTGTATATGATACGATGTGTGTTTTAACAGGACAACAAATTCTTTAATTAATGGACAGTACATCAAAACATCCCAACAATGCCCTTCCCATATACCTCTACACACTTTCCTATTCTGATTACCCAGGTTTAAAAGGCCAGTTTGTAATAACTTCTTGATATAGTGATCATGCAATGAACAACTTCAGGTCCATCCGCATGGCGGTTTTCAGCATGGTATGTAACTCAGGGTGGTTCGGTAGTGTCACATAAAGTTTAGCAACACCTTGGATATATAAACATGTGCAGTGACACAAGTATGGTCAGGTATTGTTACTTGGACGACCGCGTATTGTGCAGATAAAACTCATGAACATAAACCTCTTTTGTCAGTATCACTACGTCTTGCGACTTGAAGTTTCTGTTAATTTTCTCCGATCCAGATATTATTTTGATAATCAGATTCAAACGTTTTTAGCTGTTTGGTAAGTTAAACCCAATTCTGTTTTGATAATCATCCTTCAACGAATGCGGTATCCAACTTGCCCAAACGTTACAGAGCTTAAAATATCCTTTCAGATTATTGTCACAAACTGATGAATTAATATATTCGTGATCATAGAAATATATTCCAAATGTCCATCGAGTATCTTCATGAATTGCCCCCTCCAGATCTTCCACTTACCAAACGTAGACAGCCGTCTTTTAGAGCGATCATCATCATCAGTGATTCGCGAATATCCATATAAAAACAAAAACATATCTAACTTGTTGAATATAACAATGAAATATATCCGTAAACTTTATCTACGTTAGTCCTGGTATCTGTCGGAAAATATCCCAAAATATTAAAGTGTGTTTTTGCAGATTAGCGTAATTACTCTCCTTTTCCGACATTTCTTGGAAATTTTAAATTACCTATGTTACCAAGTACACATATATGCAGGTCTCCAACGTACCGAAGCAGAATAACGTTCAATAGACAGTTAGTTTGACTATAAATTGACATCCATTTTTCACAGGTTCAGAAAAACAAAAAAGTAATAATCGAATATTCAAATATTCCTTCTTCTCGTCAACTCGCAAATTAACAGCTGAAATAACACCATATTTGTTTATACTGACAATGAGAAGTGTGTCAGTAATTACATCCTCTGTATGAAGATGAAGTACGTTGTTCAAATAAAATGCAGTAAACCAAACAACTGAGTTCAATAGTCATTAAACGTTAGATACCTTATTGAAAACAAATTTAAATAATTGGCGGAATGATAATATAGAGATGATATTTCAAATTATTTTTTCCCAAGCTATTTTTGTATCAGGTAAAGCTACATTATGCAGCTTGTGTTGCGATTCACAGAATTCTTGTTCAAGGAAATGGATATCGATAAAGTCGATATAACAGGCAACATACAACCTGTTATTTCTCTGTTCTAAATATAAACGTTACTGGATAATGTAACTGAAATATTACTAATTCCACGAGACTTTCTCGCGATGTACGCAATCCTCCAACCCAACGTACACCCTGTGCACAGGGACGAAAACTGCCAAACAACTGATTAGTCAGCAATGCAGATTTTAAATGAAGACTTGGTAGGCAAGATTAGTTTCACTACTAATATACCACAGAATCGCTCATTCATGTGTGTGTGTGTGTGTATGTGTGTTTGTATGGTTCATGTATTACATACTGTAGACGAGTTTTCCGCCATTTTGCTGTACTACGCCTTTTGTTCATTTGTCATCGTGCCACTTATTGACACCTCGCTTGTAGGTCAAAATGATCAAGTCAGCGAACTAGAATAATTGTTATCATTAAGATTTGTTTCCATATATGTTTGCTTGACTATTCTATTTACATAATATTGGTCATTATCTACTAGATCGCCTGAATATATCAACCATATCTTACCGTATTCCCTCTCGGTCAATATCCAAACACAGTGTGTTATGTATTCGGTTGTCGGCGTGTAGATTTCATTCCTGAATTAGTGGTCACGTGATAATGTGTATGTTGCTTGCAAGGAGTATGTATCCGTAAATAGAACTTACGCAGAGAATGTAATCAGGGAAACAGAAAGTAGTTTGACTTGGGGGTTTTCAGAAAAAAGTAATTGGAAAAAGGAAATGTAGTTTCATTAAATCTTCAAGACCAAGATAGAAGAAGAAAGATTAGATTTTGTGCTGGGATACGTGTGTGTGTGTGTGTGTGTGTGTGTGTGTGCGTCCGGGCGTGCGTGCGTGCATACCTATATACCTACCTACAAGTGTGTGTATTTGAGCCGACCTATAAGTGTTAGTTGTGCCTTCATCGAACCTAATATATGTCTTTCTCTTCGTTAATGATAGTAAAACCGTCGAATAAACCGTGACCGCGAGAGAGAAAAAACAAACTGGAAGATAAACATTCCGTTGACCAGTAGCTATGGTAGTCAAGAATGATATTCAGTTGATAAATTGCAGATTACCGTACACATTTGACTTATCTCTGTATTTCTGACATTATATTTATGTGGAAATTATGCAGGGCAGTATATATATAATTTCATTTTCAGTTTGGTACGACGCGTTCTACAATATATATATATATATATATATATATATATATATATATATATATATATATATATATATATATATATATATATATAAGGTTGATTTACTGTTCATTCGTGTCATACTACGATTTATGTTGTACTTGGTATAGCTATTATCTTGCTCTTTACATATCGCTCATCATAAAGTTTATCAATATAGGTCAATATTCCTGGTCTGGAACTTTGATTCGCATTGACATTTGTTTTAACTAGCTATGACAGGGTCGTATTTTTCAATTTGCACGTTCTGCCAGTATAACAAATTTCACTCTTTCAAAATACTTTTGCTTTTCGAGCTACCCGATTATACTCTTTTGTCGTTCACCGTAGCATCAACATTACCACTAGTTCAAAATTTTGACCAGTTGTGAGATCTTAAATTCGTTCTTAGTATCATGTATTATATCCATGACGTTTTTATCCCTCGCTACAGTTTTGTATTTTTAAGTCGACAGAGATTATATCGAGATTAAATTTCAAAGTTTTCCAAGGCTTGATTTTTTATAAGCTCTCAAACACTTCATTACTATAATTAAGACGAGTATTTGAATTAAAAATATATTATTTAACCCTACAGGGGAAAAGGAACCGTGGCAGACCCAAAGAGACATGGCGACGAACCGTGGAACATTTTCTAAACAACATATTAAATAGCCAACATTCTTTCTGATTTTGAGTATTTACAAGTTTAAATTAGGTAGCAGCAGGACATTGAATATGCGTCAAAATATAAACAATCACGTGTGTAATAACAACCCCCACGAGAGAATCTTTGAGAATACCCAGGAGAAAAACTCTCGGTTATATAGAGGCTTTGGTTATGCTTTTTGACGTTAGTTTTTAGTTTCTTATGAGACCTTAATTTACCAAATAGACGCCTCTAAAATGTTATCCGATTAGCCCTCTCTGCTGCTCATTAATAAGTGTTTAATTGGTTGGTATTTTAAGTTACAAAAACTGTTGTATTCGTTAATTAGTTTGAAGGTGTCACTTAACCTGAGTTCTGAGACGAGTAACATAGCGGCGTGTGTGTAAATCAAACATTATTATTGATCGTAGGAAAAGGGTCGCCAAAATATAGTAGCGAAGACATTTGTGGCACGTTATGTAATATTTCCTTATTAGTACAATTGCTATTGTAGTTAGTCTCTGAGAGAGAGAGAGAGAGAGAGAGAGAGAGAGAGAGAGAGAGAGAGAGAGAGAGAGAGGGAGGGATGGAGGGAGGGAGTCGTAGGAAAATAAGGACTCCAACAAATGATAGTTCAAATGTTAGAAGTATTGCATATGCACTAGGTTCTTATTAGTACAGTCCTCATTTTGTGATTGGGTGACAGGGACAGATATTCGTATGAGAAATGGACTCCAAAATACGGTACTGATAATAATGTAATTCATCGTTACCTATTTGATACACTTGTTATTATTTACTGTATGTATATAAGAGATACCAAGCGAGAATGACTAAGAGAGTGACAGGTAAGACATATTGAGAAAGATAGGGAGAGCCTGAAATGTGCAATATATGTAGCTGAAACCATTACACAACAGTTAAAACGATCGCTAAATATATCATAACATATTGTAAACAATTTTGTAAATGTTAAAACTTGACAAGGTAACAGTGTAAATAAATAAGTATATATTTCTCGTAAACAATAGTAGCTAAAGGGGATAATTCTGAGTCTATGGAAATCCCAGGTCAAAAGGTGTCTACGGGAAATTTAACATGGGGCAAAACTTTGGGATTGTATAGCGGCAATGGAAGTTCCTGTCAAAAAGTTGTCCAGGCACTATGGGGTCTATGCGAATTTAACATGGGTGGGCATGTATAAGGAAAATTGGAAATTAACATGGGAGTCGCACCTGGGGAGTTGAATATGGGTGACGTCACGGTGTTTAAAGGGTCATATCTATTTATAAGATGAAATGCATTGATAGGGACAAAGGTTGAGAGGGGAAAACATGGATGTTGAGAAACAAACAAATACACATTCCATCAAAGAAGATGGAAACATACAGAAAAGTTAACAAGAATGCTCTGACAAAGACTCATATATATATATATATATATATATATATATATATATATATATATATATATATATATATATATATATATATATATATATATATATATATATATATAATATAGACTCAAGAAAGAAAAGTATATTGTGTGGGTAAAAAACATTTATTCAGTTATATACATGGGTACTCTGGCCTCTGCTTTGGTCTAAGCACTATTCATTTCAAACAGAGATTTGGACATGCAACAAACCTGATTACGAGTCATTTAGTTCTTGGTTCAAGTAAACTACTTTTTAAAATTAAAGTTCACTCCTTTCTATAAAAAAATCACATTATATACAACGTAAATATCTTAAATGGTCATTTAGAAGGAAAAGCTAAAGCAAAGCAATTAAGAAACAATAAAATAGGACACAGTTCAAGTTTCTCTATATCCGTAACTCACGTTGTTTAAAATATGGTCATCTGCCACTTGTGTCCCAGCGTAGATGTTTCCCATCACGTACTCCCTTTCAATCGTAAATATGCTTGTTATATACATCGTGCTAGCTACACTTAACGGTAAAGCGGACAATTATACGTTGCTTCAACGTTGCAGCAACGTTTTGGTAAGGTTGTGCCAACGTTGTCAAAAAATATTGTGGCAATGTGACTTGTTGAACAAGTGGGAACGTTGCTACAACATTCTTGTCTAACGTTATTAAATAACCTTCCTACAACATTCAAATCCTATATGGAAATCTGATGATGAAACCAGCTTGTGTTTCTGAAACAAATATTCCGCACTTTTGGCAAAAATGTCAAACAAATCAACACTACAAAACTGTCAACACTACCATCCAGCTAGGAGTTCAGATAGCAGGCATTTTATTCATGATAAACCAAGCATCACCAGTCATTTGACCATAATAATAATACTAAAAGGAATAGCACTCTGCATTCGTTGATGCGTGACAATTCTCACAAATCAGTTCAAAGTTGCACATATAATAATGCACTCTTCACAATACAGAATTTGCATTTATCATTGCATGCGATTAAAAAGAATCTTGGTTAAAATAGTAATGATACTAATTTAATAAAAAGTCATACGTCCATTCTTAAGTTTGCAATCAATTCAGGTGTCCTTACACGGTTTATATACAAACACTGCTTTCTGTTCATTGTATGAAATCCTCTTGCTGGGTAGTTTTTCTAACAGACTGTTCAGCAGGGCCTTTCATTAGATTTAAAATGAACATGTGAGTTCACCAAGTCGGCAGGGGTTTGGGGAGATCTACTCCAATGGGGATATAAAATATTTCTAGATAGCAGGGTGTAAAGTGAAAGTAGATGGGTAAACCACACTGCTTTTGCATGATCAGGGATCCCCATAACCTGCAGACTGAAGGTTCAAACATTTGTTTTTAAAAGACAAAAAGGGAAAGGAAACAATACAACATATATTTAAATATCACTTTTTGTTAATTTTAATGAATTAATTAAAATTAGCACTCAGAATTAGTCTCCTCCTCCACTCTAAATAGAATTTCTTTCTTCTTCTGCTTACGCACTTGCAAATTAAAATATACTTTTAAAGTCACATATCATCTAAGCACCGCTTACATGTGCATTAACTTGCATTATTAAACTTTATGAAACTTATTTCACTGCACTTGTGGTTCTCTTAATATTGTTAAGCCAAGTTACAAGATAACTTTGTACTTATGTGTCTTTTTAGGTAAGTTGATGGTGAAATCAATTTGCGCAAAGATGAATTTATTTCGTCCAAATATTGCATGTGAATAAAAGTTCCAAGTGGAAGGAAACATCCTATCATACAAGATGGATGAAAATTGTAGTTAGCTGTACTTCAGCTTTAATAGTTCTGGAAACTATGATAAGCTGAATTTGCAATTTAGAGTTGCATCCACAATGCTTTAAAAAACTGAATCCAATATTGATGAAATAAGAGTCAAATGGTTAACCTTGTATTTTATCCCTCCACATTGCTTGGGTGCATATATATGGGTCTCCAATATGGCCTTTTCAATTTCAATTGCTTTCGCTTTGCCATTATTTTTCTAGCAAGCTTCTGCAAGAGTAACACAATATTTTAAAATAAGTTTCACAACAGAAAATGCATTGCAGTTTTCTAAATGCCAACAAGAATCAATGGAGTATTTATAAAATATGTACTTTGAAATGTGGTCTCAGGTTCTTTCAAATATATGTAATTGCAGTATGCGTGACGAAACATGTAGTACCTTATCCATTCATGGAAACAATCTCTGGCGAGTAATTTCAAAAAAATATACAATTAAAATCAAGTCATACTTTACTGATCAAAACTCAGCATATCACAAGGTCTTTAAATGCGTTTTTACCCTTTACGTCCCTATAGACTATACTCTAACCAGTCTTTTTGTTCGTAGCCGTTTCATCATAATGCGGACACTATCCCTCATATTACACCCTCCTAGGGAGCTCAAGTATACCTGAAAATAATAATAATAATAATAATAATAATAATAATAATAATAATAATAATAATAATAAAATATGATTTAATATAGTTTTTTGGCCATGATTTTGCATGCAAATTTGTTTGCTCTAACTTTAAACAATTTGCCAACACCAAGTATGCAATACAATGTACTAACAGCAATTATAAAACAAATTGAATCATCTAATTTCATAAATGACATTCACTCTAAGATTTAATTGAAATAGCCAAAAAAATATGTAATGTCATATATGTAGTAAAACACCTGTAAATGTTCATCTCTATACATATTTTGACCTACATCCATACAATTTAATAGCTGACCACTATTTTATCCCCATGTCTGTAATTATCTAAACATTTAATCTTTAATATGCATTTTTTTCTATGTAAATCAGCATATTTATACATATGTCTAAACATACATTCGTTTGAATTTCACTTGTGATTGAAACTAATTTAAATTACTTGGTTTTTTTTTTAAATTTTGGTCAAGAACGAAAAATCTTACGCTCTTGAGCTAAGCGCGCCTAATTCGAAATGCTAGCCAAACGGACGGCATTTTATCATGGTAACCTATCCTATCCTCGATATTCTTCGTTCTAGAAATGTACCAGTGTAACAATATAATTTACTTAATACGAGTCGGATAAAAGTCACAGAAATATGCCAAGTAATTAGGTCATTTTTACAAGTTGAACATGTTGGCCGATAGATCCCATTTTCTTTGTTTGAAAAGACAATTTAGGTCATGGCAGTGCCTCGCGCCTAGCTCGTAGCAGTTTACTTGTGCTTGATTGCATCAACAGACATCGACCAATAAAAAGACACGTTATTTTCTTCAACTAAATATGCGATTATACGTTAACTATTTAACTATTTAATGTTCATACCTTGGTGGTTCAAAATAGCGGGAAGCAGGAGATTCGTCTCTGCCTCAATTGTAATTCGGTCGGTACAGGATGAGCTAGTCTTTGGTTCGTAGATACGTAAAATATTGTTAAGGCAATGACAGACCTCATGTTTGTAATTCAACAGCTGACGAGTAAAATGTTTTAATACAAAAATTGCAACCTCCTTTTAGTTATTGGTTTTGAAAATAAAAATGGATACATACCATTTGTAATTTACTATATCTTTTAGATTAGAAAACTATTTAATTCCATTTTCATGCGTAACGTTTTAGCAACGTTGCCAGAACGTTATTTTCCCACATAACCAATCGTAGTTTGAATAATTCGCTCAAATCCATATTTATTAATAACTATTCTGGAAAATATAATGGTATGACTCCTATTTAAAATAGCCCCATATTTCCCCAAATTTGTCTCTGGATTGTCTCGTCACTGTAAATTCCTATTCTCTAGCCTACATTGATTTATATTTCAGACCGTTATCCAAGCGCTTCAAAACTAAAATCCAATCACACTCAAAACAGAATATTAAATACTTCGCAGGCAGACATTTTTTGCGAGCCTACCCCATCCCGTACATCACTCTTAATGGTACATGGCAAGATGTACAGTGAGTATTACACCATCCAAGGCTTAGAGAGGTGCAGTTCCAATGGGAAGTCATGGGTGAAATGGAACAGCTTTCAGATGAATAATTATAAAACTAGAGCGATTCCGATAAACACAAATAATTTATTATTCCCATTCTTTACCTCAAACAGTATCAGCAACACCAATATTAAATTTATATAATCAGTACGAAATTTAGATGTCACTTTCGACAACACCAACATGTCAAGGGCGTATATCAGGGACTGAGGCACAGTCAGCTCTAGTCGCAGTTTTCTTTCGGTTAATAAGACTGCAAGTCATCTGTATTAGAAAGGCATACATAACATACATCTTGTTATCATAAAGTAATGAATCGCCTGTGTTTCATTTATTTTGGTTTCTCTTTTTCTTTTTTCTTCCGCGTATCTGTACAGTAATGTGGAAAGAACGAAAGTTGTAGCACGTGCTTGATGACAGCAACATTGTTAAGCAAGACGTTGCGGTAGATAAAAAGACATTTTAAAGTTCTCTCTCTCTTCCTCGTACAAGAAGGGTGGTTTCCTAGGCCTAAAGGTGCATTAATCTCAATTTAACTAAAGGTTTATGTGAAAATACTGGGGCTTTAGCCATATGTCCCAGAAGATCTGTAGCAGCAGAGAGGGTGAATCCTACAACATTTTTTGTTTTTATTTTTGATTATACCCTCCAAATAACACTAGACCCTTCTCGCGAAATAACTAGAAAAAAAAATGACAGTGATTGTTGTCTGAAAACATTCGCGTTTTCGTTGATGTCGCAACGTCGTTGTCACTCACCCTCTCTGCTGCTAAAGTTTACGGTGATTTTAACCGAATATTTGATCAAGTCCTTACTACGACGAAAATCCCCTTAGGATTTCACAAACAGACTAATTTGTAAAACCTCCTCTTGTAAATCAATCAGATTATTAGACTGGTCAGTGAGTTTGAAATTAATTCTGGTTAATGAATTATTATGACATCGCATATAGACTGGATTCACCGGGGACTCAATTATTAAAAACCCTGGAGGAGCTATTGGTGCAAATGAATACAAAATATATCCCTGCTGAGCTTGATTTGATCGTTCTAAATTTATTTGATAGCTTCCTTCGATCACATCGCATACTAAATTGAGCGCAATCACCGTTGAAATATTCACATTGAACGGAGCAATATGCCTGCCACCACCGTCTGGGTCATTATTATGTTTGAGGATTTTTATTTCCTGTGATGTTGTTTTTTTCCACGTATCATGAATTATTTTAAAGCCAACATCGATGGCATCACTGAGAGATTTTTGTAGTTCTAAGATATTATACCCTGGTAGTTTGAACGCATGAATATCTTCTACGCGTATATTATACTTCGTTGCAAATTCTGTTCTCGTTATAGGATTACTGTCACCTAATACCACTTGAATGATTTGCAAATGAAATGTTTCCATGTCATTGATGATTTTGTTGCCTGTTTCTACGACGCTGATAAATTCATCTCGGGTGAGAGAACCGGATTTAAGAGATATTAACAACAATGAAAAATCATTATTCATCGCTGTGAAGTTTTCAGTGATTTTCTCTTGTCGAGTTGTGTGATATATTGGGTTGTTGAATTTTTTCACTGCAGTGAAAACTATCAATTCGTTGTATCTTTTATAGCTTTTTACTGGATTATCAGATTTTATCCTGTCTGTGATATAATCGGTTTTTTGTGGTTCTGGTAAATCAACGGTTTTTCCCCCGGGTGGTAATTCAGGCGATCCTAGTACGGTTCTAATAGAACTCTGATAAATATCTACGACGTATCCTTCTGTGCTTATTTCAATGGCAGATGATAGTGTTGGCTCATGAACTGTTATAGCTATTTTTGACTCTACTCCAGTAATCGATTTTATTCTACGCGCGAATTCATTATTGATTTGTTCGATTTGGTATGATCCGGTTGGTATGGAAACAACGTTCCAGTCTGGGGTACCGTCGGGTTTATTCTTATTTGCAAATACCAGTGAATTATTGGGTTGTTGACCACCAAATGATTTTGACCTAATATTTGGCCAACTGTGGTATACTCGTAATTTTGCTAGCGCTATCTCCTTCACTGGGACCGGAGAGGGGAAATTCACACTGAATTCTGGATTCGTTGAGGTTATTGAGATCATGCTTGTTTGTACTGGGTTCGTGTTCTCCACTATTTGTTGAAGTAATTCCATCTGTGTTGTCATTGTTATTATACTCATGTTGTATTTCTAATTTTGACATCGCAGAATCATATATATCTACCATCGCTGAAAACTCACTCTCTGATATAATTGTATCATCGAGCGATGACGATATCAATGAGGATAATTGCGAGTATGCAGTGGACACAACATGAAATTGAATTATGTAGTCTTGTAGTTTCCGTTGGCTGCATGAGGATATTTTTTTTGTGATTATTGAAATAATTCCAGCGATTGTTGTTGCCGCAGAAATGCAAATTGGAACAGCCATCGGGGCCATCATTGTCACTGAAGACAGTATAATACCGGCTCCGGTGATTACACCACTCACAGCGTAAACAGTAACATCAATTGCGGTAATTCTCCTGCGATATTTTTTAATTTTCATTGCATACTCCTCAGACAAGGTTTTGAGTCTAGTTTGATACTCTCTGATCTGATCATAGCGATATTGCGATGATGAAATCATTTTTATTTTAAATACGCTAGCGTTTTCAATTACGATTTACTTAAATCCGCTACGAATTCCACATACCACGTTGTTGAGACCCTAACCAAATCTTTATCAGTAGATGTAATTGTAAACTTTTCAGTTGTATTCTTGTCGATGATCGTTGAAATCGTATTATTGACCCCGGATGAACTCGACGATGAAATATTAAATTGAGACAATGGTGTTACTAGTGTTAATCGATAAATACCCTTAACGGTTGCATTGATATCTAATTTGTTGTTTGTAGGTGTCCACTCAATTGATCCGTGTTGGATTGTGTATACCACGTTGTTGGGTTTCTCATGAGAAATTTTTGTTTTTTCAATGACTGTTATCATCCTCGAAAAATCACCTTTGACGGCTTCGATGAAAGTTTTCGTCTCATCGATGGATTTTTTAATATCAGGGAGTTTTAGTTCAATTTTATCGAATGTAGTTCCAATAAATTTATCAATGATATTTCTACGAAATGCGGTAAACTGTTTTATGTGTTCTTCAATTTTAGATTCAAGTGTTGTTAGTACAACCACAGAATTGTTTAACTCATCGTTGAGAATTTTTAATCGATCTGTAATCGTCGAAACGAGTACACCCGGTTTGAGTTTACCCTGATCGGAAAATAACGCAACGGTGTTCTCGATTGCGTTTTGTTGTTTAACTAAAATATCATCCAGAGAAATATTACTGGTTTTCAATTTACCCTGATCGGAAAATAGCGCAACGGTGTTCTCGATTGCGTTTTGTTGTTTAACTAAAATATCATCTAGAGAAATATTACTAGATTTCAATTTACCCTGGCGATCTTGAAATACAACTATTTCATTGGGTTCAACACTTTCTAAATTCAACGTCTCAGCTATTTCATCTTTAATTTTTTTTGTTATATCCTTGATAGAATCAGGGGTTGCAGTGCCATCGGGTTTGGGTTTCAGAGGTCTCCCCCAAATATCAATCATGTTATTGTAAAACTCTTTCTCTCTCTAAAAAGCGATTGCTGGTGTAGTCATTTACGACAATATGAGGTGGTTTCCCCCTTGGGTTACCCAAGGAGTTAGAAATAGCGTCAAGGACATTTAATACTTCACTGCCGCATATTGGTGGGTCATTGATTTGTTGTGTTGGTAGCGTAGAATACCAAGTCTTCATTGGAAACTGTTTTATGTAACGCATAAATTCTTTTGGTGGGGCTAATCCATATGAATCAAAATAGACAATCCCACGTGGATCAATAGCGTATGCAACCCAGTGAGTTCCAGGTCCGGTGCTGTTATCGAGATTAATAATACCTGTTTCAGTTTTGTTTGGTTGATGTGGTAATTGATCTTTCATAAAAACACCTCTGAAATTTTTAATCACTAGTTTTTTAGCCCCATCCATTAAATCAAAATTGGACAATTAATAAACCGTTCCTGGTAGTCTCAGGCCTGATCCGTGAACGGATCTCCCGCTGTACCATGAATACGGGGTTCCTGGTAGTCTTAGACCCTTTCCGCTGTACCATGAATACGGGGTTCCTGGTAGTCTTAGACCCAATCCGTGAACGGATCGTCTTTTTTTTTTATATCCTTGTCCAGCTGCCTTTTTCAACGCCATTCCTGCTGCAGTACCAACGGCTCCTAACGCCGCTGCTTTAGCAACCGCTGGGGCTGCTGCTGCAATCAATGCTGGTATTGCAGCTAACAATGGAAATATACCGGCTGTTTTAATCATATTTTTGATAGCAGCCGCAGAAAAAGTAATCTGAACACCTTTTTTATCCTTGAAAGCATCATTGAAATGTTTCACCTGACGAGTTGTCAGCGATAATTTATTTGCACCACCAGTCATTTGATTAGGTTTCAACGTGATTGTGGTTCCACATTTTTTAGCCGATTCTGATTGCAATTTTTTGATTTGACCAGGAGTTAACGTAACACTAATAACACTATATGACATTATACATAATAGATTGATTCTAAATCGTAAAACGATTCAATGGAAATATCCTTCGGATTTTCAATTACATGTTTTCTACTGGGGCATCTACCACTCTCATTCTTCCACCAACACCTTCAAGTAACATTGATTTATCACTGAGAATGACAGCAACCGCTCTATAATTCGGGATAAGGATAGGATGTACCCCAGCAACTGCTGGACCAGTCGGACGGGTTACACGGGCTCTAAAGTGTATATCAACGACAGATTGTCTCATCAAATCAAGATGTTCCAATGAAAAGTAATAAATCGGATAGAGGCTTTTAAAATCATATTGTGATATTTGCAAACCGGTATCCACATTTTGATCACGTGCCATAAATGACAACAGGTTATGATAGACACGTGCAATATGATTCTGACCGTAATCAAGTTGTATATCCTCGGATGGTTCCTGCTGTCCGTTTATTCTCAGCGAGACTTCATTAACACCTAACTGATCAAATATCATATGACTTCGTTCTTGATTACCAACTCGCGCAGCATTCTGTAACGCAATAAATATATGACGTGGAGCTGAAACCCCTTGTTTTGATGCCAGGTGCCATGTGAATGTACCATCAACATTACCCAGTTTAATATCCGTTGTCACTGATAACCAACTTAACAACGACTTTCCTCCTTGGTCCATAAATGATAGTAGTCGTTGTTCTTCGGTGATTGATGGAGTTAACACTGGCATCCATAATGATAGTTTTGTTAAAATAACTTTACCGGCAGCAACCCCAGCATTACGCCAGATTGCATCATCATCAGTACCCTTTCATTCTTGCCAACTGGGGCATCCATATCAAATGCTGGATCAGGTGACCTTTTGAACATTTTATTCTATTTATCAGAGTCTAAATCGTGATTTTCATCGTGAAAAACGCTAGCGTGAAAATCCGTAGGATTTCATCGACGTAGTTTTCTAAAGCCACTTCCCGCTATCATATTTGCAATATTGCTTTGGTCTCCTTGATTTACCATCGACGCTAATTTTTCATCTACTGCGTTATTTATTATTTTACTAACACTTGCAGGCATTTCTTCTGTAGACGGTAACGGTTTCTTTTTTCGCCTCACTAATGATGTTATTTTATCCTTCGCAGTTGAAAACGCTTTCCCGGCAAGATCTCCAACAGTACTAATACCCTTATCACGAATAACATCAATGGCTTTCATTGATAATTGTTTAGCTAACGGCATCACTTTTGGGGCCATTCTTGAAAAGAATCCTAAAATGGTATTGCCGAGGCCATCTCCATAGTATGCTTTATAAACTGGAAACCGTGAATTAACTACATAGACGAGGGTTGGTTTATCATGATTGTAATGGATGATCATTATTATAAAAACAATAGTGTTTTCAATTGTTATTTAATCACTATGATACCCATTTGCTAACTCGTCAATGAAATCTCGATATGTTTTGATATCCATGATACCGCCGGCAAATAACCGTCTACAGATATCAGCTGCTTCATTAATTATTTCTGGAGAGTTATTTCCAGCTCGGAATCCTCCTACAAGAACATCTAATCGTGATATATCATTGATAACACTATCAGGACAAGTGTTTCCAATCCTTGGATTTTGCAGTCCACTTCCGCTATAACCAACTGCTTCATCTAGTTTTTCTAAACCCGTTTCTTGTAAATAATCATCATTAGGGTCTTCTTGTTTTTTTTGTCTCCGTGTTGGTGTTTGACGTCGTTCTTCTAAATCATCATCATCATCAGGTGGTAGTTGTTGGTTTTTTTTGTCTTCTTCTTTGTCTACGTGTTGGTGTTTGACGTTTTAGTTCTTGCCGTTCTTCTATTTCTCGTTGTCGTTCTTCTATTTGTTTTCTTTTATAATTACTAATTCCCTTTTTAAATTCCTTGTATCCTATCTCATCCTTATTCAAACGACCAATCCCTTTATTTAGTTTATACAAATAATCGAACCAATCATTACTTGATATTCTATCATTTTTATACTCGTCCTTTAAAAAATCTTTTTTTGAATTATAGCTTTGAGCAGCAAAATTACCAAAGGCTTGATAATCCTTTGATTTCAATAAAATAGGTTTTTTTATTAATATTTTAGCATGATCAGTAAATTTATTCAACAGAGAAACAGTCGTTTTTTTCGGATCAGTTTTTTCAGTTTGTTCAGTTTTCGCTGCTAGTTTTTCAAGTTCACCAATAACAGATTTTCCCGTCTCGGGACCATCTCCCAGTAAAGCACGCTCTACCCCCTTCGTTGATGTGGTTACTGGTTTAAACAATTCTTCAGACCCCAGAGCAAAATCAGTTTGTAAACTCTGTCGTTGTTGCAGTTTATTCCTGACAGAGTCACGAATTGGTATAAATTTCTTAATTGCATCCAGTCGTTCACGAGCCAATCGGGTTGTTAATGCTTCATTGACCATTATTTGAAATCAGAAACCATTTTTCAATTGTAAAACAATTTTTCCCATCGATGATTCCATCCTTAACGGTCCAATTTTTTATTGTTGTGAAATATTTTTATTTTTTATCCATTGATTTTGCCTGTTTTGGTGCCATTTTGGTGGTTTTCAGTTGAAAATCTCAAAGAGATTTTACAGTCAAGTAGTCGAATTACATGGGATTTTCCATAAGGAAAAGCTGTTAAAACTCATTTTTGATGATTTTTAGCCATTTTTCATCAATTTTTGCCTGTTTTCAGTGATGTTTGGTCATTTTTCATCGATTTTCATCAAAAAACCTCGTAGGGTCAAGTAGTCGATTTTGCATTGGATTTTCCATAGAGAAAAGTTCTTAAAAGAACTTTCAAAGCTGTTAGGATTCTATTTTATTTTCGCAGTGTGAAATATTTTCACTGATTCAATCAAAAAATGACAAAAAAATGAAAATCTCAAGGAGATTTTACTGTCTGACAAAATCTTTTGAGGGTCGGTCAATCAAAATAGTTCATTTTCTTGAATTAACGCTCGTAAGTTTCTAATTTTAGAATTAACTTCATTTTTCAATTCATATTCGTTACCCAATTCTTTTCGTATTCCTTCCACGATAGTATATAACGGAACAAACACATCTACTTCACTGGAAAATGCAAGAGAGTCTCGAATAGAATTTTGAATTTTTTTGATGAGTGCATATTTCTTTGGTAACATATACTTGTTATTGCTAACTCCGTATTCTATATCCTGAAAATCCGACTTGATTTGATCAGGATTTAACCCATCTGACAATTTAATATTCTGATTTTTCAATTTTGCAATTTCAACTATGATGCTATTCATATTATCAGAATTCATATATGATAATACATATTTCTAATTCATTTTTAGCAGCAGAGAGGGTGAATCCTACAACGTTTTTAGACAAAATTTGATTGAAATCCTAAAACGAGCCGTCTTATAATCTTATTTTAACCAAAAAAAGGCGAACCCTACAACGTTTTCAGACAAAAAATTGATTGAAATCTCCCTACGAAATCATTTTAACTAAAAAAATGAAAACGATTTTTTAATTAATTTTGGTTGCAACTTGTTGTCATCTACCCTCTCTGCTGCTAAAGTTTTCAGTTCTGGGTTAATAATTCTTTTACGATTTTAACCGAATATTTGATCCAGTCCGATACGATATCGTGTCCGAGGATCATGTAAATTTATTGTTGCGAATCCGTGCGGAGTCGACTGAGCATGACTAAAGAAATCTCTAAATTGATTGAAGTCCATATCAGAACACCATGTCTGCCAAATATTTCGTAGCGTATGAGTATCAACTCTGTTGAATACAGACAATAAATTGCAGTTATCTCTGATCACTTTTGGAACCTGAGTGTAGCGTTGAGTGACATATATCACGTCAGTGTTTTTGTGACGCCCACGGGAAAATATTCTAGCAGGATTCTTTTGTTTATCCAACATTATATCGTCGTATACGACTAAATTGTTAATATCTCCATCAATATCATCAATACTCGGTGCTTCATCGATATCGGTTATAAAATCAATGGCGTTCTCACCCTTAATTTCTGATGCATTCTCGTTAAAATCCTTTAACACTTCATAACATCGTTGATCATCTACGCTAGGGGCAATTAAATACAACTTATCCCACTTCATCCATCTCATTATTAAATTGAGCAACAATTGCGTTTTACCGGATCCAGATGGCCCGATTATAATCATCCGGATAGAGTTTGGTAGCGCTGCATGATGCTTAATTGGTTCTCTTGTTTTAGTCGCTGAAAAATCAATTATATCCATATTTCTATACATAAATTATGGATCTATATTGTGTGAAGTGTAAAACGCGTACTGGCACAGATGACTTGACGACGATTACAACTAAAAATAACCGATCAGCGCTTTCTGGTAAATGCGTGCAATGTGGTACAAAGAAATTTAGATTTGTGTCTATGAGATCTGATTTAAAAAAAAACGAGGAGGTGATATCGCAGCCAAATTAGCAAAACTCCCTGGAACCCCATGGGCAAAATACCCCGGAGAAAAGCACCTCCCAGGATATAGCTACTGTGGACCGGGAACCAGACTTGATATCAGACTCAATAATCAAAATCAACCCAACCCCGGTGAAGAACCAATAAACGCCATTGATAAGGCCTGTCACCTTCATGATGCTGCTTATAAAAGCAGCAATCTGCAACACAGGCATCTAGCAGATGTGAAATTAATTCATGCGTTAAATGCTATTCCTGATAAATCCTTCAAAGAAAAATTGTCTTCATTTTTGATAAAATCGGCTATGAAAAGTAAATTGATGTTAGGTGCTGGTAATTAATAATATGGAATCAATTTATTATTCTCCGAGGGGATACTGGAGGGGTAACGCTGCAATCAATAAACTCGCTAGAGCTGCAAAAGTGAAAAAAACCACTGCGGCTCATTGGTTATCCAAACAGGCACTATGGCAAATTTATCTACCACCGCCTAAACAAATTCAATTCTCGCATTTTGATGTGACCGCTCCTAATGAAGTTCATCAGGCTGATATATTATTTCTGCCACATGATCGTGGTTACAAATATGCGTTAACCGTAGTTGATGTTGCGAGTCGATACAAAGAAGCAGAACCGCTGAAAACAAAATCAGCCACTGAAGTAGCTTCTGCATTTGAAAGGATTTATCGACGAGGTCCTCTGCACTGGCCAAATCTATTGCAGGTTGATCCTGGCAAGGAATTTCAGGGTGCAGTGTTATCTACAATGAAACATCATAATGTCACCATACGACGAGGGCATACTGCGCTACATCGCGATCAGGCCATTGTAGAACGATTTAATCGGACGATTGCTGAGCGGTTATTTGGATATCAATACGCAAAAGAATTCATTCAAGAAAAGCGATCCAGTGAATGGGTTAAAAGATTACCATCTGTGATTACTGCACTGAATAACGAGATTACTAGAACAATCAACATGAAACCTATCAACGCGATTAAAAAGAAGTCAATACCCGTACAACCACAAAAAGATTTCCCTAGAAACGCTAGCGTTTCCCAACCAATTCTTGGTAGTAATGTCATTGTGAGGTACTTATACGAACCAGGAGAGCTTGAAGGGGGTAGAAAAAGGGCTACTGATCCTATTTGGAGCGTCACTACGCATAAGATATCTAGTATAACACGATCAACTGGTAGACCTCCAGTCTATAAACTGGATTCAACTGCCCCTCAACGAGGATTTACTCGACAACAACTACAAGTGATTCCCGAGGATACTCAATTGCCACCGCATGGTCTTAACTAGCACCGTTGCGTCTATTGCACTCAAGACAAGTCAACATCACATTATTTCTGACATGACCGAGATTGTTATTTTTTCTGTCTACGGTGAATTGGCGAGGATCCTTATCCGAATACTGCCAACGCATTATACAATTGCAACTCGCGCAGTGATTATTCTGTTGTTTCTTCAAAGTGATTATTAATTCAGCATCAATATCAAATTCTCGTTGTTTTTTTTTGTCCTGTTGTTTGTAACCGGAGAGTTTTTTATTAATGATGCTAACATCAATATCACTTATTGTTGTGTCATTATCATCGAAAACAACTCTTCGAAGTTGATTTATGTTTCGTACTCTGGATACTGCGAGATAGACTAAATTTGACCATTCGATGTGATTATCCACCATCCAAACAATTGTATTCGATATAGTCAATCCCTGTGAAGAGTGTATTGTTGCTGCGTATCCTAGCGTCCACGGGGATTTATTAGCACGCAATGCATCTTCAACGACATTGATATCAACCAGCACAATATCATTTAATACCAGAATTTGTTTTTCATTCTGTCCTGGAATATCAACTTCAATATTCTGTTTTCGTGTATCCGATGGCCTATAACAAAGGGGTACTGGAAGCGTTGCAAATTTGTGTTTATGCAATTCAAATAACTTCATCTGAAGTGTATCCCTGACTATTTTTCTACTTGCAATGATCAAATCGTTTGGTCTCCACGCTTCCCAGAAATCATTCATTGGGGTTTCTGAAATCACTTCACGCGCTATTTCGCATTGGATTCTATCCGGTTGTAATCTAATTAGCGCTTTGAACTCGCGTAATCGTTCATCAAGTGATTTATAATCAGTGGTGATTTCTTCATAGTAGTCTACAAAACCCTTTAGCCATTCATGTGGAGATGCACCGACAAATGGTGGTGGTTGGCCTTGATCCCCGCACATGACGACTTTTGTGTTTTTGGTTAACAACCACTCAAGAAATGTTTTTAATACATCTAATGACACTGTGCATATTTCATCCCAGATTATGATTTCAGGAATGAATTTATCACCCATTCGATCAGGAGTCCATTTGTCACCCTTCCATCGAAAGAAGCTGTGATAAGTGCAAGCATTTACCCCTCGTTGTATCATCTCTCTGGCGAGTCTATGAGTCGGTGTTAGCACAATCATGTTAGTAGAAATACAAGTATTTCCACCACCACGATATAATTCAATTGCACGAGTTGTCTTTCCTGACCCACCACAACCGTTTAAATAAACTGTCTTGTATCTACATACTGGATCAGATACCGGTGGTGCATTAGAAAGTTCTGATTGAATTTCAATACGGTTACAACAAATATATTTATCATCCATGGCAACGTCTGCGGATTCACAATACTCATGTAGCATCTCCTTTTTAAATCGCCAACGCCCCCAATTTTCTTCGGGATCTGTGAATGCCGCTACAGCTGATTTGTACTTATTGTGTATATACATCGAATCAGTGGCCACTCTAACCGCGGTATTAGGAAATCTATTTATCATCGAAAATAGATTAATAGAAGCATAGGCTAGCATTGAACTTCTCAAATGTGTGTACTGGGAATTATATCCATCACAGTAGGTAACAACCGTACCTAATTTCTCACCATTGGATAGAAAAGCATCCTTACGGGATACAAGTTTTCCCTGTTTCATTAAATCCGCTACAATAAAATCGTATTCAGCGACATCTATGATCAACCGCGAAGAGTATTTTGCGTTATCGTATCGTCCACCCTGGGTAAATTTACCGATTATTCTTCTTCCGAGATCTTTTGCTTGTTCTTTTTTAATTTCAAATAACTTCTTAGACCAATTTATGATTTCTTCTTCACTGAAATCTGGAAACTGTTTTCGTAGTTCGTTGATTATTCTATCTAGATTGGGTTGTGGTAGCCAAACTTCTTTCTGAGCTCGATAGCATATAATAGCCTCGGAAACAATCAACGATATTAGCATACCACAATCAATCATATAGCTCAATAGCACTATTGGCATCCAGTGTTTTTCAGATAGGTGTCTACCGAGCCAAACATAACTACACGGATGTAACCCTGTAGCTAATTCGAATGATATCACACGAGCGAATCCGGTTATATCAAAATCAGGCAATGGTCCATTAATCGCAACACGAGTCATTTCATGCGTGGGGTGTCCAAATCGTTTGAAGTACTCAGCGCATTCCCCATACCCGAGAAAACTTCCGGGATAACACGCGGATATATCAATTGAAATCATACCATCACGATGGTATTTTGTATTCCACAGTCCTCCATGACCAAATTCGACGCAACTCAATTTAACATCCTCGAGAAAATCATTTCGTGTTGGACGCCATGAGTTTTTTTCTCTTGCGAAGTGAGCTACCACTGATGGAATAGTAAAACTATCCGTGAGTAGTTTTTCATGGGAATTCTCCGGTGAAAAATCACTAGCGATTTTTCTCATTCTGTTATCTAATTCTTCAACGCGATATAATTCACCATTTGGTTTTACAAATTGATCGAATTCTTCATCACTTCTAAGTAACCACACTGACACAGGATCATCCTTACACAACGCATGAATAGCATCGAATAATTTCTCTTCATAGAAAACATCCCCGACGAACTCCTTAGGGATATATTTCACGGTTCGTTCTCGTGGAAATATTGTTACCGCAGGTGTCCACGCGTGTTTGTTATGATCAATAATCTGTATTGGTGCTCCATTTTTGTTATATTTCGGTTCGTATAAAACCTCTCCCGTTATCGTCATAACGGTTATTGGGAATCGTAATGATGTTTCTAATTTAGCTATATCAGAAATCTTTGCACCATGCTGTTTCACTGTCAGTTCCCACTCGGTTATTTTCCTACGTCGCAGATCAGTTAGTTTATTTCCTCGGGATGCATTTGTGAAGTGTTCTATTATTCGTTCTGCTACACAATTAAGCCCTGACGAATATTTCATAGGAGCTAGTTTTGCGATATCGGGTTTATCATTTAACGGATATATCCCATAAACCATTGCTGTTACGGGATAAGATCTTTCGTAGTATGGTTTATCAATGCCGGTTAGAATCCCTGGTTTGGAATCTCTACTCAAAATGACAGCTTTTTTATTCTTGAGGATTGGTTCAAATTTATCCCTAATAATCCATTTGCCATCGACTTCGATAATGAATTTGATTCGGAAAAAAATGCCGTTTTTCCCCAACACGTGAAATTATCACTGCTGCTTTTTCATCAGTCATGGTAGCATCAACAACACCATCAATTCGAAATGTTGACCAACAATAAGATGCTCCATCACGCTTGAATTCATTAAAACAATCTCTGATTTTACTAATCATGGCTTTATCAAGAATTGTATTCTTTGGTGTATTAGAAACTATATCGAGATTGAATTGAGCATCTTTCCAGGGGTAATCTCTCTTGGACGTTTTTTTTGGTTTATCGAGATTAAATCTAGGATTGATTTTCAATAATCTCTTAAACTCTTTCATGTTTCCGTCTATTGGACGTTTTTTGGATTTATCGAGATTAAATCTAGGATTGATTTTGTTACGTTTTTTTGGTCTATCGAGATTAAATCTAGGATTGATTTTCAATAATCTCTTAAACTCTTTCATGTTTCCGTCTATTGGACGTTTTTTGGATTTATCGAGATTAAATCTAGGATTGATTTTCAATAATCTCTTAAACTCTTTCATGTTTCCGTCTATTGGACGTTTTTTGGGTTTATCGAGATTAAATCTAGGATTGATTTTTAATAATCTCTTAAACTCTTTCATGTTTCCGTCTCTTGGACATTTGTTACGTTTTTTGGGTTTATCGAGATTAAATCTAGGATTGATTTTCAATAATCTCTTAAACTCTTTCATGTTTCCGTCTATTGGACGTTTTTTGGGTCTATCGAGATTAAATCTAGGATTGATTTTTAATAATCTCTTAAACTCCTTATCAGCATTTTTTGAAGGCGTTCTCCTTAATTCCCTCATGCTATAATTAAAACAAGCATTTAAATGAAAGATTTTTATATAATGAATCACTGCAAGTGGCTTATGATTGGATCAATAACCCCGTGTAACAAATCATGCAGAAATGAGTTCTGTGGGTATCATATGCAAAGCTTTCGTCGTGGAAGCCTTGGTCCGTTACCGTGCATACGATGTGGAGTTGGGGTTAGGGGAAAATCTCAGTTGTGTTTGAATTGCGGTGGTAAGCGATACAGGGAGTTGAAGCGATATTATGATAAAAGAATAAAAAATGGACAATCAATCAGAAATTTTAACCCTGACGCTGACAAAGTCAGTATTCTTGACGCTGACAAAGTCAGTATCAAGGATAAAATCATAAGAACTCCTCAAGACTACATCGAAAGATTTATCATTAAACCAAACGATGAATTAGACAAACAATAGTATTATGTATACGAATGAACCAAGAATTCAGACAACACCCTGTGATCACAAATTATGAAGCATCCAGTGATGGTACTGTCAGAAACCGTAGACTAAAGAAACCAGTTGGTGTTGTGAATAATCATGGGTACTTGATGTTTGGCGCTGGAAAGAAGAAATATCTCAATCATCGTTTCGTGTATGAGTGTTTCAATGGATTGATCGAGGATGATTCTGTCATTGATCATATCGATTCTAATCCAAAGAATAATTCTTTATCAAATCTGCAGGCTATCACACAAAGTGAAAATTCCGAACGAGGGGGGACTGGGAAATACTCGAAAAAAGCGAGACCTGTGAAATCTTTGAATACGATAACTAACGAAGAAAAAATATTTCAATCAATGAATGAAGCCAGTAGGCACTTCGATATTTGTATATCCTCAGTACGATTCGTTGCAGAGGGAATAACCAAAACGGCGATTTCAAAAAAGACCGAACAAAAAATTCAATTTAGTTATGTCTAATGCGTCATATTTTTCATTTATAAATATATCATTATTATAGAATAATGAATTCTGAAAACATGAATTGCATTTTATCCGAGATTTCAAAATTGAAAGGTTGGGATATTGAACTATCAGATGGGTTAAATCCTGATCAAATCATGTCTGATTTTCAGGATATAGAATACGGAGTTAACAACAAAAAATACATGCTACCAAAGAAGTATGCGCTCATCAAAAGAATTCAGAATTCTATTAAGGACTCTCTCGCATTTTCCAGTGACGTAAGTGTGTTCGCTCCGTTGTATACCATCGTAGAACGAATACGAAAAGAATTGGGGTACGAATACGAATTGAAAAAGGAGGTTAATTCTAAAGTTAGAAACCTACGGGCGTTAATTCAAGAAAATGAACAATTTTGACTGACCAACCATTTATCATTATTTGATTGACCAACCATTTATCATTATTTGATTGTGACCGTCCCTCATAGAGATTTTATTTTTTTTTTAGCATTTTTTGATCAAAACTGTTGAAATCAGTGAATAAAAAATTGATGGCTGGTTCGGATTGATCAAATGGAAAAGTGAGGGAAGTGTGATATTATTTATTTTTATAAGGATTTCCACACTTCCCTCATCATTGAACGAAGCTGTCTCACGACGAAATAACACTTCCATGACCATCCGATGGTGTTAGGTTGGATTGAAAAATTGTTTTGCAATTGAAAAATTGTTTGCGATTTCAAATAATGGTCAATGAAGCATTAACAACCCCATTGGCTCGTGAACGACTGGATGCAATCAGGAGATTTGTACCAATTCGTGACTCTGTACGGAATAAACTACAACAACGACAGAGTCTTCAGACTGATTTTGCTATGGGATCCGAAGAATTGTTTAAACCAGTAACCACAGCAACGAAGGGGATAGAGCGTGCTATACTGGGAGATGTTCCCGAGACGGGAAAATCTGTTATTGGTGAACTTGAAAAAATAGCAGCGAAAACTGAACAAACAGAAAAAATAGAACAAATAGAATCAAAAAGAACAGTTGATGATTTACGCGTGAGATTTACCGAGACCGGCTTAGCAGCAATTGATGAGACTAAACTAGCAGATATTCCTGCGCTTGTTGTTACGACTTATGAAAACAGAAAAAAAATGTTGAAACCAGAACATCATAAATATGTTAGAAATATAACTCACTGGGCTGATATATTCTATAAGATCAAAACTGAAAAAAGTCAAATTAAGACAGATAGTCCATCATACAATGGATATATCAATGCGGTGGGTAACGTGTATAAACGATTTGAAGAACAAAAACAAAAACAAAAACCACCAAAATTGCAAAGGCGGCGACAGCAACCTGCAAAGAAACTACTCTACTCTCCTAAAAAACAACAACTACCACCTGATGATGATAATCTTCTTGATTATTTACAATCCATGGATGAAGAAGAAAAAATGGATGAAGCAACTGGTTATAGCGGAAGTGGATTGCAAGATTCCAGTGAGAATCCAAGGATTTCATGTCCTGGTAGTGTTATCAATGATATATCACGATTAGAAGTTCTTGTAGGAGGTTTCCGAGCTGGAAATAACTCACCGGAAATAATTAATGAAGCAGCTGATATCTGTAGACGGTTATTTGCCGGCGGTATCATGGATATCAAAACATATCGAGATTTCATTGGCGAGTTAGTGGAAAGTGGGTATCACAGTGATTAAATAAAAACGCTAGCGTTTCCAATTGAAAAATGGTTTCTGATTTCAAATAATGATCATACACTACAATCATGATAAACCAACCCCCGTCTACGTAGTTAATTCACGGTTTCCAGTTTATAGAGCATACTACGGAGATGGTTTAGGCAATACCATTGCAGGGTTATTTGCGAGAATGGCTCCAAAAGTGATGCCGTTGGCTAAACAACTAGGAATGAAAGCAATTGAAGTTATTCGTGATAAGGGTATTGGTGCTGTTGGAGATCTTGCTGGAAAAGCGTTTTCAACTGCGAAGAATAAATTAACATCATTAGTGAAATCACGAAGTGATTTACGAGAAAAATCCAAAGGATTTTCAAAGAAACCGTTACCGTCTACAGCGGAAATGCCTGCAAGTGTTAGTAGAATTATAAATAACGCAGTAGACGAAAAATTAGCGTCGATGGCTTTAACTCCCGACCAAAGCAATATTGCAAATATGATAGCAGGAAGTGGCTTTAAAAAACTACGTCGATGAAAATCGTTTATGATTTCACGATTTAGACTCTGATAAATAGAATAAAATGTTCAAAAAATCACATGATCCGGCGTTTGATATAGACGCCCCAGTTGGCAAGGATGATTCTGTACGCGATTATCAATATTACGCTTATCATGCAATAGACGCAAATAGTCGATCGCGAATTGAACTTCAAGTCCATGATACCAGTAAATACTTTCTACCCGCTGAAGCGTTTATTGAAGTAGAAGTAGAACTTGTAACAGCTGCTGATACTCCTGCTGTACCAGCACCGTATCCAGCTGGTACTCAAGTCGGTTTTGTTAATAATGGTATTATGGCGTTATTTGAGAGTGCAAGATACCTCATTGATGGAAAAGAAATCGAGTCGATAGATCGCGATGTTGATGTGGCTACAACAATAATCGGGTTAGCGAGATATTCCGATGATTATACAAGATCAGCAGGACCTTCTATGATGTTTGCAAAAGATGTTACAAATACCGCTGGAGGAAAACAATTCGTTGTAAGACGACCAGCAGCAGAGAGGGTGAACCCTACAACTTTCCGAGCGTCGATTCGGAAATCTGAGGCTTCTGCCAAATAGTAAAAAAAATGGCGTCTATTCGATAAAATAAGATTTCCTTATATACGCCAACGTCTTTGTCATCCACCCTCTCTGCTGCTGCAAATGTTTCATTGTGGTTAACAAAAAATAATAAATGATTTCAACCAAATATTTGATCGAGTCCGTAGGACGAAAATCATTTATGATGAAAGTCCTTAGGATTTTACAAACAAACTAATCGCTAACACCTCTTCTTGTAAATCAATCAGATTATTTGCCTGGTCGGTGAGTTTGAAATTAATTCTGGTTAATGAATTATTATGGCATCGCATATAGACAGGATTAATTGGGTTTTCAATAATTAGGAATCCTGGAGGAGCTGTTGGTGCAAACGAATAAAGAATATATCCCTGCTGAGCTTGATTTGATTGCTCTAGATTAATTTGATAGCTTCCTTCAATTGCATCACATACTAAATTGAGCGCAATCACCGTTGAAATATTCACATTATGAGGGGCAATATGCCTACCACCACCATCTGGATCATTATTATACCTGAAGAGGACAGTTGAATCTGATTTTTGTAGCGCTTTGATATCGGTTTTAACAATTCTTGCTAGTTCATCAGCGTTGTATTTGGGAAACTTGAAATTACGCAGATTGTCCTCTGTGATATTATAATCGGTTAAGAATCGTTGTTTATTGTCGCTGTTGTCATTAATTATTGTTTGAATAATTAGTTCATAGATATATTTCATGTCCGATATAAGCTGATTTATTATTTCAACGTGTTTTTGCGATTTTGTTTTCCGTAGTTGTTCTAGTTGTGTGTCATATAATTGTTTAATCTCATTAAAATAACCACGGACGTCAGTTAGCGTAAATGAAATAGTAACAGATGAGTCGGTTGTTCTTTTAATGATAAAATCCCATTGCAATGTGTCTTTGTTGGTAAATATAAATCTATCGGCGATTCTTCCTTTTCTTATATCAGATAAATTATCTTGATAACTGGGATTGATTTCATGATATGATTGTATGTCCGTGGTTAAGTCGGTGGCGGATTTTTCCGGTGGTTTTTCAGGCCATCCTAACACTGTTCTTAACGAGCTGTTATATATATCTACAATGTATCCCTCTGTGCTTATTTCGATCGACGACGAGAGCGTCGGTTGATGAAGATTAATAGCTATTTTTGATTCTTTTCCAGTGATTGATTTTATTCTACGCTGAATTTCAGCATTGATTTGCTTAATTTGGTACGACCCAGTTGGTAACGAAACTGTTTCCCACTCTGGAGTACCATCGGGTTTATTCTTATACGAGAACACCAGTGTGTTATTGGGTTGCTGACCACTAAATGCAACCGATCTGATATTAGGCCAACTGTGATACACTCGTAGTTTTGCTAGCGCTATCTCCTTCACTGGGACCGGAGAGGGGAAATTCACACTGAATTCTGGATTCGTTGATGTTATTGATATCATACTCGTTTGTACTGGGTTCGTGTTCTCCACTATTCGTTGAAGTAATTCCATCGGTGTCGTCATCGCTGCTATACTCATGATTTATTTCTAATTTTGGTATCGAGGAATCATAAATACTGACCATCACTGAGAACTCACAATCTGGTAATGTTGATATTATTGAGATCATTTCTTGTTTTTTTGGGTTCGTGTTTTCTGATTCCATCGGTGTTGTCATTGTTATTATATTCATGTTGTCGCTCTAATTTCGATATCGCGGAATCAAAAATACTGACCATCGCTGAGAATTCACTATCTGATATAATCGTATTATCGAGTGACGACGATATCATCAATGATAATTGCGAGTATGCGGTTGATGCAATATGAAATTGAAGTAAGTAATTCTGCAGTTTACTCTGGCTGCATGATGATATCTTTTTTGCTATCCCGGTTAATATACCCCCGATTGTAGCCACCGCAGAAATGCAAATTGGAACTACGACCGGGGCAATCATTGTAACCGATGCAAGTATTATTCCGGCACCAGTGAGAACGCTTGACACCGAGTATATAGTAACATCAATTGCGGTGATTCTTCGTCGGTATTTTTTCATTTTTATTTGATACTCCTCAGTGAGGGTTTTGAGTCTATTCTGAAATTCTCTGACCTGATCATAGCGACATTGCGTCGATGACAAAGTCATTGTTGTTATTTTAAATCCGCTAGTGTTTTCAATTATTTGTCATCGTTAGCGGGAATTGCTAGTACTTCAGTCGGAAAAATGAGCTACGAGTTCTAAACACCAGGCTATTTTTGATCTAATGGTGGAGCTATCAACCGCGACGACATTAAAGCTTTTTTTACGACCATCCATAATTAACGTCGCGGTGCCACCAGAGTAGGTTTTACCGTCCGCGATCATATTAAATTGATCGATAGAGATCCACGTTAGCCTGTAGATACCATCGGCCCATGTTGGCTTGTAGTCAGGGCCCACTATGCCGGGGAGACCCAAGATACCGATGGATAATGTAGTATAACCGTCTCTTATCCAATCCATGGTTCCATGATTAACCGTATACACGATATTTTTAACGCCCGTGTAGTGATGTGGAATCTTTACCTTTTCAGATATTCTTTTCAGGTTAAAAAGATCGTCGAAAATATCGAGATAATTTACCGTGATTCTGGTAGGATCTATTGTTTTTCTACTCTCCTCCCTGTTAGAGAAGAATAATGAAACCAGAAGGTCTTCAACTTTAAGCTCTGCTTGGGTTTTAATATGGTTGTCGATGTTAGAAAATTTCGTCGTGATATCTTGGAGGCTACTGCCCTCAAAGAACTTATTAACAATATCGCTGGTGTGCTTTTGTTTGTCAATAGCGCTTTTAATTTCCGCGAGAGTCATGCCTGTCAACGATGTGGTTTCAGACACAGGTGTTCTCCCTAAAAATTTATCCACGATGGTATTAAGTGTTGTTTGTCTCACCATAAACATATTAATATCTTTGAGAGTCATTGTAGATGTAGCCGGGACACCAAAGAAATTATTAGCGATGTAGGCATTGTGAGTGTGCTTGCCGATAAACTCACTGATTTCAGCGAGAGTCATGCCAGCCACAAGCGGGGTTCCAAAGAATCTACCAATGACGTCGTTAGTGGGTTTTTGATCTTCGCTTACTTTAAAAATCTCGAGATAATTTGCCTTGATTTCTGAAGCAGTCATCATCCTTCCAGCTTCCTTGTTAGCGAAGAATGAATTCAACAAGTCTTTAATTTCAGCGAGAGTCATGCCAACCACAAGCGGGGTTCCAAAAAATTTATGTACGACATTTTTGCGAAAACTATTATAACCTCGTATAAAATCATTCAGCTCACGTTCGTTGGTAGCAATCGCGTCGGTGATCGTAGACACAAGTGCGCCTGGTTTAAGTTGTCCATCGTTGGAATACAGTGCAATAGAGTTTTCAGCGGCAGCGCGATGCCGTATCAAAATGTCATTCACGGATATATTACTGCTTTTCAATTTACCCTGGCGATCTTGAAATACAACTATTTCGTTCGGGTCAACACTTGTTAAATTTAACGTCTCAGCGATTTCATCTTCTATTATTTTTTTTACATCCTCGATAGAACCCGCAGATGTTTCCTCGGTGGGTTCCAACATTGACAGAGGTTGTCCCCAAATATCGATCATTATTGTTAGCGTAACTTGTGTTTTCAATTTATTGATCCTTGTAATTTCCCACTCGTGTATTCGTTTACAATAATATGAGGTGGTTTCCACGGAGATCCAAAGGATTTTAATGAAATCTCCGCGAGGACATTTAATACTTCACGGCCGCATATCGGTGGATCATTTAATTGTTGTGTTGGCAGCGTGGAATAAAAAATCGGAAACCCTTTGAGTTTCATCGAGGAATTTATATACCGCATAAACTCGCTTGGCGGAGCTAACCCATATGAATCGAAATAGACAATTCCACGTGGATCAATCGCGTATGCAACCCAGTGAGTTCCCGATCCGCTGCTGTTATCAAGATTGATGATACCGGTTTCAACGTTATTTGGTTTTCTCGGTAATTGATCTCTCATAAAAACACCTCTGAAATTTTTAATCGCTAGTTTTTTAGCAGCATCAATTAAATCAAAATTGGACATAGGAATCGAAGATTCCACAACCATAGGTTCGGAAATCGAAGATTTTTCAATTAATAAACCGTTCCTGGTATTCTTCTTAGACCCGATCCGTTCACGGATTTCCCGCTGTACCATGAATACGGGGTTCCTGGTAGGTACAACCCCTTTCCCTTTTTTTTATATCCTTTCCCAGTTGCCTTTTTCAACGCCATCCCTGCCGCGGTACCAACGGCTCCCAACGCCGCCGCTTTCGCCACCGCTGGGGCAGCCGCGGCAATCAATGCTGGTATTGCGGCTAACAATGGAAATATACCACCTGATTTTATCATGTTCGCGATTGCGGCTTTCGAAAAATCAATTTGAACCCCTCGCTTATTTTTCAATGCATCATTGAAATGTTTTATTTGACGATCCGTTAATGATATTTTATGTGTACCGCCGGACATCTGCGCTGGTTTCAACGTTATTGTGGTTCCACATTCTTTAGCGGATTTTGATCGCAATTTCTTGACCTGACCATCAGTCAGCTTGACACTAACAACACTATATGGCATTTTATTGTAAAACATATTTATTCTTTCAATTGATCTAATTGGGGGAATCCTATGGAAACTTTTCAAGTTTCATTTACAGATTTTCCACTGGTGCATCAACAAGTCTCATTCGTCCGCCAACCCCTTCTAACAACATTGATTTGTCGCTGAGAATGACAGCAACCGCTCTATAATTAACACCACCAGGAGCTATACGAGCCCTAAAATGTATGTCAACAACGGATTGTCTCATTAAATCAAGATGTTCTAACGAAAAGTAATAAATCGGATACAATTTCTTAAAATCGAGCTGAGATATTTGCAAACCAGTATCAACGTTTTGATCACGACCCATATATGACAGCATCCGATGATATACACGTGCTATATGATTTTCTGTGTAATTAAGTTGTATATCCTCGGTTGGTTCTTGTTGTCCGTTTATTCTCAGCGAGACTTCTCTAACACCTAACTGATCAAATATCATATGGCTGCGTTGTTGATTACCAACTCGCTCATTATTCTGTAACGCTATAAATATATGACGTGGAGCTGAAACGCCTTGTTTTGATGCCAGGTGCCATGTGAATATATCATCGACATTATCCTGTTTGACATCAGTCGTTGTTGTTAGCCAACTTAGCAATGATTTGCCACCTGTTTCCATAAATGAGAGTAGCCGCTCTTCTCTGGTAATTGATGGGGTCATTACTGGCATCCACAATACCAATTTAGTTATTTTAACTTTACCCTCAGCGGCACCAGTACGCCAAATTGCATCGTTGTCATTCCCTTTTCGCACTAATGCGATTGTGTGTTTGGCTCCATAGATGACTTTTCTTACATTTCTGCAGAATCCAAATATGTGATGGAGTGGAATCGCACATGAAAACTTTTTATCTTGTCCTTCCAATGCTAATTTTCGTGTTGCAAATCCTAGATTGAAATTACCATTAACACCTCCGAGAATATCAAACGCAGCTCCGGGTCTAGCTCGACGTTCTGGATTAGTTGCTTCTCGTTGATTATCAGCTGCAGTATCTTGTGCTGTTAACACTTTAATGTATTGAAGGTGGTCAGCGTTATCAGTAGTATCCTTTGCAAACATCATAGACGGACCAGCCGATCTTGTATAATCATCGGAATATCTCGCTAGTCCGATTATTGTTGTTGCAACATCAACCTCGCGTTCTATTGATTCAATTTCTTTTCCATCAATGAGATATCTTGCGCTTTCAAATAACGCCATTATGCCATTGTTAACGAACCCAACTCGGATATTTGGGTCATCTGCATATGGGGTATCCTCTGCAACATTTGTTACGAGTTTTCCTTCGATTTCGATAAATGCTTCACACGGCAAAAAGTATTTACTGGTATCTTGAACTTGAAGTTCAACTCGCGATCGTAGGTCGGGTTGTATTGCATGATAGGAATAGTATTGATAATCGCGGACGGAATCGTCTTTTCGCATTGGGGCTTCCATATCAAGCGCGGGATCAGCTGTTCGTTTAAACATTTATAACATACTAGTGTTTTCAATTGGTGAATTGCAAAGCAATTTCATCTTTGTAATCATCGTCGTTGAAAATTCCTCGAATTTCTTTTTTGTTTCAAACCACTTCCTGCTATCGCGTTCATGATAGCGTTATCTGTTACTGGCGAAGCTGTCAATTGTGACGAAGTCAATTGCGCTAGTTTTTCTTCCACTGCGTTATTTATTACTTTGCTGATTTTTGCAGGCATCACTGTAGTTGATGGCAGCAAAATCGGAGATTTCGTTGGTTTCTTTCGCACCAATGATGCTATTTTATCTTTCGCAGCAGAAAATGCCTTTCCAGCAAGATTTCCAACGAAATTGATTCCCTTATCACGAATGATATCAATGGCTTTCATTGATAATTGTTTAGCTAACGGCGCCACCTTGGGAGCCATTCTTGTAAATAACCCCGCAATGGTATTGCCGAAACCATCTCCGTACCACGCGCGATAAACAGGCAATCGTGAGTTCACCACGTAGACACTTACGGGTTTATCATGGTTATAGTGTATAATCATCTTGTTATAAAACTAGTAGTTTTTCAATTAGTGGTCAATCGCTTACATCCATAAGATTTTCATCGTTGTGATTTTCAACTAATTCAGCAATAAGTTCTCGATATACATTAATGTCCATGATACCACCAGCAAATAATCGTCTACAGATATCAGCGGCCTCGTTAATTATCTCGACGGAGTTATTTCCGGCTCGTTTCCCTCCGATGAGAACCTCTAACCGTGATATATCACTGAGAATATTACCAGGACATGTCACGGTAGAGTCAAATACATCCTTTGGATTTTTAATCGAATATCCCTTTCCGCTTGTTTCCTCAGTTGTACCAGTTGCGCCCTGACTATCATCAAGTAATTGCCTTTGTCGGCCTCGACTTTGTTTTTCTCGTTCTTGTTGTTTTTGTATACCATAACTATCAACTCCTACTTTAAAAGATCTATACTCAATTTTATCCTTTTTCAAATTACCAATAATCCCCTTATTCGTTTTATACAACCAATTAACCCATTCATCTCGGCTTATTCTACTGTTTTTATACTCGTCTTTTAAAAATTCTTTTCTAGAATCAAAGCTTTGGGCGGCGAAATCACCAAAAGTCGTATAATCTTTGAGTTTTATTAATTCAGGTTTTTTTATTTTTGTTATAGCTTCTTCGGTGAGTTTGTCTATAAAGGAAACACCTCTTGGGGTGACGACATCAACAGGTTGTGGTTCAGGTGTGGAATCATCAATATCAGCTAATCGTTCATACTCACGCTGAGTTTTTATATCACTGGATAACTGTTGTATCCCTGCGCGTGTTTGTCCGGTCTCTGCTGCTATCTTTTCAAGCACACCAAGAACAGGCACTTCTCGTCGCTTGCCTTCCTTAGGAATATCTCCGTATATTGCTCGTTCAGTTGCTGTTTTCACATCGCTGGTCGCCTTAGTTACCGGGGCGAACAGTTGTTCACTTGACACAGAAAAGTCAGTCTGCGCTTGTTGTCGTTGTTGAAGTTGATCGCGAACTCTGTCTCGAACCGGTATAAACTTTTTAATTGCTGCTAGCCGCTCTCGGGCTAATCTAGTTGTAAGCGATTCACCAACCATATATTGTTTGTGAACTAAATTTTCAAATGTGAAATCCGGAGGGTTTCCATCATAATTAAAAGCTTAGTTATTAAATAACTTAGTTATTAAATAATGTACCATCAAGCTAACGTATTCATCTTCGACAGGGTTAAACTGCACGACGCTATTCGCGAGTGTTTCAGAAATAACATCGCTGGGGATTTCAGAATTGTAATATCTGAGAATGGCGATGAACGATTTGTGTTAACGACGCGGCAACAAGAACAATTACGTGAAAATGGAGGCGTCGCGGTGATTACTTGCTACTACGACCAGATCATCCATTATGCACATAACTGCATGAGCAAGTCCAAACTGATGAGTATCCTTTCAGGAGAAAATCCTATGTAACAAGTGTTACAAAAAAACGCTAAAAAAAAAATAAATAAATAAATTATTTAAATTATTTACGAAAGCCTATATTATTTTTTAGTAACACTCACGTGGTTAAGATACGGGTCGCTCCTCGTTTAACATTTTTCTAAGATCACGAACTTTAGAACCAATTTCAGCTCGTTTTTGATATTCTTGGCCAAGCTTTTGACGTATTGCTTCAACGGTGCTAAATAGCGTTATAAATAAATTAATGTCGTTACCGTACAAACAACCATTAATGGATTTTTGAATTCCTTTCACGAGCCTGTACATCCTAGGTAAAACATAACGACCCTTACTAGACAGATATTCAATATCTTCATATTCCGAGGTAATCTTGTCAACGTCGAGACTTTCAGATAATAATACCCCTTTATTATTTAAATTTGAGATTTCAGCAATTATAGCATTTACATCATTGATATCCATTATTTATATTTTTATATAAATAAATTTATTTATAAATATAGTATACTGTATCTCTAATTAATAAAAATAAAACATATATGACAACACATCTTTGGAACTCCTTGGGTGCCTTCGCATCCAAGTAAGCCCAAGGGGGACCCGAAACATACATCTCCGGCGGGAGGCCTAAGGTGGCAAACGCCATCTTAGACCGCCCAGAAGATATGCTTGAGGTATAACGTCACAACATGGACGGCACAATGCCATATATTTCCGCTCGAGTGTTGCGGCAAATTTTAGGCATAACATATACTTAATTAACTTAATTAAGGATGGATTATAATTCAATGGAACGATGATGGTATGATATATTTCCGCTCGAGTGTTGTGGCAAATTTTAGGCATAACATATACTTAATTAACTTAATTAAGGATGGATTATAATTCAATGGAACGATGATGGTATGATGTGGGCGTGGTAAACCAAACCAACATGGCAACCCATGAAATCTCATTCATGGTTGCATGAGTTGGAAAAAAACACCAACCCACGCTACCGAGAATGCGATAGCATGGGTTGCCATGTTGGTTTGGCTGAGGGGGGACCGCCCCACCCCCCCCCCCAATTAATAGAAAAAAACATCTTCCGTATCGCCATCAAATAATGTATCTGCTATGGGGACCGAACACGTAGTAGTTGATAGCTATGTTTACAAGACAAACACGATACCATTACACCACGGACTAGTCATACAGAATAGAGATTTTTTAATATATATATATATATATATATATATATATATATATCTGATATACTTAACAATAAGAGATTTTTAAAATAGACAATTTTACTGTATCCATCGTATTTAGGAATATAAAATACTAAGTACACAAAAAAAAATTAATTTAACTGTTTGTAAATATCAATCACGCATGCCTGCGTCAGTGAAATACCGATCAATATAGAGGAGAGGGAAGACATGTATACTTAACAATAAGAGATTTTTAAAATAGACAATTTTATGCTGCAACAATGAGAAATATTTTAAACAAAATAATACAGTTGTTTAATAAAACAGCGTTTTATATACTCTGTTATAATTCTCTAGCTAAAATACATTCACATACAAGGAATTTTAACCACGCCCACATACTTCAATGAATAGGAAACACTCGCGTTCCGGCTGAGCGAACATAGGTAATGCGTGGATTATAAAGAACGTCTGTACTGAAAAGAACGAGTTAGCTGTCTGCTTTACTGCTAGTCCACCCACCCCACACATGAGATATGTAGATAAATAAAACTAATAATGCAGTTTTAGCCCACAAGCGACAATAAAAAGTTTTATTCTCTATCGAAAACTCATGCATTATATCTCCATTACAGTCACGTGGGCGCACCTAGTCAAGTACAGGTAATATAGCAGGCGACAAATTCCTTTGACGTCATAATACAAGGGAACTTAGTAGGTAGGGTGTGAATTGTAGTGCGGATTTATCCATAAAGGATTTATCTCCCTTAAATAGTTTCAGTGTATACGAACTTTATTTTATGACCATTTTTTTTAGACAGAGATGTTTTAATGATTTTTTCAGCAACAAATCGAATGGAAGTACTGCAAATATCGAAATATTTTCCAGCCGCATTTATCGACTGAAAGCTTCTCTCTTCATTATTTTCTAAATCAAACGATTTCACACCCTTGGGATGTTTCGCGTGCTTACCAGCGTTGCTTTTTAAAAGGTTATCGCGCTGCGAGACGGCTTGAAGATTCCCAAGACAATTATCAGTCTTCACGCCATTTATGTGATCAATCACAAGACCGTCTTCGATTAATCCGTAAAATGCTTCATAGATGGCTCTGTGACAGAGATACTTCTTCCTCCCAGCTGAAAACATCAAATAGCCCATATTATTCAGATACCCAACAGGTTCTTTGAGTCTGCGGTGCCTGACAACACCATCACTAGAGGCTTCGTAATTAGCAAGCACTGGGTGAGGTCTGAAATCTTGGCTCATTTGTATAATAATACTACTTGTCTAATTTATTATCTGCTTTAATTATAAATCTCTGGATATAATCTTGAGGGGTTTTTATTACTTTGTCCTTGATTTTATCAAGGATGACGGAGTCAATGATTCGTTTGTCATAGTAGCGTTTTAGTTCCCTGTATCGTTTACCCCCACAAGCAAGGCATAATTGCGATTTTCCTCTAACACCCACCCCACATTGGAGGCATGCGAGAGGGCCTTTTGAACCGTTTCTCACGCTTTGCATATGATACCCACAGAATTCGCTTCTGCATGATTTGTTACACGGGGTTGTAGATCCAATCATTAGCCACTTGCAGTGATTCATTATACTATATTTTTCTATTTAAATACTTGTTTTAATTATAACATGGAGGAGTTCAAGAGATTATCGAAAATTAAGCCTTGGAAAAATACTAAATTCAATCTTGATAGGGAGTTCCAAAGATTATCGAAAATCAAACCTTGGAGAAATACTAAATTCAATCTTGATAGGGAGTTCCAAAGATTATCGAAAATCAAACCTTGGAAAAATACTAAATTCAATCTTGATAGGGAGTTCCAAAGATTATCGAAAATCAAACCTTGGAAAAATACTAAATTCAATCTTGATAGGGAGTTCCAAAGATTATCGAAAATCAAACCTTGGAGAAATACTAAATTCAATCTCGATAGAGTCTCTGATACACCAAAACGTCTAATCGGTGATAGAACTATACTCGGTAAAATCAGGGAGTGTTTTAATGAATTCTACCGAGACGGTGCAGCATACTGTTGGTCGACATTTCGAATTATTGATGAAGATGTCAATGTACCCATCATCGATGCTACTATGAACGATAAAAGAGCAGCTGAGATAATTTCACACCTTGGTGAGAAATCCAAAGGTAAATTGCAAAGCAATTCCCAACAAAGCAATTCCAATCAGAAGTATTTTTTCAGAATAAAATTCATTATCGAAGTCGAAGGCAAATGGATTATTAAGGATAAATTTGAACCAATCCTCAAGGATAAAAAAACTGTCATTGTAAGTAGAGATTCCAAACCAGGAATTCTAACTGGAATTGACAAACCATACTACGAGAGATCTTATCCCGTAACAGCAATCGTTTATGGGATATATCCGTTAAATGATAAACCCGATATTGCAAAACTAGCTCCTATGAAATATTCACCATTGACTTCGTCAAGGCTCAATTGTGTAGCAACACGGGTAATGGAACACTTCACAAATGCATCCAGAGGAAATAAACTAACTGATCTGCGACGTAGGAAAATAACAGAATGGGAACTGACAGTGAAACAGCACGGTGCAAAGATTTCTGATATAGCTAAATTAGAAACATTATTAAGATTTCCAATAACAGTTATGACGATAACCGGAGAGGTTTTATACGAACCGAAATATAACAAAAATGGAGCCCCAATACAGATTATTGATCATAACAAACACGCGTGGACACCTGCGGTAACAGTATTTCCACGAGAACGAACCGTGAAATATATCCCCCGGAAATTTTCCGGGGAATTTTCCGGGGATGTTTTCTATGAAGAGAAATTATTTGATGCTATTCATGCGTTGTGTAAAGATGATCCTGTGTCAGTGTGGTTACTTAGTAGTGCTGGTTCCGAATCAGGATTTGATCAATTTGTAAGACCAAATGGTGAATTATATCGCGTTGAAGAATTAGATAACAGAATGAGAAAAATCGCTAGTGATTTTTCACCGGAGAGTTTCCATGAAAAACTACTCACGGATAGTTTTACTATTCCATCAGTGGTAGCTCACTTCGCAAGAGAAAAAAACTCATGGCGTCCAACACGAAGTGATTTTCTCGAGGACGTTAAATTGAGTTGCATCGAATTTGGTCATGGAGGACTGTGGAATACAAAATACCATCGTGACGGTATGATTTCAATTGATATATCCGCGTGTTATCCTGGAAGTTTTCTCGGGTATGGGGAATGCGCTGAGTACTTCAAACGATTTGGACACCCCACGCATGAAATGACTCGTGTTGCGATTAATGGACCATTACCTGATTTTGATTTAACCGGATTCGCTCGTGTGATATCATTTGAACTCGCTACAGGGTTACATCCGTGTAGTTATGTTTGGCTTGGTAGACACCTATCTGAAAAACACTGGATGCCAATAGTGATATTGAGATATATGATTGATTGTGGCATGCTGATATCGTTGATTGTTTCCGAGGCTATTATATGCTATCGAGCTCAGAAAGAAGTTTGGTTACCACAACCCGATCTAGATAGAATAATCAACGAACTACGAAAACAGTTTCCAGAAGAACAAATCATGAATTGGTCTAAGAAGTTATTTGAAATTAAAAAAGAACAAGCAAAAGATTTTGGACGAAGAATAATCGGTAAATTTACCCAGGGTGGACGATACGACAACGCAAAATACTCTTCGCGGTTGATCATAGATGTCGCTGAATACGATTTTCTTGTAACGGATTTAACGAAACAGGGAAAACTTGTATCCCGTAAGGATGCTTTTCTATCCAATGGTGAGAAATTAGGTACGGTTGTTACCTACTGTGATGGATATAATTCCCAGTACACACATTTGAGAAGTTCAATGCTAGCCTATGCTTGCATTAATCTATTTTCGATGATAAATAGATTTCCTAATACCGCGGTTAGAGTAGCCACTGATTCGATGTATATACACAATAAGTACAAATCAGCTGTAGCGGCATTCACAGATCCGGAGGAAGCGTGGGGGCGTTGGCGATTTAAAAAGGAGATGCTACATGAGTATTGTGAATCCGCAGACGTTGCCATGGATGAAAAGTACTTAAAATGTGATGAGATTCAATCAGAATTTTCTAATGCACCACCGGTATCTGATCCAATATGTAGATACAAGACAGTTTATTTAAACGGTTGTGGTGGGTCAGGAAAGACAACTCGTGCAATTGAATTATATCGTGGTGGTGGAAATACTTGTATTTCTACTAACATGATTGTGTTAACACCGACTCACAGACTCGCCAGAGAGATGATACAGCGAGGGGTAAATGCTTGCACTTACCATAGTTTTTTTCGATGGAAAGGTGACAAATGGACTCCTGAGCGTATGGGTGATAAATTCATTCCTGAAATCATAATTTGGGATGAAATATGCACAGTGTCATTAGATGTATTAAAAACATTTCTTGAGTGGTTGTTAAACAAAAACACAAAAGTCGTCATGTGCGGTGATCACGGCCAACCACCACCATTTGTCGGTGGATCTCCACATGAATGGCTAAAGGGTTCTGTAGACTATTATGAAGAAATTAATACCGACCATAGATCACTTGATGAACAATTACGCGAGTTCAAAGCACTGCTTAGATTACAACCGGATAAAATCCAATGCGAAATAGCGCGTGAAATAATTTCAGAAACTCCTATGAATGATTTCTGGGAAACGTGGAGACCAAATGATTTGATAGTAGCAAGTAGAAAAATAGTCAGAGACACACTTCAGATGAAGTTATTTGAATTGCATAAAGAAAAATTTGCAACGCTTCCAGTACCGTTGTGTTATAGGCCTTCGGATACACGAAAGCAGAATATAGAAGTTGATATTCCAGGCCTAAAATCCGAAGGATTTCAAAAGCAGATTCTCGTGTTAAATGATATTGTGCTGGTTGATATCAATGTCGTTGAAGATGCATTGCGTGCTAATAAATCCCCATGGACGCTAGGATACGCAGCAACAATACACTCTTCACAGGGATTGACTATATCGGATACAATTGTTTGGATGGTAGATAATCGCATCGAATGGTCGAATTTAGTCTATCTCGCAGTATCCAGAGTACGAAGAATAAATCAGCTTCGAAGAATTGTCGTCATGACAGAGTCAGGTGGCGATGATGAAATCATTGGTGATGATAATGACACAACAATAAGTGATATTGATGTTAGCATCATTAATAAAAAACTCTCCGGTTACAAACAACAGGACAAAAAAAAACAACGAGAATTTGATATTGATGCTGAACTAATAATCACTTTGAAGAAACAACAGAATAATCACTGCGCGAGTTGCAATTGTATAATGCGTTGGCGTTATTCAGATAAAGATCCTCGCCAATTCACCGTAGACAGAAAAAATAACAATCTCGGTCATGTCAGAAATAATGTGATGTTGACTTGTCTTGAGTGCAATAGACGCAACGGCGCTAGTTAAGACCATGCGGTGGCAATTGAGTATCCTCGGGAATCACTTGCAGTTGTTGTCGAGTAAATCCTCGCTGAGGAGCAGTTGAATCCAGTTTATAGATTGCTGGTCTACCAGTTGATCGTGTTATACTAGATATCTTATGCGTAGTGACGCTCCAAATAGGATCAGTAGCCCTTTTTCTACCCCCTTCAAGCTCTCCTGGTTCGTATAAGTACCTAACAGTGACATTACTACCAAGAATTGGTTGGGAAACGCTAGCGTTTCTAGGGAAATCTTTTTGTGGTTGTACGGGTATTGACTTCTTTTTAATCGCGTTGATAGGTTTCATGTTGATTGTTCTAGTAATCTCGTTATTCAGTGCAGTAATCACAGCTGGTAACCTTTTGACCCATTCACGGGATCGCTTTTCTTGAATGAATTCTTTTGCGTATTGATATCCAAATAACCGCTCAGCAATCGTCCGATTAAATCGTTCTACAATGGCCTGATCGCGATGTAGCGCAGTATGCCCTCGTCGTATGGTGACATTATGATTTTTCATTGTAGATAAAACAGCGCCTTGAAATTCCTTGCCAGGATCAACCTGCAATAGATTCGGCCAGTGCAGAGGACCTCGTCGATAAATCCTTTCAAATGCAGAAGCAACTTCAGTGGCTGATTTTGTTTTTAACGGTTCTGCTTCTTTGTATCGACTTGCAATATCAACTACGGTTAACGCGTATTTGTAACCACGATCATGTGGCAGAAATAATATATCAGCCTGATGAACTTCATTAGGAGCGGTCACATCAAAATGCGAGAATTGAATTTGTTTAGGTGGTGGTAGATAAATTTGCCATAGTGCCTGTTTAGATAACCAATCCGCCGCTGTAGTTTTTTTCACTTTTGCAGCGCTAGCGAGTTTATGTACTGCTGATTTACCCCTCCAGTATCCTCTTGGGGAATAATAAATTGATTCCATATTAAAATGCTTGCATTTTCAATTACCAGCACCCATCATCAATTTGCCTTTCATAGCTGATTTTACCAACCACGAAGCCAACTTTTCTTTAAAAGATTTATCAGGAATAGCATTTAACGCATGAATTAATTTCACATCCGCGAGATGCCTGTGCTGCAGATTACTGCTTTTATAAGCAACATCATGAAGGTGACAGGCCTTATCAATGGCGTTTATTGGTTCTTCACCGGGTCGGGGTTGATTTTGATCATCAAGTCTGATATCTAATCGTGTTCCGGGACCACAGTAGCTATATCCTGGAAGGTGCTTTTCTCCGGGGTACTTTGCCCACGGTGTTCCTGGGAGTTTTGTCAATTTGGCTGCGATATCACCTCCTCGTTTTTTTTTAAAACATCTCCGGATTGTAAAATCTTTGATTTTGTAGAAATAAATCTAAACTTTTTTATACCACATGTTGCACATCTACCAGTTAGTGCTGATCTGTTATTTTTAGTTGTAACCGTCGTCACATCATTTGTGCTAGTACGCGTTTTACACTTCACACAATATAGATCCATAATTTATGTATAGAGATATGAATATAATTGATTTTTCAGCGACTAAAATAAGAGAACCAGTTAAGCATCATGCAGCGCTACCAAACTCTATCCGTGCAATTATAATCGGGCCATCTGGATCCGGTAAAACGCAATTGTTGCTCAATTTAATAATGAGATGGATGAAGTGGGATAAGTTGTATTTAATTGCCCCTAGCGTAGATGATCAACGATGCTATGAAGTGTTAAAGGATTTTAACGAGAATGCATCAGAAATTAAAGGTGAGAATACCATTGATTTTATAACTGATATTGACGAGGCGCCATCCGTGGATGACCTTGATGGGAGCATTAACAATTTAGTCGTATACGACGATGTGATGTTAGACAATCAAAAAAACCCAGCTAGAATATTTTCCCGGGGGCGTCACAAAAACACTGATGTGATATATGTCACTCAACGCTACACTCAGATTCCAAAAGTGATCAGAGATAACTGTAATATTCTTGCTGTGTTTAACGGCGTTGATACACATACGCTACGAAATATTTGGCAGACATGGTGTTCCGATATGGACTTCAATCAATTTAAAAATTTCTTTAGTCATGCTCAGTCAACCCCGCATGGATTTGTAACAATAAATTTACATGATCCTCGGACACGATATCGTATCGGACTCGATCAAATTTTCGGTTGAAATCGTAAATGATTTTTTGTTAACCACAATGAAACATTTGCAGCAGCAGAGAGGGTGGATGACAAAGACGTTGGCGTATATAAGGAAATCTTATTTTATCGAATAGACGCCATTTTTTTTACTATTTGGCAGAAGCCTCAGATTTCCGAATCGACGCTCGGAAAGTTGTAGGGTTCACCCTCTCTGCTGCTCGACCAAAGAATAATGCTGGTAATGCTAATATTGATGTCGAGGATATGATTATAAACAACGACGTTAATTTCAATCTAGGAGCTGCAACACGAAACTCAATGTTGGGATTAGGGCGTAAACCATTTTCATGCGCGATTCCACTGCATCATATTTTTGGATTCTGTAGAAACGTCCGAAAAGTTATTTATGGGGCGAAGCATACAGTATCGCTTGTACGAAAGAGTGATGATAACGACGCAATTTGGAGAATTCCAGCAGATGCTGCAAATCCCAATGCTGATGCCGGTAAAGTCAATTTAACAAAAATATCATTGTGGATGCCAGTGTTGACTCCAGCAATCACTGCAGAAGAACGATTACTATCATTTATGGACCAAGGAGGAAAATCGTTGTTGAGTTGGTTAACCGTGAGTACAGATGTTAAACAATCAAATATCAACGGTTTATTCACTTGGAACCTAGCATCAAAACAAGGTGTTGCTGCGCCACGTCATATATTTATTGCGTTACAAGATAACGCACGAGTTGGCGATCAACGTTTCAGTCATATGATATTTGATCAATTAGGTGTGAAAGACGTCTCACTGAGAATAAACGGCCAGCAGGAACCATCTGAGGATATACAACTTAATTACACAGAAAATCATATTGCACGAGTTTATCATCGTCTGTTGTCATTTATGGCACGTGATCAAAATGTCGATACTGGTTTGCAAATATCACAATATGATTTTAAAAATCTGTATCCAATCTATTACTTCTCACTGGAACATCTCGATTTAACAAGACAGTCCGTCGTTGATATACACTTTAGAGCTAATGTGACTCGTGGTGCTATTGCTAATTATAGAGCGGTTGCTGTCATTCTCAGTGATAAATCAATGCTACTCGAAGGTGTTGGTGGAAGAATGAGAGTGGTAGATGCACCAGTAGAAAACATGTAATTGAAATTGTAAACGATTTAGAATCAATCTATTATGTATAATGTCATATAGTGTTATTAGTGTTACGTTAACTCCCGGTCAATTAAAAAAATTGCAATCGGAATCAGCTAAAAAATGTGGAACCACAATCACGTTGAAACCTAATCAAATGACTGGTGGTGCAAATAAATTATCGCTGACAACTCGTCAAATAAAACATTTCAATGATGCACTTGCAGCCAAAAAAGGTGTTCAGATTACTCTTTCTGCGGCTGCTATCAAAAATATGATTAAAACAGGCGGTATATTTCCGTTGTTAGCTGCGATTCCAGCATTGATTGCAGCAGCAGCCCCAGCGGTGGCTAAAGCGGCAGCGTTAGGAGCCGTTGGTACTGCAGCAGGAATGGCACTAAAGAAGGCAACTGGGAAAGGATATAAAAAAAAGGGACGATCCGTTCACGGATTGGGTCTAAGACTACCAGGAACCCCGTATTCGTGGTACAGCGGAAAGGGTCTAAGACTACCAGGAACGATTTATTAATTGAGGAACCTATGGTTCCCATGTCCAATTTTGATTTAATGGATGCGGCTAAAAAACTCGCGATTAAAAACTTCAGAGGTGTCTTTATGAAAGATCAATTACCACATCAACCAAACAGCGTTGAAACCGGAATCATTAATTTAGATAACAGCACCGGACCTGGAACTCACTGGGTTGCATACGCTATTGATCCACGTGGGATTGTCTATTTTGATTCATATGGATTAGCCCCGCCAAAAGAGTTTATGCGGTATATAAAAACCCTTCCAATGAAGACTTGGTATTCTACGCTACCAACACAAACGATGATTGACCCACCAATATGTGGCAGCGAAGTATTAAATGTCCTTGACGCTATTTCTAACTCCTTGAGTAACCCAAGCGGAAAACCACCACATGTTGTCGTGAATGAATACACTAGCAATCGCTGGAAATCGAAACGATTTTAGAGAGAGAAAGAGTTTTACAATAACATGATTGATATTTGGGGGAGATCTTTGAAACCCAAACCCGATGGCACTGCACCACCTGATTCTGTCAAGGATATAAAAAAAATAATTGAAGATGAAATCGCTGAGACGTTGAACTTAGCAAGTGTTGATCCTAATGAAATAGTTGTATTTCAAGACAAACAGGGTAAATTGAAATCCGGTGATGTGTCATTGGATGATATTTTAGTTAAACAACCAAACGCAATCGAGAACACCGTTGCGTTATTTTCCGATCAGGGTAAATTGAAAACCAGTAATATTTCTCTGGATGATATTTTGGTTAAACAACAAAACGCAATCGAGGATACTATCGCGTTATTTTCCGATCAGGGTAAACTAAAACCGGGTGTACTCGTTTCGACGATTACAGATCGATTAAAAACTCTCAACGATGAGTTAAAAAAATTTTTGGTTGTACTAACAGCACTTGAATCTAAAATTGAAGATAACGGAAAACAGTTTTCAGTTTTTCGTAGAAATATCATTGATAAATTTATTGGAACCCAGTTGGATAAAATTGAAATAAAACTCCCTGATATTAAAAAATCCATCGATGAGACGAAAAACTTCATCGAAGCCGTCAAAGGTGATTTTTCGAGGATGATAACAATCATTGAAAAAACAAAAATTCCTCATGAGAAAACCAATAACGTAGTATATACAATCCAACACGGATCATTTGAGTGGACACCTACAAACAACAAATTAGATATCACTGCAACCGTTAAAGGTATTTATCGATTAACACTAGTAACACCATTAACTCAATTTAATATATCATCGTCGAGTTCATCCGGGGTCAACAATACGATTTCAACGATCATCGACAAGGATAAAACTGAAAAGTTCACTATAACATATACTGATAAAAGTTTGATTGGGGTTTCAATAACGTGGTATGTGGAATTTGTAGCGGATTTAAGTAAATAACTAAATCGTTCGGATTTCACAATTGAAAACGCTAGTGTTTTTAAAATAAAAATGATTTCATCAACGCAATGTCGCTATGATCAGGTCAGAGAATTTCAAAATAGACTCAAAACCCTAACTGAGGAATATCAAATAAAAATAAAAAAATACCGACGAAGAATCACCACAATTGATGTTATTATATACTCGGTGTCAAGCGTTCTCACTGGTGCCGGAATAATACTTGCATCGGTTACAATGATTGCCCCGGTCGTAGTTCCAATTTGCATTTCTGCGGTGGCTACAATCGGGGGTATATTAACCGGGATAGCAAAAAAGATATCATCATGCAGCCAGAGTAAACTGCAGAATTACTTACTTCAATTTCATATTGCATCAACCGCATATTCGCAATTATCATTGATGATATCGTCGTCACTCGATAATACGATTATATCAGATAGTGAATTCTCAGCGATGGTCAGTATTTTTGATTCCGCGATATCGAAATTAGAGCGACAACATGAATATAGCAACAATGACAACACCGATGGAATCAGAAAACACGAACCCAAAAAACAAAATGATCTCAATAATATCAACATTACCAGATTGTGAGTTCTCAGTGATGGTCAGTATTTATGATTCCTCGATACCAAAATTAGAAATAAATCATGAGTATAATAACGATGACACTGTCATTGACGACACCGCAGGAATTACTTCAACAAATAGTGGAGAACACGAACCCAGTACAAACAAGCATGATATCAATAACATCAACGAATCCAGAATTCAGTGTGAATTTCCCCTCTCCGGTCCCAGTGAAGGAGATAGCGCTTGCAAAACTACGAGTGTATCACAGTTGGCCTAATATCAGATCAAAATCATTTGGTGGTCAACAACCCAATAATTCTTTAGTGTTTGCGAATAAGAATAAACCCGACGGAACCCCAGACTGGAAAGTTGTTTCGATACCAACAGGGTCATACCAAATAGAACAAATCAATGATGAATTCGCGCGTAGAATAAAATCGATTACTGGAGTAGAGTCAAAAATCGCTATAACAGTTCATGAACCGACGCTATCATCCGCAATTGAGATAAGCACAGAAGGATACGTAGTAGATATCTATCAAAGCTCAATAAGAACCGTACTAGGATGGCCTGAATTACCGCCCCAGAGTAAAACTCTAGAGGAAACCGTTGATTTACCAGAACCACAAAAAACTGATTATGTCACAGACAGGATAAAACCTAAAAATCCAATAAGGAGTTATAAAAAATACAACATATTTATAGAGTTTTTTGGGTTAGCATACGAACATAGGGCGGAGGGTGGACCATTGCAGGAATATAATTTTGTTAACGAACCTGAAATCATTAAAAATTTCTCAGCAATGAATAATGATTTATCGCTGTTGTTAATATCTCTTAAATCCGGCTCTCTCAGCCGAGATGAATTTATCAGCGTCGTAGAAACATGCAATAAAATTATCGACGATATGGAAACATTTAATTCACAAATTATTCAAGTAATACTCGATGATAAAAACCCCACGTCGAGAACAGGATTTGCAAATCAATATAAAATCCGCGTTGAAGATATCCCAACATTTAAACTACCAGGATATAACGTACCGGAACTAAAAAAACTTCTCAGTGACACCATCGATATTGGTTTTAAAATAATTCATGATGCATGGAAAAAAACAGCATCACCGGAAATAAAAATCCTCAAACATAATAATGACCCAGACGGTGGCGGCAGGCATATCGCTCCGTTCAACGTGAATATTTCATCGGTGATTGCGCTCAATTTAGTGTGTGATGTTATCGAAGGAAGCTATCAAATTAATCTCGAACGATCAAATCAAGCTCAGCAAGGATATATTCTTTATTCATTTGCACCAACAGCTCCTCCAGGATTCCTAATTATTGAAAACCCAATTAATCCTGTCTATATGCGATGCCATAATAATTCATTAACCAGAATTAATTTCAAACTCACCGACCAGTCAAATAATCTGATTGATTTACAAGAAGAGGTGTTAGCGATTAGTCTGTTTGTAAAATCATAAATGATTTTCATCCTAAAGACTCGATCAAATTATTTATTATTTTTGTTAACCCAGAACTGAAAACTTTAGCAGCAGAGAGGGTGGATGACCACATCGTTGCGACCAAAATTAATTAAAAAATCGTTTTCATTTTTTTAGTTAAAATGATTTCGTAGGGAGATTTCAATCAATTTTTTGTCTGAAAACGTTGTAGGGTTCGCCTTTTTTTGGTTAAAATAAGATTATAAGACGGCTCGTTTTAGGATTTCAATCAAATTTTGTCTAAAAACGTTGTAGGATTCACCCTCTCTGCTGCTTTTTTCAAAAATAAAAGAGCCGTTAATATTTTCAAAATTCAGTCTGTATATATAAATATCTTTTTTAAAATTAATTCTGTATATATAATTATATTTTTTAAAATTAATTCTGTATATATAAATATCTTTTTTAAAATTAATTCTGTATATATAAATATCTTTTTTAAAATTAATTCTGTATATATAAATATCTTTTTTAAAAATTCAGTCTGTATATATAAATATCTTTTTTAAAAATTCAGTCTGTATATATAAATATCTTTTTTAAAAATTCAGTCTGTATATATAAATATATTTTTTAAAATTAATTCTGTATATATAAATATATTTTTTAAAATTAATTCTGTATATATAAATATCTTTTTTAAAATTAATTCTGTATATATAAATATAAATGCAGACAAAAATAAATATCAACCATGATGAGCGGTTATCAGTCATTTGACCCCCTTGATATAGGCCGCTGTGGTTCTATTTGCATTCATTGGGTCCCTTATTAGGCCTTTGTGTCTTTCATAGGGTTCCTTTGTTAGAGCATTTTTCTGTTTCTGTTTTATATCAGAATGTTTTTGCTCTTTGAGATATGACCCTATGACCGTTTCTTTTAGCCGATAATTCATTCTGGGGTTACCCAATGTGCATCCACGAACCTTTTTTTGGCCGGTAATTCATTTTGAACACCATACGGGGCTACCCAAATGTGATGGAGAGCTAATTACATCCATGGATGTTATTTATTTTAGGGCATTTATGTGTTTATATTCAACATGCAACCCATGAAATCAAATTCATGGTTGCGTAAGTTGTCAAAAACCGACAACCCACCGCTACCGTAAATTTGATAGCATGGGTATGCATGTTATGTGAATGCACACAGAGGGGTTGCCCTCCCTCCCCTCAATTAAATAAAAAAAAAAACATCCACCGTTTCACCATCAGACAATTTGTCTGCTATGGGGCGCGAACATGAATAATTGTCTGGGTTTACAAGCCAAACACGATACCGTTAGACCACTGTTCACGTCCATTAAGAATAACGTTTTTTAACATATATATGTTGTAAATATTCATATAGTATATAAAGGGAATTAATACAGCAATCCGCAAGGTATGCTATTTTATTTTCTTGAATTACTTATTAATGGTGTTTCACAGTATTTAAATGAGACAGCATATTTGACTTAAACACTAAAACAAAGAATATAATTGTTTGAAAACATTTCTTTTCTTACAAAACAATGCCCAGCCGCTGAATCGCAATAACCCATAAAACAAGTTAACACAATCTAAGGGAGAAAGTATATAAAGGTAACTTAATACAGCAATCCACAGGGTGTTATTTTATTTTCTTAAATTACTTATTAATGGTGTTTCACGGTATTTAAATGAGACAGAATATTTGACTTAAACACTAAAAAAAAAAAGAAAATATTTCTTTTCTTATAAAACAATACCCAGCCGCTGAGGGAGATAACTCCCTTGGTTCATTTGTATACTAACTATTTTTTGTCTAATTCATTAATAACATCACTGGAGAATCTTTCAATGTAGTCTTGAGGGGATTTTATGATTTTGTCGCTGACTTTGTCAGTGTCAGGTTCATAATTTCTGATTGACTGTCCATTTTTTATTCGTTTGTCATAATAGCGTTTTAGTTCCCTGTATCGTTTGCCGCCACACCTAAGACATAATTGCGACCTTCCCCTAACCCCAACCCCACATCGAATACAGGGTAACGGACCAAGGCTTCCACGACGAAAGCTTTGCATATGATACCAACAGAATTCATTTCTGCATGATTTGTTACACGGTGTCACTGATCCAATCATAAGCCATTTGCAATGATTCATTATACTTAAATCTTTCATTTAAATGCTTGTTTTAATTATAGTATGGAGGAGTTTGAGAGATTATCGAAAATTAAGCCTTGGAAAAGTGTTCAATTCAATCTTGATAGAGTTTCTGATACACCAAAGAATAAAATTCTTGACAGAACCTTGATTAGTAAAATCAGAGACTGTTTTAATGAATTCAAGCGTGATGGGGCAGCTCATTGTTGGTCAACATTTCGAATTGATGGTGTTGTTGACGCTACCATGAATGATATAAAAGCAGCAGTGATAATCTCACGTCTTGGGGAAGAAAGAAATTTTTTTCGAATAAAATTCCTTATCCGTGATAATGGAAAATGGATCATTAGGGACAAATACGAGCCTATTCTTAAGGACAAAAAAACTGTCACTGTGACTCAGGATTCAAAACCAGGAATTTTGACTGGAATTGACAAACCCTACTACGAAAGATCTTATCCTGTCACAGCAGTTGTTTACGGGATATATCCGCTCAATGACAAACCTGATATTGCAAAACTAGCACCCATGAAATATTCGACAGGGCTCAATTGTGTAGCAGCACGAATAATGGAACACTTCACAAATGCGTCCCGGGGAAATAAACTAACTGATCTAAGACGAAAAAAAATAACCGAATGGGAACTGACAGTGAAACAGCATGGGGCAACAATTCAAGATATAGCCAAATTAGAAACATCATTGAGATTTCCAATATCGGTAAGGACAATCACCGGTGAAGTATTATACGAATCGAAATATAATAAAAATGGAACCCCAATACAGATTATTGATCATAACGAACACGCGTGGTCATCTGCAGTAACAATATTCCCACGGGATAGAACCGTAAAATATCTATCCCAAACTCTGTTTGGAACCGAAGAGTTTTTTTCAGAGCAGAAATTATTTGATGCTATTTACCATTTGAGTAAAAAAGATCCTGTGTCAGTGTGGCTATTTCATAGTACTTCAGACGAAGAATGTAGATTTGATCAGTTTGTAAGGCCCAACGGAGAATTGTACCGTACTGAAGAGCTGCATAATCAAATGAAACAACTAGCTAGTGAGTTTTCTCCCCAGAGTTCTCTGGGGGAAGACAACGATCAATTATTAGCAAACTGTTTTACACTTCCATCAGTTGTAGCACATTTTGCTAGGAAGAAAAACGCGTGGAAACCAACCCGAAGTGAGTTCTTATCAGAGGTCAAATTGTCCTGTCTTGAATACAGCCATGGAGGATTATGGAACACAAAATACACCGTTGATACCGTTATTTCAGTTGATATGATTGCGTGTTATCCAGGAAGTTTTCTTGGGTATGGAGAGTGTGAGAAATATTTCAAACGATTTGGACACCCTACACACGAAATGACCCGTGTTGCTATTAATGGACCACTGCCACATTTCGATTTAACCGGATTCGCTTGTGTGGTATCATTTGAAATGGCTGAAGGACTTCATCCGTGTAGTTATCTTTGGATTGGTAAACACATGTCTGAAAAACACTGGATGCCAATAGTGTTATTACGGTATATGCTTGATTGTAAGATGTTAAAATCATTAATTGTCAGTGAAGCAATTATATCCTATCGAGCACAGAAATCAGTCTGGTTACCACAACCTGATCTAGAAAAAATAATTAGCGAAGAGCGAAAACTGTTTCCAAATTTCAGTGAACAACAAATCATGGATTGGTCCCAACAGTTATTTGAAATCAGAAACAATGAAGCAAAAGACCTTGGACGAAGAATAATCGGTAAATTTACCCAAGGTGGCAAAGATGATAATACGAGATATTCTTCACGATTGATTATAGACAATGCTGAATACGATTTTATAATCACGGATTTAACGAATAGGGGGCTATATGTCAATCGTAAGGACGCATTTATGTCCGATGGAACCGAATTGGGTACAATTGTTACTTACACTGATGGATACAATCCGCAGTACACACATTTGAGAGCTTCTATGCTTGGTTATGCTTCTATCAATCTGTTTTCAATGATCAATAGATTTCCTACCACCGCAGTTAGAGTTGCTACTGACTCATTTTACATAAATAGCAAAATGGCTGATTTTAAGGCTACTGGCAACGAGAATTGGGGGTCATGGAGAATTAAGAAAGAAATGCTTCATGATTATATTCCACCAGCAGATGTTACCATTGAAAATAATTACTTAGAAAGCAATCAGTGTTCAGAATTTTCTAGTGCACCACCGATTTCTGATCCAATATGCCTGTATAAAACAGTTTATTTAAACGGTTGTGGCGGGTCAGGAAAAACAACCCGGGTAATTGAGTTATTTCGTGTTTCCAATCCAAACATGATTGTGCTAACACCAACTCATAGACTTGCAAGAGAAATGATACAGAGAGGGGTAAATGCTTGCACTTATCACAGCTTTTTCCGATGGAAGGGAGATAAATGGACTCCTGAGCGCATGGGAGAGAAATTTATTCCTGAATTCATCATGTGGGATGAAATAGACACAGTGTCCGAAGATGTCTTAAAAATATTTCTTGAGTGGTTGTTATTGAAGAATACAAAAGTCGTCATGTGCGGTGATCACGGGCAACCACCACCATTTGTCGGTGCATCCCCCCATGAATGGCTAAAGGGTTTTGTAGACTATTATGAAGAAATTGATACCGATCATAGATCACTTGATGAAAAATTAAAAGAATTTAAGAAACTAATTAGATTACAACCGGATAAAATCCAGTGTGAAATAGCCCGTGAAATAATTTCAGAAACTCCCATGAATGAGTTTTGGGAAGCATGGAGACCAAATGATTTAATCATTGCAAGTAGAAAAATAGTCAGGGACACACTTCAGATGAAGTTATTTGAATTGCATAAACAAAAATTTGCAACACTTCCAGTGCCCCTCTGTTATAGGCCATCGGATACACGAAAACAGAACATCGAAGTTGATATTCCAGGCCTGACAGAGTCAGGGCGTGAAAAGAAGATTCTCGTATTAAATGATATTGTGCTGGTTGATATCAATGTCGTTGAAGATGCATTGCGTACTAATAAATCCCCATGGACGCTAGGTTATGCAGCAACAATACACTCTTCACAGGGATTGACTATATCGGATACAATTGTTTGGATGGTAGATAATCGCATAGAATGGTCGAATTTAGTCTATCTCGCAGTGTCTAGAGTACGAAAAATAAATCAACTTCGAAGAATTGTCCTGACAGAGTCAGGCGATGATGAAATCATTGGTGGCGATGATGAAATCATTGGCGATGATAATGATATTATTGATAAAAAACTCTCCGGTTACAAACAACAAGACAAAAAAAAACAACGAGAATTTGATATTGATGCTGAATTAATAATCACTTTGAAGCAACAACAAAATAATCACTGCGCAAGTTGCAATTGTATAATGCGTTGGCAGTATTCGGATAAGGATCCTCGCCAATTCACCGTTGACAGAAAAAATAACAATCTCGGTCATGTCAGAAATAATGTGATGTTGACTTGTCTTGAGTGCAATAGACGCAAGGGTGCTAGTTAAGCCCATGCGGTGGTAATTGAGTATCCTCAGGTATCACTTGTAATTGTTGTCTAGTAAAACTCCGTTGAGGGTCAGTTGAATCCAGTTTATAGATTGGAGGTCTACCCGTAGATCGTGTTATACTAGATATCTTGTGTGCAGTAACACTCCAAATAGGATCAGTAGCCCTTTTTGTGCCACCCTCAAGCTCTCCTGGTTCGTATAAGTACCTCACAATGACATTACTACCAAGAATTGGTTGGGAAACGCTAAAATCTTTTTGAATTTCCATTTCAGGTATTGACTTCTTTTTAATCGCATTAATAGGTTTCATGTTGATGGTTCTAGTAATCTCGTTATTCAGTGCAGTAATCACAGCTGGTAACCTTTTAACCCATTCACGGGATCTTTTTTCTTGGATGAATTCTTTTGCGTATTGATATCCAAATAACCGCTCAGCAAGGGTTTTATTAAACCGTTCTACAATTGCCTGATCACGATGTAGCGCAGTATGTCCCCGTCTGATAGTGACTTTATGATTTTTCATTATTGATAACACTGCACCCTGAAATTCCTTGCCAGGATCAATTTGTAATAGATTTGGCCAGTGCAGAGGACTCCTTCGATAAATCCTTTCAAATGCAGAAGCCACTTCAGTGGCTGATTTTGTTTTTAACGGTTCTGCTTCTTTGTATCGACTTGCAATATCAACTACGGTTAAAGCGTATTTGTAACCACGATCATGTGGCAGAAATAATAGATCAGCCTGATGAACTTCATTAGGAACTGTCACATCAAAATGCGAGAATTGAATTTGTTTAGGCGGTGGTAGATAAATTTGCCATAGTGCCTGTTTGGATAACCAATGAGCCGCAGTGGTTTTTTTCACTTTTGCAGCGCTAGCGAGTTTATGGATTGCTGATTTACCCCTCCAGTATCCTCTTGGGGAATAATAAATAGATTCCATGTTGTTATTAATTACCAGCACCTAACATCAATTTACTTTTCATAGCCGATTTTATCAAAAAGGAAGCCAATTTTTCTTTGAAAGATTTATCAGAAATAGCATTTAACGCATGAATTAATTTCACATCTGCTAGATGCCTGTGCTGCAGATTACTGCTTTTATAAGATACATCATGAAGGTGACAGGCCTTATCAATAGCGTTTATTGGTTCCTCACCGGGTCGGGGCTGATTTTGATCATTGAGTCTGATATCAAGTCTTGTTCCCGGTCCACAGTAGCTATATCCTGGAAGGTGCTTTTCTCCAGGGTATTTTGCCCATGGGGTTCCAGGGAGTTTAGTTAGCTTGGCTGCGATATCACCTCCTCGTTTTTTTTTAAAGGTTCCTTGAGTTCCTTGGGTTTAGAAACAAATCTAAATTTCTTTGTACTACATTGTACGCATTTACCAGAAAGCGCTGATCGGTTATTTTTAGTTGTAATCGTCGTCAAGTCATCTGTGCCAGTACGTTTTTTACACTTCACACAATATAGATCCATAATTTATATATAACGGCATGAATATAATTGATTATTCAGCTACCCGACGACGGGAACCTATTAAACATCATGAAATGTTGCCGAATTCAATTAGAATGATTATAATCGGACCATCTGGAAGCGGAAAGACACAACTGCTACTTAATTTGATAACGAGATGGATGAAATGGAACAAACTGTATTTAATAGCCCCGAGTGTAGACGATCAGCGATGCTATGAAGTGCTAAAGGATTTTAACGAGAAAGCAAAAGAATTTCAAATCGATGAAGATTTTATTGAGTTTATTACTGATATAGAGGAAGCCCCGAGCATTGATGCTATTGATGGAAGTATTAACAATTTAGTGGTATACGATGATATCATGTTAGATAATCAAAAAAATCCTGCTAGAATATTTTCCCGAGGCAGGCATAAAAACACTGATGTGATCTATGTCACTCAACGATACACTCAGATACCAAAAGTGATCAGAGATAACTGCAATGTGTTGTGTGTATTTAACGGCGTTGATACTCATACGCTACGAAATATTCATCAGACCTGGTGCAGCGGTGATATGAATCATAATCAATTTAGAAATTTCTTTAGTCACGCTCAGTCAAAACCACACGGATTTGTGACAATAAATTTAGCAGACCCTAGGACACGATATCGTATCGGACTAGATCAAATATTCGGTTAACCCATAGCAGCAGAGAGGGTGAGTGACAACGACGTTGCGACATCAACGAAAACGCGAATGTTTTCAGACAACAATCACTGTCATTTTTTTTTCTAGTTATTTCGCGAGAAGGGTCTAGTGTTATTTGGAGGGTATAATCAAAAATAAAAACAAAAAATGTTGTAGGATTCACCCTCTCTGCTGCTTCTGTCCAACATCCCCTTTGTCTTCAATGAATAAAACGCTGTCTGTTTCGTATGTTATAGATTTCATTCACAGGCAGCTCGTGCTGGTACGCTTACATGCATCCAACTGTTTAAATTCAGTTCACCTATTTAATATAAAAGAAATCACAAATAGTACATGTACTGTAGTGTGCAATATATGAGATGATTTTAAAGCTAAAATCTCCCCGTACATCTCCAGTTCTATAAATCTATAGAAAATATTATGCACACGCATGTTCAAAGTAAATAATTCTCCTCTGAGATTACTTACGCTATAAAAAGCACATTCCTCTGGCTAATAAGGTTAATTCCTGATGCAACCGTTGTTTTTTTTTATGCAGAACCAATTTCGTACAAGATCTTTCTTAACAGTAATTATACTGTTCATAAATAAACGGTTGGACAAGCGGGAAAAGCGACATCAAATTCTAGACTAAGGCAAACAAATATGAACAGTTTTAAATTCACCCTTAGATCCCAAATAAAATTCAGAGAAGCGAGAATGTCATGAAAGTTGTAATATCAATCACGTTTCGTGGTCAATTAGTATCGTATTCCTTCAATCTTTACTGACTTAAAATCAAATCAAATTCTTGTTTTATTTATTTTGGTTTCATTTTTTTGCTCGCGCACGTCTGTAAAGCAATATTGAAAGAACGGAAGTTCTGGTTTTTGCTTTATGAAAGCACCATTGTTAAGCAAGACTTTGCGGTAGATGAAAAGACTTTTTAAATTTTTCTATCTTCCTCGTACAAGAAGGCTGGTTTCCTAGGCCAAAGAGTGCATTGATCTTTTTTAAACTAAAGGTTTCTGTAAACATACTGGACTAACTAGAGTTTTGCCCATACGTCTCAGAAGATCTATCAAACGGCACCTTTGTCTTCAAAGAATAAAAGTGAGTCTGAAATGAAATAAAAATGAGTCTGTTTCATATGCTGTAGTTTTCATTCACAGGCAGCTAGTGCTGGGACGTTTGAATGCCTCCAACTGTGTATGCCTCCAACTGTGTAAATTCTGTTCACCTATTTAATATAAAAGAAATCACAAATCGCACATGTACTGTGGTGTGCAATATATGAGATGATTTTAAAGCTAAAATCTCCTCCTACACCTCCAGTTCTATAAATCTATAGAAAATATAAGACATACGCATGTTCAAAATAAATACTTCTCCTCTGAGATAACTTACGCTATAAAAAGCACATTCCTCTGGCTAATACTAATGTCAAAAGTCTTTTGTGTATTTGCTCTTATGGGGAAATAAAATTGGAATATCAGCATTTTTTATGTATAACGCTCTGTTTTTCAACAGATGATAAAGAAATGGCTTTTGTCCACCTCGTTTTGAAATGAGCCATATCAGTAAAACTTAATATACGTCATGTCATAAATGGAATTCTACGCTCAGGTATATTTTAATTAGATTTTGTATCATGGCTTGACAACCGAAAAAGGACGACATATAATAAAACATACGTTCTCTTTTATTTCGTTAAAATAACTACCCCAAAAAAAACTTATGAACACTCTGTAAGTCATCTTTGCTAACCATGGCCTCGATGTGTTAACCAATTCTACACCGTGGCGGATCGATCAGATATTTGAGTGCTTTTGGTCTGCGAATTTTATTGGATACGGCGGCAAGCCATAGCATCCAATGAAAATCAGTCTGTTCACATTTGGACACTGTTCCTACATGATCGACACAAGGGACAACACAACTGGAATGAATTAATAAAAAAGCAATTTTCCACTGCCGGTTCGTATTTGTGCAAATACGTCCTTTCCTCCAAACATATCTGTAATGGTTCTCACTGGTACTTGTTAATACTTTCGATGTTATATCTCACTGGATTGTTTTTTGGGGCAAATGTTCCCCCGACGATGACCTATTTCAGAATAATGATAAAAACATTATATGAACCTTATTGAAAGGATGCTTGTAAATTTTGATTGAGGTAATAAGGTTAATTCCTTATGCAACTGGTTTTTTTTATACTGAACCAATTTCGTACAATATATTTCTTAACAATAATTATACTGTTCATAAATAAACGGTGGGACAAGCGGGAAAAACGACATCAAATTCTAGACTAAGGCAAACAAATATGAAGTCGTATAGGTTTAAATTCGCACTTAGATCCCAAATAAAATTCAGAGAAGCGAAAATGTCATGAAAGTTGTATTATCAGTCACTTCTGTTGGTGAAATTAGTACCATATTCCTTCAATCTTTACTGACTTAAAATCAAGTCAAATTCCTGTTTTATTCGCAGCGAAAGGGCGTGGTCGACCTTTGATGTCTTCCTCAACAGCAAGGGGGCGTGGTCGATCTTTTATGTATGCCTCAACAGCAAAGGGGCGTGGTCGACTTTTGTGTCTTCTTCATACTTAAAAGGGGCGTGGTCTACCAGCTCGGTGGATATGGATGAACTGAATCAAGTGCACGTAATTTTTGACAACTCACCTGCTGCATTGTGAGGATAATAGCACCGTGCACTTTCATTACAGCTAATTAAAATCGTATATGGCATGATGTTGGAAATGAAATATAACGTTAATTGATACGGGTTTATGTAGAAATGATTTAAGAGGTTTATTCGTTTGTTCCTAACTGCTATTTTAAATCCCAATGAAATATATTTCAGTCAATTGAACGAATGTTTGTCGAGTACCTGCAGAGTGGTCTTTTGATATATTTGAACATTGTTAAAGATATAAGGTGTTGATTTGTTTTGATATCTTGATAATAGTGCCGAATGCCTTTTGATACAGAAATATTGCGATTTTTATATCGAACGATTTGTTTTCTATAACGAAAATAATATGCGTAGACCCTTCAAAGTACTTCAATATAATTAGAATGTAACGCGACAAAAAAGTTCAAAACCTGATAATTATGACTTGCTGAAAATGTTAATGGTAAAATACTTTAAATTCTCTTCGTCATTTTAATATTTACATTTGCACAATGAATTATATTTATCTAACTTACTCGCCTCATACACTTCTTTTTCTATAGAACGTTTCCTAAATCCATGACCAAATTAAGAATACTTAAACAATGTGCAAGGTGCAAAGTACTGTGCAAATATAGAACGTCACTATAAATCGTTGAAATCTATAAAGAAACAAATTGCATCAGTACATTGATAGACAGATTGATAGATGTGTAGCTTCAATTGAAATGTATGTTCTAGGTTGTTATGTCTGTACAATGTATGCCTGATGTTATATCTTGTTATATCTGTTTGAATATGCTCTCTGTTGTATGTTGTATATCTATTGGAAGTCTGTCCTTTGTTCTATGTTGTTATATCTATTGATAGTATGACCTGTACATAGGTTGTTGTAAATATCTGAAGCATTCTCTCTGATCTGGGTTGTTACGTCTTTACAAAGTTTGCTCTCTGTTCTACTTTGTTATTTATATTTAAAGTATGATCTCTGTTCTCTGTTATGTCTGTATAATGTATCCTCTCTGTTCTATCTTGTTGTGTCTATTTGAATATGCTCTTTGTTCTAGGTTATTATATCTATTGGAAGTATACTCTTTGATCTAGGTGGCTATATCTATTGGACGTATGAGTTCTGTTTATAGGTTGTTATATCTGTTTGAAGCATGCTCTCTGTTCTGGCTTGGTATGTCTCTACGAAGTATGCTCTCTTATTCGTTGTTATATATATATTTGAAGTATGGTCTCTGTTCTAGGTTGTTATATCTATCTGAAGTATGATGTCTGTTCTTTGTTGTTATGTCTGTACGAAGTATGCTGTCTGTTCTAGGCTGCTATATCTATCTGAAGTATCTATCTGATGTCTGTTTTAGTATACATCTGTACGAAGAAGACTGTCTGTTTTAAGTTTTGATGTATGTACGAACTATGTTATATATTCTAGGTTGCTAGGTGCGTAGTATTTTTAATATCTGTTCTAGGTTGTGTCTGTACGAAGGATGCTGTCCGTTCTACGTTTTTATGTCTGTACGAAGTATTTTATCAGTTTTATGTTGTTATGTCTGTACAAAAGAATGTTGTCTGTTCCACGCTTTTATGTCTGTGTGAAGTATGCTATATGTTTCAAGTTGATGTCTGTATGAAGTATGCTGTCATTTCTAGCTTATGTCTGTGCTAAATATGCTGCCTGTTCTTTGTTATGTCTGTACCAAGTTTACTGCCTGTTCTACGCTTTTATGACTGTACCATGTATGCTGCCAGTTCTATGTTTTGATGACTGTACGAGGTATGCTGTCTGTTCTACGTTTGGTCGTCTGTACGAGGTATGCTGTCTGTTCTACGTTTGGTCGTCTGTACGAGGTATGCTATCTGTTTTACATTGTTATGACTGTATAAGGTAAGCTATCTGTAATACATGTTTTTATGTCTGTACGAGGCTTGCTATTTGTTCTACGTGTTTTGTCTGTACGAGGTATGCTGTCTGTTCTAGGTTATGCCTGTACAAAATGGCTGCCTGTACAATGCTTTTATCTCTGTAAGAGGCAAGCTGTCTGCTTTAGGTTATTTATGTACAAGGTATGCTGTATATTCTACGCTTTTATGACTCTACGACGACTGTTATCTGTTCTAAGTTGTTTTTTTATATGTACGAGGAATGCCGTCTGTTCTTTTATGACTCTACGACGACTGTTATCTGTTCTAAGTTGTTTTTATATGTACGAGGAATGCCGTCTGTTCTTTTATGACTCTACGACGACTGTTATCTGTTCTAAGTTGTTTTTTATATGTACGAGGAATGCCGTCTGTTCTTTTATGACTCTACGACGACTGTTATCTGTTCTAAGTTGTTTTTTATATGTACGAGGAATGCCGTCTGTTCTTTTATGACTCTACGACGACTGTTATCTGTTCTAAGTTGTTTTTATATGTACGAGGAATGCCGTCTGTTCTTTTATGACTCTACGACGACTGTTATCTGTTCTAAGTTGTTTTTTATATGTACGAGGAATGCCGTCTGTTCTTTTATGACTCTACGACGACTGTTATCTGTTCTAAGTTGTTTTTTATATGTACGAGGAATGCCGTCTGTTCTACGCTTTAATGACTCTACGACGAATGTTATCTGTTCTAAGTTGTGTTTTATATATACGAGGTATGCTGTCCGTTTAGTTATTACGTTGTCCGGCTTGCTAGGCAATACAAATTCGTGAAGGAGCTAAATCTTCCGGCAAGGTCTTGTGTGGTTCATGATGGTACGTCTTGTGGTATGACTAATCCAATTAATCTAATTACAATTCCAACTAATCCCAATATGATACCGTAGGAATTAAATAACTCAGCTACATATCCAAGAAGTATTCGTAACAAATCGTTGAGTGGTCAGTGAATTATGTCATTTTATGGATATGCATCAATTTGAAATATACTTATTATAAGAATCACGTTGATAATTGGGTGAAATGAAGCATTTTCCACGTTAATGCTGATATAAGAAAATGGGAATTTTCATTATCGACAACAATATCAACTATTATATCTACATTTGTGTTTTACTTACCGATTGATGCTGACCTTCTTTAGCCCTATACATTAGCTCCTCGTTGTTTTAAATCCTCTCTCACCGCCCCTAACGACCATGATCCGTACGATTGAGCCATTTTGTAAAGGAAGATAAAGATGCTATCAATTCTTTGGTTGTTTATTCAGCATTTAGTGAAGTAATCTTGGACCGCTTTGTTCCATTCTATCACCTATCGAATTAAAGGGAAGATAACTGTCTGCGATCTGGCGTTGAAAGATGCAACAGTTACTTCCCATTCACTATGGTTTTTTTTTTTCCTTTTTTCTCCATACAGTGGAGAGACAATGGAAATAATAAAAGATAGCAGAATAATGAGACTAATACGTAATATTTATTTTCATTCAGAAAAAGAAAATAACAATAGATCGGGCTAACGTAACAATAAGTAAAGTGTAGTTGTTTATAATTTAGATTTAGACATTACATCCTGTCAATGGAAATCACAATAAAGATGACTAATTGTCGTCTCCCATTTCTGATTTTTTGTGGCTTGTGTCGTTATCGATCTGTCCAAGCCAATTATTACATATCAGGTAGCATTTTACATACTGTATTGGATACGTTAGGGTTCAAACATTCAACAGTTAAAACACAAATAAAGCATCTATCAACATCAATTTCGCTGATTTAAAAATTAAGACATTAACCACATTGTATTATATATATATATATATATATATATATATATGTGTGTGTGTGTGTATATATATATATATATATATATATATATATATAGATATATATATACATGTGTGTGTATATATATATATATATATATATATATATATATATATATATATATATATATATATATATATATATATATATATGAGAGAGAGAGAAAAAGGAGTCACATGTTAATGTTACATAAAAGCCATATTTCGTGTGCAAATGCTTATGTGTGTACAACTTCATATTTAGAAAGAAAAAAGTAGCCATTGTAAATATGTCCTTTATGTGAGAATGAAAATAGTGTTTTAGCATATGTAAATACTATCTACTGCCAAAAACATAATTAACCTCTGTCTTCAAAATTGAATTTTAAATGGATACGACCTTTGAATACTCATTAATTTACAAAAGAATATACTTTATTGGAAGCTGTTTCTTTTAATTAGTAGAGCGTGCATTTCACTTGTTCGCTATCAGTCCATGAAAACACCCAGAAAGCTAGGAAGTAGATATGGATGAAAGCCTGTCGGATTAATAGGGAGATTGTATGTATGTCTGCATTAAAACGATATTAAAATTGTATGAGAAATGGACATACTGATATTTAGGCGACATGTGTTCGATGTTACAAGGGGGCAAGACACGAAATGCATTTTCTTATCGTACAGATATGTTTTTCGTGACGATGGTTGCGATATCCCTGGCTTCTTTTTGCAGTCCGGGTCTGTAAACAAATAACCAGCAGCAATGGATATTATTTACATTTCAGTAAACCTTAAGATTATTTCGTTTTTTTAAACAAAATTGAATCTGTTTTAACTGACTTTACTAATATTCTTTTCATGAAGTGTTTGAATGGTACAATTACTAAGCACCTTCCACTCTCATCAAAAGTTCATTGTTTTGTCTGCATGAAATACGAGTATGTGTATTACCTTTCAGCAAACCTATTATCTGTGAGCTACTGTGACAATCTGGCAGTTCGGTAAATCGGCATCAACGGATTCCACACAGAATAAATTAAGACTGTAGATAAAAGTGTATGTAACTTCCATTTGAAAATTTATCTACGATCTGTTTTTTAATTCAAAGATTTTCTAACAGCTTTACAGCATTGATTTCATGAGACGCTTATTTAACATAAAAACATTTGAAAAAAATGTGTTTAGTTGAATTTCAAATGAAATAACATCAACGAAGGAATAAATGGTTTGTCAAGATAAAATAATGATTTACCCACCCGCTAAAAAGACCTTAGTTCAAGTAACGTACATTACTGAGCACAACCGAAGACAGTATCTTTATTTCTTCAAATTAAATATCAATTTTATTTTATGGCATTTAGCTAACATTCTGACAATCCAAACATCAATTACGTTACAAAAAAATGTTATCAAGATCAAACTGTGTTTCTTGACCTTTGGATATAACAGCTCCTTGGACTTTAGCGATGTATACAATCAATGAACTGTGTTTCTTTCTCGAGACATGAGAAGAACACCATAAAGTAACCAGATCCAATTCTCAAATTTTTAAAGTTTAATTTGCAATAAATCGAAAATTAGTTGCGTTTGTTCAGTTCTGGTGGACCATTGCATCATCTGGCACTAAACTTTTGAATTAAGATTAAATAGTGTGCCACTCTCAATTCCTAAACTGTTGAACTAAACTTAAATAGTGTGCCACTCTCAATTCCTAAACTGTTGAATTAAACTTAAATAGTGTGCCACTCTTAGTTCCTAAACTGTTGAATTAAACGTAAATAGTGTACCACTCTCGATTCCTAAACTGTTGAATTAAACTTAAATAGTGTGCCACTCTCAATTCCTAAACTGTTGAATTAAACTTCAATAGTGTGCCACTCTCAATTCCTAAACTGTTGAACTAAACTTAAATAGTGTGCCACTCTCAATTCCTAAACTGTTGAACTAAACTTAAATAGTGTGCCACTCTCAATTCCTAAACTGTTGAACTAAACTTGAATAGTGTGCCACTCTCAATTCCTAAACTGTTGAACTAAACTTAAATAGTGTGCCACTCTCAATTCTTAAACTGTTGAATTAAACTTAAATAGTGTGCCACTCTCAATTCCTAAACTGTTGAATTAAACTTAAATAGTGTACCACTCTCAATTCCTAAACTGTTGAATTAAACTTAAATAGTGTACCACTCTCAACTCCTAAACTGTTGAAATAAACTTAAATAGTGTACCACTCTCAATTCCTAAACTGTTGAATTAAACTTAAATAGTGTGGCTCTCTTAGTTCCTAAACTGTTGAATTAAACTTAAATAGTGTGCCACTCTCAATTCCTAAACTGTTGAAATAAACTTAAATAGTGTACCACTCTCAATTCCTAAACTGTTGAATTAAACTTCAATAGTGTACCACTCTCAACTCCTAAACTGTTGAATTAAACGTAAATAGTGTGCCACTCTCAATTCCTAAACTGTTGAATTAAACTTAAATAGTGTGCCACTCTTAGTTCCTAAACTGTTGAATTAAACGTAAATAGTGTACCACTCTCGATTCCTAAACTGTTGAATTAAACTTAAATAGTGTGCCACTCTCAATTCCTAAACTGTTGAATTAAACTTCAATAGTGTGCCACTCTCAATTCCTAAACTGTTGAATTAAACGTAAATAGTGTGCCACTCTCTATTCCTAAACTGTTGAATTAAACTTAAATAGTGTACCACTCTCAATTCCTAAACTGTTGAATTAAACTTAAATAGTGTGCCACTCTCAATTCCTAAACTGTTGAATTAAACTTAAATAGTGTGGCTCTCTTAGTTCCTAAACTGTTGAATTAAACTTAAATAGTGTACCACTCTCAATTCCTCAAGAGTTGAATTAAACTTAAATAGTGTGCCACTCTCAATTCCTAAAGAGTTGAATTAAACTTAAATAGTGTACCACTCTCAATTCCTAAATTGTTGAATTAAACTTGAATAGTGTGCCACTCTCGATTCCTAAACTGTTGAATTAAACGTAAATAGTGTGCCACTCTCGATTCCTAAACTGTTGAATTAAACGTAAATAGTGTGCCACTCTCGATTCCTAAAGAGTTGAATTAAACTTTAATAGTGTGCCACTCTTAGTTCCTAAACTGTTGAACTAAACTTAAATAGTATGCCACTCTCAATTCCTAAACTGTTGAATTAAACGTAAATAGTGTGCCACTCTCGATTCCTAAACTGTTGAATTAAACTTAAATAGAGTGCTACTCTCAATTCCTAAACTGTTGAATTAAACGTAAATAGTGTGCCACTCTCGATTCCTAAATTGTTGAATTAAACTTTAATAGTATGCCACTCTCGATTCCTAAACTGTTGAATCAAACTTTAATAGTGTGCCACTCTCGATTCCTAAACTGTTGTATTAAACTTAAATAGTGTGCCACTCTCGATTCCTATTAAACTTAAATAGAGTGCTACTCTCAATTCCTAACCTAAGGAAAAATAAAAATAGTAAATTTCTCTATTAATGTACAAAATATCTCAACAAAGGAAAATCCGTCTCAATCATTACCATGTTCAATGTTCATGAATTATTTAAAGTCAGAATTTAAAATGTTTTTGATATCGCATCACACTTTCAAACTTCCAGAAAAACAGAGTGTCAGTCAATTCTAAGCACCTAAACAACATTTCCTTAATGAATTTGTATGTGAAAAGAATCAGACACTTTCGGTTAATCTCAAAACACGTTTAACACACATTTTCCTGATGAATCCAATATCTACAGGGTGAAATGACAGACATGAAAATTTAGAATCGATTGTAGTGTTTAACAAAGGTAATAATCGTTGTCCATCGTAAATCTTTTGTCATTAATCGATTTCATTATGTAACAAGACAGGCTATCTAATATTCTGAATCACTTTTATGTGCATTGATTGGACCTGTTGTAAGCATTGTGGCGTCATGCCAGTGAAAAGGCCCACTTTATATTGTCTTTCCCAACTACTGTATTTTCCGGTTTCCTTGTATTCGCTGAAATACATTTACAATAGCAGAAGTAATAAAAATAACAAGGACATATGGATGATGGTTCTCAGTCACTCTAGTGTATAGTCTTCTTTCAAAATGTATGCAAGAGGCTCCGAGTGGCCGCGTGTTCTAACGCGCTCTCCATGACGGATCAATGCCATCTCACACTGTCTGCGTGGGTTCGAGTCTCGGATATAGCCAATGTGAGTATGTGAGAAAGTTTGCCACTAGCTTCTCGTGGGTCGGTTGTTTTTTCCCGTGTTTTCCCAGGTTATTCTCTCCACCATTAATACTTAATTAATTAATTAGACCGCCATGTATAGCTATCTTGTGCTGAACAATGGTGTTAAACCCTACTAGAACAACAACAACAACACAATGCATGCTCTATTGGGGGGGGGTAATTTATAGCCATCAATAGAAACGACCAGATACTGATCATCAGGCTACAACTGTAGTTTTAATGAAAGTTTAAGGTTGATAGGAGGATTTAGGAATCTCGGGTCAACATGAACCCACTTTGCAATATGTGGACTGTCCACTTTAGTTTACACTGGTTTAGTACAAATCATCCCAGGAACAGAGGACTGACACTAATAAGTGATGTTCTTGGAATATAACGAAATATATCAGAAAGAGAGGACTGACATTTATGAATGTAACATCTTAAATACCATGCAACTTCTCCAGAACGGAATAGAGATATTAATGAGTTATGTACACGGAAGAAGTTCCTTTATATTCACAGGAATATTCCCCATTTTACCAGTTGACAATTTCTACATGTTACGGCACCCTTAAAAGCCATAATTTACCATCTTAATCGAAATATTTTGTGTGAACCTTGGAACAGCGATATCTGTACGTATCATGTGATACATTGTAATGGTATAAAATTTTGAGTTAAGTGATATTTACATATGTGTTCTTTTCGTTTATTTCAGACGAGCAAACATTACTTCTGATTTAAAGTTTGTATATGTTAATCTAATTATATTCACATATTCCATTAACGGACATCATAAGGACAAATGGGAGAACGTTGGATGACTTTGCACTGGTTTGCTGCTTGTATACACTGAAATAATGATTTGATATAATTTTATATTGTTTACTAACGGATTTAAACCATTGCAAATCGAGTCCAACCGGATTGCAGCATATATCCCGATCTACCATCGCATGATGTGCAGGAGACCACGTTGTTTTTGTTTCGTTTGACTAATTTTTCCAAACAGCAGAAGTGATTCTCAGTTGTTTGCAGCTAGACTCGACATATGACTATAATGTATGTTTCTTACCAATCAAGTCGTCAATGGAGAAACATGAGATGTAAAATATTCTCATCCGTTGATGTACACTAAATGGTTTTCAGTAGACTCTGGCTTGTATATAGATTGTACCAGATGAATGATACGTTACTCGTATGTTATTTAGTGCTGTTACTAGCAGTGTATTTATCAGCGTTTACCTTGTTTGACATTTCATATTCAATGTTTATACCGTTAATTAACTTTCAAAAGGAAATGGCCTTCGGAAATCGTTAGACTTAAGAATACTACCTCCCTGAGAGTCTTGCTTGTCTCCTTATCTCGATATATTTATGAACTTTAATGTATGTCATGAATGGAAAATAACATTTCGCTATAGATTCGTCTGCCTAATGTAGGTGAAGATATTATAATAGTATTGGTCGTCATAAAACGTCGGCTCTATACTCGCACAGACGAAATGACATTGTATCGATCTCCAATCGAATGTAAGATAAACTTGAATGCAAACGCGATTTAAGGAACACGAGTTGCATTTTGAAAGATTTGATAAATTATCAGTTTGTTGTGGAACTAGTGAAGTAATGGAATCTATATTAACAATTTGTACTTACCGTAATGGGTTTGATGCATTGACAATTGTAGGATATGTGTTATGCTCCAAGAAGCGTGCGTTTTAGTTATGTATTTCATCAGTTAATTTAAATTGTCAACAGTATATGCAGAAATATGAATATTTATGTCTAGTAGTGTCTGGTAAGGCCAATCGTCCATTTCTTCATCTAATATTGCTTGATAAGGCAATCATCCATGCATTTGTCTACTATTTTCTTGTAAGGGCAATCGATCTTTTGTTCGTCTAATATTGTCTGTTAAAGGCAATTGACCTTGTGTTTGTCTAATATTGTCTGGTAAGGGCCATCGACCTAGTGTTTGTTTAATAGCGCATGGTAAGCTCAATCATTCATGTGCTTGTTCAATATTGTCAATGTCAACAATGTATGTGTTTGCCTAATGATGTATGGTATGGTCAATTATGCACGTGTTTGTATAATATTGTCTGGTAAGATCAATCATCCTAGTGTTGGTCTAATATTTTCTCGTAAGGTCAGTCATGCTAGTGTTTGTCAAATATTGTCTGGTAAGATCAATTATTCATGTGTTTGTCAAATATTATCAAGGTCAACCATCCTCTTGCTTGTCTAATATTGTCTGATAAGGGCAATCTACCTTCCGTGTGTTTCCTATTGTTTTGTTAGGTCAATATTCCATGTATTGGTCTACAATTGTCAATGTTGTGTCTGTCTAACATCGAATGGTAAGGTAAATCATATATGTGTTTGTCTAATATCGCTGCTTTTTTATTTAAATCACACCAACATTTCTGCTTTATTTTTTTAATTTTTTTTTCATCATAATCATGATCATCATCGTTTTTCATCACCATCAGTCTCTTCACCTAGGGCGTCGAATGCATTATACTGCTAGACATCTGATGTGTTCAGTCCACTTTCTGTCCCCCTCTTCCACCTTGGACACTGCGTTGCATTACAGTTATGGATAGACTGTTGTTTCTAGTGACATGGTCATACCATTTCAGCTTTCTCTTTTTGACGGTGGTGAGGAGGTCTTCATAGTTGTTTTAATTTTTGCTTGATGGTGTTACGCACTTCTATGTAATAGATGCCAATAATGCTTCTTTAACATTTCATTTCAAGTGTCTGGATTCGTCGATGGTATTCTTTTGTCAGGGTTCAGTCCTCACTTGCTTACAAAAATGTTTCGATGACTAATGCTTTTAATAGTCTGATATTAGTTTCCAGGAATATATTCTTGTCTCTCCATAAGGTTTTAGCTTCGACATAGATGCTGTTGTTTGTGACAAAACTGATGTTCATCAACATTGCCTTCTCAGCACTTTTTTCCATGTCAAAAATGTGGACGATGCTTCATCCAGGTTCTCAACTAAAGAGGCCAGCTCGTCTTCACTGCCGTCCAGACCATCAGTGTCGTCTGCTAAGTGGAGGTTGGTCATGTTACGCCATCCATTGCTAACTGTCCCACAGTGGTTTTGCAAGGCTTCGTCTATGATGCGCTTTAAGTAGATGTTGAAAAGCGTGGGAGACAGGAGACACCCTTGACCTACTCTAACTGTTATTTGGAACCAGTCCCCCACAGAACGTTGAACAATTACTGCACTGTTAGCCTTGGCATACAGCTGCTTGATTGTATTGGTCACGGTTTCACATGCCACACTCTGTGAAAGACCTTTCTGAAATCTAGGAACACATGACTGATATATTGTTGATGCTACAAGTACTTTTTAACAAAGAACCCTGATATCGAATATTAGTTCTGGTTTTGCTTCTTCGACTCCGGAATCCTGCCTGTAGTTAGGCGATTCAGTCTGTTCAATATGATCTTTGGCAATACCACACTAGCATTTCTCATCAAACTAATTATTCTGTAATGTTGGCACAGCTGGAGATTGCCGTTGTTGGGGAGTATTATAATGAGTGACTGGGTCCACTGTGTTGGCCACTCACTTGTCTGCCCAATCTTGTTGCAGATGTTTTTTTAGTAGCATTATCACTGATTACCCCCCCCCCCCCGTTCTTAATAAGTTCAGCTGGGATGTCCATTCCAGCTGCTTTCACTTTCTTCAGTACTCTTATTGGTGACTCTTCCACTTATTTGAGAATGGGGAAATCATCATGATTTGTGGAGTTTGGAACTTCAAGCACCTCTGGGTCTCCTGTAGACTGATGGATGTAGAGTTAATTACAATACGTTATCCCATCTTTCTGCAATGTCAATTGTTCCTGTCAGACATTTTTCATTTTCGTGTTGAATGGAAATGACTCATGGCTGCTTCTGTCTGGTGAGGTCTTTCACACTTCAGAATGCCTTTTTCCTGTAATTTTGTATCTGACTGCTCTCTATTTTTGTGCACTTTTTGTTCAATCCAAGCTGCCTTTGCTTTCTTTACGTTTATTTCCTCATATAATTTGTATTGCTCGGGCCTCTATTGCCCATGTTGTGTGTCTGGTGTTTTGAGGTTTCTATGGGCATCAACAGATTCAGAATCTCATCTGTAACCCAAGGTTTTGTCTTTGGGCGATGGAGGACAATGGTGTTCTTGGCAGCTGGTGTAATGACTGTCTGTCATCAGTTTAACATAACATCCATCGCAAGGAGTGGAGAATATTTTCCACCAATTGTGTATGCGAGTGACTTGCATATGTTAGGGTATTTAAGTTCTTCAAGGTTGAATTTGAGTTTGATGTTATTTAGATGTTCATCCGGAGTGGAGGCCTTCCTGCAGCTGGACGCTGTACTATATCCCTTTCGGGTAACTTCTTGGTCAGAAAAGGAATATGCTCCGCCAGACGACTTTTGCTCAAGACACACTGATAATGCTGGACAAATCTTATGTCAGCCCTTGGAGAACACCAAATATGTGCTTATATTCATCTAAAGTGGAGACTTGGACAAGTCCATAACTAGAATTTGTTAGCTTTAAACAAAACCATCAAGGGAAATGTGCTTAAAGGTCGCCCCATATCTAGCAGAATAATCTCCATTCGTCTGAAAGCATCTCCCTTTAACATCACAATTATCCAGGTCTATGCCCCAACTGCCGATTATGATGCTAACGAAATTCAGGATTTTTGCAACAAAGTCGAGGGTATTCTAAACATGGTTAGTAAAAAGGACATCATCATCATTTATGAGACTGGAATGCAAAGGTTTGCAATGATGTTCCTAAAGACTGAGATGGTCATTGTGGATCGTCTTGAGATGAGATTACCATTGAAAGAGGGAGACGACTGCTCGAGTTCGCAAGCTACTACAACACACTGGGCCAGCTTAAACGTTCACGATGCTGGACATGGCACGCACCAAATGGAACCAATCCTAATCATATCGACTACATACTGGTTGAAAACAGTTACCAGTCTGGCATCAATAGAGAAAGACAAGGACATTGCCAGGTGATGATGTTTGGATTGATCACGACATCTTGATTATGAACTTCCGAGTGAGGCTCAATAAAATTAACAAGCCAAAGAAAATCGGGCTCAAAGTCAACCTTGAAAACAAAATTGTTTTTAGTTTGAAGTAAATTCTTGGCACGCTCACTTTCCTGACATTGTCAGAATTAATTTGGAATTGCGCGTGCATTGTAATGACAAATTTGGCTTCTGTCTGAAATCTGAAAAGACATCACTTGTATTTCTAAATTATTTAATCATTCCGATGGCTATTATTTTTTTTATTTTGAAGTGTTTACTGCTTTTGCTAGGACTCCCGCGACTCTGTGTTTGCAAATGTATAGATAAGTGATATACCACTACTTAGCAGGATATTAAATGGTCATATGACCTTTATGTCCTACCTCTGACCAGTATGAACAGAAATTCGACACATTGATGAATTCTAATTTAGTCGTATTAAGAATGTTAGTCAGTTTATTACGATAATACCTTTTATAATATGAATATTTTTCAAAGGTTTGTATATAAATATATACGAAAAAAACATATATTTTCAAAGCATTTGTCTTTATCATTGCATCTGGTCGTTGTTTTACGAGTCATGCTAGTGACAGTATGTCGTTATTTTGTTCGGGCTCCTCTCGTCCATTTGTATATCTCTCTATCACTCTGTCGGTATTTTGTAATGATGCATGTTATATTGATATTTAGTGCTCGTTTATGTCTATATCACCAATTGTCATATGTGTCATTATTTCTCCAGCGTCTGCAATATATATATATATATATATATATATATATATATATATATATATATATATATATATATATAGTATAATGTCAGTTTTCTCTATGATGACGTTGTATAAATATATTGATAATAAGTCTAAAGTAATCGAGCTTTGATCTTATTTTTGTATTGTTTTATCACATTTGTGCATTGATATGTGCTAACTGGACAGACGTAACATTCTATAAAAGGTTACTAATTATAAGCCTAATAGGTTGTACACAAATTATGTATTAAAATGGTCTACATATATACCTTTTTTACATTAGAGTTGCCAAGAAAACATTACATTTTGTCTCGATTATACAATTTTATGAACGACATACAAATTTCTACAAGATTTATTATTACCTCGATTATCCAATTTTACGTATGACATTTTAATTCATTCAAAATTTATTATTACCTCGATTATACATTTTTATTTATGACATCAATTCGTACAAGATTTATTATTTCTTCGATTATGTAGTTTCAAATACTAAATGTCAATTTGCACACGATTTAGTAATACGTATCGTATGCTATCGTATTTACGAGATATTGATTTGTACAGGATTTATTACTGACAAAATTTCATGTGTCTTTTTTTCTTCAACCTCGTCCAAGCTAGCCACGAGGAGTATATATCAGATCCAGGATTGTATACATCGTTCACGTTTTGTTGGTACTTAGTGAGTTTACCGTAATTTTGTGAGTGCGATATGATGACTTTGACGATGACGAAATTATGATTATTTTTAGTAGTAGTAGTAAAAAAAGTAGTATTATGAATAAAGTGCTAACTCTACGGACACTGATGGATAAGATTAGGTAATTTAGAATACCAATATCTAGCGTAATAGTTCTGGAGCACGTTTGTAGGCCATGCTCAAAATCAATCTTGATATTTAGAGTGAACCAAATGTTTATGAAACTAATGCAATCTTACAAGTTTGTGATTCAAACGTAATTTTAATTGAAGTTATGAACATTGGAAGATTTGATGCCTCCTGTTTAGTTTTGCGACCAAAATCGTTTAGAGAGTATATGGTCTAGAGATGAAAAGCTTAAACGTGTTCACCATTTTTATTAACGATATGATCGGTCAAGAACGAAAGAGCTGGGTTAGTCTCGCGGAAACGACGATAGGGAGATAGGTGTGACATTAAGACCATCAGGTATAATGAGGATCGAAATAACATGAAGCATATTATAAATGTTCTTTTTGGGTTGATGTGTTCTTCTGATATCAATATATTATCCAATATTATACACACAAGTGAATATAAAATGTTATGATTACTTTAGCTAGCTGCTCGTTTGCATTTCAATATAAGAAAATATGTTTTTAAGATTTAGAATATACTGACAAAATTGTTTGGTTAAAGGAAACAGGTTAAATACTGTATCAAATAACGTCCTAGACAAATCACGTGCATACCTTTTCAAAGTTCAAAATATCAGGTGTAAAAAATATTTTGTGTTCAGAAGGCAGTTAAGTTTGATGTATTTTGAAGAATGTAGACCTTTATCTTCATTATAATAAAAATAAGCGATAGTAAATCTTCTAAACAAGCTGTTGATAATAAAATATAGGTTTCATAAATATAGCATTCAGCGTTTAATGCATTTGTGCTCAGACTAAAATACTTGTTTTGCAAACTGCTCCTGGCTGTAGCTGAGATTTAATGTTTTCTGTAGAACAAAGAGAAAATTCAGTAAAAGACCGTATTATTCAGACGACATCTTAGCAATGATGCAAAATAATCGAATCTCATCTTCAATGCGTGTGATAGTTTTTCCAATCATCTTTCATTACGATATCTTTCTACTGATCCTTTGACGTGAAGTGATTAGATAGAATACAGAATCAGACATTGGAAATAAGACAGATCGATATATTGATAGACGGAACGTAATGAAATGATGGATAGCTACACATATATGAATGGTCCAACCATTAGTTCTAAATGATTGGAGTAATGACGAATTCCATGCTATAGATAAAGGGTGAGAACAAACATTGACGTCTAGGAAATCAGAGATGTTGACAATACAATAACTTTATAATCGTTTAAACATTTTCAAAAAATGATCGATGCCGCTCATTAATATCGGAAGACAGTATACCCACAGGTTCGCAATAATACATTTCGTTATGGTCATAGAAATTATATTTAGCATGTAAATAAGTTTGTGTAATATATTTATAGATTAGACGTGTAGTTGTGGGGAATCATGACTCGTTAGAACACGCACAAAGAAATCAAGAGATGAAAAATATTGTCTACTGAGAGGGAGGAACAGTTTGTCACAGACTTAATAAACGCATTGATTGACATGATACATATGTTGCGTGAGGACAGAAACCAGAAAGACAAGTTCGATAACGAAATAGAGTCAAACAAATTGCTTATCAAGAATAGGGATATATATATTATAACTGAAATGGATATAAAATTAAACGTTATTCTTACTCTAAATGAGTAAGATAACGTCAATTATTTTAATTTCAATAGTTGAACCATTAGACCAATGTAAAGTCCTTTTCACGAGTACCGAATATGCTTCTAAGATTATAGTAATATGTCCGAATGAGTGAACATGTCCGAACAATAAAGAGAATGTTTCAAAGCACAAAAAATTAATTAAATAACGGAGCTTAATTCCACCGTCTAAAATATCTGAAACATTATATATATATATATATATATAGATATATATATATATATATATATATATATATATATATATATATATATATATATATATATAGATATAGATATATATATATATATATATATATATATATAATATATTATATATGTATACATATATATATGTGTGTGTGTGTGTGTGTGTGTGTGTGTGTGTGTTTTTGCCGATGTCGTGAATAATCGACCATTGCGATAAAGCACATAGCTCGGGGAAATAATAATGTGGAAAATGAATGGTTTGAATTAGTGGAGACCTGAGAAAAGATATACAATCGAACAACATATGCCCCCCTATTCACCTTATAACAATTGAATTAGTTGGATTTCTTCTGTAACACATTGTACAGGTCTAATTGTGGGATAGACGTCTACCAGAAATGTAACTTGACACGGACTTCTAAAATGCATTTGGTAGTTCCGTTGCCATATATACGGAAAATTACAGCATGTAGTAGAGTTAAGGTTTGAACTTTTAACGTCCGGCATGTCTACATACCTTGTGCTAGTACATTATGGTCTGCTTATTGTCCTGGTCTTCATTAAGCGTTGCTGACTCGAATGGCCTCTCTCTCTCTCTCTCTCTCTCTCTCTCTCTCTCTCTCTCTCTCTCTCTCTCTCGTGTCTTAGTGGTTTGAGAGTCCGGATCCGATGCGGGAGGTCGTAGGTTCGACCTCTAACCGTATCTTACTAAACACTTACAAAATTAGTACTAACAGCTGCATCGCTTAGCGATCGGCATTAGGAAGTTAGTGTTAAGAGGTTAGTGTTAGGACCGGTGGGCCTAGTGTCAGGATAATGTGAATTGGTGGGACATCATGCTACATGATGCTACATGTCTGGGACATGATGCTAGACATCACTATAAACTGTCACACTGCAGATATCATAGCAATGTGACTGAAAATTGTTCAAGCTCTTATAAAATCCAAATCACACACACACACACGCACACACCTGTCATTACACTTTAGGATACCATCTCAATTTCACAGCAGACATGTATGCTTTAAGATATAAGAATGCATAACATCCCATATTTATGTACACAGTACCTTTGCGATAAAATATGAAACATTGTATAATTAGTCTCTCGAAGTTAGTGTGGTCTTGTGATATTTACATCTTATGCAATATTATAAAAAAAAGTGAATAAAGCGATAATTTATTTAACGTGTAGCTACTGTTTTTTATTTATTTTTTAGAAATAGAAAAAAATATCGCAGCTACAGGTATATTAGCAATATCGCATTCAAGAACGCTTTTTAAGATCAAAATCGATTAAAAAGTTTATCTCTAATCAACAAAACACACTATAATCCATTGGGATAAGGTTTCTTGTTACCTTGAAATTATCCTCATGAATAATACAACCTATATTTCCGAATGATCATATATATATATATATATATATATATATATATATATATATATAAACTAACACCCACAATTCACTAACAAATACATTGTCCATTCAAAGAATAACTTTATTATTTCATTTTTTTGTTTGTTTACCGTCGTACCTTTAACAGTGTCATTATAATCTTTCTGTAGCAATTATTTATAGACTAACACAATACATATCATAAAATGTGTAATATCACCGGTTTCATTGTACTTCGTCTAAAAACACATTTATCCAAAAATCAAAGAGGCTAAGGATTAATTTTCTCTTTATTAATAATTTACACATGAACTGTTAGATCTTTTTTGTTATTGCAGCAAAGTTAGAGAACAAATTAATCTGTATTGATCCGCTGACTTTGTAATTCAAATAAAGCATTTGTCTTTGCACGTTTACTGATTTATTTGACGTGAAAGAATGTCTATAGTGATAATCTGTTCTCCAGCTATCTTGTGTTGAACCAGGGCAGACGTTTTAAAATTCTTAAACCCTGTCATTATTCACCTGTACAGTCTTCGCAATCGTACGATCAGAAGTCACACCGGTAATCCCGATGACTGGGGCCCACTCCAATCAAGGAATTTATTTTCTAAAATTTTCATTAAAAATATATCCATGTATGTGGATCGCAATATCGAAATATGTAGTGTTGATTGTCTTGAAATACGCTTTGTCTACATGTTGCAATGTTGTGGTGTAGGTATTGACTGTGATGAAACACTATTTGTGTGGGTCGCTCTAGAGATATGTGACGAAATACGGTTTTCTGTGTGTATCGCAATATCGAGGATTGTGTTGAAAATTACGTAATACGAATTGCTTGTGGGTCACAATACAGTCGTCTAGGTTTTGACAACATACATACATACATACATACATACATACATACATACATACATACATACATACATACATACATACATACATACATACATACATACATACATACATACATACATAGAGAGAGAGAGAGAGAGAGAGAGAGAGAGAGAGAGAGAGAGAGAGAGTATGTTGTGCAAGGTGCAATAACCTGTTTCAAGCTGAAACAATTTGTCATTACATTTTTTTCCCAATACATTATTTATTTGACCCCAGTTCTGTCTGACAGCAATGGGTTATTTGTACCCTCAGGTTTACGTACCTGGGGGATACGTACCTGGGGGATACACTGACTGTTTCTCGTCAAGACGTCTTTATTTTAAATAAATACTCGATGTCATTGTTGCATATTTTACTATGTTAAAACATTAACGAACGGTGAAGAGAGATAATATCAGGAATCAGGATGCTAATTTAATTGTATTATGTAATAAAAAAAAAGCTTAATATATCCGCTTCATAAATTGTCTTATTTACAGGTATGTCACAGATCAAACTAGAGATATCACACGCTCAGACTGTCGCGTAATAAATCTCTATATCTCATCAGAAAATAAATCTCTTTGTCAGCGCGAGTACGTGTCGCTGATGTGTTGACACGATATCCGCCTCACTGGCGATTTTAATGGTGAAATACTCCATCCAGAACTCTATCAAAGTACTATCATGTCTTTATACATTTTCGGAGTTATTATAAAAGAAAATGAATAAAATATAGTCATCAAAATCATATAAATCCCTGATGAACAGTTGACCGACGAGAAGTGCGATAAAGTGTTGGTTTGTAATAACAATTAATTGGTTATAACCCAGATCATTAGAAATAAGTAACAGTGTTGTATACAAGCAAACATCCAAAACTTGAGATCTCATTTGGCTATTATCCTGTTTGTCCGAATCATGCTTCTGGTGCCGTTTATTTTCAGGGGCGTCGTTTCAATTTTTTAGGGGGTGGGGGACATGACGGGCATGTTAATTTTCGTATATAGGCTGCAATAATTCTACAACACATGCAAATCCTGGGGGGGAGCACCGCATCCATCCGCCCCAAATGACCTCCCTCTTCATTTTCTTTATTACCTTTAGTGGACAATAACACACGGAACTTTGGAATTGTAATGTTTTACTAAGTTATACCTAAAGGAACGGAAATTTAATTGGGGCACATGCTTAGACAAACGTTATTAAATATCCAGAATGACATAAAATAATATAAAAGCAAGAATAGAAACATATACATAGGAAATCTTTTCCTTATTACAATATATAATTTAAACTTATGTCATACAATTCTGATCTGAATTCATATATATATATATATATATATATATATATATATATATATATATATATATATATATATATATATATATATATATGTGTGTGTGTGTGTGTGTGTGTGTATGTGTGTGTGTGTGTGTGTGTGTGTAACAGCGATATTTGAAGTGCTGACGTATTTTGGTGGTGGTACTTTTGATATTTTCACATTTTTATCTGCGCTAGAACTAAGACGTGTCACTGTCCTTGATGGAAAAAAATTACTATTCTCTGTAACTGTAATTGTAGTATTTCGTTTAAGAAATAAAGGTATACACAATAACTTATTAGGAATACGGGGAATGATTTATACATAAAGAATATATCAAGACAAAACATGTACGCTTCTCTGTATCACCGCTGAGAATTGCAGTAGAATAATATAGAAAACAAAGCATCTTGAAGAATCGATGTGGATGTCTTTAATTTGCAAGAAATGGTCACCGAATACACATTCACACCGTACACCAACGTCATTACGTAGAGTATTATGCATAGTACCTGTCACTATGGTTACTCTTTGAGGAATTTCGATCAGAATTGTATTACACAACTTTATAAAAGGTTCAATGTTCTACTTTATGAACAAAACAAATCTGTATTTCATATTATTAGTTAGTAAATATATTTTTATTTCATAAATGTTTCATAAATGTTTAGCTGGAGGTTACGTTTATTGCTACGTGGTCGTTTTGATCGTCTTTATCTACTGGATGAGACAATAAGAAAGACATGTTTTTGCAAATCTAGCAGAACGAAAGCGCCTTAATGGTATCTTTGTTAAACTTTTCGTCTTCCTACATTGTTGTATTAGACGATAAGATGGTTATCATATCTAAATTAGTTACAGTGTCGGGACTTTTTCTTAATGCATAAAGAAAATAACCATTCACAGTATAACCAATTACACGATTTATTATATACAATAATAGTTAAGTGCCCTACAATGCGTCCAATGACCTCCAATAAAGAGAACCTATCCTCTGTCGACAAAATGGGTTCTGTTGAATAGTGAATATGTATGGTAGACTTGTATAACGCATGAAACGAAGGGAGACGCGGTGTATTAGTAATTAGCATTTCGTACACGCGAGTTGGGTTGAAGTTATGTCGTCAAACCAGTCAGGATCGGCCAGCGTGTTGTGTATCTAGGCAAATCACTGTATTTACATTTCCTCAATGCAAACCAACCATATTGTGTGGATGTGTCCCAAACTATCAAACGAAAATAAACCCACTGCAAAGATAGTTAGGTCATGTGGATGATTGATACTGGTTATTCATCGGCATGACACTGGTTTCCTAAAATAAACAACTCAATGTCTTCCAGTAGATACGGAATAAAACAATCCGTAATCGAACTCACAACACAGTTCTAAAGAAGACATGAAAGAAATGTTTCATGAACCATAATCATCAAAAATATGAAGAAAAAAAATATTGTTTCAGTTTAGAATGTGCTCACAACTGTTAGAGGGAAAAAAAAGGTACCGTACTGTATCATAATTCGTTCCTGCAGCATCACATGAATAGTTTATCAAAGTTAAAGACAGCTAGTCTAAAATAATTGTTTTTTGGGTAGGGCAGTCACGTTTGGTGTATTTTGGGTAATGTAGCCCTTTTTTTCAATTAAGTAAAGTGCAGTCGCTATGATTATAAATCTCCTAAACAAGCTGTTTAATAATAACATAAAAAGGCATCACAAAATATTGATCCAATTTTTGAAACCGTCTCCTTTTATTCTCAAAATCATTCCGATTAGAAACCGGTCCACAGCTCTAAATGTCACAATGACATGAGTCTGCTATATGGAGCTACTACGCTGTGAATGTATGCATCTTATTTCGCTTCACATCTTCTCTATCATGAAGCGTGGATGACACCATCTAGAATACGTAACTGAGAACAAGACATCATAGTGCAAGAGGGACAGAATTAGCTAAGCATTCGGAGCAACCATCGCGTTGGGGTGTACAGGAGACCAAACTATATGTTTTATATATTGCTCCTGGCTGTAGTTATGATTTGGCGTTTTCTTTGGAACAACATGAAGAAATAGTAAAAGACTGTATCTTTAGGTCTTTAGAGATAATAGACTTCCTCTTAACTAAGATGCGCCATAGGTCTCCAAATCATCGATAATAACGTTACGATATATATATATATATATATATATATATATATATATATATATATATATATATATATATATATATATATATATATACTGTTAAATCCCTACCAAAAATACAAGGCGTATTTGTTTGACTGGAGTAAAAGCCACCCGTGTTTAAAACTGTACCCAAAGGAGTCCAATATGATCCAAAGCACAAAAAAAATACCCTTCTCTCTACAACGTGTGGAGTCACTAACTAACTATTTAATGCTCGTAACTTGGTGGCTCAAAACAGCGGGAAACAGGAGCTACAACTACACCTCAATTATGTTTCGGTGGGTATAGGACGATATAGCCATTTGTTCGTAAAAACGTAAAATATTGTTAAGGCAATGGCAGTACCTCATGTTTATAATACGAAAGCTGGCGAGTAAAATGTTTTCCTAGAAAAATATATATTGCTACCTCGTTTTAGTTGTTGGTTTTGAAAATAAAAATGGATGAAGTACGAAACTATCAGTGTTCTCAATGATAATGTAAAGCTAAGCACAACATTGGTACAACGTTGTAAGAACGTTATATAATTTCTTTGGAATAATTATATTAATTCGTGTCCATAGTATTAGGATCAATGCATATACATACCATTTGTAATTTATTGTATCGTTTAGATCAGAGGACTATCTAATTTCATTTTCATGTGTAACGTTTTAGCAACGTTGTCAAAACGTTTTTTACTGACGTAAACAAAACACAACCATATAGCAACGTTGTGAAAACGTTGTGTGTTAGCTGGGAATCTTGTTGACTGGAGCACAGCCACCTTTGTTTAAAATTGTACCCAAAAGAATCAAATACAATTCATCCAAATCGGCTGTCACCCCACCACCACCACCACCTCCACATACCAACGTGTGGAGTCGCTATACTAATGACATTATTCAGATAGATTATTACAACAAATACACCAGACGGTTCATTTTAACAACAACACCTGTATTGATTGATACACGATATCAACTTGATAAGATCAAGTCATTGTGTACATTCATACTCGAAGACCCTGCGTAAACGTGTGCCGTAAATACCCAATCTTTATTAATAGACTTGCGTGAGTTCATAGATAATTTTGATAATAATTTTGGTTTTGATAATTGTACAATGTATTTCTTTTCAATCTAGCTGCCCTTGGTTTAACATAAAGTATGCATTGATTACCTCCATTGAAACCTATGAAAAGTGTTATTGGATACTCACATCAAATATATATTTCATGACAATTCATCAAACGACTTCTCTCTCTCTCTCTCTCTCTCTCTCTCTCTCTCTCTCTCTCTCTCTCTCTCTCTCTCTCTCTCTCAGCAATACGTTTAATTAGTCGATATGCATTTTACGCGGTCATTCGATCTACAATCTCATTTAATCAGTTTTATATTTTGTTTAATAATAATCCTTGTACTGTTTCAGTAAAGAAAATTTTTCCTTGTTTCTTACAGAGGTTTGTTCTCACACATTCCCCACATTAACATTAGTAAGGAAGACATATTCAAACAGATGGATGACTACTTCGAATCTTTCGCATTTCTATGGTCATTATTGAAACATGCACAACCACAGAATAAATATAAGTAGACGTGTCATCACACAATGCGCCGGTAGCACATGGTCTATGTTGTCTCTTCGGCTTATGATTTTGAACCGCCAGCATAAAACTTGATCCGCCAGCGCATTATTGATGGCATATAGCAGTCTGAAGAATAATGAACTTTATACATGGATGAATACGGTATGTTAAGGGTCGTGTTAGGCGCACTTAGAGATATATAATGCTTTCACGATATTCCTAGGCAAGACATTCGGAGTAAAGCCACCCGTGTTTAAAACTGTACCCAAAAGAGTCCAATAGATTTCATCTAAAGCTGCCCCCTCCCCCCCAACTCTTCACTATATAACGCTTGAAGTCGCTATGCTAATGAAATTACTCAGATTTGTTTTACAATAATCATAAAGATGGTCTCTGAGTGGGTGGGTAGTCTAAAGCGCTCTCCGTTACGGATCACTGCCATCTCACCTCTATCTGCGTGGGTTTGACGCTCAAATTAGGCCAATCTGGGTATGTGAGAAAGTCAGTGGTTCTTTCCGGGGTCTCTCTCTCTCTCTCTCTCTCTCTCTCTCTCTCTCTCTCTCTCTCTCTCTCTCTCTGTGCAATACATTTAAATAGTCCATATGCATTTGATGCGGTCATTTAATCTACCATCTCATCTATCAGTTTTACATCTTGATAATTAGGAATCATTTTACTCTTTCAGTAAAGAACACTTCTTTATTGACAAACTGCTTTTCTCTGTTTCTTACAGAGGTTTGTCATCAGACATTGTCAGCATTATCAGTATTAATGAAGCCAGATTCAAGTAGATGGAAGACTATATCGAAACTCGCGCATTTCTATGGTCATGAATGACACATGCACAACTACAGAACAAATATAAGTAGACGATTCATCACACAATGCGCCGGCAGCTCATGGTCTATGTTCTCTTCGGCTTATGATTTTGAACAACGAGCATAGAACTGGATCCGCCACCGCATTATCGACAGCATATGTACAATGAGTTTTATACATGGATAAATACGGTATGTTAAGGGGCAAACTGTTTAGATATAAACAGGTTAAATGGACGGGATTGTTTAATCAGTAAATGCACTAGCTTATGTGAAGCCTCGTTTTGGGAGCACTTAGAGATATACATGTATAGTGCTTTCACGATAGTGTTATTTATAGACAAGTTATATTTTGTTGACTGGAATGGAGTAAAGCCTACCATATTTAAAACTCTACCCAAAAGAGTCAAATATAATTCATCCATAGCTGCCCACCCCCCATACACACGAAAAACCCACTCACATCCAATTGATATTTTATGACAAGTCATCAAACATCTCTCTCTCTCTCTCTCTCTCTCTCTCTCTCTCTCTCTCTCTCTCTCTCTCTCTCTCTCTCTCTCTGCAATGCATTTAATTAGTCGATATGCATTTGACACGGTCATTTAATCTACAATCTCATCTCATCATTTTTATATTTTTCCTTTTCCGTTGATATCAAGTGTTGTGGATTTCACAGATTTCCGTACTTACATTAACAGATTGGTGAAGGGTCAAGGTCGATTATCTTGGATAATTGGATGATACCCGTTTGTGTTGCTTTCAATTACAGTTAACCAACCAGGAAATTCTCAAAAATTGAATGCAAACAAATGAAAGTTAGCTTGCATAAGGTAGAATTAACTATATTAAAAATAATTAAATTATTTATATTTCATGTGAATTACAGTCTATGAACAGTTTTATAGAATAATAACTAATAATATAATTTAACTTAATAGTATACATGACAGTAACTGTTCAGACAGGTTCGTTTTCGCTACAATCAAAACGAACAATTCAACCTGGTAAAAGACAAATTATTTTATTTGTATTTGTTCAATGTAAATGCAATAAATTCTTGCAACTTTACAGCTAATGACTACACTGGTATCCGAGATAATACGAAAAATACAATTATCGCCCTGTGTTTCTTGATGTATATATGTGCATGTCTGTGTGAGACTGTATGCAAGAGGCACTTGTTACTATGTAAGCTATTGGTTATATGTGTGATACCGCGAAGCATACTTTCCTACATTAAAAGTAATTTCGTTACGGAACGCAATCAAACTGCTTTCTATATCTCGTAAATATCTTCTGTTTTTAGTTCTTGTTGAAAATGCAATCATGCTATATTATAACGACTCATTGGTCTTAAAACAAGTAACAGAAAGAGCAAAACTCAGCAATTTCAACAAACGTCAGCAAATACTTTATTTTATGACAACAAAATGTACAATTTTAAAAGGAAATTACAGTATTGTGACTGATATCCCAAGCAATCCCAAAACTTATATCTCGAGTGCAAAATTATAATTTTCTTAATGTTTTGCGTTATTGAATGTTCTGATATGTCAGTAGCTAATTTTATAGCAACCTTGATGTATCAAAAGATCGTGCCTGAATAAATTCACAATACTCGCCAAAAATGGCTTAGTTCAAAGTTCAATAAGCACTTTGTGGTTGCAAATAATATCTTTAATTAAATGCACATCTCTAACTATAACAGAACACAACAAAACTGATTCATACAATGGCTGATATGATGATGAAAGAAATCATTGTTTTGACTTAAACCCTTTTATACAAACATAAGAGACAATAAGACGCATCTGGTTTTAGTCCTTATTCAACGAAACTCGTAAATAAGGTCAGGTTTGTATACATAAAGTTAAGAAAGTACCTGACACATATCAGGCTCACAATAATTTAATCAAGAGAACAACCAATTTTCTGAACTAGGAACACAATACGCATGTTACTTTCAAATGATGACAATCTTTAAGTATGGTCAGCAATACACGACCAAAGTGAGCTGCTGAGAATATATTGTTTACAAAATGATCAACATTTTTAAGAATGGTATACAATCATCGACAAGAGTTAGCTATGTAATATATTGTTTACAACATGATCAAAATCTTTAAGAATGGTCTACAGTAATCGACAATAGATAGCTATGTAATATCTTGTTTACAAAATGATTATTAAGATCTACAATAACGGACAATCTATACAAACACAATATAGACATAAGTAAGACCTCCTTTGATAAAGAAAAAGAAAATATTATACAATATAATTCTTTTACTTTTAATCAGATATAAATATTATTAAAATCGCATAGCAACATGCTTCAAAAAGATAAAAAATAAGTGCAAAGGTGCAAAATAAAACAATATAGTACATCTATGCACGTGAGTTTGCAGTTGCAATCAGATTATCTTTAGCAGTGATGATCCTAATGTCAGTGTTGTATTACCGCCTCATGAAACTCCACATTGGCAATCCTTCATTTTTGTTATTTAATTTTGTTCATGAACGTAAGAGGGTTGTGATCACTGAATACAATAATCGGAGAAGCTGAACTAAACATTTAAAATTGTTTAACTGTATTGTTAAGAAACAAATACACAGGATGATTCAAACAATTTTGGTATTTTTGAATCAATACTCAACTTCCCAAATATCGCCAGTATTAAAAACATTTTAAAAGAGTAACTGAAATCTAAAGATGAAAAAAGGCTGCATACTAATGCCTGGCTTTTTATTTATCAAAAGCCTGAAAATTTTCAAACAAACATAATGCTTGGATTTATTACTCAACACATTATTCTGGGATTAATCATTTACAGAAACATCTGAGAACAAATTTCCTATAATATTCAGCCATACACCTAATTCGCATTACCTGCTTTGTGCTACGAAGTACTGGGAAATCAGAGATAACCTTAGCCTTACTTTATACAGGTTTAACTTGCCTTGGTCCAACAAAATTTCCCAGGGTCCCACAAAATGTCCCAATGTATAACACAAGCATTGTAAAACTCACTTTTGACTAAATTAATTGTCAGATGTACAAACCTAACACACAATAAAAGGATCGGGTTGTCGGTTGCGTGCAGTCAGATATGTTTAGTTAAATTTTACATAACTACCTGATTAAGATCAGGTATACGATGTTTTTAAATAATATCCAAAGACAAGTGTTGTTTACAAATTCAAATACACGTGTTGTTTACAAATCCAAATACACGTGTAGTTTACAAATAATTATCATCTTTACGTATAGTCTATCGTCATGGACAAACGTTGACAACATAATATTTTATTTAGAAAACGTTCGCTATGTAATATGTTATTTATAAAACGTTGGCTATGTAATATGCTATTTAGGAAACGTTGGCTATGTAATATGTTTTTTATTAACGTTGACTTCGTAATATGTTATTTAGAAAACGTTGACTACATAATATATTTTTTACATAATGCTGGCTATGTGATATGTTATTTACAAAACGTTGACAACATAATATGTTGGTTAGAAAATGGCTATTTAATTTGTTATTTACAATGTCACCCTTATAATATGCGACCATGGAAAAACTTTGAAGTCATAGATAGATAGATAGATAGATAGATAGATAGATAGATAGATAGATGGATGGATGGATGGATGGATGGATGGATGGATGGACGGACGGACGGACGGACGGATGGACGGACAGACAGACAGACAGACAGACAGACAGACAGACAGACAGACAGATAGATAGATAGATAGATAGATAGATAGATAGATAGATAGATAGATAGATAGATAGTGCATGTTAGTGTGTCTGTAAGTGTTATATTCATGGATTCAGATCTCTCTCTCTCTCTCTCTCCCTCTCTCTCTCTCCAGCTGCAAAACACATCCGACAAATAATCATAAAAATACTAAAAATGATGATAATGATGATGATAATGAGGACTTTGTATAACGCCTAATCTTTAGAAGCTCTAAGCGATTTACATCTATAATTATATGACAACACTACAGAAAAACAAAAAAACCGACTGCTCTAAAGTGTTCACCCTTGTGCTTCAATATGGCGTTAATTCCTACAACAACAATTACAACAACACTAATATTTCACGGTCCTTGTAGAGATGCACACTATAAGTTATTATAATCATGCTATCAGTCACGTGGATCAAAGAAACTCTTTATTCACAGTATGGTGTGTTTTGTTGAGTTACAATAAATCACAAATGGAACGTTTCCCTTCATAGCCAAACAGTTACGATTTGTAGTCGTTTATTTCACAATTTCTTGGCCTGTGTAAATTACACAACATAGAATTAAGAATTGAATGCTTAATTTGGAAATAATTAATTCATAAGTAAATATTTTACAAGTAATTTCCCAATAAATATAACAATTTGAAAGTTCAAAAACATTAAATCTTGATAAGGAGTGTTACATGTGGGTTGAAACATGGCTATAATTTGACAATGGAAATAAGATTCTCTGCAGATTGTTGTATGCCATAATTATATGATTGATCACAGTTCACACAACCAAACCATAGGTTAGCTCCGCATTAGGTTAGAAATATGTTCAAGCAATACTTTATCTGATGTACCCTATGGTCGTTGATAAGCTAGTGCACTGTTTCCAATATTCACGAAGGGTTCATCCGAAAAAAAAACAACACCTCTTGTGGGGAGAACACTGCAGGCGATTAAATTTATCCTAACAAATCTCCCCAATTTAATATCTGTTGTATGCGATCTGGAGATCGGGAGCAATTCAATGCAAAACAGAAATATGACCGAAATCTAATCGCAGTTTTCCTCGATCCTGAAAATAATTATGATCTAATGTAGACAAAAGGGCTAACTGTAAAGTGAAACCACTACAGTTGTAAGTAGGTCGCACTGATAACACATTCCACAAATCAACAGAAAGTGAAAACAAGGGTGGCTGAAGTTCACGATCTATAAAACGGAATTCTACAGGGCAGTGTACCGTGCCCGGCTCTGTTTAACATCATGATCAACGACATATAACGGTAAGCAAACCAGTTCTCCTATGACCACAGAATTTAGAAAGCGGGAAAAAAATCTTAAGTTCTCTGAAAGTTCAAAATACAAAAAAAATTCAATTACTTAATTTGTACATTGAGATCTGAGCAGGATCAATTGTATTATTGTTGTGTGAATTAGTTGGATTAGGTTGGAATTTCATTCAAAACAGTCATCACAGGAAATAAACAATGCTCATCAAAATAACATTCATAGAAATGGAGACTTGATATTGTATTGAAATTTCAAATAAGTGAGGAAATTGTATTATTGTGATCTAACAAAAGACGCTTGGCACATCGCCACTACATGGGCCTCAACATGCACATCCAAGCATTCAACTTTGGATTTAATTTGAATGTCCACAAACGTTTTAAACGGGTTTTTTCAGAACTATTTCATAATTAGGACTTGTGTCTGCAATTCTGTGATTATTTGAGATTTAACTCTAAATAATGTAAGATTTTTTTTACATTTTCAAACTGCATCCAAGTTAACGTTTTCTCTTTACTTTTATAAACTTGTTTCTTCTCAATCTCTTTTAGTACTTACTATAAGACCACATAGTCGAAATAGAGTGAAATTAGAAATATACAAATATTATAAAATGTCATTCGGTACATGTAGCAGATATCACGGAAATATATCTTTGTTTAATTTTTTCTTTCTCCTGTATCGTGTCTTTAGTTCATTTTCACTGGCGCAGCAACCTAAAAGCATCATTCACTAGGAAAGCTATCTGCCACGTTGCAGCATTGTGTTCATTCTGTAACCTCATTGATATGCAGAGTACTTTCCATGCGTCCATATACATCCCCTCCTGCATCAAACAGCATGCTAGCAGACTTATCGCGGAGTCGCTGTAAACTAGATCTTCATAAAACACGACCCACAGCATGTTCTCTAAGGCGGCCATCTTGTGTAAAGTCTTACCCTGCCGAAAGTAACACTGGTACTCAAGGAAATGCAAGAAAAACTTTGGATCAACATAAGCGCACTGGGGAAGACAGGGGTCAGGTATGTGAGATCCTCTAGATAGGAACATTTTCAGAATTAATGCTTTAGGCATGCAATGAATCTCTGACTGAAAATAAGAAACTGGAAGAGCAACATATTGTCTCATAAACTCGGCAGATGAAAGATTGTTTTCCATTATTTTACAGAGAGCTTCTTTTGTCGGATAGGTGTTGCAATCATTGACCAGGTATGTATAACTCTCCTCAACCTGATGAAGAACATCCTCTGCCATGATGAATTTGTCCTGCATCAAATAGAAAGCAGCCAGTTTCAGTCTTCCAGAGGTTACATCAGAAGAGCAGCCCAAGACGAGAAGTTCGTGAGCGATGTCAAGTCTTTCCTGGTCAATTTCTTCCTGTGCTAAACACTGGGAGGCCAGATCTGATCCAAGACTAGAAGAAAAAAACATCTGAAGTACTGTCTGTACTGTTGTATGTGTGCAACATATTTTCTTCACAAAACTAATTTTATTCCCCAGATCCTGGCAAGCAAATATTATCTGAGCACATTGCTCCTGAGCCCCTGCTATGAATTTAGTTAAAGTATAAATTGCCAGCCCCATAGATTCCACGCCATCTTTCGTCTGATTCACCGAATCGATGAGAGGTGTCTGACAAAGACGAGTTAGACTCTGACCTATACCATCACAGGACAGCCTGATGATATATTTTCCCTCATGTCTCAGAAGATCATGTAGAACAGCTAACAACTTAACTTGAATATGGCCATACACTTTACCATGAAACATGTTTTCCCCTGGTATAAAGTAATTTGGGCAGTAACCAATTTTAACCCATTGGCACAGTGTTCTCAAACATAGCTCAACACACAATAAGAGATATTCGGCTTGCCACAAGGAAGAGGGTGTACTTTGTAACGCATAGAAAACGCATGTCTTGCAGTGATAACTGCTCAACGCTTTTTCTCCACAAATAGGTTGCACAAAATGTTTTTTTATCATTTTCAGCAAAACGTAGCATTTGTATTGAGTTGAGTTGAATTGCCAAACAAGAATTTTTTCTCCATATGAAAAGGATAATCTCCACTCCAGATGACACTCTGGACTGAGTGGATGACCAACTGGAACAAGTAAAGCACCAGTCTGAATGATAACAACTGTATTTGCTTCAGATGGGTAGTTGTTGATTCTGTTTTTCCACTGAGAGGACTGACAAGGCCAAGATCTGACTCTCAATGCAAACACCAAATCTATTGAACCTCCTCTTTTCATGGTAATATGGTTGGCTGGACCATGGCGCTCCCAATCACTATCGAATTCGAAGTTACGACTGCATAAAACAGAACGACCGAATGAATCCAACGAGTGATATTCATTTTGCTTATTGAACAGTGGTAAAGGTGAATCTCCGTCCAATCTTTGTAATTTCACATAACCTGGTGGAGTGCTTGCATCACTGACCATGATGTATGTAGCTTTAGAAGTTTCCAAGGACGTGATGCTTTGCAGAACGTCGATGTCGGGATCACAACAAAGGCAATCAATGTCTGAATGTAGTCCTTGAGTGGTGGTAGCCTCAGCCTGACTTCCGAAGATATGAAAAGGAACTTCAAAGTTAAATGAGTTAATCTCTTCTGCCTGAAGCATCATGTTTATCCTCTTCCAACGTATATCCTCCCTCAGTCCCACTTTGTCCAGGACATTGAATAATCTAAGAGATACATGGCTATAATACGAGGGAATGTTTCCTTCCATTACTCTCTAGATGCGTTTTGTTACCTAAATAATAATAATAATAATAATAATAATAATAATGATAATAATAATAACAATGTTAAAAAAATCATTGCAACATCCCATTTTTAAACAAATTCAATTGAAATATCGGAAATCAATTTATCTTCGCTTGAAATAACTTACTATTCTGTTCACATCGACGTGTAGCACGGCGTATAGTTAAAATGTATCATTCTGCAACATATGCAACTATTAACATTTCAAATGTTCTCCTTTTATCAATAATGTGATTTTTCATCATTTTTAAATCTCTTTTCACCATACCGGCATGAAACAAATGACTTGTTCAACCCTATTCCATCACCAGTAATAGCATTACCTTTCACAACCCTTGTAGCGAATCTTGTATATGATACGATGGGTGATTTAACAGGACAACAAATTCTTTAATTAATGGACAGTACATCAAAACATCCCAACAATGCCCTTCCCATACACCTCGACACACTTTCCTATTCTGATTACCCAGGTTTAAAAGGTCAGTTTGTAATATCTTCTTGATATGTGATCATGCAATGAACAACTTCAGGTCCATCCGCATGGCGGTTTTCAGCATCGTATGTCCCTCAGGGTGGTTCGGTAGTGTCACATAACGTTTAGCAACACCTTGGATATATAAACATGTGCAGTGACACAAGCAAGGTCAGGCAGAGTTACTTGGACGACCGCGTATTGTACAGATAAAACTCATGAACATAAACCTCTTTTGTCAGTATCACTACGTCTTGCGACTTGAAGTTTCTGTTAATTTTCTCCGATCCAGATATTATTTTGATAATCAGATTCAAACGTTTTTAGCTGTTTGGTAAGTTAAACCCAATTCTGTTTTGATAATCATCCTTCAACGAATGCGGTATCCAACTTGCCCAAACGTTACAGAGCTTAAAATATCCTTTCAGATTATTGTCACAAACTGATGAATTAATATATTCGTGATCATAGAAATATATTCCAAATGTCCATCGAGTATCTTCATAATTGCCCCCTTCAGATCTTCCACTTACCAATCGTAGACAGCCGTCTTTTAGAGCGATCATCATCATCAGTGATTCGCGAATATCCATATAAAAACGAAAACATATCTAACTTGTTGAATATAACAATGAAATATATCCGTAAACTTTATCTACGTTAGTCCTGGTATCTGTCGGAAATTATCCCAAAATATTAAAGTGTGTTTTTGCACAGTAGCGTAATTACTCTCCTTTTCCGACATTTCTTGGAAATTTTAATTTACCTATGTTACCAAGTACACATATATGCAGGTCTTCAACGTACCGAAGCAGAATAACGTTCAATAGACAGTTAGACTATAAATTGACATCCATTTTTCACAGGTTCAGAAAGACAAAAACGTAATAATCGAATATTCAAACATTCCTTCTTCTCGTCAACTCGCAAATTAACAGCTGAAATAACACCATATTTGTTTATACTGACAATGAGAAGTGTGTCAGTAATTACATCCTCTGTATGAAGATGAAGTACGTTGTTCAAATAAAATGCAGTAAACCAAACTGAGTCCAATAGTCATTAAACGTTACATACCTTATTGAAGACAAATTTAAATAATTGTCGGAATGATAAGATAGAGATGATATTTCAAATTATTTTTTCCCAAGCTATTTGTTTTAACAGGTAAAGCTACATTATGCAGCTTGTGTTGCGATTCACAGAATTCTTGTTCAAGGAAATGGATATCGATAAAGTCGATATAACAGGCAACATACAACCTGTTATTTCTCTGTTCTAAATATAAACGTTACTGGATAATGTAACTGAAATATTACTAATTCCACGAGACTTTCTCGCGATGTATGCAATCCTCCAACCCAACGTACAACATTTGCACAGGGACGAAAACTGCCAAACAAATGATTGGTCAGCAATACATAATTTAAATCAGGGCTTGGTCGACAAGGTTAGTTTCACTACTAATATACCAGAAAATCGCTCATTCATGTGTGTGTGTGTGTGTGTGTGTGTGTGTGTGTGTGTGTTTGTATGGTTCATGTATTACATACTGTAGACGAGTTTTCCGCCATTTTGCTGTACTACGCCTTTTGTTGATTTGTCATCGTGCCACTTATTGACACCTCGCTCGTAGGTCAAAATGATCAAGTCAGCGAACTAGAATAATTGTTATCATTAAGATTTGTTTCCATATATGTTTGCTTGACTATTCTATTTACATAATATTGGCCATTATCTACTAGATCGCCTGAATATATCAACCATATCTTACCGTATTCCCTCTCGGTCAATATCCAAACACAGTGTGTTATGTATTCTGTTGTCGGCGTGTAGATTTCATTCCTGAATTAGTGGTCACGTGATAATGTGTATGTTGCTTGCAAGGAGTATGTATCCGTAAATAGAACTTACGCAGAGAATGTAATCAGGGAAACAGAAAGTAGTTTGACTTGGGGTTTTCAGAAAAAAGTAATTGGAAAAAAGGAATGTAGTTTCATTAAATCTTCAAGACCAAGACAGAAGAAGAAAGATTATATTTTGTGCTGGGATACGTGTGTGTGTGTGTGTGTGTGTGTGTGTGTGTGTGTGTGTGTGTGTGCGTCCGTGCGTGCATACCTATATACCTACCTACCTACATACATACAAGTGTGTGTATTTGAGCCGACCTATAAGTGTTAGTTGTGCCTTCATCGAACCTAATATATGTCTTTCTCTTCGTTAATGATAGTAAAACCGTCGAATAAACCGTGACAGCGAGAGAGAAAAAACAAACTGGAAGATAAAAATTCCCTTGACCAGTAGCTATGGTAATCAAGAATGATATTCAGTTGATAAATTGGTACACATTTTACTTATCTCTGTATTTCTGACAATATATTTATGTGGAAATTATGCAGGGCAGCATATATATCATTTCATTTCTAGTTTGGTACGACGCGTTCTACAATATATATATATATATATATATATATATATATATATATATATATATATATATATATATATATATATATATATATATATATATATATATATATAATATAGACTCAAGAAAGAAAAGTATATTGTGTGGGTAAAAAACATTTATTCAGTTATATACATGGGTTCTCTGGCCTGTGCTTTGGTCTAAGCACTATCCATTTAAAACAGAGATTTGGACATGCAACAAACCTGATTACGAGTTATTTAGTTCTTGGTTCAAGTAAACTACTTTTTAAAGATCACTCCTTTCTATAAAAAAATCAAATTATATACAACGTAAATATCTTAAATGATCATTTAGAAGGAAAAGCTAAAACAAAACAATTAAGAAACAATAAAATAGGACACAGTTCAAGTTTCTCTATATCCCTAACTCACGTTGTTTAAAATATGGTCATCTGCCACTTGTGTCCCAGCGTAGATGTTTCCCATCACGTACTCCTTTTCAATCGTAAATATGCTTGTTATATACATCGTGCTAGCTACACTTAACGGTAAAGCTAACAATTCTACGTTGCTTCAACGTTGCAGCAACGTTGTGGTAAGGTTGTGCCAATGTTGTCAAATAATATAGTGGCAATGTGACTTGTTGAACAAGTGGGAACGTTGCTACAACATTCTTGTCTAACGTTATCAAATAACCTTCCTACAACATTCTTACAACATTCAAATCCTATATGGAAATCTGATGATGAAACCAGCTTGTGTTTCTGAAACAAATATTCCGCACTTTTGACAAAAATGTCAAACAAATCAACACTACAAGACTGTCAACACTACCATCCAGCTAGGAGTTGCGATAGCAGGCATTTCATTCATGACAAACCAAGCATCACCAGTCATTTGACCATAATAATAATACTAATAGAAATAGCACTCTGCATTCGTTGATGCGTGACAATTCTCACAAATCAGTTCAAAGTTGCACATATAATAATGCACTCTTTACAATACAGAATTTGTATTTATCATTGCATGCGATTAAAAAGAATCTTGGTTAAAATAGTAATGATACTAATTTAATAAAAAATCATACGTCCATTCTTAAGTTTGCAATCAGTTCAGGTGTCCTTACACGGTTTAAATACAAACACTGCTTTCTGTTCATTGTATGAAATCCTCTTGCTGGGTAGTTTTTGTAACAGACTGTACAGCAGGGCCTTTCATTAGATTTAAAATGGATATGTGAGTTCACCAAGTAGGCAGGGGTTTGGGGAGATCTACTCCAATGGGGATATAAAATATTTCTAGATAGCAGGGTGTAAAGTGAAAGTAGATGGGTAAAAAACACTGCTTTTGCATGATCAGGAATCCCCAGAACCTGCAGACTGAAGGTTCAAACATTTGTTTTTAAAAGACAAAAAGGGAAAGGAAACAATACAACATATATTTAAATATCACTTTTTGTTAATTTTAATAAATTAATTAAGATTAGCACTCAGAATTAGTCTCCTCCTCCACTCTAAATAGAATTTCTTTCTTCTTCTGCTTACGCACTTGCAAATTAAAATATACTTTTAAAGTCACATATCATCTAAGCACCGCTTACATGTGCATTAACTTGCATTATTAAACTTTATTAAACTTTCTTCACTGCACTTGTGCTTCACTTAATATTGTTAAGCCAAGTTACAAGATAACTTTGTACTTATGTGTCTTTTTAGGCAAGTTGATGGTGAAATCAATTTGCGCAAAGATGAATTTATTTCGTCCAAATATTGCATGTGAATAAAAGTTCCAAGTGGAAGGAAACATCCTATCATACAAGATGGATGAAAATTGTAGTTAGCTGTACTCCAGCTTTAATAGTCCTGGAAACTGTGATAAGCTGAATTTGCAGTTTAGAGTTGCATCCACAATGCTTTAAAAAAACTGAATCCAATATTGATGAAATAAGAGTCAAATGGTTAACCTTGTATTTTATCCCTCCACATTGCTTGGGTGCATATTTAATGGTCTCCTATATGGCCTCTTCAATTTCAATTGCTTTCGCTTGCTTTGCCATTATTTTTCTAGCAAGCTTCTGCAAGAGTAACACAATGTTTTAAAATAAGTTTCACAACAAAAAATGCATTGCAGTTTTCTAAATGCCAACAAGAATCAATGGAGTATTTATAAAATATGTACTTTGAAATGTGGTCTCAGGTTCTTTCAAACATATGTAATTGCAGTATGAGTGACGAATCATGTAGTACCTTATCCATTCATGGAAAAAATCTCTGGCGAGTAATTTCAAAAAAATATACAATTAAAATCAAGTCATACTTTACTGATCAAAACTCAGCATATCACAAGGTCTTTAAATGCGTTTTTACCCTTTACGTCCCTATAGACTATACTCTGACCAGTCTTTTTGTTCGTAGCCGTTTCATCATAATGCGGACACTATCCCTCATATTACACCCGCCTAGGGAGCTCAAGTATACCTGAAAATAATAATAATAATAATAATAATAATAATAATAATAATAATAATAATAAAATATGATTTAATATAGTTTTTTGGCCATGATTTTGCATGCAAATTTGTGTGCTCTAACTTGAAACAATTTGCCAACACCAAGTATGCAACACAATGTACTAACAGCAATTATAAAACAAATTAACCACAGTGAATCATCTAATTTCATAAATGACATTCACTCTAAATAGCCAAAAAAATATGTAATGTCATATATGTAGTAAAACACCTGTAAATGTTCATCTCTATACATATTTTGACCTACATCCATACAATTTAATAGCTGACCACTATTTTATCCCCATGTCTGTAATTATCAAAACATTTAATCTTTAATATGCATTTTTTTCTATGTAAATCAGCATATTTATACATATGTCTAAACATACATTCGTTTGAATTTCACTTGTGATTAAAAATAATTTAAATTACTTGGATTTTGTTTTTAAATCTTGGTCAAGAACGAAAAATCTTACGCTCTTGAGCTTAGCGCGCCTAATTCGAAATGCTAGCCAAACGGACGGCATTTTATCATGGTAACCTATCATATCCTCGATATTATTCGTTCTAGAAATGTACCAGTATAACAATATAATTTACTTAATACGAGTCGGATAAAAGTCACAGAAATATGCCAAGTAATTAGGTCATTTTTACAAGTTGAACATGTTGGCCGATAGATCCCATTTTCTTTGTTTGAAAAGACAATTTAGGTCATGGCAGTGCCTCGCGCCTAGCTCGTAGCAGTTTACTTGTGCTTGATTGCATCAACAGACATCGATCAATAAAAAACACGTTCTTTTCTTCAACTAAATATGCGATTATACGTTAACTATTTAACTATTTAATGTTCATACCTTGGTGGTTCAAAATAGCGGGAAGCAGGAGATTCGTCTCTGCCTCAATTGTAATTCGGTCGGTACAGGATGAGCTAGTCTTTGGTTCGTAGATACGTAAAATATTGTTAAGGCAATGACAGTACCTCATGTTTGTAATTAAACAGCTGGCGAGTAAAATATTTTAATACAAAAATTGCAACCTCCTTTTAGTTATTGGTTTTGAAAATAAAAATGGATATATACCATTTGTAATTTACTATATCTTTTAGATAAGATAACTATTTAATTCCATTTTCATGCGTAACGTTTTAGCAACGTTGCCAAAAAGTTATTTTCCCACATAACCAATCGTAGTTTGAATAATTCTCTCAAATCCATATTTATTAATAACTATTCTGGAAAATATAATGGTACGACTCCTATTTAAAATAGCCCCATATTTCCCCAAATTTGTCTCTGGATTGTCTCGTCACTGTAAATTTCTATTCTTTTGCCTACATTGATTTATATATCAGACCGTTATCCAAGCGCGTCAAAACTAAAATCCAATCCCACTCAAAACATAATATTCCATACTTCGCAGGCAGACACTTTTTGCGAGCCTACCCCATCCCGTACATCACTCTTAATGGTACATGGCAAGATGTACAGTGAGTATTACACCATCCAAGGCTTAGATAGGTGCAGATCCAATGTGAAGTCATGGGTGAAATGGAACAGCATTCAGATGAATGATAGAGCTAAAGCGACTCCGATAAACACCAGGAATTTATTATTACCATACTTTACCTCAAGCAGTAAGTATCAGCAACATCAATATTAAATTGGTACAATCAGTACGAAATTTCGACAATACCAACATGTCAAGGCCGCGTATCAGGAGCTGAGACACAATCAGCTCTAGTCACAGTTTTCTTTCGGTTAATATGACTGCAAGGTATAGACACGCATACATAGCATACATCTTGTTATCATAAAGTAATGAATTGCCTGTGTTTCATTTATTTTGGTTTCTCTTTTTCTTTTTACTTCCGCGTATCTGTACAGTAATGTGGAAATAACGGAAGTTGCAGCACGTGCTTGATGACAGCAACATTGTTAAGCAAGACGTTGCGGTAGATGAAAAGACATTTTAAAGTTATCTCTCTTCCTCCATCAAGAAGGGTGGTTTTCTAGGCCAAATGGTGCATTCATCTCATTTGAACTAAAGGTTTATGTGAAAATACTGGACCAACAAGAATTTTACCCATACGTCCCAGAAGATCTATCAGACAGCACCTTTTTCTTTAATAAATAAATCTCAATCTGTTTCGTATGTTATAGTTTTCATTCACAGGCAGCTCGTGCTGGTACGTTTCCATGCATCCAACTGTTTAAATTCCGTTCTTCTATTGAATATAAAGATATCACAAATAGTACATGTACTGTAGTGTACAATAGATGAGATGGTTTTAAAGCTAAAATCTCGTACACCTCCATTTCTATAAATCTATAGCAAATATCAGGCATACGCATGTTCAAAGTAAAACCTTTTCCTCTCAGATTACTTACGCTATGAAAAGCACATTCCTCTGGCTAATACTGATGTCAAAGGTCTTTCATGTATTTGCTCTTATGGGGAAAGAAAATTGGAATATCAGCATTTTTTAACATATATAACGCTCTGCTTTTCAACAGATGAAAAAGAAATGGCTTTTGTTCAACTCGTTTTTAAACGAAGCAAATACGTACACCTTCATATACGTCCTCTCATAAATGGGATTATACGCTCATGTAGCTTTTAATCAGAATTATTTATCAAAGCTTGAAAACCGAACGACGACATAGATTAAAACATACGTTCTCTTTTATTTCGTTAAAACAAATACTCCAAATGAAACCTATGAACACTCTGTAAGTCATCTTTGCTAACCATAGTCCCGATACGTTAACCAATTCTACACCGTGGCGGATCGATCAGATATGTGCGTGATTTTGGTCTACGAATTTCATTGGATACGTCCGCAAGCCACCTCATTCCATAAAGATCAAGCTGTTCACATTTGGAAACTGTTCCTACATGACTGACACAAGAGACAACACAACTGAAATGAATTAATAAATAAGCAATTTTCCACTGCCGGTCCGTGTATGTGCTAATACGTCCTTTCCTTCAAACATATCTGTAATAGTTCTCACTGGTACTTACTAATACTTTCGATGTTAAATCACACTGTATTGTTTTATATGGGGCAAATGTTACCCCCACCACCACCACCACCCGACGATGACCTATTGCAGAATAATGATAATAACATTATATGATTTTTGTTGAAAGGATGCTTGTAAGATTCTGACTGAGTTAATAATGTTAATTCCTTATGCAACTGGTGGTTTTTATACTGAACCAATTTCGTACAAGATATTTCTTAACAGTAATTATACTGTTCATTAATAAACGCTGGGACAAACGGGAAAATGACATCAAATTCTAGACAAAGGCAAACAATTATGTAGTCGTATAGTTTTAAATTCGCCCTTAAATCCCAAATAAAATTCAGAGAAGCGAAAATGTCATGAAAGTTGTAATATCAGTCACGTTTGGTGGTGAAATTAGCATCGTATTCCTTTAATCTTTACTGACTTAAAATCAAATCAAATTCCTGTTTTCTTCCCAGCAAAGGGGCGTGGTCGACCTTTTATTTCTTCCTACACAGCAAAGGGGGATCGTCGACCTATGTGTCTTCTTCATGCCAAAAAGGCTCGTGGTCTACCATCTCGGTGGATATGGGCATAGACCACAAATAATTTTAGTATATGTTCTCTACATATATTTCTCAGTAGTGACCTTTCAACTGTGTGACAATCAATTAATTTCATATGTTAATCTAAAAAACATCCAAAGATTACTTCACGGTGAAGTTATTGTCAGGGGTTCACCGGCATTTTTTTGAGCGACTGCACTATAAACATAACAGCATGTACACAGAACACAGATTTCATTTCCGGATCATCACCAAGGCCTTATTAATCCATGTGCATTGTCGCCAAATTACAAACTGACAACCACTCTCTCAGCTCGTATTCTCAAGAATAAACAATAACCTTTAAATCCCTACCAAACATGCATCAATATAACTCTTCTATCAAGACCAAAATGAGAGAGTAAAAAATGTTCTAAAAATAGACTAGAACTACATTTGGGTACTGAACTGGAAGTATTAATTGTGACGTGATTCCTGACAGGCCCAACGTTTTGGCGCAAATTTTATTAAGACTTTTATATTTGAATGCCACACCTATTTGAACTTTATACATGAAGTCTTTTTGAATTTCCTTGCATACAAGACATGAGACACCTGCTTGAAAGTGTGTAGTGCTGGTGTTCCACAGGGTGCACGTTCTGATCCAAGTGCTCTTGAGAAACCAAATGTAAATTTGCTATATCTTCCTTAATTATATGACTTTTTCAATGCAATAAAAACCTGATTGTACTACAAGATAAGGCCTGTCTGAAAATATGTTTAAAGTTTATACATATTGATCACTTAAAATTTTAATGGAAATTTAAATAAACATTTAAATTGATAAACTAAATTTTATTGAAAAATTAAATATTCATAAATGTTTAAAAACAGATTTTGACAAATTTTAAATAGAAAAGTTAAACAATCAAAGGTATTTTAAAAAATGGTAGTTTGGGTCTGTGTAACTGAGAACATTTTCCCCAGGGGTAGTGAAGTAGCATGACACATAGTGATTTTGGCAACAAACTGCAATATGCCTGTCAAGGTGCATATAGGTGTACACACTAAAGAAGCAACAACAGGAGCTATGTTCCATATTTATTGTGTCAGGTATTTAGGCAGTTATTTGTATGACTACTAGTGCACTCAGATTTAAACATCTGATGGGATCACTTCCATGTTTTATTGGAAAATTGCATTACGTTTCAGTGTCGATAACTACAAAAAGCGACAATGGGATAGAAAAATACAGTTTTTAGGCAGGCTTTACCTTATTGAACAATAGTGCTAATCTCTCTCATGAAGATATAAGCCATGTCTGTGAGGTGCTATATATTAGTGTTTTGATATCATGATCACTTATGGCAGTACACTGCATATGTCCGTATGAAACCTTGCTATCACCACCAGACTACTGGAGAGCTTCCAAGCTGATCCACCTCTAACACTTTGTTCCAGATACCAGCCTAGACCTGAAAAGATATAAAATATTTCACTTATATCTAGAAACCAGTAAGATCTATGTAAATGAAGTTAAAATGTGTTAGAATATAGTGATTTCCAAATAACATTCAGGCTGCAAGCATAGGAAAGAAATATTAAACTTGACAGAGTGACACTCAGAAATGTGAAGTAATAGTCCTTTATTAAAGTAATAAATTCATTCTAATAGTATATGAAGTTTCTATAATCATATCTGGTCATTTACATGTTAAATAACTAATCAAGTAGATTATGCATCACAAAATTTAAGGAAATGCAGGGACGGTGAGGTTTGATCATTGGTAGAAACATTAGTACATGCCAGTATACAGGAAAGTCAAGCGACAATGTAGCAAAAAAGAATATATTACTATAAGCAATCTTATTCATGAGGGAAATAAATAATTCTGGATATTACAAGAGAATACAGCCAAATGTGGCCACACATCTCAACTACAGGTACCAATACGTCCTATTGCATAAACTAAATGTGAAATTCTGATCCCCAAAACATGTAAAAAAGAATGGAAATTTGCATATGTGGGACATATACAATGTACTTGTTATGATCAAATGTGCAAACATAATTCAAATGATCTGTTTGAGCATTTAAAGTGTATTTTTAAGGGTGTTTGATACCAATTATTAAGCTCAATGGTTCAATAGAATCAGATATCAGCTGATACTACAATACAGCAATACACTGACAACCACTCTCTCAGCTCGTATTCTCAAGAATAAACAATAACCTTTAAATTCCTACCAAACATGCATCAATATAACTCTTCTATCAAGACCAAAATGAGAGAGTAAAAAATGTTCTAAAAATAGACTAGAACTAAAATCGGGTACTGAACTGGAAGTATTATTGTGATGTGATTCCATATGGATGAACTGAATCAAGTGCACGCAACTTTTGACAACTCACCAGGTGCATTGTGAGGATAATAGCACCGTGCACTTTCATTACAGCTAATTAAAATCGTATGTGACATGGGTTTGGAAATAAAATATAACGTTAATTGATACGGGTTTGTGTAGAAACGATTTAGGAGGTTTATTTGTTTGCTCCTAACTGCTATTTTAAATCCCAAAGAAATTTATTTCAGTCAACTAAAAGAATGTTTATCGAGTACCTGCAGAGTGGTCTTTTGACATATTTGAACAATGATAGAAATATAAGGTTTTGATTTGTTTTGATATATTGATAATAGTGCCGAATGCCTTTTGATACAGAAATATTCCGATTATTATATCAAACGATTTGTTTTCTATAACGAAAATTATGTGCGTAGACCCTTCAAAGTACTTCAATATAATTAGAATGTAACTCAACAAAAAAGTTCAAAATCTGACAATTCTGACTTGCTGAAAATGTAATTGGTAAAATACTTTAAATTCTCTTCGTCATTTTAATATTTACATTTGCACAATAAATTATGTTTCTCTACCTTACTCGCCTCATACACTTCTTTTTCCATAAAACGTTTCCTAAATCCAAGACCAAATTAAGGATACTAAAACAATGTAAGTGTAAGGTGCAAAGTACTGTGCAAATATAGAACGTCACTATAAATTGTTAACATCTATAAAGAAACGAAGTACATCAGTACATTGATAGACAGATAGATGGATGAGTAGCTTCAATTGAAATTTATGTCCTATGTTGTTATGTCTGTACAATGTATGCTGTATGTTCTATCTTGTTAGATCTATTTGAATATGCTCTCTGTTTTAGGTCGTATATACATTGGACGTATTCTCTTTGTTCTAGGCTGTTATCTATATTGGAAGTATACTCTCTGTTATATGTTGTTATATATATATATATATATATATATATATATATATATATATATATATATATATATATATATATATATATATATATATATATATATATATATATATATATATATTGAAGTACAGTCTCTATTCTAGGTTGTTATGTCTGTAGGAAGTATGCCTTCTGTTCTAGGTTGTTATATCCATCTGAAATATGATGTCTGTTCTTTGTTGTTATGTCTGTACGAAGTATGCTATCTGTTCTAGGTTGTTATATCTATTTGAAGTATGCCTTCTGTTCTAGGTTGTTATATCTATCTGAAGTATGATGTCTGTTCTTTGTTGTTATGTCTGTACGAAGTATGCTGTATGTTCTAGGTTGTTAGATATATATTTGTAGTATTGTCTCTGTTCTAGGTTGTTATATCTCTCTGAAGTATGATGTCTGTTCTTTGTTGTTATATCTGTACGAAGTATGCGGTCTGTTCTAGGTTTTTATATCTATTTGAAGTATGCCTTCTGTTCAAGGTTGTTATGTCCATCTGAAGTATGATGTATGTTCTTTGTTGTTATGTCTGTACGAAGTATGCTGTTTGTTCTAGTTTGTTATGTCTATTTGAAGTATGCGGTCTGTTTTAGATTACGTCTGTACGAAGACGGCTGCCTATTCTAAGTTTTGATGTATGTACGAAGTATGCTATATATTTTAGGTTCCTATGTGCGTAGAATTATTGTCTGTTCTAGGTTGTGTCTGTACGAAGGATGCTGTCTGTTCTACGTCTGTGCGAAGTATTTTATTAGTTTTATGTTGTTATGTTTGTACAAAATAATGATGTCTGTTCCATGCTTTTATGTCTGTGAGAAGTCTGCTATATGTTTCTAGTTTATGTATGTGCTAAATATGCTGCCTGTTCTATGTTATGTCTGTACAACGTATACTGCCTGTTCTAAGCTTTCATGACTGTACCATGTATGCTGCCAGTTCTACGCTTTGATGACTGTACGAGACGAGGTATGCTGTCTGTTCTATGTTTGTTTGTTTGCACGAGGTATGCTATCTGTTCTACATTGTTATGACTGTACAAGGTATGCTATCTGTTAAACGTGTTTTATGTCTGTACGAGGTATGCTATTTGCTCTACGCGTTTTGTCTGTACGACGTATGCTGTCTGTTCTAGGTTATGTCTGTACAAAAAGACTGTATGTACAATGCTTTTATGTCTGTACGAGGCATGCTGTCTGCTCTAGGTTATGTATGTACGAAGTATGCTGTCTGTTCTACGCTTTTATGACTCTACGAAGACTGCTATCTGTTCGAAGTTTATATATATATATATATATATATATATATATATATATATATATATATATATATATATATATATATATATATATATATATATATATATATACGAGGTATGCTGTCCGTTTAGTTATTACTCTGTTCGGCTTGCTAGGTAATACAAATTCGCGATGGAGCTAAGTCTTCCGGCAAGGTCTTGTGTGGTTCATGATGGTACGTCTTGTGGTATGACTAATCCAATTAATCTAATTATAATTCCAACTAATCCCAATATGATACCGTAGGAATTAAACAACAACTCAGCTACATATCCAAGAAGTATTCGTAACAAATCGTTGAGTGGTCAGTGAATTATATCATTTTATGAATATGCAACAATTTGAAATAAACTTATTGCAAGAATCACGTTGATAATTGGGTGAAATGACGCATTTTCCCTGTTAATGCTGATATGAGAAAGCGCGATTTTCCATTATCGACAACAATATCAACTATTATATCTCCATTTGTGTTTTACTTACCGATTGATGCTGACCTTCTTTAGCCCTATACATTAGCTCCTCGTTTTAAATCCTCTCTCACCGCCCATAACGACCATGATCCGTACGATTGAGCCATTTTGTAAAGGAAGATAAAGATGCTATCAATTCTTTGATTGTTTATTCAGCACTTAGTGAAGCAGTCTTGGACCGCTTTGTTCCATTCTATCACCTATCGAATTAAAGGGAAGATAACTGTCTGCGATGCTTCATTGAAAGATGCAACAGTTACTTCCCCTGTACCATGACTTTTTTTTTTTTCTTCTTTTCTCTCCATACAATGGAGAGACAATGGAAATAATAAAAGATGGCAGAATAATGAAGCTAATACGTAATAGTTATTTTCATTCAGAAAAAGAAAATAACAATAGATCGGGCTAAAGTAACAATAAGTAAAGAGTAGTTGTTTATAATGGAAATCACGATGAAGATTGATTGTCGCCTCCCATTTCTGATTTTTTGTGGCTTGTGTCGTTATCAATCTGTCATATCCAATTATTACATATCACATAGCATTTTACATACTGTATTGGACACGTTAGGGTTCAAACTTTCAACATTTAAAACACAAATAAAGCATCTATCAACATTAATTTCTCGGATTAAGACATTATCCACATTGTGCTATATATATATATATATATATATATATGTGTGTGTGTGTGTGTATATATATATATATATATATATATATATATGTATGTATGTATGTATGTATGTATGTATGTATGTATGTATGTATGTATGTGTGTGTGTGTGTGTGTGTGTGTGTGTGTGTGTGTGTGTGTGTGTGTGTATATATATGTGTGTGTGTGTGTATATATATATATAAACTGTTGAATTAAACTTAAATAGTGTGCCACTCTCAATTCCTAAACTGTTGAATTAAACTTAAATAGTGTGCCACTCTCAATTCCTAAACTGTTGAATTAAACTTGAATAGTGTGCCACTCTCAATTACTAACCTAAGGAAAAATAAAAGTAGTAAATTTATCAATAAATGTACAGAGTATCTCAACAAAGGAAACATCGTCTCAATAATACAAAAATATACCATGTTTAATGTTCATGAATTATTGAAAGTCAGAATTTAAAATGTTTTTGATATCGCATCACACTTTCAAGCTTCCAGAAAGACAGAGTTTCAATCAATTCTAAGCACCTAAACAACATTTCCTTAATGAATTTGTATGTGAAAAGAATCAGACACTTTCGGTTAATCTCAAAACACGTTTAACATACATTTTCCTGATGAATCTAATATCTAGCGGGTGAAATGACAGACATGAAAATTGAGAATCGATTGTAGTGTTTAACAAAGGTAATATAATGTATCGTTGTCTATCGTAAACCTTTTGTCATCAATCAATTTGATTATGTAATATTCTGAATCACTTTTATGCGCATTGATTGGACCTGTTGTAAGCATTGTGGCGTCATGCCAGTGAAAAAGCCCACTTTATATTGTCTTTCCCAACTACTGTATTTTCCAGTTTCCTTTTATTCGCTGAAATACATTTACAATAGCAGAAGTAATAGAAATAACAAGGACATGTGGATGATGGTCCTCAGTCACTCTAGTGTATGGTCTTCTTTCAAAATGTATGCAATGGGATCCAGTGGCCGAGTGTTCTAAAGCGCTCTCCGTGACGGATCAATGCCATCTCACTCTGTCTGCGTGGGTTCGAGTCTCGGATATAGCCAATGCGAGTATGTGAGAAAGCTTGCCACTAGCTTCTCGTGGGTCGGTGGGTTTTTTTTCCCGTGTTTTCCCAGGTTCTTCTTCCACCATTAATACTTAATTAGTTAATTAGACCCTCATGTATAGCTATCTTGTGCTGAACAATGGTGTTTAACCATATTACAATAACAACAACAACAACACAATGTATGCTCTGTTGGGTTGGGGGGGAGGGGGGTTAATGTATAGCCTTCAATAGAAACGACCAGATACTGATCATCAGGCTACAACTGTAGTTTTAATGAAATTTTAAGGTTGATAGGAGGATTTAAGAATCTCAGGTCAACATGAACCCACTTTGCAATATGTGGACTGTCCACTCTAGTTTATACTGGTTTAGTATAAAGCACTTCCTAGTCAATCTCGAGCAATATGAACGTTATATTGAAATTAATGAGCGTTATAATCATTACCATGCTGAACTCATAAGATGCTGGTAGACTATAAGATTTCAATACTAACAATTCTTATTATAACAATATATGGTGTGCAGGTAATGTTGTTGTTGTTGTGGGTTTGATCCAAATGGCGGCCAGTATTATTGGTTGAGGAAGAAACATTTGTAAAGAACCACAGGCCCACGGTAAGCTACTGGCAAGAGGTAGGATGACAGTGATTGGTAAGGGCGAGTTAGTTAGACCACTCGGCCACCCTGGGTCCTTTTTATCATGTAGACGAAAGCATATTTCGCCACATTTGTGAGACATGTCTATATGTTTTACACAATGAATGCCTATAAAAATAACGAAATTGATCGTACTCAAAAATGACCAGCCTAGGAGTAGAAAAGGCCTTTCAAAATTATACACAGTTTAAATCCTTCCTTATTCAGCATACTGTTTGATCTGTGCATGGAAGTTAAATTCTGCAGATGAGTTCCGTGGACCAACAATTGTCTTATATTATATGAATTTCTTTATGCACGCATCTGTGTGTGAATTTCAATCCATTTTTCACCTGGCCCTTCATTACTTATTCAGCATACTGTATGATCTGTGCAACAATTCACTGACGTTGTCCAGGATTTCCCATTATATGAAAATCTTTAAACATAATAATAAAAAATAATGGCAAATGATAATAATAATGATAATAATAACAAATATAATAATAACAACATAAAATAATAAGTCGTCTTAATAATATTGATAATAATTGTGATAATAATAATGATAATAATAGCAAATAATAATAATAATGATAATAATCGTAATAAATATTCATGATAATAACAACATAAAATATGAGTCATCTTAATCATCTTAATAATAATAATAATAATAATAATAATAATAATAATAATAATAATAATAATGAATTTGTATAGCGCCTAATCTTTAGAAGCTCTAAGCGCCTAATACGTTTCAATATTTCTTTATTCAGCTCAGTATGACACTTTGGTGATTTTTCAGGAATATTTCCGATCACCCTTCAAATAGTGATACCTCAACCTACCAATAAATGAGTATGACAATCGTCTAGTCGTTTAGATTTGACACGAAAACAATAACGGTATTGATACAAAGACATCTACAATCAAAACTTTTCAAATGATAACTATTATGGACTAGCCAGTATAATTTATTCATGCTTAGCACTTCAAACCAATTTGCTACATTTAAAGTTGGTTTTGTATTGTTATTCAGACTGAATAAAGGGTTCAAACGGTGCACCCCTAGCGTATTCCTGGTGTGATATAAATTTATCATATTTGATGTTTCTCAGCCGGAGATTTTCCATTAAAAACTTGTGGACCTACTCCACGCTGTGCTGTAGAGAAGCAATTGAATCGTTGTCATCGGTAGGTATTTTTTGAGAAAGGTGAACAATAAATTTAAACGTTTCTCAACACTGTGTAATTCATCCTTTTACTTGAAACGCTTTTTCCATTATCCCCAAACCCAGTTGATATTGGAGAAATACAATGCTTGACAAAGACTCGGGGTACAGGTTAAGAAAATGCTCTGTTATGTGCTTCAGTTATTGACTTTGGTGTTGAGGGACGGGCTGTTATTAAAAGGGCGTGTGCAATAGAGCAGTATCGTTTTACTGAGTAATTTGCCATCTGTATTAGAAATGTGCCTTAACAACCAGAGTATATGAAATGAAGCTAAGCTCCACGCTATGTACTTGACGAAATTGAAGAAGGTGAAAGTTACGGGTGTGAACAGATATCGATTTGGTATTATATTTTAGCAAGACGCTATATTTATTTCTGTTATCATAGTACTTTTTCTTGTTGCTACTAGGTAAGACAGGACTGCAAATTTGCAGTGTTATATACCCTAGTCTCTTTCTTTCTTTCCTTCTCTCTCTCTCTCTCTCTCTCTCTCTCTCTCTCTCTCTCTCTCTCTCTCTCTCTCATATTTTTCGACGTTACCTAGTGATGAGGGGGATGCGGGAGGATATGGGTTCGATACCCGGTCTTATGATACCAAAGACTTACAAAAATGTTATTAACAGCTGCCTCGCTTGGCACTCAGCAGTAAGATAATAGTGTTAGAACTGGTCGGCCAGGTGTCATTATAATGTGACTGGGTGAGACAATTCTACATGTCTGCGACATGATGCCCCAGTGCTAGACATCACTGTAAACTGCCTCACTGCAGACATCGTAACGATATGACTGAACAATTGTTAATGCTACATTAAAAATCCTAATTACACAAACACACACACTGGCGATGGAAAATAATATAATGTATGTGGCTAAAATCCAACCTAAATCAAACTATGTCCCTATTATTTGGAAAACTATGATATGCTGTTTAGAACTTCATTGCGATAAAGTGATTCAGAACTAAATTGCCTGTATGTATGTATATTATGTTATGTATGTATGTATGTATGTATGTATGTATGTATGTATGTATGTATGTATGTATGTATGTATGTATGTATGTATGTACGTACGTACGTACGTACGTACGTACGTACATACGTACGTACGTATGTCGATGATGATACATAATACAAGGTCTCTGTGATGTTGACATATTATTAGTCCCTTAGAGCCTAAATGTCACGACCTTACGATTATGAACATCTCCATATTGACGACAAAAATATCACTATTAAGAAAAGTCATCACTGTGACCTTTTTCCGTTGGGTAATCAGCCGTTAAATAGCAAGAAATAAATACACTCTGTTAGAATATGTACGAATTTTATTGTTATGAGATAATAACAATGAATTTCAAGAAGGATTCAACATAATAAAATATTTCAGAATCTTAAATATAAATTATACAGAACACACCAATACACTAATCATAATACAACAATGATTTGGTTTTCAGATGTTATTAATAATTATAAGTTTAGTTCGCTCATCAAACACAATAGACTGACTGGCGCCCAGCGTGCCCTCATTTCAAATGAACTCAATGACAAATATGCACACTCTACATGCTCATTCTTAAAAAATAATTCGCTTACCTGTCTACGTAAGGTTAAATATAAATAACACTTTGGTACGATTTTCATATATTTAATAACACATTCTTTGGTTTCGCTATTGAATAGTGGAATTAAAGACACTGCCACACGCAAATTTATGTTGTTTTTCTTTTTGCTTTATTGTTCTTTTACTTATAAACAAACGTATTCGTTCGCGTAATAAATCGTAGTACTAAATGGGAAAACGGATTGAAACTTTACTGGTAATGATGACTTTAAAAACACAAGTACATGAACACTTGTAAATAGAGAGCTGTGAGAAAATGTGCTGTAATTCCTATTAAATTGTTGAGCTATTTTATTTATAATTTTTCTTTCGATTATTGTAGCCATTTTTTTCTCATTCAAATCATGGGTTAATCACGTCCAGAAATTACACATATAACCTTGAGAGCTCTAAAGGGGGGGGGGGGGCAATGATTTTCTTGTAGCAAAAATTAAATTATCTTATACAGTGCTATTTTCTAAAATTACTGTCAGTGACCGGTGACACAACATTACAACATATGATGGTATATATACCGTATATACTCGCCTATACGTCAAGCCCAATTGCAAACAGCACAGACCCTGATTTGCCGACTGACATTGCGCCAGTAGGTCAGAGTCTATGCTTCTTATTCAAACAATTGCTGCTAACACACTGCATGATTCCACCTCTGAGTGTGTTTTATGATACGGCAGCTCTGGATCTATGCAGTATGTTCCGGATCCGAGTGATACACGAATACATACCGCTATTTCAAAACGCGTAATATAACACCAAGTTACAGGTGACAGGGTTTCTAACTTTGAAGACTAAACTAGGAGGAAAGTAGTAAACGAAGTACAGTCATTAATATGAACTAAATCTTATTCTAGCTAAGATAGTTGGGTTCCTAGGGCCCTTATGCATAGCTTAGCGATGGACCCCTGCCAAAACTATAGTGTAAAAAATATAATTCGTGGGACCCTTTGCTGTGCATATTCTTGCTATACGGTAGCCACACCCCTGCACGTGCTTGAGATAAATATGTATGAAACATAAGCGTATAACCTGCACATTAATGCAACAAAATCTCAGGCTCACACATATGGCATTTTGAACTGATTCCATATAAAGTGCAGGCATTGTACAGGATACTTTTACTGTAAATTGTACAGTTTACACATATAACATGACTGTAAATTGTACAGTTTACACATATAACATAACTGTAAATTGTACAGTTTATACATATAAGATAACTGTAAATTGTACAGTTTATACATATAGCATAACTGTAAATTGTACAGTTTATACATATAAGATAACTGTAAATTGTACAGTTTATACATATAAGATAACTGTAAATTGTACAGTTTATACATATAAGATAACTGTAAATTGTACAGTTTATACATATAGCATAACTGTAAATTGTACAGTTTATACATATAACATGATTGTAAATTGTACAGTTTATACATATAGCATAACTGTAAATTGTACAGTTTACACATATAACATAACTGTAAATTGTACAGTTTACGCATATAACATAACTGTAAATTGTACAGTTTACGCATATAATATAACTGTAAATTGTACAGTTTATACATATAGCATAACTGTAAATTGTACAGTTTATACATATAGCATAACTGTAAATTGTACAGTTTATACATATAGCATAACTGTAAATTGTACAGTTTATACATATAGCATGACTGTAAATTGTACAGTTTATACATATAGCATAACTGTAAATTGTACAGTTTACACATATAACTTAACTGTAAATTGTACAGTTTATACATATAAGATAACTGTAAATTGTACATTTTATACATATAACATAACTATAAATTGTACAGTTTATACATATAACATAACTGTAAATTGTACAGTTTACACATATAACATAACTGTAAATTGTACAGTTTACACATATAACATAACTGTAAATTGTACAGTTTACACATATAACATAACTGTAAATTGTACTGTTTATACATATAACAGAAGTGTAAAACCATGTGTTTTATTATGGCAGACAATTTGTAGACCTTAATATTTTTTTATCTTCTGTCATATGCTTTTCTCTGTGGTCACCCTGAACATTTGCTTTTGAATATTTACAAGAAAAGTATAAAATATTTCCATGATTTGTATGTCTTGCTAGAGGTTGCTAATTTTGAGGCGTTGACAAATAAAATATTTCCATGATTTGACTGTCTTGCTAGAGGTTGGTAATTTCGAGGCGTTGAAAAATAAAATATTTCCATGATTTGAATGTCTTGCTAGAGGTTGGTAATTTCGAGGCGTTGACAAATAAAATATGTCCATGATTTGAATGTCTTACTAGTGATTGACAAGTTCTAGGTGGTGGGTTTTTAACAATATTTACATCATTTGTATGTCGTACTGGATGGAGGTTATCACTTTCAAGGCGGTGGGACAAATATAATATATACATCATTTGTATGTCTTAAATATAATATATACATTATTTGTATGTCTTAAATCTAAATATACATAATGATTTCAGATCATTCGATTTGTGTTTCCAATAGACAATTACGTGTGGTTTTTCTCCTAAATAGTACTGAATTTAAAATAATGAAACAATCAAGAAGTATTGAGATAGATATAAAGATATAAAGATGGAGAGTTAGATCGATAGATAGCTTGACAGACAGAGAGGCAGACAGGCAGATATATATATATATATATATATATATATATATATATATATATATATATATATATATATATATATATATATATATATATATATATGGATCGATGGATGGGTGAGCTGACGGTCGCACGGACATACAGACTGACCCTGACCATAAAGCATATTACCCTGAAACCAATGTGTTCACGTTCACCTTTATATATGGTTAATAAATTGAGCATGACTTATTAAATTACAACCAAATTTGTAATTAGAAGCTATATGTGTTGAACTGCGAAACAAATAAAACACAATGCCATACTCTACATACAAATAAAACACAATGCCATACTTTACATACAAATAAAGTGCTAAGTTATATCATGGCATACTTTCAATATTTCAGTAATAGTAGATTTTATATGTAGAATAATTTTGCCATCCAATCATATAATTAATGATGGTTAAAATAGTATGTTTGTCAGAATTCATCAGACCAAACTTTTAATTTATAATATAACAAACAAACAGTCTCAAGATTTTAGTAAACTTTCTTATACTACTTGAATTTACAGTTCAGTTATGGATCTGACCTTGTATCACCATTGTGTAATAAACCGTGTTTCATTACTTAATTAAGAAAAAATACTAATAATGATTCCTTAGAACAAAGCTTCCCAATTTAAAAATGAAATGTTACTTAACATAACCGAGAGAGAGAGAGAGAGAGAGAGAGAGAGAGAGAGAGAGAGAGAGAGAGAGAGAGAGAGAGAGTTGACTATATCTATTGAAGTAAATATAAATGTCTCAACGATAAAAAAATGTCTCATATGGTAAATTATGTATGTAAGACAGTGTCATACACAAGTAACTCTTGATTGATCTTATTCCCTAGACATTATGGTTTGACTTTGACACTCTAACATCGTATTATGGTTTGACTTTGACACTCGAACAACGTATCGTGGTTTGACTTTGAAACTCGAACATCGTTTTATGGTTTGACTTTGACACTCTAACACCATAGTGTGGTTTGACTTTGACACTCTAACACCGTAGTGTGGTTTGACTTTCACACTCTAACATCGTATTGTGGTTTGGCTTTGACACTCTAACATCGTGTTGTGGTTTGACTTTGACACTCTAACATCGTGTTGTGGTTTGACTTTGACACTCTAACACCGTATTGTGGTTTGGCTTTGACACTCTAATACCGTAGTGTGGTTTGACTGTGACACTCGAACATCGTATCGTGGTTTGACTTTGACCCTCTAACATCGTATTCTTGTTTGACTTTGACACTCTAACAACGTGTTGTGTTTTGACTTTGACACTCTAACATCGTATTGTGGCTTGACTTTGACACCCTAATACCGTAGAATACCTAGATTACTCCCAATCACCCAGCTGGAGAAGTAAAATTCGAACTTTTGCCAAATAGCAGACTCACTTTAAGCTAAAACTCGTTAACACGAACTCTGTGAATATATTCAGAAACTGGTCTTAGATGTTTGTCTTTTATAATAAAAAGGAACAAAGAATAATGCATTTTATACCGTATTGCTGACCAAATGTGTTAAGGGACGGCAAAGCTGTATTAAATAAAATATTATAAACCGCGATATCGTTGGATGATTGGCACTATCTCACGGTAGTGCGAGCTTTTGTGTATTATAGAATCAATGCTCCATGACACAAATGTAAAAATATCTTAGCAGAAAAATAGTAAACAAATGGACAATTTATGTCGAAAGATTTTAGTGGATAAATACCTTTACTTATGCTGATTCCAGACGAATCGTTAGGAGGTCAATATTACATAAAGTCAACGTGTTAACCTTTCTTCATATGTCTTAGGCAGCAAGCTTTGTGTTGAGATACCCCGTTACTGTTTTACTTAGTGAATGAATCGGATACAATGTCTTGAAAATACTATAATTATATTTTTAAGATACTGTACAAACGTACACTTTGGTTTAAATCATGTCTCTTCTTAAAACGTTCATAAATACAAGTTCAGGGACAATAAATCCTATGCATTTATCATTGTATAATGAATAAAAACACGTGCCGTCGTATTTAGTTTAGATATGTCCTAAACAGACACGTAATCTGGTTTTCTTCCTTCACAGTAACCTTTGGCCGTTTCGTATTTGGGACTATTCGTATTTGGGACAAACGTTTTACTTTCGATAAACTTAAATAGTTTACACGGTCATCTTGGAGATTTTAAGTCGTTTCGACAGCTTAAATACTTTACAATGTCACCTTTTTGCAAAATCATCGTTTACAAAATTGAAATGCTATACAAAATCGAGCCCCTCCTTAAACGATGTTATCGTTATTCAATCTTCAGATATTTAATCCGGAGAAATTGATAGTTATCTTACGACAAAGCTCGGATTCCGTGTCAATCGTCCTTGTGTTTAGGATTTAACTACGGTAATTGCATATTTTTTGTGTCTCAAGAGCCTTTCTTTTTATATAAATCACTTAGCAGTACAATAATTACAGCCATTAGGAGATACTTGGTCCCCATGCGGGGGAAAAGGCCGAGGATGTTCCGTTTGACTTGGTCCCCTCTTAGTCTTTGCAACTGCCAAATCAGTGCTTAGACACATAGCGAGAATTTGACTTGTGCAAAGGAAACAAAGCCTGAAATGAAAGAAAGGACATCGAGGGTTATTTGACATGTTTTCAAAATAGAATTTGAACGAGACCTACATCATTTCTATTATAAAAATTACATTGTCTAATCGCATTTCTCACATGTCATATTTATTTTTGTTCTTGCTGTTTGGGGAATATCTTTCTTTTTAAATTGTCCTTTTTTGGATTTCGCTGGATAACCATCAGGCAATAAAACATAATTAATGAAGTTTGATACGGAAATGCAACTTTGTTAATTGGGTTTCCGGTACCGAAATCATCCTTAGTCATGCCAATTTTACGATAAGGCTACATTCAGTAAAATTTTAGTCTTTGTTGAAAACGAACTAATCCAATGTTAACACTAGTAGTGATATTCCAAATAGTGATATTGGTTGTTTTGCTGTAGTAGTATTTGCATTATTAATAGTTGTAGTTATAGTTGTAGCAATCTCTAATACTAATAAAAGTAGTACTAAGCTGTAGTAGTAAGAGTACATGTAGTAATAGTAGTACTAGCAACAGCAGAAATAGCAAGAGCATTGGTACAAAAATAGTAGTAGTAGTAGTAGTTGTTGTTGTTGTTGCTATTGTTGTTGTTTTTGTACCAGCAAATATAGCTATTACCATTGTTCTTACAATTAATAGTATGTTTCTATTAAATTCCATTTTCATAGCAAATACTTACACTAATATATATATATATATATATATATATATATATATATATATATATATATATATATATATATATATGTGTGTGTGTGTGTGTGTGTGTGTGTGTGTGTGTGTGTGTGTGTGTGTACAAGAAAGATCGGACAATATAGATGGTACAAAAGATATATTGGTGAAAATTACGAATCATGAGTAAGCATATTTTAGATATTTTATTTAGTAAGACTTCGTCCATGCTAACAACCGGATCGTTTATCACAAGGACGCACATAAAGTTGTCGAAAGTGTAAATCAACAGTGGAATGCGACGCTGTCAGCATGGTTGTCTTTTTTAAAGCCCTGGTTTATTTATCAGCTCAGTTCATCTTTCCTGAAGAACGGATTCGACTGCACCAGGTAATTTGCAAAACGTAATGACAACGTATGGAGTATCCTATACTTATCTGTCATTTGTCGGTCACGTGCAAGACACAGCCTTTCAATTTAGTCTAAATTTATCATTTTCACATTCAAATTAGAAAGTGATTTTGAATGGACAGCTTGCGGATATAAATAACTTTACTGATTGAATGAGAGGGATAACAAGAAGTTAATGAAAGGTCATTTGAATCAGTGGCTAATAATTTAATGAGAATGGCGGTTCGTAGCGGTGCATGTGACATGAACATAAATCTTCCGGTTATTGTTCAAATTACTACCAATCACACGATAGCGAATTTCACAAAATTATTGTCTTCAAGCTTCAGTGGTTTTTTTTAATATTAGATCTTTTGACATGTCGCCACAATTAACAAATTAAACAAAAGAATATACGGATTTGTCAGAACGAAATTTACGCGTACAACGTACCTATTTTATTTGGAGCTGGGTTTCGTTTTTAAACGAGAAAAAAAACGGAAATATAGAAACTGGGATCGCGTCTGTAATAATGTAAAAAGGAGACAATGTTACTAGATACGAGTGGCCGAGTGATCTAAAGTGTTCTCCTTTACGGATCATTGCCATCTCACCTCTGTCTGCTTGGGTTCGAGTCTTAGAGTCGGCTAATGTAGTTATGTGAGAAAGCTTCCAGTAGCTTCTCGTGGGTCGGTGGTTCTTTCCGGGGGTTTTCCCGGGTTGTTTTCCTGGGTTCTTCCTCCACCAATAATACTGGCCGCCATGTATAGCCTATCGTGTGCTGAAAAATGGCGTTAAACCCTACAACAACAACAACAATGTTATTAGATAACAAATCGTCGCGAAGACAACATTTGCACTAATATACGTCAGCAAACCTAAAAGCAATACAGTAATCTAATACAAACAATGACATCGTAAATAACAGATTCACGATAGTGTCGGTAAAAGTGGTAATAATAATAATAATAATAATAATAATAATAATAATAATAATAACAATAATAATAATAATAATAAATATTAACATTATTAAAAATGTTATTAAATTATAATTTATATTATTATTGTAAATATTTTTTACTTATAATGGCTCGAGGTGGTGGAGAAGATTATTAATTTATTAGTTATTATATATTATAGTCCCACTTGTCACGGGGTTGTATAAATATAATAATAATAATAAATACTATAACCCACCCTTTTTTCGGTATTCGTTATCTAAAAGATGACCGCCTTCGATATAATTACCCCGGTTCGAGTATGGGAATAGATATAGTAAACTAAGCAGGTATAGTGAACAAACAAATACGATACCCCGTAAAGATAAACAAACAATTTAATCAAGTACATACACAATTGTGAAAACTTCCTTTCATTGGGAATACACTCTGCTTTAGAAATAAAACTTTCACAGCATTACAATAAAACTCAAAATAGATTTAAATAAATTATCCGGTATGTTACTGATAGCTTTAGATCATCATAGGATCGAGTGACACAATCAAAGTCAACGCCTTGTACGAATTCATAACCTGATAGTCCACAGTCTCGTTTCTCTTTTGGTATTCAGACTTTTGGCTCTAGGATACTTTCTACCATCTGTCTAAAAAATACCATATGAACATGCAGAATTTCAGCACGATGCCGGACTTCACCACTGGATTATGCGTCTCGCATCAATTCCCTCTAGTTTCTTTTCTTCGGTATATGTCTCAGTTTACGTAACATCAATGCGTTAAAAAGCTATTTTCTCCCTTTTAAAAGAAATTAAACAATCCCTAAATCTCTCGCTATAATTGATACAGTTGAGAACTTTCATTATCCCTGGTTAGCAAATCAGATATTTCTATCAGTGGTAAACAGATTATAAAGCTAGTAATCAACTACACGTCCTCAAATGACTGGAGTTAGTAGAATTGCTAATTCGGTACGCCTTGACCGTACACATTAACGCACCATCCTTGAGGCTTTGAATTCTGGCCTCGCCTTAATTTACACAGCAAATAAACTGAATACACTCCAGCTCCCTAGTCAATACACTGACGCTGAATCATATACAAAATCTAAAATCGGTGAATTCACTAGTATTCTCGTAAATTATATTAACTAATGTAAGGCATTAAATTCGTAGAACCTATTTAGTATGCAAACAAGATGATAAATTAAAACAATACGTCTAACTTATCCAAGAATTAATGTAAGACTTCCTATTCCTAACTCAGCATAGTGTTTTATGCTAACACGACTCAAATTAACAATACGTCACCCTTATCTAAGAATTAACGTAAGACTTCCTATTTATAATTCAAAAACACATTATTATACAAATGTATCAAATGCAATCATGCAAGACCTGTAAACTAAAGCAAACATTATATAAATCACATCAACAAATTACATGGAATTATGACACTATACCTTTGTGGTTTTTCGTCACTCAAACAGTTTTGTTTTTTTTTTTTTGTTTTTTTTCTTTTGTTGTTTTTTTTTTGGCGGCTTGCCTGGACCACAATATCTTATGTTACGATGGAATTTCTTGCAAATCCACCGGAGTCCGTACTGATTTTCTCTTTGACCTCTTACAGGAAAAGTTTTGACTAATTTCTGATTTCGATAAAGCGATATTAAATCCTATGAAATTTCATGTGAAAACACATCCCCTTATGTAACGTGACCAATCAGAATCAAATGTCTTTTGCCACACCTTCTCCCAGAGTCGCTTAAGTCGGGTCAGCCTGACCTGGTCGTTTTAGTAACAGAATTCCTGCGTTTTCTCAAGTTTGACAACTATCCCATGAAAATTGAATTTTACTTTGTCTCTAGCAGTCAGTCTGGCTGCTGAATAAACAATACATACATACAAGAAATTTAACAGGCTAAGCCAAAGAGTTAGCTTAATAAGGCAATTTTCAAGGTAATACAGTTAGGCACTGTCCAAACCCAAATAAATCATACCTCTAGAAAATGTTTATCTGTAAACAAAGTGACAGGTAAGTTCCAGTCTTCGGTTACCCTGTATTTTTGGGAGAGGATGAAATATAAAAAATAAATTGTACATCATCGGATCCACTTTTGAATTTAGGACAATGTGAATGAGATTGTACTCACTGTGCGCTCAGTTGCAGATCAAAAAATAGTGTGTGTGTGTGTGTGTGTGTGTGTGTGTGTGTGTGTGTGTGTGTGTGTGTGTTCGATGTAAGGGTTAAACAAGTATAACTAACTCAAACGAAAACTTTATCTAAAAGAACATTCCAGTTGTTCCATGTTATATCTTTAATTATTATTTCTTTCTTTCGAATTTTGTCGCTTCTCCCAAGATCTGCCCCTGGCACTGTAATCATATTATATCCAGGAAAAAAATCAAATATTTTTTAAAAAAATCAATTCCATTTTAATTAGTACCCAAACTGCGTACATCTTAGAGAGACAACAAAACACCAAAGCATAGAGAGTGAAGACTTTCGTGGGTATTGACCAGGAACAAATGATATCAGTCATATTTTCTGAAGTGTTGATTGATTTATTTATGTCTCTTTGATTTATAGATCTCTTGCCTGTATATTAAAGTCAAGGTAAGAAAAATGAATGGAGGTTTTCTGCCTCGTATTTTATACAAAAACCATTTATCGAACTATTTTGGTTTTGTTTAATACAATAGGGCGAGTTCTAAGAATGCTTTTTTATAATTAGTCCGTCTAAATGGATCCAACATTCAATAATATTTTTTTTTTTTTAACTTTAAAACGTTTCTACAAGATTACCGACATACAAATGGCATCGTGTTTGAGCAATTATATTTAATTTACTCGTAAGGTAAAATGGGCTGATAGGCATTGATTTGCATTAGGGTTTGTTTTTTATTCTTTGTCTACTGTTTATCATTTAGACTGATAGTTTTATCACATTCACAGAAGCGATGAACAATGACGATTCAAGTTCCGGTTATAGAACTTTGTTTACTTCTTGCAAGTAGCATTTGGGATTAAACCTTATAAAACATCATGTCCTAAAAACTATATGTATGTATGTATGTATGTATGTATGTATGTATGTATGTATGTATGTATGTATGTATGTATGTATGTATGTATGTATGTATGTATGTATGTATGTATGTATGTATGTATGTATGTATGTATGTACGCACGCACGTATGTATGTATGAATCATTGTATGTATGTATGTATGTATGTATGTATGTATGTATGTATGTATGTATGTATGTACGTACGTACGTACGCGCACGCACGCACGCACGCTCGTACGTGCGTGCGTACGTACGTACGTACGTACGTACGTACGTACGTACGTACGTATGTATGTATGTATGTATGTATGTATGTATGTATGTATGTATGTATGTATGTATGTATGTATGTATGTATGTATGTATGTATGTATGTATGTTAATGCTATCTATGATACGTAGTTGTTCTTGAAACTGTATCGGCATCAAAAGGCTGAATATACTATGTACTAATGATAATGACTGTACACTTTCACTTTCTAGAAACGTAGTATTAATATTCTGCAGTCATAACCACTCATATTATTTCTAAGCGCCAATAAAAACGTCCAATCAAGGCGATAAACGTCGGCAATATTTTGATCAAATGTCCCATCAGTTTTATCTTTCCCTAAGTCTCTCTTACCATAAGTAATCAAATTTATAGAGGCCTTTGATGAAATGTATTAGTGGTAATAAATAATCTTTAAATTGATGCTTCATACACATCTGATGAATTTAAAATACGCCTCCTCCCCCGGCTAAGATATTGTATGAACACTTTGCTATCCCACTTGATGACCCCTATCAAAGGTGGATCGAAAAGAGACACCTGTCGACCATTATCGCCACGGGAATCAGGAATAATCGCTAGTTATATTTGACAATTACCGATACCAAACGTACAGATGAACCTTCAGTCTTATGTCTCCGAATCACCACACCTCAAAATCTCAATTAACATTATTATTAAAAAATCAATATAAAGTTAAAATATTTTTAAATAGCCCCACGGATCAGACGATAATTCAAGGATAATAACTTCCTTGCTCTAGTTTCAGCTCGAACTAATCACCTATATTTTTTAACATTTATTTCAACTAAACAAATAAAATAAACTATATATTTTAACATTTATTTCAATTGAACTAAATAGCCTGTGATTTTTACATTTCTTATGTCTAAGCTAAATAATAAATATTCTTACATCTCGTTCGGATGTAATTTAGGTAACACAAAAATAGGCAGATTACGGAGTTACCGACTATACAACCGCTGCAATCAAATTACCTGAAACTATACGAATTCTCATAATAGTATTAATGATGTTTAATATTTTAAGCAATTATATATGTCTGAAATTTAAATAAGTTTAGCACTCGAATTTTAAATGTTAATATCAATCATTATTTAATGATCACTGCTGATATGATCACTGATGGCAGATCAAGAGAAATAAAATACAGTCTACAACTTGAAACAGTTAGTTATAGGAAATAGAAATCGAGATTCCAACTATTTTATAAGTAGAATACATGTATTCATATTAAACACTCTTCAAGGGACTGATTATACCCATGAAATTGTTAAAGGTTTAAGTTCAGTAGTGAGAACATTACAGACGCAAAATAAAATACAAGTCATTTACCATTTCACTGGAAAAGTGTCAAATATGACGACAATCAAAGATAATATAGTATTACGGCTTTCAAAAGTTTTTCACATCTGTCAATGCATTAAATATGTCCAAAGTTTGAATCTGTCTTTTACGTTTGATATCATGCCAATTGTTAAAAACAGGATTAAGGCCCAACCTAGGGCAAGTCGCAAGGAACATTCTTTGCTCTTGAGCAGTTTGGATGAAAAGTACAATGGCATCGAAGATTATACAAAAAGAAGCCAACAATGGACGTATTAGATATTTTCCTAATAGCCTCTTGCCATTAACCTTTTCTAAGGTATTTCCAACAATATACTAAAAGGGATATTAATGAACAAAGTAATGGCAGAGGGCGCTTCAATCAGCACTTTGCTGCAAATGAAGTGTCACAAACTGTGTCCAGTTCACAAGGGTTGACCGTGCGTTATCAAAGGTCGACCACTCCCCTCACCTAGAAAATTGATTTTAAGTCCATTTCATCTTATGCTTTAGACCGAGAACTCATATTCTTTTTGTTTAATTGTTAGAAATTGTTAGGGAATGCTGAAGAGTGAACTATAGTTAAGCATCATCCAACCATTAATCAGATTTTTTTTTTAAAAATAAGTAGTACACATTTACCGGGCTTCTTTTAAAGTGTAATAGCATTTGTTTTTCCAACACATTCCACGTGGTACTGCACCAAGAGATCCGCGCCTAAACTTCGATTGTCGAATATATATGTTTGGAAACAAACCATTTCTACTCAGAGAGGCACCGATAAGGTAGGCATCCGGTTATCCATAAAAACAATCCACGCATCGAACAAGACAGTGTGTGTGTGTGTGTGTGTGTGTGTGTGTGTGTGAGAGAGAGAGAGAGAGAGAGAGAGAGAGAGAGAGAGAGAGAGAGAGAGGGGGGGGGGAGGAGGGAGAAAGAGATTTGGATTTTAAAATAAACTTAACATTTTTTCAGTCATATCACTACGATGTCTGCAATGTGGCAGATTATTGTAATGTCTAGCAATGGGGCATAATGTCCCAGACATGTAGCATGATGTCCAACCCAGTCACAGTATCATTGGTATATTTGGTATGACTCAGTCTGGAATCGAACCCACGACTTCCCGCATCCGAATCGGACGCTCTACTCACTAGGCAACTATATAGATAATCTGCTTATAATATTAGTCTTTTGACTATGTTCTAAGCTATGTGAAATAAACTTCAGACGTAGAAGTATTCTGGTTCATTCATGAATATCTATGACAAGTCATATTGTTTAGAATGAAAAATTGTTTCAGATACCTATCGGCAATAATTTCTAACAACTCATTATTTAATTATTAACATTTAATATATCCGTGTTCACACATCGCTATTACAGACTTATCAACTAGAAGATGATTGTAGTGCGTGAGTTCACTCAAAATGGATCACAGAGCCACCTTCGTGCTTTCACCAATAATTGTAAAATATTATTTGCGTACTTTCCACGTAGAATCTCCATTTCAAGTAAAGCAAATATCTCTCTTTTTCACTTAAGATTGGAACTGCAGCTTTATTGTCATTTTAAATAAGCAAAACAAAATAGACATTACTTCAGTTCTAATTATAATTTTAGAACCAATTTCTTTACTTAAATAAATAATAACACTGATAATAATAATAACACTAATAATAATAATAATAACACTAATACTAATAATAACACTTCTAATAATAATAATAATAACACTAATAATAATAACACTTATAATAATAATAATAATAATAATAATAACACTAATAATAATAATAATAATACTTATAATAATAATAATAACACTAATAATAATAACACTTATAATAATAATAATAATAATAACGATAATAACACTAATAATAATAATAATAATAATAATAATTATAATAATAATAATAATAATAATAATAATAATAATAATAATAATACTAATAATAATATTAATAATAATAATGTCTTACTATTAGTATCATTAGTGTAGTGTAGAAAGTTATAAACATGGCAATAAGAAGGAATAAATCAAGCTTTTTCCTTTTTCAGTTTCATGTTCGGTTTATTTGCTTCATTTATATTATATCAAACACAAAAAGGCAAAGAAAAAACTTCATACATGTGGTTGCGAGGCGAGAAAATATGATTTTGTATCGATAACAAGTTACTCTCTGTGTCGATTTGCCATGAAGGAAATATATATATATATAAAGTGATAATATAGCACCAAATACACACCGTCAAATGAAATTTGTTACAGAAACTTAATTTCCTAAATATGTGATTGAGATATAATATACTTGCAATTGCCTTTGTCTTCATAGTTCATATAGGCAAGCATATAATGACTAGATGGAAGCAAGGGCCGTGTGCACAGTAATATTCGCGATATTTGTAATGTTAAGTTATTCATTTAGATATATGAGTGTTGTAACATGCGCAAAAAGCCGCAAATATATACGCTTAAAACACGGCAGGGAGAGATAACATACCGCCTATGTCTGGTAATGTGATAACTGGTAATTTCTCCGAATGGTTTGCACGAGGATTGAATATCATCGTATAATAAAGACAAGACTGAGATCGTTTGTATTGTTTTACGTACTTCAAATGATGACGTCGCAAAATGTAGGCTCGTAAATTATGTGGGCTGTTGTTCGTCTATCTGAAAGATCTCGAGATCGGACGCCTTTTCTCAATGATGAAAGGAAAAAGGTATAAAATGTGAAATTTCATTATTGTCTTCGGTCTCTCTACAAGACCAATACAGTGTGCATAGATGCCTCTCAACGTGACCTTGTGCGTTTCAGCTGCAATACAAAATTTGCATGATTATACGTGTTCAGGTATGTTACAGAAAATGAGCTTTGACTGACAAAAATCTGAAAATTACAAATTTGTTTTTGTTTTGAATATGTAAAGCTTTCTATTTGTCTAAACATGTATCTTTCCAAATTTAAGACTAAAGAAGTTCTTTCCTCAAATTTTAAATCAAGCTAGCGGACTTCACAGAACACATCTTGATATTATATTTTCTTTTGTCGTGAGTTGCAAGTGTTATATAAATATGTATTTAATCCTAACCTTAACTTTCGCAACAATTAATGTTCAAGAGGTTTATTTATTAACATATAAAGGATTACTCCATCTCTGATCACATTCACCCTCTGTTCAAAATATAACATGTGAAACAAATGACTTGGGTGAATCTCCTGGCATACAGCAATCAAGTTGTAGTCATCTATCTATATTTCGTTTCAAAAGATATACGTTACTCTTGCTAAATAGAACTAATTAGTTTAATATCCTGCCTCACATATCACGAACATTTCCGATATCTAAAGCTTTTGGTAAGTAACGTAAACTGTCCTTGCATTAATTTACATAAACGTGTACCTGCTATATGCTATGCTATACAGACCAGAGCTCAACCTGAGAAACAAGGGATTTATGCTCATATTATTTCGTGAGGTGATTATTCTGTGAATATTCCGCTTGTGTGTTTTATTTAGACTGTATAATTTTGCTAGTTTACTGAAATATGTATTCTAATCGATTTGATTTGTAAAAGACTTGAAACAAATTGCAAATGGTTGTTAAATCACATGAATTATCATAACAACAGTTACGTGAATGATGCTTGCCGTAGACTGCTAGAAATAGGAGATCTACATAACGCAGGACTTTTAAGAATGGGTGAAATATTTTGATAAAATTTATTTGCAAGTGCAACAAAATTTTTCCTTTTTTCTGTGGGTAATTTCTTCAAATAAGAACCCCTAAAATTATTCGTGAACCGCTTCACAAAATAGGTTCGCTGGAACACGACAGTAGTGACACGTGTAAGTCTTTGGTGATAATTTGTAATAATCTTATTCCTGGTTTCTGGACATATATATAAATATACATTGTATACTATTTTTATGTGCAGTTGAGTTATGGTTATTACAATTTAAATAGTACTTGAAGCATCCTAGTACCCGTACATTAGTGGTTAGCCGCATTAAGATAATTGCAGTCTGCTGTGAAGGACATTGATATTCACCTTTTACTTCCTTTGTTAATTAGCAAGAGCAAGGTCTGAAGTAATATATCTTTACTCTGAGAATGGCGTTACCTCCCTGAGAGACTGTATTGTGTCTGACTTGATTTATGAACTTTATCGCAGTCAGTGCAAGTATATCCACTATACAGAAGCAAACTGATTTGTAGGTCAAGATGTTTGTGTAGAGTATCGTTTTGTCTCAATGTTAACTTCTTTTTTGGTTGACTTATTTTGTAAATGAAGATGGAAGATTTCTTGTCCAATAGAAATTCGTGTTGTATTAAGCATAGGACGATAAACACAGCTTATTATATTTACGGGGTAATAAATGAAATTGTTATCTTAGATAAATGATTGGCCTTTATAAAATATACGATGCAGCTTCGTGCAGACAAAATGACTGTCACACGGTTAGATAATACGTTGAAAGATCGCACGCATTTTACTCGATGGAAAGTATTTTCTTGCTTTTATAGCCAGCAAATGTTCATGAAGGAATACATTCGATCTTATTTCATTAGTTAAGTTTAACTTTTGACAGGAAAAGTATGCTGTTGAATATTTTAAAAATATGCCAAAGCTATTTAATATTATTATTCACGTTATGTAAGGCATTTATTTCATCAGTAACTTTGTATTATTCACAAAACACATAACTATGAATAAATAGAGTTATATAAAATCTATACAAAATTAATAATTGCATGACAAACTAATTGATACATGATTATTGCCACGAATATGTTACCTTACAAAAGCAATGAAGCTTGATTTATACTACTATTGCACTTAGTGTCACCATTCCTTTCATACGTATTTGAAATATCTCCCGCACATTCAATATACTCATTTTTCTGGTCGTTATTTAAAGATGGTTTGCGGTAGTTACCACCCAGGATAGAAAGATTGGCTTGAATTATTTGAACTCAAAAGATAATGTCGACATTGTCCCATTGATGCCGCATTTTTAGGTACACTTTTCACATCATTATAGAAATTTAACAAAAGCAGTTTCATACAGATCGTTTAAATAAAAGTCCTACCCCCCCCAAAAAAAAAAAAAAATATAATAATAATAATAATTAAATCTTTAGATATTTAGTACCGTTTGGAGTCGATTATAAGTCGAGTTACACTGCAAACAACAAAGATCCCGACCCGTCGCAGCAATACGCGCCTGCATAACACGGTCTACTGATCTCTACTTCAGAAATGCACAGACCCAGATCTGCCAACGCATTATGAGCCGGCAGATCTGGATCTGTGCAGTTTGCAGTTGAACTTGTCTTATAAGCAAACACTGATGGTACCTAACTTTTTTTGGGTCCTGAATTCTTAGTGTTATTATGTTTCTTAGCTCAGGGCATTTCTATTATCGACCAAAAAAATTAATAGCTCTTTAAGTCACAGCGGGGAGTAGACATTAATTTTTGATTTAGCACATCTGCAAAGAAGAAATGGCAAATACGACAATTTGATATCATACAAAGAAAGAAGCAAGGTGTACCGTTTGACCTTCTTTATTCTATCTTACACACAGGGGCCAACGTAAATTGAGCTCAGGTAATTAAGTCTCGGCTGTTATCTGCTGCTTTATAACACCTACAGTAATTAATACCATTTTGCTTTTACTGCCGACTGTATTTGGAATATAAGCCACTACATTCATATCGAATTCCATGCTTTTGTCAGATGAATTACATTTCAGGTCGGAATAACAGTTCATGTGAAATTTTTTTAAATTTTCCTTAGTACGTTGCCAAGGGAAATTAGGAACCGAAAAACTTAACAATCAAAACGTATTACTATTCTAATTTATTTTAAAGCCAAAGCGGTTATTTTCTACAAAGTTGTGTTCTCTTTATGAAGTTCAAACTTGGCCATCTTGGCTTTCCATGGTCTTTGTGTACACAGATTTCGAGGAAGGAAGTGGCCATATCGAGCTACGTCATGTTGTCACGTGACTGCATGATTGATGGAGAAAAAAAAATATGAACACGTTTCCTGGATACCGGTCATGATAAGTAAGTGGACTGAGATGGATTGATGCCTTTTATCTTATTCATGACATTGTGATTATTGCGTATCCAAATTTATGTTTGCCGTATAATGAGTATCTCATGTTTGTGGGTGGTCAGATACAGTAATTGCGTAAACGGTTTTGCGCAATTAATGTGCTATGTTAGTCGGGCGGTCCTTTTGTGACAATTATACCTTGATAAGCAAAGTTTGTGTCCTGGTCAATAGTTGATTTTGGGAATGTATCCGTCAGATAGCGTGTAAATTGTCAATTAAGCTAAGTGGACTCGACTTCAACACTGTCAAAAAGATCCAAACACTGAAGATAGTGCTGTAATATCCAGCTTATGTCAAATTATATTAGAAGTACATGCTTTCTCTAAACTCTTTTCAATTACGTGAAATTTTCGTTCAGATTAAACTGATTTATGTTACTTGTTGAGCCGATTTCCAATTAGTGTCACAGAATTATAAATTAGATTGTTAAATATTATCCACCTATTCATGTCTGGAAGAGGTCATCGTTGTTTCTCAAATGGAGAGAGAGAGAGAGAGAGAGAGAGAGAGAGAGAGAGAGAGAGAGAGAGAGAGAGATAGAGAATACGTTGATCACCATATGACAAAATGAATCAAACCCCTAAATGTTTAATGTCTATTCTCGTTCATAAAATATAAATATAAATATAAATATAAATATAAATATAAATATAAATAAAAAATCTGTAAAAAGAACCGTGTCAATGTGAGTACTATCATGGAAGGCATCCAAGGAAAAACGTCTACATGTACTTTAATCGCCTCGGAGCCTCTCAGCATGGGTGGGATACGCATCGGGTCTACTATGCACCTCCACCCTCCCAGTTAGATTCTTAGGCATATGGGTATAGCTCCGATGTGATGTATACACATTCAGTCAGCTGTATTAAATTAAATGTCCTCAAAAGGCAGATATGTACCTTTCACTGCCACATTCATCATTGTCGTTGTCGTTGTCGTCATCATCATCATCATCATCATCATCATCATCATCATCATCATCATCATCAAGTCTTGTGTTCCGTGGTTACCTGTATGTTGTGTATTAACACATATAAGATGTCCACTTTGTCACGTTTACATGATCAAAGAAATTAGTCTATGTTTGACCAATATTATTATAATTGTAGTCAAGCTGCTTATTTATTATTTAGTATTCTTCAAATACACAGTCGTCATCACACCAGTTATTGTCTTTTAATGTTGTTTGATGTTTAACACTCGCATATGTTCATCAGATGAATGCATGGTTAAAATATATTAAAGTTAGGTTTCGAGTGCAATGACTTATCCTTTTTGCATCAGGTCGACTTATCGACTTACAAACGAAAGACCCGTAGAAATATGGTAACATGCTATCTGTAAAACTAAAAGATTTACTATCTGCATTTCGTTTAAAAACATTAAAGCAATTTACATATTTTAATCTTAAAGAGAGCAAAGATTATAAATTGAAGAGGGTACAGTGACCACAACATATTCTCTTTCCAGTGACTATATTTTTGCCCTCACCTTTCTAATTAGAGTAGAACATTTTCGTCGCAATTAATACTAGATAGATTGGGATTCTCTAAGGTTTCATCCCTGTTGTTAAGATCAGTTTATATTTTGTCCCCCCCCCCTCCCCCGCCAACCTTGTCTCGCAGCTCCCCAATCATAAATGAAGAAGAAGAAAAAGCGGTCGTAGCATGCATTTGTACACATTCATCACCACAAGATGCTTAAGTTACTCAAACCCACCAACACACCAGCACACTATTATATCGCAATTTACCCATGCTGCCTGACAGTGTCCGATATTGTCATACACACTGACAGGTAAAAAGTTTCTAAGGATATTAACATTGGAAAAGGGTAAAAGTCAAATCTTTCCAGCTGCTTATGAATTTAACAATACCAATTTAATAAATGAAGCACAGTTCGCTGCCAATGCTTCCAAGATTATTCGAGGACAGTGGGCCACGCACACACACACACACACACACACACACACACACACACACAAACACCCATATTGGTAAAAAGAAAAAAGAAACACTTTTTATTTTAATATCCCCATCGTGCTGCTTACGGATTGATTGTATGTCATGTTATAATTGCGTAGCTAATAGCTTAAGGGTATTGGAGTACACCATAACTTGTACAAATTAAATGTTTTACATGTCCTTGTTTAACATAAAGAGTGATGATGCATAAAACTGACTCACCTAATCGGTGAGATAGTCTGTCTGTGATATAAACCGTGAGACTGTCTGTGATATAAACCGTGAGACTGTCTGTGATATATACCGTGAGACTGTCTGTGATATATACCGTGAGACTGTCTGTGATACATACCGTGAGACTGTCTGTGGCAATCTTCGTTACTATTGACAAAAGCGAGTTTATCAATCACATGGTTATATATATATATATATATATATATATATATATATATATATATATATATATATATATATATATATATATATATATATATGAAAGAGGGCCAGGGTGGACGAAAGGTCTAAAGCGCGTGACTTTGACTCATCGCCGCCACATGATCCTCTGCTCTGGTCGATGGTTCCTACCGGGTTCTACCTCTACCAGTTATACTGGCCTCCATGTTATATGTTAGCATGTGCATTGAAAACTTCAAAAAATAAACATATATATAAAGCTAAGTATTTACATAAATACCAATTACTCAGTTTTTACAAATTTCTTGTCTGTTTAACAGCAATGGCCGTTTCTTTTTTAGCGTGCAAGTATTATTATGCATTTTGTTTCATAGTCAGTCATACCTGCATTTATATTTACAAGAAAGGAAAGTCTCGAATTTTCTTGCATTTTACTTACAAATCCTGGACCAGGGCCTCTTAAGACGGTATAAATTATGTAATTTTCACACTTGACATTTTGTAGCAAGATTGCGAAACAAATGCTGTATTTTACTGAAACACTGGAACGGAATCGCGCACGCGCGCTTGTGTGTATGTGTGAGATTTGGATATTTAACGTAACTTATATTTTTTAGTCACATCGTTACGATGTCTGCAGTGTGCCAGCTTTTAGTGATGTCTAGTATTGGCGAATCATGCGCAGACATATAGCAACATGTCCCACCTGGTCATATTATCCTGGCATTAGGCCGACTTGTCCTAACACTAACCTTTTAATGCTGGGCCTCAAGCAAAGTAGCTGTTATTTTAAAATAAGTATTTCGCATGTTACGGCCCGGTTGGAACCCGCGAGCTCCCGCATCTAGTGGGACACTCTAACCACCTAGGCCACCTGGAAAAGCAACGGAAGAGGAGCGGAATCTTAAAAGTGCTCAATCTTCAAGGAAAAAGGATTTATGAAGCTTAAATTTAACGATTTACTACAGATATAAGTTGAGCAATTTTTAACAGAAAAAACATACAAATTTGAACCATTCTTTTGTAGTCAAAAACGAAAAGTGGGATACGTCTCGTACATTATGTATCAGAATGATTCGTACATTATGTATCAGAATGACTCCTATGTTATGTATCAGAATGACTCGTACATTATGTATCGGAATGATTCCTACGTTATGTATCAGAATGACTCGTACATTATGTATCAGAATGACTCCTACGTTATGTATCAGAATGACTTCTACATTATTTACCAGAATGACTTCTCCGTTATATATCAGAATGACTCGTACATTATGTATCAGAATGACTACTACATTATGTATCAGACTGACTCCTATGTTATGTAATAGAATGATTCCTACATTATGTATCAAAATGACTCCTACATTATGTATCAGAATGACTCGAATATTATATATCAGAATGACTTCTACATTATGTATCAGAATGACTCCTACATTATGTGGCATAATGATTCCTACATTATGTATCAGAATGACTTCTACAGTATGTATCAGAATGACATCTACATTATGTATCAGAATGACTCCTACATTATGTGTCATAATGAGTCCTACATTATGTATGAGAATGACTACTAAATTATGTAATAACATGGCTCCTACTTTTTGTATCAGAATGACTACTGCATTATGTATCAGACCGACTCCTGCATTATGTATCAGAGCGAGTCCTACGTTATGTATCAGAATGACTCCTACATTATGTAATATAATGACTCCCACGTTATGTATCAGAATGACTGCTACGTTTTGTATCAGGGCGACTCCAACATTATGTATCAGAATGACCCTTACATTATGTAATAGAATGCCTCTTACGTTATGTACCAGAATGAGTCCTACGTTATGTATCAGAATGACTCCTACATTATATAATAGAATGACTCATGTTATGTATCAGAATGACTCATACATTATGTATCAGAGGGACTCCTACATTATGTATCAGAATGACTCCTTCATTTTGTAATAGAATTATTCCTACGTTATGTATCAGAATCACTCCTACGTTATGTATCAGAGCATCTCCTACATCATGTATCAGAATGACTCCTACATTATATAATATAATGACTCCTACGTTATGTATCAGAATGATTCATACATAATGCATCAGAATGACTCGTACATTATTTATCGGAATGACTCGATATTATGTATCAGAGTGACTCCTACTTTATGTATCAGAATGACTCCTACATGATGTATCAGAATGACTTCTATATTAAGTATCAGAATGACTTCTATATTATGTATCAGAATGACTTATATATTATGTATCATAATGACTTCTATATTATGTATCAGAATGACTTCTATATTATGTATCAGAATGACTTCTATATTATGTGTCAGAATGACTTCTATATTATGTATCAGAAAGACTACTATATTATGTATCAGAATGACTCCTATATTATGTATCAGAATGACTTATATATTATGTATCAGGATGACTTCTATATTATGTATCAAAATGACTTCTATATTATGTATCAGAATGACTTCTATATTATGTATCAGAATGACTTCTATATTATGTACCAGAATGACTTATATATTATGTATCAGAATGACTTCTATATTATGTATCAGAAAGACTACTATATTATGTATCAGAATGACTTCTATATTATGTATCAGAATGACTTCTATATTATGTATCAGAATGACTTCTATATTATGTATCAGAAAGACTACTATATTATGTATCAGAATGAGTTCTATATTATGTATCAGAATGGCTTATACATTATGTATCAAAATGACTTGTACATTATGTGCGCGCGATACATTTTTAAGATAATAGATACAGAAACTAATTAATTTTGCTTCTAAACCCAGGGAAGTAGCCTAACTGTATTTCATTTTCAATTTATAATCCATGAATTCGTAAAATAAATGAAAAGTGACGAAACCAACGACAAAAAAGAGTTGATAAAGTTAGATTTGTTGGCAAATTTGATATATTTTAACTTCGTCATTTGCCTATTCAGTGATGGCATGGAAATAAATTACCAAGTGTAGAGGCGAAATCGTATTTAGAGGCAAGATTTCACATTCATGTAAGTAATTTAGCTTGAGATTCTTAAACAGTTAAGACGATTTTAATGTTAATCGACTTACTTTTGTATGATGCAGCACTCACTGTACATGTTTAATTCCCTTATATTTTCTCTTCCTTTTCTTCTTTGATCTTTTCTCAAGTCCGTGTAAAATTTAAAAGTACACTTTTATTCGTAATTATCAGATAGATAAGTTTCTCGTGAGTATAAGTCAGTTAAAATAATGCAAAAAGTCTTGAATAAGATTGCATAAATTTAAACTTAATTTTAAAAAAGACTTCAAAATAGTTTTGCTAAAATATACAGCCGGGTATGCGCTTATATTTCGTATGTTAATATATCTTAACGAGCATCCGGGGCATTTGTTAGACTGTACCTGTTTTCTGGAACAAATACCGAGTGCCAGTTTTATTTGACAGATGTTTTGCGGTTTGACAGTTAGACTGGTAGTTTTCACACCGCAGATGTGATCTCCTTTGAACTACCTTGTATATTTTAACTATATATATCATCATCTTTTATATATCCCTTCAAAGTAAAATATGTGTTTATGTGGTGATTTACGATGTCTGTCCATTTACTAATTCAGGAATGTGACATGTCTTTCTAGAGTACGATTCCGGGACAGGTAAAATGTTGTTGCTATAAGTGTCCGTATTGCTATACTTAGTTATGTTAAATAAGAGTTGTATACTTCAGTGAGAGAATCTAATAAAATAAACAAAATGGAGTGCATTCGTTTGAACATTATGCTTATAAATATGTTTATATATTCATATAAACCATACCAGAAAGTAGATGATGTAACGTCTCGCAGCGCGTTCTTTTTCTTAGCAATGTTAATCTCGCACTATTACATCTGACGTTTTCACTATTGATTGTCTCATGGCGTCAGGCGTTTACACGCTAACTTCTTGCAAAATAGGCGAAACAATCCGCATATTAGATAAAAGAAGATTCGCTATATTGTACTCGAATTTCTCGTGGAATCTCACAACGCAAATTCATTCATCTTGTTATTTTAGATACAAGGAGTTGGTGAACTTTAAGTTTTTAAAAAAAAGTTACCAATAAGAACATAATAAATCCTTAACTGTTCTCAGCAAGAGTGAAACAAAATTTTTAGATTTTGAAAAAAAAGTTTTCAGCTTGGATTTTGTCTTCAAATATCCTATCTGTTGAGTCATATCGGCTTATGAGAGAGCTGCTGATACTCTTGGAATGTTGTATCGCCTCATTACATGTGCAACAACGTAAAGCACATAAAGTACTACTGCTTTTCGCCCACGTGGATTTTTTTTACAATTATAAATGAAAGTGCCACCTTCCATCTCAACCAAGACTTGATGTGCAACACACAGCTAAATCGGGCCACGTCTGTAAACGAAGCCAAAGAGCTTTCAGAGCTGGTTAATTTATCTATATTCCAAGAAAAGACTTGTGCAAAGTAATTACAAAATGTCAGAACCCCTTTGTTTTATTATTTTCGTCGCTTTGCTTTTCATTTGTGGTGTGAAAAAAAGTAATTTATATTTCGACCCATCATCGGGAGTCTTCCTACACACATGTTATGCCTATCTTTTGAGATAAATTTGTCAAGTATACAAACTTTCTTTTTTTACTTTTCGCTTTCTACGTAATTATTGATAAAAAAATACATAATAGACTACTTCATGAAAATCAGGGACAAGTAAGACCTTAAAGACACATTAGGAGAATACAACGGAAGACACTTTATTTACATGTCTTTATTTACATGTCTTTATTTACATGTCTTTATTTACATGTCTTTATTTACATGTCTTTATTTACACGTCTTTATTTACATGTCTTTATTTACATGTCTTTATTTACACGTCTTTATTTACACGTCTTTATTTACATGATTTTATTTACATGTCTTTATTTACATGATTTTATTTACATGTCTTTATTTACATGTCTTTATTTACATGTCTTTATTTACATGTCTTTATTTACATGATTTTATTTACATTTCTTTATTTACATGTCTTTTTTTACATGTCTTTATTTACATGTCTTTATTTACATCTCTTTATTTACATGTCTTTATTTACACGTCTTTATTTACATGTCTTTATTTACATGTCTTTATTTACACGTCTTTATTTACATGTCTTTATTTACATGATTTTATTTACATGTCTTTATTTACATGTCTTTATTTACATGTCTTTATTTACATGTCTTTATTTACACGTCTTTATTTACATGTCTTTATTTACATGTCTTTATTTACATGTCTTTATTTACACGTCTTTATTTACATGATTTTATTTACATGTCTTTATTTACATGTCTTTATTTACATGTCTTTATTTACATGTCTCATCTTGTACAGCTTTAACTTTACATTTATTTGGAAGGATTTACTTAATCATTTTGTGACGATCTTTTTAAAAATATATATTGTCAAAACTTTAATTATAATTAGCACCAGATAACCTTTATTGTGCTAACGTGTCGTTAAACACTAACGTGTGCATACCTACACACAGACTAGAAAATCTAACGGGATAGGATATTAATACGGAAACAAAATCTTTCATATCCATTATTTTAAGACTGAAATTCAACCCAGTTTCATCAAGATAGCATAATGTCTTATATTTCTGGCAATGAAATTATCCCCACGAAAATATCAGTCCAAAATTATATTCGTTTAAATAGATTAAACTTTATTTTAAAATTTTAAATGACGTGTAAATGAATAGGACGATGTATTCTTATATAGGGCATGGAATAAGGACCGAATAAAGTGATTACTTTCACCTATCGGATACAGAATGTTGACCTATATGCTAACGCTGCATATATACATACATACATACATACATACATACATACATACATACATACATACATACATACATACATACATACATACTGAGAGAGAGAGAGAGAGAGAGAGAGAGAGAGAGAGAGAGAGAGAGAGAGAGAGAGAGAGTTATAAATATGCACCAGACAGAACGGAAAGTGCTATCATCGAATTCTTTAGGAGAATGTCTGATACTAGTAAGCATAATTAATATTTAATAATAAAAAATAAAATATTATCATTCAGGTTAGAGCATGATCAATTCGTACTCTACTGAGATTCGAACCCAGGTCCACTGGTAAATCGCCTGCACACATCGGCCCATATTTCATCATCACTAAGTACACATCAACAATAAATGAATTGGTGTTAGATTCACTCTTGTGGAGCAGACCAAGATATATTGTGTAGCAGACACACTCTCATGACGACCAAATAATTCATTCTCATTAATTTTACTATCTGTATTTATATTTCTCTATAATTAATCCTATATGCCTTGATTCCTTTCATAAAAATTCCGAATACCTTTGTATATGGATGAGAATTACTAGTTCTTCGCCAGAAACACATTCCAATATCTTACTTTTGCATAATAATAATAATAATAATAATAATAATAATAATAATAATAATAATAATAATTAGGACTTATAGCGCCTCATCTTTAGAAGCTCTAAGCGCTTTACACTATCTATAATTATATGACTATTCTGCAGATAAACAAATGACAAAAACAATGAAATTGGAAAACATAAAAACATGCTGAAAACATAAGATACAAAACATTATTAGGTCTCTAAGTTTGTCCCTGCAGTCGAAAAAATGGCACTGGTATGCAAAAGAACGTTGTCCAAATGACTTCATTTTCATAATGGGAACAATGAGTATACGATTGTCAGAAGAAAAGAGTAAGTATCTTGCTGGTGTGTACACATGGGAGAGGCCGGATAGATATATTGGACTGGAGTCTGTCAGTGAAACATAGCACAGAGAACAAATTTTGTGTTTGATTCTGTATCAAATTGATAGCCATTGTAGGGTACAGAGCAGTGGTGAGGTGTGTTCTGATCGAGGTAATCTAAAGATGATCCGTGTAGCTGTGTTTTGAACTTTATGAAGTTTCTGGAGTAAGTATTGTGACGAACCAGAAAGAATTGAGTTACAATAGTCCAGTCTTGAAAGTACTAATAAACACACAAATGTTTTAGTGGCATCAACTGAAAGATATTTACGTATAGATCTGATGCGTCCCAGTTCAAGATATGCAGCCCTGCATATGTTCATGAAATGTTGGTGCAATGTGAGAGTACTGTCTAGAGTAACACTTAAGTATCGTACTGACTGTGAGAATTTCATGTTGGTGTTGCTAATATTTATTGTCTGAGGTAATGGATGTGAATGAGAAAATCTTTGTGTTGTGATCAGAATAGCCTCAGTTTTATCATCATTCATCTGCAGCTTGTTACATGTCATCTATGATTTCACATCAGAAATGCACCTCTCTACTCCATGGACGGTAGCATCAAATTCAGTTGGGTGGCTAAACTTGGATATTTATGTGTCATCAGCGTACAATTGGTGGGACACTGGGTGATGATCTAAGACACTTGAGAGCGGCTGCGTGTATAGAATGAAGAAAACAGGTCCAAGAACAGACCGCTGTTGAACACCACGACTAAGATTAACTGGGCTGGAGTGAATTCCATTTGCAGATACAATTTGTGTCCTGGTGTCTAAGTAGGACTTGAACCACTGTACGGCTATATTCTGAATGCCAAATACATGTTGGAGACGGTGAAGTAATATATCATGGTCTATTGTGTCAAATGCTGTAGACAAATCAAGGAGGGTGAGGACTGTACTCTTTCCAATATCCAAAGCAGAGAGAATGTCATTAAATACTTTCAGAAGAGTAGTTTCCGTACTGTCGCAAGGGCGATATGCAGACTGTACATTGCTAAAAAGACTGTTTGAATTCAAATGAGATACAAGTTGGGTTAGAACAACCTTTTCTAAGCTTTTTTATATGAATGGGAGAGTAGAAACTGGGCGGTAGTTCTTAAAATTATTATGGTCCAGTGTTGGTTTCTTCAGCAGAGGCTTTATGATGGCAGTTTTAAAAAATGATGGGAGTTTGAGAGAGATATATTAATACTTTCAGTTAGTGAAGGCAATATTGGGTATAAGCACTCAAGCAGCAGTGACGTCGGAATTGGATCAAGTTCACAAGACTTTGGTGCACTCTTCATCACGATTGTCCGTACTAAATCAATAGAGACAGGTTCAAATGCTCCTAATGGTTGTCGCTGAAATTCTGTATCATAACTGTATGGTGACGAGTCACTTGAAATTGAGTTGTCAAGCGAATCTCTAATGGTTTGTACTTTGTCACAAAAGAAATTTGAAAATTGGTCCGGAAGGTCTACTGGAGAGGAGGTATTTGGAAGTGGTGTACATTTGTTCCTTGACAGTAGTTTGTTAGTTATATCGAAGAGCTCTTTGCAGCTGGAACTCTCCGTGATCTTAGTACTGTAGTGAGATAATTTTGCTAAATGGACTATGTTTGTTAAGTTCTTCTTAGCGGCTTCATAGATTTGTTTATAAATAGTGAGTCTGGTGGAAAGCCAAAGCCTCTCTGCTTTTCGGCGATGTCTTTTAGCAGTGCGAAGCTGGTCCCTAACGCTGCTATACCATGGAGAACACTTTTTTTTTTATTGATACTCTGCATTTGATGACTGGGGCATGTTTTTCAAGTAATGAACGCAAGCAGGTATCAAGTTGTTCCGCTGTTGGATGTAAGAACGTTGTTAGGTTTTATTGGACGTCATGCATGAATTTTGTTCTATTTATCATATGAAGGTTTCTCTTAGTAGCAAATAAAGGTGGAGCGTTAGGGACTGATACGTCGAGATGGCATAGAATGCAGAGGTGATCTGATGCAAAGTTCGTGAGACACAAGGGTGGATTGCATAATATTATCATCAGGTCTATAAAGAAACCAGTCTAAAATGTGACCAAGTTTATGGGGGGTGGGGGTGGTGGTTAACTGACTGTTTAAGATTGAAAACATGAATGGAATCTAGGAGTTTAAATGTGTTAGGGTTTCCAGGACAAAGTGAAAGTTGAAATATCCAAGGTCGCCACCTATCGAATTTCCATACTCCAGAATTTGTAAACTGCTCCAAAAAGAGGGATTCAGTCAGCTTGTGTTTTCTACTAGGAGGAGGGCGATAGAGACAGAAAAAATGGATACAGTGTGAGTGTTGTTTGGACTAGTTCAGGATTTATAAATTGTTTATCTGTTACGGACGAATGGGAGATAACTGGAATTGGAATTTTTCTTCCTGTTCTACGCCGGCCGACTTTGAAACAACGTTTCTTTTTTCGCTTCCGTTTACATTTAAGTAATGATGAATGTAGTCCCAGTTAGTTTAGTCTTGAGCACAATGTAGTATAAAGAGCCAAAGTGTGGTCATTTAAAGCCATTAATGAGGGTCAATCATAGCGAAAGCAGGTTGACTGGCGATCATGTGATGGCGGTTTATTAATAAACAAATGACATATTAATACTGGAACAAAGCAGCTGAGAGAAAGTATAATTGTTCTCATTTCCAAAACAAGGAGATGAATTAACACATACAAACTGAACAGCCAATGCATGATGAAACACAATAATGCAGACGAAGATCGACAACAAGCACATATATCATGAAAAATAGCACAAAATCGGAAGAGCCTTCCTCAAGCTAGTTAAGCGATGGCGGCCATCTTTCCTTATTTCTTAAGCTTTATTTTAAATGAAATGAACGCTATCAAGGTGTTTTGTATCAGCATATTACAAAATATTGTTCAGACTGGATCCTATAAAACTGCATTTACCACGCATCTAGCAACACATTCAAGTATTTAAAAAAAAAAAAACTAATAATATCATTAAAACTACTTATTTCTTTTGCAATAATTTGCTAGATAATTTAAAATTGTATTATCGACTTCATATACGGGTTAACCATCGTCTCTATTTGTTCATTAGTCATGATGACTATGTCTTGGACTTCCTTAACATTGAAATGTTATAAAACATATACCGTAACATTGAAATGTTATAAAACATGGACCGTAACATTGAAATGTTATAAAACATGGACCGTAACATTGAAATGTTATAAAACATGGACCGTAACATTGAAGTGTTATAAAACATACACCGTAACATTGAAATGTTATAAAACATAGACCGTAACATTGAAATGTTATAAAACATATACCGTAACATTGAAATGTTATAAAACATGGACCGTAACATTGAAATGTTATAAAACATGGACCGTAACATTGAAATGTTATAAAACATACCGTAACATTGAAATGTTATAAAACATGGACCGTAACATTGAAATGTTATAAAACATGGACCGTAACATTGAAATGTTATAAAACATGGACCGTAACATTGAAGTGTTATAAAACATACCCCGTAACATTGAAATGTTATAAAACATAGACCGTAATATTGAAATGTTATAAAACATATACCGTAACATTGAAATGTTATAAAACATGGACCGTAACATTGAAATGTTATAAAACATGGACCGTATTATTGAAATGTTATAAAACATACCGTAACATTGAAATGTTATAAAACATGGACCGTAACATTGAAATGTTATAAATCGTAAAAATGAGGCAAGCATTTCTTAAACTTTATTTTAAATGAAGAGTAAATGAATAGGGCTAAAAATTCTCACAGAAGGCAGGTAATAAGAATCGAATAAAGTGACTTTTTTCACCTACTGGATTTATAATTTTAACCTGAACACTAATGTTTTCGAGAAAACGAACCACATTTGACGCGCTTGTTCAAGAAATAGAACCTTGAGTAACGTAAATTTGCCTTCGAAGAAGACAAAACATAGCATCTCTTTGTTCAGCGCCGATCACGTAATAACAGAAGAATTTAAAAATAAGAATCGTTCTTTCTTCATAAACATTGGTAACTGAGTGTTACAAAAACGTTCTCTTCCGAAAATTTTCCTCGGGGTGATGAGAAAGTTAAACACTATGTTGTTTAAATGTGAGAAAACCACACAAATAGTGAATCATTTTACTCATATAGTATTGTAATTTTTATTGGAAGAGGAAGCAATGGTGAAAACGTCAAAATTTGCTCCCTTGCATAAACTTTAAATAGGCAGTTTGTTACCAGCTGACTCGTATACAGCTTGTATCACACTGGTTTGTCCTTGCTTGGTTAGTCTACACGGGTTTGCTTTAGCTGGACATTTCAAGATGTGCTATGTAAGAGGTAACGAATTATTTTTGTTTGTTTGTTTGATTATGATTTTTTTTAACGTAGCGTTAACAATTTGTCAATCATATCGGTATGATATATGTCTGCAATGAGGCAGTTTAAAGTGATGTCTAGCACTGGGACAGCATGCCGCAGACATGTAACATGATGTCCCACCCAGTCACATTATCCTGACACCAGGCCGACCAGTCCTAATACTAACCTCTTAATGCTGTGCGTCAAGCGAGGCAGCTGTTAGTACCATTTTTGTAAGTCTTTGGTATGACTCGGCCAGAGATCGAACCCACGACCTCCCGCTTCCGCGGTGGACGCTCTAACCACTAGGCCAGCGGAGTTGTTCGGTAACGAATTTAAAACGAACGCCAGTGCTATATAATGTTCTTTTTCTGACACGATACAAAAGTTGTAAATATATGTTAATATAGCAATATATTGCGAACAGTATAGAAACATAAAATTATCGAATAGCCCTCTTGACGAATCGTTTGGTGGTGCGGGAGCATTTAGCAAAGATAGGTAAATTGCGAAGAAAAACAACGAACGAGTACGTGAAAGATGAAAGTTGAGACTTAATCATTCATGTGTGAATCGGATCTTTTCATACTTATTACCATTTTGATTTATCATTTTATTATGGCATTACTTATTTATACTCATTCCATCATTCTTAACATCTGACGTCATGTCAGCTTTCAAACTGCGAAAACCAGCATTTAATAAGATCGTAAAAACAATTATTTCGAAATTATATCCTTTGCGCAGACGCTAATTTACGGGCGTGTTCAAAACAAGTTTAACAATGCAATAGTGATTTAAGTACTAGTGTCAGTGATTAGCGTTTTCTTCTTTAATGTTACCGAAACATATAAAGTTGTCTTGTATCCTGTGTTTTTATCCTCTACGTTATAACAGTATTCTATCCGAATCACATCACCCTTTTAAACAATAAACCTTTATCATCATAATCGTTATCAACAACATCTAACATATCATTGAATAATCGTTTCCCACTATATGTTTCTTCTTCAATATTGTGGAACATATACTGACAATAGCCAATAAAGAACTTTCACTAGATTTCTATAAAACCTAGTACAAAATTTGTTTTTCCTCAATTTTTGGCACTTCCTACAATTATATTATGAGGTTCTTCAAATATATTGCTATTTAAATGTTATATACAATTTCTGTGAGCGGTATTCGTACCTCTCCTTCAAAAATAGGCTTCAGAGTCACCCTGTTCCTAACATGTACGTAATGAACACGTTCCTTTACGGTTAATTGATTGTGCTTCAATGCATGATAAGTGGCTTTATAAATAACCTAAATTATACACTGAAAATATTTCCCAAATAAAGGGATAGTTTATGGCTGGATCACTGTATCTAAATTTTCTTTTAAAGGGCAAAATACTTTAAATAACTACATGACAAGAACAACGCTGTCTTTCAACTCGTATAATGCGGGAAAAGCTACGTTATATCGTATATACTCACTTATGTGACGTGTCCAACTGCACAGACTCCGATCTGCCGTCGCATAATGCGATCTTTGCTGTTTTCAGATAGACTCGACCTTTACGCGAGTGCATACGATTAGTTTTAAAAAAATTGGTTTTGTTTTATATGTTAATAATTCAGTTGCAATTCATATCAGTCAACCTGTCTTATGTTGTCCTTATTACTCAATGTAGTCGTCTCCTTTTTGAAATGGATATATTTCATATTAATCTTTGATGCGTAGTCTTTCAATTTAAATTTTTCTTCCTATGAAACAATTAGTTATTGTTCAACCACAACATTACTGTGTGAAGTTCTATTTATATAAAGCATGATTTAGTTCATTCTCTCCAATACCTATGTAGCTCTCTCTCTCTCTCTCTCTCTCTCTCTCTCTCTCTCTCTCTCTCTCTCTCTCTCTCTCACACACACACACACACACACACACACACACACACATATATATATATATATATATATATATATATATATATATATGTGTGTGTGTGTGTGTGTATGTGTGTATGTGTGTGTGTGTGTATTTACAACAGGATACTACAATGGGATTGGGCACAAGTTCTAACAACTTAAACTAGTCCTCTACGTACATGACATAAAAATTGCAACATATTCAACATGATAGCATAATAATGACAATTAATTGGTTGGGGTGAATGTGTTTGTGTGTGCTTTGGATCGTTAACGTAGCTTTAACAGGTTTTCAGCCATATCGTTACGATGTCTTCAGTGTGGCAGTTTATGGTGATGTCTATCGTTTGGGAATCATGCCGCAGACATATAGCATGATGTCCCACCCAGTCACATTATCCTTACTCTAGGCCGACTATTCCTAACACTAGCCTCTTAAGGCAGAGCGCCTAGCGAGGCAGCTGTTTAGTACAAATTTTGGAAGTCTTTGGCTAGGCTCTGCCGGGGATAGAAACGCATCCGAGGTGGACGCTCTAACCACTAGGCCACCGCAGCGGTGGTTGTTGCGAGATAGAGGCACAATGCAGTGACAACGATTTGAGTAAGCTATTGAACTTGTCCAGTAGCGGTTATATATTTGCATACATTATACAAATTTATATATTAGCTGCTGTGCAATATATCATTAGGAGTAATTCATATATAATTCCACATGTAATAATCTTCTGTAAGAACTTGTTAATACTCACGGCATTAATGTCTGTTTGCTTTTGTACTTCAACAGAGAAATTCTTTGGGACTACCGTACACATTTGCGTCTGTTGGAAACCTTTGAAAAAAGCCATACTATACAAAGATTTTTATGGTAACTGAATAGTTTATATCGCTGGATTTAAACCATCTCTGGATCAGTTTCTGTTCTCTTTTACGCAGAGGTTAACTTTGTACCATATTTTTTGTTGATATTTGTTTGTTCTTTAAGTTCTATCATATTAGTTCGATCATAATCAAATCATTTGATAAATAAATAGCTATTGTAAATGCGAAACAAGCAGTTACTGCATCTTCAACCATTAATGCTGTCGTTGCCATCTTTTATCAAATGCTAAAAATGTGGCTACACTACCGCCAGTGTTTCTTTTCCGTTATTTTGTGTTTTAATCCAATATTTGTACGAACCATTATATCGTCAAAATATTATGCACGTGCTTCGCTTGCAATGTAAGTTTCTTCGAGTTCTTTTCTTTTGAAGATCTAACGAGAATTCAGAAGGTTTGTTGTTTATTTCAACTATCAACTGGGTATAAATTTTATGAGGCATTATTTAAATTTTTTGTCAGGTAATGAGGCGTAAAGTGATCGAATGAAGAATCTGAATTAATAATTAGATTCACAATTAATTTAACATTTATGTTCGATAGTGGGCTTATTGTAATTAAAAAGCATAAGATTTTTCTTTGTTACAGTTATAGCCAAGTGTAGTGCTGCAAAGAAAATTTTCTTGACGATGCTGTTCGTTTGGCATTTTGCTCGTTTGTTTTTCTGCAGACATGTATTATTGTAAAACATTAAAGCAATTTGACAATATAATTTGCGTTTATATTTGCTTATATAGGCATTTCAAATGAGATAACATGGTTCGTATTTGAAAGTAGACATAAACTCTGCATGCTTGTTTTACTAACACTTATGCACTTTGATCTAGTAAATGTTAATAAGATATTCAGCTTCAAGTTGCTAATGTTCATTCCGTCCAGTTTAATTGATTCTGTCAAAATATAATGTGACACTTTGTTCCAGATCTGATCATAGAATCATATCACTGTCATATGCTAAAGTGGAGCTATCATAAAAGTTTAATGATTTGTATATGAAACGATCTTTTGTTCGTTTAATCTGACAGAATTTAAAATTAATTAACTTTGCTTTCAATGTTTTGACCGTTTGCAACGAATTAAAACTGTCTGTGCGCACGGCGCGCTAATTTAATTCATTGTGAGGTGTTTCACAATGTCGGGTGGCGAAAATGTTTGAGAACAGCTTTACCATGGGCACAAAGCGGCAGGGGATCATAAACTGAAATGCCAGTGCTGTATTTTATATCAATTTTAGCCCAGTTGTTTAAATCAGGTTATCGCTTTCGGTCAACTATACGTTAGCTGCATATTATAATTTGGATAATCGAAAGTTCCCTTGGCTCGAAAAGATCTGTAATTCAAACAGCTATGATAGAAAGGGGTGTTCAAAAGGGCAAATGTAACACACCATACATACAAGCAATTTCGAGTAGCATGTCGCTGGAGAGGTCTGCTCTTGGGGTATCTCTAAGACAGTGTCTTTGTACAGCTGTCCCGGTGGGGGTAGGGGGCGGGGGCCTCTCTTCATACGTGGACATCATCATACAGTCATCTTCTCCCGACATTTTGCACGCCTGCCATCCGCTGCGTCTGAGTACTATGGTCCCCAGGAAACTATGATAACAACGGCTCTTCCACCTTTAATCCTAGACTTCGAAAGGGGAGTGGGTTTGCCATTTTCTAAGACAGTCTTTTTGTACAGCTGTCCCTGTGGGGGGAGGGGGCGGGAGCCTCTCTTCATACGTGGACATCATCATACAGTCATCTTCTCCCGATATTTTGCACGCCTGCCATCCGCTGCGTCTGAGTACTATGGTCCCCAGGAAACTATGATAGCAGCGGCTCTTCCACCTTTAATCCTAGACTTCGAAAGGGGAGTGGGTTTGCCATTTTCTAAGACAGTCTTTTTGTACTGCTGTCCCGGGGGGGGGGGGGGGGGCGGGGGCCTCTCTTCATACGTGGACATCATCATACAGTCATCTTCTCCAGACATTTTGCACGCCTGCCATCCGCTGCGTCTGAGTACTATGGTCCCCAGGAAACTATGATAACAACGGCTCTTCCACCTTTAATCCTAGACTTCCAAAGGGGAGTGGGTTTGCCATTTTCTGCGCCGTGTTGTCCCATATTCGCAGATAGTCCCTGAGTCGGAACGATGAAGCATGTGCCAAAAAGCAGGTGGTCTCTTCCATTAATCATCTTCAACAATGACGCGGCTCCAATATTTCCTCAATGACTACTGACAGCTAACTGTAGAAGAGAGTCGATGTGGATGAATGTGTCAGTATAGTAATTGCAAACTCTTTAAAAAGTTGGAAATAATCTTGTTTAAGTAAAATGTTAATTTGGTTTACATGCCTTGTAAAATGTTCTGCACTTCTCAATCTTTATAATTCAGTAATGTCTCTTAACAATTTGTTTGCTTTAATTCCTTCCTTCCAAACATTTTGATTGCTTTACGAAGCTTATTCAACTTGATTGGATGAGGGGCTTAGAAACTATTAATTCTGATTCGATTTCTGTCTATTTTGTAAGATAACAATTACGGTGTAACTTTCCTTAACGCGATGCTGGTAGTCCTAACATTGGTCATGAAATTGTTGCACTTGCGCCATAATAAATGAGTGTTGTACAATTTACAATTACATTTTAGCTTTTCGAATTGTAAACAACATCATATATTTTTACTGCTCAGAACACACCGAGCAAAGCAAACTCAACGCAAAAAGCTTTGTGAATGTATGTTAGGGCAAAAAGTTTTGTGAATGTATGCTTATTGTAAAGGTCTTTAGCTGTTAACTTCATGGCTTCTGTACTGTTGACAAGGAATCCACGAAATATTGACAACACGAATGACTTAAGGTCGTTCTCCATTGATAAATTGCAGTGAACGTTGGCTCCGGCTGTCCATTACTGGGACTGAGTTCCATTTAAAATTGTATTTTGTATTATACTTTGCGTCTTCATCAACACAAAATAATTTCTGCTGTAAACTAGTTTTTATTTCCTTCCTTCCTTTTTTATTTCTTTCTTTCCTTCTTTCTGTCTTTCTTTCTTTCTTCTTTGTGTCTTTCTGTCTTTCTTTCTTTCCTTGTTTCTTTCTTTCCTTGTTTCTTTCTTTCTTTCTTTCTTTCTTTCTTTCTTTCTTTCTTTCTTTCTTTCTTTCTTTCTTTTCTATGTTATGCTTTTGTTGCTATAGTTATTACTCGAATTATCTGATTTTTGACCTCTACGGCTGCCTAGTGTTCAAAGCGTTCATCGCGTAAGCGGGAGATCGTGGGTTCGATTAAAGGCCTAGTGATACCAAAGACTTACACAAATGGCAATAACATGCGCTCAGCATGAAGAGGTTAGTGTTAGGACTGGTCGGCCTGTTATCAGGATAATGTGACTGGGTGGGACATCATGCTACATGTCTGGGTCATGAGGCTCTAGTGTTAACCATCACTATAAACTGTCTCACTGCAAACATCGTAGCGATAGGACTAAAAAATTGTTAAAGCTATGTTAAAAATCCTAATCACAAACACACACATCTGTTTTTTTGGAAAACTCCTAATTCTTTGTGCTTTAGGCCCTCGCAGCCATTCTCGTTATTTCGCAATTCTACCATATTCATCAGCTTTCAAAACCTAATACCCTCTATCAGTACAAGACAAAAGGAGTTTGAATATGATTTCGACAAATTAAAAGTGTGTTCAGTGGAGTACAAAAAAGCTTACAATATTTTGTAACATATAACTGTGGAAAGCAAGCAAAGCAGTATTACACATTTTAGCTTTTCGTTACTAATCTAGGTCACAGCCTTTTACAGGCATTGCCCTCAAATCGAACACACATTCCTGCGCATGGAATTTATATATAATGCCACTTTAAACCGAATGTCACGGTAGGAATATGCGACTGTGACCTGGAAACCGCTATTATCATACTACTATGTACACGATCGTCGACGTGCGAAGTACATACTCAGGTGCGATGCGATTACATGCATGATGCTGGCTTGGGCACAACCTTTGGGAACGAGTGTGGAAATGTATTACAGACACAATCTTTGAATATGAGTGTCGATCGATCGAAAATTGTGCTGTACTGGTAAACCGATCATCATTTGTGCAGTGCTGTAGACCGATCAATATTTTCATAAATTAATTAGTTTCCTGTTTAACTTGTTAGTATTGCAAGCGAAATGGCTAGTGCATATATATATATATATATATATATATATATATATATATATATATATATATATATATATATATATATATATATATATATTGTTAATGTTTTCCTTTTAAGTGTCAAGGGGAAAACAGATTAAATGCAGAAATGTATTCTTTTGGCAAACCAAAAAGCAGAGTTTTACATGTCTTGTCCTTATACAAAAGCCAGCAAAATATATACTCCATAATATCAAATCTGCTCAAAGTGTTGTCTGGCGGGATAAAAAAATATTTGCAGATATTTAACATTATTATTCCAAGACTGTATGCTTACCAATACTTGATACTATATATGGATGCGTAAATAATCAGTATTGAAATAATCATTCACACTGGCGTAGCTCTTATATTGTCTTATTATAAGGAAAGTGCTTGCGCATTTATGCCGTGAGTCCCTTAATTTAAAAAACTTTTCTCCCTATTATCTTCATACGTGTGGGTTGTTGCCGAGTTAGTTAGCCCATTGTACTGTCGATCAAATTACTGGTTCGAATCCGACTTACAGAAAATAATATTTTAGCAAAACTTGAGGAGACATAGATGCATTAGTTTGTTACATGTGATAAATGAAAGTCAACCTGACGATGTAAGACAAATGTTACGAGGCACACATATTTCTTTGAGATGTAATTTACTTGAATAACTCTTGACCTTCCGTTATGTCGTTTTGCATGATAGAAGCTCATCTGGAGTTGTAATTGATACAGACTTCGCAAATTACCTTGGTCTACTAGAGTGGGATACCAATACCAGGCGGTAAAGGAAAATATGCCATTCTTGTATTGTTCCATTTTCTCCTCAGAAGCCAGGCTTATATGTAAAGCATATACCTGCAACCGTAGTGCATGTACTATTTTTTTTAAAAATCATACACTAGCCAAGAGATAGTTGGCGATAAAGCAGAAAGTCAACTTCAAATTACTGCTTAGTCAGCCGCAAAAGCACAAGTACAATTCCCTGAAGTTAAGTTATATAAAATGTCATGGTGATTTACAACATTATCGAGCATGTGCTCCAGTCAAATACGAGCAATGTAAGACGTTGCAAAGCATTTTTCAAATAGTCGTCAAAGAATCATATAAATATAAAATATACATTGGTGGCTAATCTGTGAGGTGAAGATAACTCTTGAATGAAATCAGACTGTCTTTGTGATTAAGATCAAGGTACAAATCCGTTCCATATAACTGAGCCCTAGAACACAAAAGAACGTTGTACCTACAACTTCGTTTTAACAGCAAGACATATGAGAATACGGCTGTCGGAAGAGGAGCGTGTGTTCTTAGACGGAGTTTATACATAGATGAGGTCAAATAGGTATATTGGACTGGATCCAGTCAACCAAGAAAAGGTAGCATTTCGAACATATTTCATTTTACTATGGGTCGAGAGGGTAGCCAGTGGAGGTTACATAGCAGAGGGGAGGTATGCTCAGTTCTTCGTAGCCCAAAGAAAATCAGATCAACTATTTTGTGAACGTTTTGAAGTTTATGTAGCAGATACTAAGACAAAGCAGATTTAATGAACTACTATAATCCAGCATTGAAAGTACTAAGGAAAACACAAATGTTTAATGGCATCAACTGAAAAAGATTGCGAATCAGGTCCACATAGGTAACCTTGTATATGGTCGCAACTTGTTCCGGTAAGAAGAAAGTACAGTCAAGTATGACATCTATGCTTTGTACTGACTGTGAATTTAATATTCTTATTGTTTGATGTAAAGGATGTGAGTGAGAAAATCTTTGTGAGGTATCAGGATGTCGTCGGTGTTATCGTCTTTCCTCTGATGCTTGTTGCATGTCATCCATGACCTCACATCGGAAATGCGTCTCTCTACGCCAGGTCATAAATAATTGGTAAATATTCATAACAATTCGGAGCATACAGTGAGATATGTATAAATGTAGTACCATACCCGCAGAACGTAGACTTAAATATTCTTCAGGCAGAGAATTTCTATAATTGCATCACAGTTGTATAAGTAAATCAAGGCGTAATTAGAAGTGTACTATTATGTTTTATCTGATTAGGGCCAATCTGTCAAGTAATTATACTTCGCGATTACATTATTAAGAGAAGCTCATAGACCCCTAATGTTACCGAAGCAAGAAAATGATCGAGAAAGGAACAATCGCTACGAGACGAAATCGTCAAAAGAACGGCGCTCTTTTAAAATGATCGAGAAACGAACAAAAGCTACGAGACGATATCGTCAAAAGAACGGTGATGTTCGTGAAATAACGTGTATATTTGTGGTCGTAGACACAATTTGCGGAAACGTCAAGATAGCTACCGTTGGCGTTGGTGTGACAGCAGTAATCACGACTGTGGATACTATTATATGTACACCAGTCGGAATTCTTGTTGGAGCCATATCAATAGTAACCGTCGTAACTGGAGGCGCTAATATAAAAAAATGACGTCATGGTTACATTCGCGAATATGTGTTAATTCAGAGCTTCTCGTGACGGCATAGAGCAGTCCCACTACAATTAATAAACTGCTCTCTAAGACTATTGAGGATACAATATATATCATGGCAGAATTCAACGCCGTTTGGCTGAAACAGAAATCCACAGGCGACTCAGAGCACACATACGGAAATAAGAGCATTTATGATTTACAGACAGTGAAAATCAAATAAATGTTCGACAGTGTACGTAGTAGTATGATAAAAACGATTTTGTTGATTATGGCCTCGGTCATATTCTTCTTCTCCCGATGAATTTCCTCTTTCAGGGGTACCTGTGCGTAATGTTTACACTTGGGTATGTACGCGATATATGAAGGCAAAGTCATGTGGGTAGAAGGCTGTGACCTAGATCACTAATAAAAATGTAAAATGGTTATCATTATACTACTAAAACTTACCATTTAGGATAATAAAACCATGTGTTTGTGTCGTATTACTGGCGGAGACAAGCCACATGTCTGGGGCGTATTACTGGCGAAGTAAATCCATGTGTTTGTGGCGTATTACTGGCGAAGTCATTTAATCTGCAACGTCTACGGTGTTATCCGATATAGGGACTGCAATTTCCAAAATGCTTTTCTTGTTGTCAATGTAAATGAAAATGTCAGATTGTACGTCTTTTTCGTCTCGATGCTCAGCGGATTGTATGAATACTATAATACAATGACATTGCAAAAAAAAAAAATTCTTCTGGTTCATTCATTAGTAAACCAAACAATTTAAAAGGGTATGTCCGACCAATTCGCTCGAAATCACAATAGAAAATGGGGAAACAAATTACTAAGTAACGAATGAAAGATTATGTCCTAAACATATAGTTACATATAAAATGCTATATAAAAAAAACGCTGTGCGAACTTCATGCATTTTCGTTTCACTTCATATTTCATGGAACACAAATGACCTGGTCAATACTTGATATAATAAAATTAATTCTGTAAAAGATACCTATGAACATATCTTAATTTTGACTGCTCATTTACGAGTACACTACTATATAATAATAGTTTTTGATAGCCGTAAATTGCATACATTCAATCAGAAAATAACCAGCATCTTCGTAGCAGCTTGGCACAAACTGACCCTTTGCACGCAAATTATATTGGACAGTCAAAGCAATTTAAAGAAAATATAATTCATAATGGATAAATGCATAAATGAATAAACTGCAAAATCATTCTTCTGTGTTTATTGTATGTTGACCTATATTCATCCATTTAAAATTCATCAAGAAATTTATTACAACTAGAATCATTTAGATGACATGGTGTGAAGTTTATCGTATAGCGGAGTGCAATGCAGGTAGGGGGCCTCGAGTGACCGAGTGGTCTAAAGCGTTCGCCGTTACCGATCACTGCCATTTCACCTCTGTCTGCGTGGGTTCAAGTCTAAGATTCGACTAATGTAGTTATGTGAGATAGCTTGCCAGTAGTTTTTCGTGGGTCGGTGGTTCTTTCCGGGGGTTTTCCCGGGTTCTACCTCCATCAATAATACTGGCCGCCATGTATAACCTATCGTGAAATTGGCGTTGACCCCTACAATAATAACAACAACAACAACAGCAGCAATGCAGGTAGCATACAAAGCAGAGAACCAGACTGTATACAGATATGGACGTTGGGGGAAAAGCATACAGGTACCACATGCCTGTTGATACATTTTACTTCCTCGTTTGATTTTTGATATTTTATGTAAATTCATAAACATGGCATGTATTGTGTGGATTTTTATTATTGATATATGTCAGAGTTTTGCATCAGTTTGTTTAAGATTGCTTACCTACCGCGTGATAAAGAAAGATATATTTCCAAAATTGGATTATATGTTCCCAGAAAATCTATTTTTAGCGATAATATGTACCATATACAGACACATGCTCACGACTCACCAGTAATACGAGTCCATTCATTTCTTTCTATTTTAAATTTCAACACTAAAATATGACATGTTAGGCACTGACAGGTCATTGTTGAGTTTATTACATATAAATGGATGACACAGTGACAGATTTGCCCAAGTCAAACTTAAGGGCATTCGGTGTAATATCTCTCTCTCTCTCTCTCTCTATCTCTCTCTCTCTCTCTCTCTCTCTCTCTCTCTCTCTCTCTCTCTCTCTCTCTGAACCCTGCATCTCTGCATAACCACAAACAATAAATTAATTATTAACTGAAAGTGTATGTTGAATTCATATTGGTATTCGTCTTGTTGAATGTGTTTCTGTAACTTGTACAAGGAAAATATTACCAATTTCTCTGAACAGTATTTGACCGAAGTAATCAGTAATTTAGAAAAAAAATAATTTATTATATGCTCATTTGTCTCCCTTTAGTTTGTATTGTCAGAATAGTTCAATATGTTACCATACTACCCGGCACGATACATGCGTCTATATCGTATGTTAGTAGTATTCATTTTGGATTGTATGCCCATGTAGCAGACGTGATATATTTTGCTTTATTAGATTGGTTTGCGGATGAAATAAAAGCAATCTGTTCGTCAAATTTATACGGAGACGCCAAAATTGACAACGTGGTTGAGTTTACTGAATCACAATTTTAAGACACTTTGAACCAAGCATACGAATTCGCATTGTCGTTGACAACAAATGCGAGACACGCGGTATTGCAAATACCATTATGGTAATTTTAACAGTTATTTAGGAGAAATATTTAAAACCATTTGCAACTCAAGTGGTTCAGATTATGTCTCAAGGATCTATACAAAAATATCAGAAAATTATATTAAGGTCAAGGCCCAGTCTACCTCAGAAAATTTCATTTTACAAGATGGTCAAAACAATAAATACGACAATAGTAACTGAAGAAGTCGGGTTATGGTATGAAAACTAAGACCCCAGAACCATAAAGACAAAAAAGGTATTATTTCCGCTGGCGAAATGGACTGTCATACCGCAGCTTGATATGCAGTTGTCAATATTTAATTTTGTTTTAATTCAATGTTTGGATTTATAATAGTGATAGAAGTTACACAGGTTATATAAATAGCTGGGGTCTTTCCAACAGAAAGTATGCAATTAACAGGGTATGAACACGAGTCTTCGTTAGCTGAAAATAACAAAGATAATACATGCCCTTAAATTTTGCATCTTTACTTGTCTTTCTTAGTTATTTATGTCAATCCTAAGTACGTGGATTCCAAAGTTGATTCAACGCACACAATTGTGTTGTAGTTTCGACGATGTCTTAAACAGAAATCAGTCTCCATATTGCACTCAAAACGATATCCATGCGATAGTCCATGGCACACAATCCTGCGTCATTTTGAAAACTTCAGTTATAATAATTCACATTTTCCCCCACAATATTATTCTAGACAGAAAAGAAACACAACTGTATCAAGGCCAGCCCCTCAATCGCTCTAATCACATGTACATCGTACGGAATTTACCCGGCTAAACAAAATCCAGTCCATCACAAATAATAAAGCAGAATTTGGTTGGATCGACATAAAAAAAAAAGAATAAAATAAAATTCATCCATTCAAGACCACCTGGAAAATGTGTTTCAGTGCTCATTAATTCACAATATTATTCTTCATTTCAATTTTAAGGAGACAAAAAAACGAATGGCTAAGCGTGCGACCGAACACAAAGATCGCTGGGCGTTGCTATGTGCGTATAAATTGCGATACTGTGTATTAATGAACGTACGGCTGTGTATGTAGTTTGAAATCTAGCATAAATTCAAGTGCCTTGTTTCTTGTAATGTACTCCGTTTATTATTATTCAGCCTTCAATAGACAAGCAATATGCGCAAATTGAATATTATCGTTTACTCCTAAAGTCATGCAGTATTGCCAAGAAAAACATTCATATTTTCCCCCTAACAAATACAGTAACAGATAAATATAGTTTATAATCAGATAATGAAATATATATTGGGAAGTTATGGCCACAGCGGCGATACCAATTATAAAACTTTCCCTTTAGGAATATATACGCCTGTATATAAGCTATTTATATCTTTTTTTTCTTCATATTTCAAGTATATCAGATGTAATGTATACTTATTTTATTTTGATGTTTTGCTTATTTGTTTTAAATTGTTTAATTTTATTACATGCTATTAAATAAATCCTGTTTACTCGACTATTTGTCCTAAACACCTAAAATAGAACGTTGTATATTTATGCTGACCTAGTTCCTGACTTTGATTGAGAATCATGTAATCAACCTTTTTTATTGTTCACTCGTAATGTGGTTTTGAAAAGAGTGAAATCGAGGCTGTATTTAAATACGAGACCATAGACTTGTAGATAGTTTTGTGAAATCAACTATTTGTATTCTTTCTTAGAGTAAAATGATTGGTTTGCTTCAGGGTCATGTTAGGAGTACGTGATGAAAAACATGATCACCTGACCCTTATACGAGTACATAGTTTGTGCCTCAAATTAGATGATAATATTTGTTTTAGAGAAATAATCTTAAATTAGGCTTAAACAAGTCGTTTTCTTCTGTTGTAGCTAGTTTTAAAGTTAAATGTTAATTTTTTCAGATCATTTGGATGTTAAAAGATCAATTCGTTCTCTGGAAATATTTTAGTGCTCAAACATAATTCTTGGACAAAAAACATTTCTGAAAACTGTTATTCGGATTTCCAACACCGGAGTGTTATTTCTTGTGTTTCTACAAGGAACTGTAGACTACAGCACTGTACCTGATGCAGCATGTGTCATCTTCCATCTTCGATTTTCATCGGGATTCAAACTTGAAATCGATAAAAGATTTCGTTGCTAGGACTTTGAAAATTTAATTCCTGTATTAGTTTTGGATTTGATTTTTAAAATCGTTAGTTCTTTTTGCAATTGTTAAATTGTTAATCCATGAAAATAAATTATTTTGTTTAAATTTAAATAAAAGTGTCTTCATTCTAAAATGTTACTTTTTATTAGAACATAAATAACAATATGTAGACCTATTTCCGTTCTTTTCTTCTCTCTCTCTCTCTCTCTCTTTTTCTCTCTCTCTCTCTCTCTCTCTCTCTCTCTCTCTCTCTCTCTCTCTCTCTCTATATATATATATATATATATATATCAAACACACACACACACAGAGGTTTAACATATTTTAAAACGTCAATAATGATCTCCCTCAAGTATACATTATTATAATCAATGAGAAGGAGCCATCAAGAATACCTAAAAATAAACTCTAAACAACATTAAATAGGTTCTGTTTAGTATTACATCAGCGGATTCGAGAACGATCCGATCCTTACACATTTATGATGTATACTTCACGTACTTCATGCCACACAGTACTATGTTCTTGGTACTGAGTGAACAGTATTTTCGGAAAAGACTGTGCAGCATTGCACAATGTTATCGTGATTTGATTTAAATGGCGGAAGGACACGGTGACGATAATGGTGACCTTAGTGAACGGACTAAAAGAGTAAGTAAAAGAATTCTCGCAACATGGTGGTTATTAAAAGAGTAAGAGCATAAAAATTAACAAAGTGTACGTGCGTGGGATATTCACAAACATGGACTTATCATTGTGGACTCCATTGTCGCCTGTCGCTCCTAAGGACGAGTATTTATATTGAGATGCTGTTTGCACTGAATCCTTGTGCAATATTTAACTTTCAGCGAGCATTTCTATATATGTCATTGTTTTACTTTAAAATGTTTAAATTGTTTCTTAAACTTACTCCAATCCCACCCCCACCCCTTGTCTGCCACTGCACACGTGTCTCGCCGGTTATTGGTTAATTAATTATATATATATATATATATATATATATATATATATATATAGAGAGAGAGAGAGAGAGAGAGAGAGAGAGAGAGAGAGAGAGAGAGAGAGAGAGAGAGAGAGAGAGAGAGAAAGGGTTGCACTAGATGATGGTCTGATGTCATAATAAACAGCAATATAATTTTTAAAAAGTGCATGATACGTAGAAAAGAAGACCACATGAAGCCGTGTAAGAGCCATACCTTATTTTCAAGCTACTTACAAGTTATGAACTGTCTACTTGTCTAAATTTAGCCGTCTTCTAACCGGTAACTATTTCATGTATAGAAGTTGAAGATACGACATGCACGTGTACACAGACGAACATATTCTATTCATCTGGCACACGTTCCAAACAATGTGTATATACCTGACATCATTATACACACACACACACACACACACACACACACACACACACACACACACACACACACACACATATATATATATATATATATATGGCTCGACTTTACTTTATCTTCTTCCACACTGCTCCAGTGGCTTAGTGGTTAGAGCGTCCGCCGCGGAAACGGGAGGTCGTGGGTTCAATCCCCAGCCGGGTCATACCAAAGACTTACAAAAATGGTATTTACAGCTGCCTGGCTTGCCGCTCAGCATTAAGAGGATGGTGTTAGGACTGGTCGGCCTGGTATAAGGATAATGTGACTGGGTGGGACATAATGCTACATGTCTGCGGGATGCTGCCCCAGTGCTAGACATCACAATAAACTGCATCACTGCAGACATCGTAGCGATGTGACTGAAACATTGTTAAATCTACGTTAAAAATCCTAATCAAACAAACAAACAAAAAAATCCTCTACTTTTTCTTTCGTTGGAACTGATCGTAGATAGAATGAACATAATAATATATTTCAATTATGTCGGGGGATGGGTGGGGTAATCTGCCAGTCCTTTGTAAGTTTATCTCGAGAGAGAGAGAGAGGGGGGGGGGGGGTAGGGGATGCATTCAGGCATTTTAACATTCTTAATGTTTTGTTTTCAACCCTTTTTTCAGGTTTCAATATTAACAATAACAACAAGAATACAAACAAAAAATAAATCAGCATAACATGAAATACACGATATGTCTATTTTCTAGTCATAGTATTGTAAGTCTGCTAACATGCGAGGCATTTTCTACTTGGCATCAATGGGATCGTATATCATTGTGGAAAGCTTCCATGTCAAGTTTAGACGACTTTGGTTCTCGTAGTTTTCTTGAAGTATGTTGAGGTTCAAGGTTTTGATTCAGATCGTATCGTTTTTTGTCATTCCACAAATGTCTACGTAATTTTCCCCATAAGCTAAAAAAAAACAAGAAAAACCTGGAATATGAAATTGTGTAACGAATGTAGATTCAACAGCGCATATGGATACGTTTTGTGTTATTTTCCTATTTTATTAAAAATGAAACGGCATGGTGGCTTGTATAATATAATAGCAGTGAATTTAGTAAGTTAGGGGTGGGGTTATGATGGTGGCTTATTGAATATAATGTCAGTGGATTTAGCATGTTTGGGGGGGGTGTATATGGTGGCCTATATAATGTAATACCAGTGAATTTAGTAAGTTGGGGGTATGCTAGTTGCCTATAGAATATAATTCCAGTGAATTTAGTAAGTTAAGAGGCTTTTAGCAGACATTAAAACTACGGAATAAGCAGCAAACCTTGAAGAGTAAGGATGGTGTACCAAATAAATAATTCTTTACCGTTTTAATACGTACTAGACATGGCCTCGTATTCCCAGAACTTCGTGGAGAAGAACAAACTTGAGCTCAAACTTAAAAGCCCAAAGTCAAATGATACTTTATTACTATAAGGTAATTTATAAAGTGATGAAGTGTACTCTAGCGACGAAACGCCGGAAAGTTGTATCATTCACACTTCCTTATTACTGAGACCGAAATTCGTACTCCACATCATGGAGAACATATTACTTGGCTTAATGTGAGAGGAGGGGCAGCATGTTTAGTACAATAAGTTTCATAAATTTTATTGGATTGATTGGTTTGTTTAGTTGTTTGTTTTGTGGGGTTTTTTGGTGAGTTTCGGAGGTTTTTCTTTTAGTTACTAAGTTTGTTGAATGATATTTAATTGGTTGGTTTAGTTATTTGGGATTTTTTTAAAATAGTTACTTAGCTAGTTGTTTTAATGATATTTGATTGGTTGGTTTAGTTAGTTTGGATTTTTTTAAATAGTTACTTAGCTAGTTGTTTTAATGATATTTGATTGGTTGGTTTAGTTAGTTGGGATTTTTTAAAATAGTTACTTAGCTAGTTGTTTTAATGATATTTGATTGGTTGGTTTAGGTTTGTATTGTTAGATAGCTATTTGGTTTAATGATACATAAAATATATATTGTTCATAGGTCCGCATGATAAGGGAATTATGCAAAGGTCGTCTAACCGAAAAAGAGGTGCGCAAGATTATGGAGCATTACGACTGGGATTTAAACAGAACAACCGGAGCAATTCTAAGCAGTAAGTTTATACAGTTCACACTGCTTCATTTTTTAAATTTAAATTGAGGGATCTATGTTTTTATTCTTCAAAATCTCAAACCTTCTAGCTTTCACAATTGCGAAAGAGGGGAAACGCTAGAATGAAGAGTAGCTGACTTGATTGGTTTCCTCGTGGAAGGGGAATCATACAACAGTAGAAATAGCCAAGTTATTCATTCAGAAGAAAACCTTTCCACCTTTGCTTCACCTGACAGAAACGAACAACGAAAGTTACGATAAAAGAGTAAAGAAACAATCACAATGACGTGACATAGGAAAATCGTCAGATAAACCTTCTTTGCAATTCATAAGTGTGTAAAGTGTCGATGGACGGACATTATTTTGTAATTTTCTTACCGTTTCTTTTTCAATCAAAAGTTTAAAACCTGGGCGTTTTATGTGCTCTACTAATTTTGTTATTATTTCAGCAGGTCTGTGTAGGGGTAATGGTGAATGGGTGGATGGAGTACGGTATTTTCAAACAAATTTTACCCATTTTTAATACTATTATTAATTAATTGCAAGGAAGAATTGTTTTGACAGCTGCTAACAAGCTGGTAAGATGGCAAACACAATAAAAGCACAGCGAATATGTTTCAGCACAAATTTCAATGCTATACATGTTAATCATTATCAGCAAGATGTTAAAAAGTTATTATATATTGAACTTGATGCAGTATTATAATGCAGGAGGAGAAAGTTAATGGTTTTTCTGCACGTTTCTCTGCACGATGATTAAATTACAAGACTCCACACATTGACAGTTTCTCGTTTAATTGATTCACGCTTCTCACGTCCTATTGGAGAGATGACCCGCCGAAATGCTGTAATTAAAATGACGCCCTAAGAACGTTATGACATTTGACCTTAATTGTATTTACTATGATCGTGTATATTACATGGCTTCGGTACCCGGGCTGAAGATTAACTGTACTATGTAGTGGAGAAATTCAGGGGTGAAGACAATCCGAGAAAAGCAGCTCGTAAAATCTGTGTACCGGTATGTAATGTTGGACGATCATTAAACGCGCAATTTTGCTGCATGCAAATCATTCCGGAACAATCGTGCGTACGCTTCAGGCAAATACTGATAATTCGTAACAGCCATATCTAGCGCAAAAATTAAAATGTCCACATGGCAAATGGTTGTACCACGTGGTTTTACAAGTTACCAAATATAGACTATGCTCTGGAAATATAATGTACATGTCACCAAAAGAAACCTTCAGCCGACGGTAGCTCAACGGGCACGAGAAACACCGGTAAAGGTATATACTGTATGCTGATGTGTGTAGACAGAAGTGGCTGTGAACAATTTCAGCTTTTAATGAATAGGTAATTAATAGCCCCTAGCCAAAAATCAACCTCATCACGGGTGATGGACTGATTTATCGACATAGGGTGAAGGTAATTTCTTTATTTTCTTGCTCTGTACTCTCATACGTGTCTAACGTTTGCCCCTAAAGAATACAAAATCGGGCAGAAAACTCCCCAAAATGCCAAGAACAGTTTGTATTCAAGAAGTACCGAGAAATGTGTAGACACAAAAATACGGTAAGTCACTCTCCTTGACAAATGCACAAGTATGAATTTAATTTGCTACACCAGTATGTACGTCAAGACCCCACCTCACGACAAATATAGAGGATAATGCCCTTTATTGCCATGGCTAGGTTCAAAAACTGAATATTTCACTACAAAAGTGATGCAAGGCTTTCGTTATGTTCTGTGCGGGGGGGGGGGGGGGTAGTCTGGTTGGCCTTTTGTTGTTTATGGGATTTTGCAGGTTACCCATGGTAAGTTCCAGTCAGTGAGTCTCGCGTATGAATCTGCATACACGAATTAACAAGGCTAAAATCACCTTATTCTAGACCTAATGTTAATGGATCTGCATGGAGTGATTGCATTCAGGCATCTATGGAAAATTTTGGCTAAAACTTCCTGACCTTGCGTTTTGTCTACATTAGGTGGATATCATATGACTTTATGCTTATAGAGACTGTTTAAAATGATCACATTTATGAACAGATAATGTATATAATTTCTGGCGTTACGCTAATATCAAACAAAATTGATATTACAACATTATCTCTAACATAAATTTGACCTTTATCTGTCTCGTAAGTGTGATTTGACACACTTTGTTTTGCCAATAATCCAAGTGACTTGATTTAACTTTTCAAGAGCATTGTAACGCCCCAAAACTTAAGAATGCATTGTTTTTGTTTGACTTCGAATGTTTACTCAGACACCATCATATATTAATAAGATCTAAGTTGACATAAAGAACTATTAGATAGTTAACATTATGGCCCCGTAATTAACATAAAGATACATGCAATTAATAAAATAAAATTACCATATTAGCATAGACTGCATAAAAGATAGCAAATATTACAGAAGGTTTCAATAAATACTATGGAGTTCTTCCAACAAAGTACAACAGTAAAATTCTATGATCAACAACTCCGACATAAACCTAATCCATGTTTACAATTCCTATTCAATTAAATATATTTGAGCATTGTTTAGGAAGATTTGATTAAATAGCATGAACGTTTATAAAACAAAACGAGAGGATCTGGTGGAAATATTACATGTATGGAAATTGTGGAAATATTACATGTATGGAAATTGTGGAAATATTACATGTATGGAAATGGTGAAAATATTACATGTATGGAAATGGTGGAAATATTACATGTATGGAAATGATGGAAATATTACATGTATGGAAATGGTGGAAATATTACATGTATGGAAATTGTGTAAGCAGAGACAGAACGAGTGCGACATTAGCACTTAAAATGCAATATCGTTAAACGAGCGTTATGTTTGATCTCTTCCCCTGGTTTCGTCATTGTCTTGTGCTTGGTAAGAAACAGAGACAAAGAAACGTACGTCATTATCTTGTAGTATAGTTTTTCTTCATTTGGTGTAAACCGGAAAAGAAAGCAAGAGAATATTTAACTTTAATTTTGACGTGTCCTCTCTGTATAACTATGAAGCTTAAAACGCAACCCTAGGTCATCCTCTGTCATTTCTTGTGCATGTTAGCAGGTCCTAATTATTTAAAAGGTATCCCATGCTGCCACATTGCTGGGTCAAGATAAATGAGAATTCGGGTACAAAGAAAGATATACGTATATTTGTTTTAAAACAGAGCGTTCCTGTTTATTTAACAACTCTCACAAACTTTGTGAACATTTTGATACAGTAAATCGGAACATTTTATATTTCATTTATCGTCTGATATTGTCTACCTGCATGTGATTCACCCCAGAGGGCCAGCATTAGTAAAATGATATCCGTTGCACAGGAAGCGAACACCACGCTGTCATTATTATTGTGAATATTGTTAAACATGGATCCTCGTATATACTTTTTTCATGGCGAACTTGCATCTGACTCTTACAATCTGAGCCTTCACCAAGGACATGCACAATAGATGTGTACAAAATTCACAAATATTTTGGAATATTGATCTTGCAGTTTCGGCCAGTTTGACAAAGCACATCAAGCCAGGAAAGATAGGGTGTTTATACATATTCATTTCATTTAGTCTTTTGCAGTTTGAGGTATATTTGTTTCAACATTTGGTATGACCTGTTCACTACAAATTCCATTTATGGAATTCCAAGCTGACGGCAGAAGCATCTCTTAAATGTTGGCTATATTTTTTCTTGCTTCAGTATTTCTTATAGTTACAGATGTGTCCAGTTTCAGACACAGATGTGTCATTTTTCAGACACGAGTTCATTTTCAAACACAGATGGGTAAATTTGCAGACATAGATGTATAGATGTGTAAATTCTCAGACAGATAATCTAAAAGAGAACGTAAACACGTGTGCTCCTGTCAGGGCCACATATCTGGTCTTGTGATGTTTACGTCCTCAAATTTTCACAACGATCTGCCCATGGTAGACTTTGTTTAAATATACCATGATTATTCTCCATATTATTCTCCATGCCATTCTAAGGACTAGTCAGCGTAGAAGACACATCAGGGCTTCAAATGCGAGTCCAGGTGCCTCCATAACACAAGACTTGTGTATAAATGTCTTAACGGCCAACATTTCTACAATGATAAATATTAGGCGTTGTTAACCTATAAACACTTCAGACTTAGTTGCAGCTGCTTGAAAATCTTGGGCGACGTGCAATAACCTATTTTTCTGGAGACTGCTTGCCTGCAATTGCAACAATTTGACATTAAGGGCTTCAATCACATCTTGAACTGTATGTTCTGTCTTAGTCTGTGTCATGTGCATATTGAAGATGAATGGATCCTGCAAATTGTGCATATCTAATTATTTTTGCTCTTGGGTTTCTTGAAGTGGGCAAGTAAGTGAACTTTGTCCAAAGAGAACAATCGTAAGTTTTGGTGACAAAAGGTCACACCAGAAACACAAGGCTAGATAACGCGATAGACGTTGCTTCCGAACAGGAACTGTCTTAGCAAATGCGAGGCCCGATTTTAATACGTTTGGCGGGACCACATGCATGTACGCTCGGGGCTCCCCGTGAGCACGACATTTCGAAATAAACATTTAAACAAGTTTTAAATGAGATTGAAGTTAGAATTGTCTTCCGTTGCTTAAAAAAAATTCATATCGATACATTTGTTTAAATTACTATAGCGCGGGGTGTCTGTGACCGCTGGGCCCTATTAAGGCGAATCGGTCCTCCAATCGACCGAAAGTTGACCGTGCATCTACAAACTATCATCAAATTCCGCGATGATCCTGAAATCGGTTATATTAGCTCGAATCCGCCACCTCCGGATAAAACGAATAATATTCATTTCTCCATTCTGCTGAATAGCAAAGAGATGAATAGCAAGAAGGTAAAGGTCTCCATGTCGAGCACAAACTGAACGAATGGCTACATACCTTATGACTTAAAAGTCCAACGTTACAGGTGTGCTTGTGAGTTGTAAAATGAGTTGATTTTGCGTTATACAGAAACATGAACATACATCATAAATGGGTTACAATATATATAAGAAAAATAACAACAAAAAAGTTCACTAAAATCTAAACGTAATTCTTCTATAAGTGTGGATTTCACTACAAGGTCAAAAGGTATGCTAAAGAACTCGTGAATAAACTGCCCTTATTTCATGGGGATTCAATCTAAGTATCAACAGAATTCATTCATATGTGTGAGAACTACAAGCAAATGATAACAGTGTAGATTTCATCCCGGGGAAAAAAAAATGTTGCAATATCTATAATTTTCCATAACCTACTTCATTATCGTCCCCTTCTTTCTTTTTTTATTTTCATTAATTCTTCCAATTTAGTCTCCTTCACCGTTGTGTGATTTTTATTTATATATCTTTCCATTTTTATATAGCTGGCTATTTTGTCAGCTTTCGTTTTCTAGTACTTAAACAGCGCATCCCATCTGCTTTTAGGTAACCCAGAAGACCTGCGGGATTTACTTGGTAGAGAGGATGAGGTAATTTTTTGTAGTAATTCTAGAAACATGATTAAGGAAGCAATAACTAACAAACTTCACCTTCGTATTTTATATGTTTTGAAGACTTGTAGTATGATAGATGATCTGGGACCGTCAAAGGTTTCACTTAAAAGGGATTATCGTACCTATTTTTTTTTAGGTGTTTACGTTTGATCAATATTTCAATCGCAACAACTGATATTCTTTTATAATTAGGATTATGTCTACTACGGAGAATATGTTTCCCTAAAGAATGCGTTTGAATTCTGGCGATCAGTATTTCTTTCTCTATACTGATATTATTATATTTTTTGTATTGCTATATATATATATATATATATATATATATATATATATATATATATATATATATATATATATATATTTATTTATTTATTTATTTATTTACTTCTTAACTGAGTATTATTAAATTTGTTGTTTAGGATTATATCATCAGGATGATGATTTTCATTTGTGTGTCTATACACTGAAATAAGTTATGTCGAATTGGTTCATTTTTATTTTATACAGGAAAATTATAAAACTGTTTCCTAAACCTTTGCATTCTATTCCCGTACATTAGGTTCGTCCATCAGTAATATGCGAAATGGGAATCCGTTCCACACGTTGTTGTAGTTGTTGTAGGGTTCAACGCCATATTACAGCACACGATAGGCTATATATGGCGGCCACTATTAATGTTGGCGGAAGAACGCAGGAAAATCCACAGAAAAAAAAACACCAATACACGAGAAGCTGATGGCAAGCTTTCTCACATACCCACATTGGCCGAATATGAAACTCGAACCCACACAGACAGGTGAGATGGCAGTGAACCGTAACGGAGAGCGCTTTAGACAACTCGTCCATTCGGGGATTCCGTTCCACACGTAATATATTTTTTCCATTGGTTTGACTGGATTCTAAGTTCTAATGACCTTTACAGACACTGCACCGTCAGCGTGTTCTGTCCAAATCCATCGTTATTTTTTTTAAAAATATTCTTCTGAAATTGGCTATATATATGTTGGTATATATTGTTACGTCTTTGAAATTTGTGTCTGTTTGTGACCTTGTTACTGAAAAGGTTCACGTTAATTTCCATTTAGAATGAACTGCAAGCAATTCTTAAGGATGACGTTATCCGGGATCTTCTTAGAAGGCAGTCGATTTCAAGCGAAATCAGGCAGTTCGCATGTGAGCCGTGTGATAACGTGTGGTGGCGTAACGTTCCAGCAAGGAAAACGGTATGTTTGTGTACAATGTCGGACTTGTAAATAATAAATTCAGACTGAATTAATAAGGTGTACTAGCCAAAGATTAGTATAGTCATTTGAAAAGTATAATTTGATATTTACATGTCAATAGTTTTATATACATTAGCAAACGGCCAAACTATATATGCAGATTCATTGGTTTAGGTTTTCATGTACTGCTGAATTCTTAACACATTCATCGATTAGGCCATGGCTCAAAAAAGGTACCATTTAAACATTTTTCAAAACTAAATATACAATAAAGATTCTTCAAGTCTGGTGTCTAATTGACACCAACCAAGGAGACGTTAGCCAAATTTCAACAGAAAAGTTAAATAAAAATGCGTATTTTTATTGTTAATAACAGAATAATTCTTTCCCTCGCTCAGGTATCCAAATGCCTAAAATGTGGAATCAAGTATGATGCTATCCCGAAGGATCAAGAGTGGGGTTGGGCAATTTTTAAGTGTAGCTGCAGAAGAGAATTTAGGTTGGTAAATAATGGAACAAGAGAACCATGCGGGTCTCAGAGTCTCGCCTTTTAACGTATACTTAAATGCGAAATCCAAGAACCGCTTGCAAGGAAGTATGGATTGTTAGAGAACTTTCTTTAGAATTTGTTAAAAAATATATTGCTTATTTCCGAACATTTTTTAAAACGTTTTTCTAATATGTTGCGTCATATAATGACTACAAAAAAGCATAGCTTGTACAAAATGTGAGTTCATGAAACTAGAATCGATTTTCTCACATTTGCTTAAAGTCTGATTAATGTTTTTTTAAAAAAAAGTATTTTAACGGTCTCTTTTCTAATTATAGCAATACCAGCCATATTGAACATAATGTCCGCATCATTTGCTTAAAGGTAAAAGACATTCAGGCAAATTAGCTTCTTGTCAAAATTGGTCAACTTCAGTTGATTAGTTTTGGAAGTCCTTTAAATGTTTTTGTATTGTTTCTAACGGAATCCATGTTTGATGTTGCATCGGCGTCAGCCGTACAAATTTGAAAGGCCTTCATGCTGATATACTTACTTCAGATCTTTTGACGTTTTGTTGACCGGTTTTTAAAAGGCTAATTTAAAGACTTTTGTTGTTTGATTGTATTTTTTTTGTAACCTGTCATTTTCAGTGGTAGATGGAGACCATTTTTATAAACTTGAAAAGCCTCACAGCTGGATGAGTTTAACCGAATTTGGTCAAATTCTATTGAGCGAACTTTAATATGAGGTGGTCAAATTATTTCTTTTTAATTAAATGTGGCTCTATTTAAACGCTGTCGGCATCATTTGAAAAAGACCTGTATTGCAGAATGATATCCGTCAAAACTGACTAATTCTCCACAGCAGTATTTTAAACAAGAAAGTTTCATGTTGTTCTTATCTTTCGCAACTGCGTTCAAATAACATTGTAGATCATAATATGTATAAAGTAAACTCCTTTTCAGTCAATTTAGTTTTCTTTTCAAATTCCCCTGTTTTAAGCGTTTGAATTTATTTTAAAGTTTGATAAGCGCCGATATTCGATTGCTAATTGGCATCAATCGTGTAACTTGAAAGGCTCGTATACCAGAATGCGTTTTGTACAATATAACCAACATTTATTGAAATGATTGTAAAAGGACAAATTTTGGCAACGCATGCCATATTTTCATAATTTGTTGTAATTGTTTGTACTAATTGACCTTTATACGCTTTTTATTCAGGTTGTTAAAACTTTATTGGTCTTTATGATGTAAAACCTGATTGGTAAAACCTGATTGGTCTTTATGATGTAAAACCTGATTGGTCATTATGATGTAAAACCTGATTTGTCTTTATGATGTAATACTGTCCGACAAATGTGATTACTAGTGATGTATTAGTGTTCAAGAGGCAATTTAAAATATAAAAAAATATTGCTGGATGACCAAACCACAGGTTTATTTGCCCTGTTGGACACATGAAATAAAGACCAGCTGTTGTATTATCAGACGGTCGGTGGTACAATCAACATGAAATCCTGGATATTGTTTGAATCCGTATGTAGGTATAGATTGATGTGTGGATGTATGATTTTTATGGATGTGTGGATGAGTGGGTGTGTAAGTGTGTAATGGTGGTGTTCTCTTTACAGTGGTTTTGGTCAAATGAATGTCACAGAAAGTACATGTTACAAAAAAAGAGGAGGATGTGGACAATTGGCTCTACCTAGCCGAATACGCCCGCCAGAGAGTCGTGACAGGAAACAGAAGTCTAGAACCATGCACAGTTGCAATGCACCTGACTGTCCCAACCATGTTGAATCTGTCATCAATCAAAACGGTTACGTGGATGTCCCACCAAATCCAAACCTCATCACTGTACAGATGAACGGTGATAACACCAATGGAGAGCCACATCAAAGATACTCAGAGAATCAACCTGGAAGGCCCGGTCTGGGTGAGTTAAGTTTCTGCCTTTATGGTCAGTTACCTCCATTATATCATCTCATTAAAAAAATAAGAAATAAACCAATCATTAAAACCAAGAGTCATTGTAAAACAAGTGCTTGATTAAGCAACATGTTTGGAGTCAACAATCGTTACTGTACAACACTTCGTTCATTTGCTACAAAAATTATGGAAGACCATGAAGGGTTTATTCTTGTATCCAACAGAGATGGTTTATAATATAGTTTTCAATGTTAACGAGGATTACTATCATTCACCTTGCATTAGACGCTCTTCAAGAGACTCGAACCTATCGATAAAAAACTCAATAAACGGGATACAATACAAAAATTGATACGAATGTAAAGAGGAAAGCTGTAATATTTTCTCATTTTCTACATACCCTGTCAAAAATCGAATAATAATAATAATAATAATAATAATAATTATTATAATAATAATTGGACACTACACTTGCAGCACCCACATGTGTCCACCCGATATCTAGAGTGAATAAGCCAAAGGTTATCGTTGCTAGCGTGCCGCACACTAGCACAGGGTCCACAGTTGATACGTTCCTTGATCAAGGTGACTTGTGCAGCTGGTCCTCCTTCCAGCCACGTGAGCATGATATCGCTGAGGAAGGTGAAGCTGGAATAGTCGGAGGGCGTTGAACTGGCTGGTGTCAGAATCCTACCTAGAATCTTACATTTACTTATATTTTCTGCCCCATGCACACAAAACTATTGATTTAGTTTTTGTTGGAATTCGTTTATAAGGCATTCCAGAAGTTCAAATCTAATGTTTGTTTAATAAAAAGATTATTTTTCATATTTTCATTGAAAGTTGCGTGACGTTTTTTTTTTGTGATATTTAATCTATAGCTTTTCGTAAGGATCTAATTTTATTTATATTTTGTGTCATGTGCTTAGGGAGCACCTATTGATTTTCATTGTGAATATTGTATCGTAAAGTTTTCCCAGCCTTATCGTTATATTCTGTTAAAATAAATGTGACAATCTGCTTACATTAAAATCTGTGAAAATGCAGTTTACGTCTTTGGTATATTCTATTAGGTTCGAGCAATATTCAACGTCAAGCAAACCATGGACTTAACTCATAAAAGAACAATTTCGTCAAATGTCTCTTTTTCTGACAAGTTCTGGCCCCCTTTCACGTATGTTACCTAATTGGGAATGTATAATGTAGAATAAGCACTGAGCGCCCTCCTCACCGAACTCATTGACAGATTCAATTTTTTCGCCCTGAGTTGCCTCCTCCTCCCTTAACCATTAACATATGCATATGTTTCGCCTTGAGTTGCCTCCTCCCTGAACCATTAACATATCCATACGTTTCGCCCAGAGTTGCTTCCCTCGACAATATTCCCACCTGAGGAAGCTTTAATCTCATTCAAGCTGTTGTTTATGTAAAGTATTTGTCTTTGAATTTCAAGACGTTTGTTCCAGTTTTGCCACAATCTTTGGTTGGTGTGCCTTATAGTGGACGTTTATCTTACGATGCATTGTATAGACAGGAATGCACTGATGTGCTGGTAAACTCGATACATAAAATACAGATGAATATAAATAACTAACAAGTACTAGTAAGCGTTGCTGAAAGGTTAATGACAAGGTTTATTAAAACCCAAGATAGAAAATAACAATTTTATTCTGAAATTCATTGCAGTAACCAAACCTCAACAATATAAGATAGTCTCAAAGTCCAAAGACTATCATGTCCCGCAGAACAAGGCTGCACAACCAACAAGCAATTAAGAAACAGGACTTGAAATTATATTCTGTAAGGTGGTTAAAATCCAAAACCATCAGATCCAGCAGCACAATGTTGAAACACTTTGGAAAAGGTTGCCAACCCCCCCCCCCCCAATCTAACATATGCTGCACCCTCTAGGTTGTGTACTCTCAAACAACAGCACACAGAATACTCAAAAGTTAATAGGGAAAATTTAGGCCTGATACCCTGGAGTATGGAAGCAGCTTACTGTCCAGACGTATCCCACAACGAACCGCCTGACCTCCCTTGCCACGCCCAAACATCTCTAGCCATAGGTACTTATCAAGGTATCGACTGAGTCTAGGGATCAGTGTGTGTTGGGTCCATTCCCACACACCCCAAGGTCTAACATTCAGGACGATAGATGCTAAGTAGCGACTCCGACCTGACGACCAAATTAAATAGTATGCTATGAGTAAATAAAAATGCTTGGGGGATGTGGTTCGCATGCCTTCCCACAGGATTAATTAATTATCCAGCGTGCTGAAAATTAAACAGTGTTACATGTCCCTAGTGGACGCACAGCATATTAATTCAAATAGTCAGTCATTCCTTTATGTTATGTTACATATTTTACAATCCATGATCACAACGCAGCAGAACTTTAAAATGTTTCAAGAGCTGCTTCGGTGCCTTTGTTCATTCTGTTTTTGAATTTCTTCAATTTTACACTTTTGTTCCTCCTCTTCTAATGAACTTTATTCTGGTATTCTTTTCTATTTTTTTCTCTTTCTTAACGTGTCGTGTTTCTTCCTTTGGGCATGGTACCTCTTCTTCTTGTTCGGAACCCATCTCTTCCTCTTGCTTCTGTTGTTTCGTGGGGTATTCTGAAGACCAGTGTCCCTTCTGTTGACAATGATAACAGGTGTCTTGCACCTTGTCTATTCTGACAGCTGTTTTGCTTTTTTCACGGTCAGGACGTTCTGAAGATTAATGTCCTTCATCCAGATCTAGCAGGTATCTTGACTTTATATTAAAATAATGGGTAGTAATCCGTCAGCTTGTCTGAAGAAAACTTTCTTAGGATAGCTCGCAAAGCTCTGATCAGTTGTTCGATCTATGTGGATTCATCCATCGTTTTGTTTTTCTTTTTGTTTTGTTTTTTATGGTTTAACGCCATTTTTCAGCACAATATAGGCTATACATGGCGGCCAGTATTAATGGTGGAGGAAGAACCCGGACGACCCCCGGAAAGAACCACCGACCCACGAGAAGCTACTGGCAAGCTTTCTCACATAACTACATTTGCCGAATCTTAGACTCGAACACACGCAGACAGAGGTGAGATGGCAGTGGTCCGTAACGGACAGCGCTTTAGACCACTCGGCCACTCGGCCCCCCCCCCATCGTTTTTTGGTCAGTTTGAGATTGAAATTAATACTGGAATGGAAGACACTGACCCATATATATATATACAGTGGTCTGACATGGATATAAAGTGACCCATGGTGTTTCAAATGTAGGCAATTTAGCTTATGTAGTCCAAATCAAATAATAACATAATTTCGTGCCTCGCACACTAGCTGGTCTTGGGTCAGATTAGTGGCAGTGAATTTGAAGATGACATGAGTGAATCAAACTCAAGACCCATAAAGTCTACACGAAACCGATTCAATCCCACTTTCCCTTGTCCGTATACAGGCCCAATATTCTCCATGTTAAATTCCATTGTCCGTATACAGGCCCAATATTCTCCATGTTAAATTCCATTGTCCGTATACAGGCATAATATTCCCCATGATATTCGTTGTCCTTCATACAATATCGTAAACAGCACATACGATGCACATGGTTAAGAAAACGTCCTGATTACATATAGCAATATAGTTGTTTTGGTATCGATTTTCACTCTCACAAAAATAGACACGTCTGAAAACAATTCTGAACTTTGGCATAAATTACTGCTGAGTGAAACCCCAAATTAAGTATTAATCTATATTTAGGTACAGAGTCCGTTACCGAAATAAACTTCACACACATTCATGTTTGAATGTAAAAATAAACAAAAAATATTTTAAAAAAAAAAATAGATACCAAAATCGCTCAACTATTAAAATGTTATTTAATGGTGTTGGATTGTTGTTTAGATTTCTTGATGCATTAAATAACTTTTGGTTACAATATGTTATTCAACTTCCTTATTTAACGACTGCTGTCATGGTTAGTGTTTTTCATTCCATGAAAGAGATCGACTTAACGACACCAAAATTCGCTGTTCAAAAAATGGACAAAATTCTCACCTCGCAAAGTTTCGAACGTCAGAGAATGAAAATATTGATCAAAACATTATAATCAAAGTTTCGATCTTTTCTTACGTTAGGTACCTTGTGTTATATGGTGAGTGTATACATGAATTTACTCAGAATCAAGTGCCTGTGAAGGAAAGATGGGGTGTTTATGCACATTCATTTCATTTAGTCCTTTGCAGTTTGAGGTATATTTGTTTCAACATTTGGTATGACCTGTTCACTACAAATTCCATTTATGGAATTCCAAGCTGACGGCAGAAGCATCTCTTAAATGTTGTCTATATTTTATCTTGCTTCAGTATTTCTTATAGTTACAGATGTGTCCAGTTTCAGACACGAGTTCATTTTCAAACACAGATGGGTAAATTTGCAGACATAGATGTATAGATGTGTAAATTCTCAGACAGATAATCTAAAAGAGAACGTAAACACGTGTGTTCCTGTCAGGGCCATATATCTGGGCTTGTGATGTTTACGTCCTCAAATTTTCACAACGATCTGCCCATGGTACACTTTGTTTAAATATACCATCATTATTCTCCATATTATTCTCCATGCCATTCTAAGGACTATGCAGCGTAGAAGACACATCAGGGCTTCAAATGCGAGTGGAGGTGCCTCCATAACACAAGATTTGTGTATAAATGTCTTAACGGCCAACATTTCTACGTTGATAAATATTAGGCGTTGTTAACCTATAAACACTTCAGACTTAGTTGCAGTTGCTTGAAGATCTTGGGCGACGTGCAATAACCTATTTTTCTGGAGACTGCTTGCCTGCAATTGCAACAATTTGACATTAAGGGCTTCAATCATATCTTGAACTGTATGTTCTGTCTTAGTCTGTGACATGTGCATATTGAAGATGAATGGATCCTGCAAATTGTCCATATCTAATTATATTTGCTCTTGGGTTTCTTGAAGTGGGCAAGTAAGTGAACTTTGTCCAAAGAGAACAATCGTAAGTTTTGGTGACAAAAGGTCACACAAGAAACACAAGGCTAGATAACGCGATAAACGTTGCTTCCGAACAGGAACTGTCTTAGCAAATGCGAGGCCCGATTTTAATACGTTTGGCGGAACCACATGCATGTACGCTCGGGGCTCCCCGTGAGCACGACATTTCGAAATAAACATTTAAACAAGTTTTAAATGATATTGAAGTTAGAATTGTCTTCCGTTGCTTAAAAAAAAAATCATATCGATACATTTTTTTAAATTACTAAAGCGCGACCGAAAGTTGACCTTGCATCTACAAACTATCATCAAATTCCGCGATGATCCTGAAATCGGTTATATTAGCTCGAAGCCGCCACCTCCGGATAAAACGAATAATATTCATTTCTCCATTCTGCTGAACAGCAAAGAGATGAATAGCAAGAAGGCAAATGTCTCCATGTCGAGCACAAACTTAAAAGTCCAACGTTACAGGTGAGCTTGTGAGTTGTAAAATGAGTTGATTTTGCGTTATACAGAAACATGAACATACATCATCAATGGGTTACAATATATATAAGAAAAATAACAACAAAAAAGTTCACTAAAATCTAAACGTAATTCTTCTATAAGTGTGGTTTTCACTACAAGGTCATAAGGTATGCTAAAGAACTCGAAAATAAACTGCCCATATTTCATGGGGATTCAATCTAAGTATCAACAGAATTCATTCATATGTGTGAGAACTACAAGCAAATGATAACAGTGTCGATTTCATCCCGGGGAAAAAAATGTTGCAATATCTATAATTTTCCATAACCTACTTCATTATCATCCCCTTCTTTCTTTTTTTATTTTCATTAATTCTTCCAATTTAGTCTCCTTCACCGTTTGTGATTTTTATTTATATGTCTTTCCATTTTTATATAGCTGGCTATTTTGTCAGCTTTCGTTTTCTAGTACTTAAACAGCGCATCCCATCTGCTTTTAGGTAACCCAGAAGACCTGCGGGATTTACTTGGTAGAGAGGATGAGGTAATTTTCTGTAGTAATTCTAGAAACATGATTAAGGAAGCATTAACTAACAAACTTCACCTTCGTATTTTATATGTTTTGAAGACTTGTATTATGATAGATGATCTGGGGCTGTCAAAGGTTTCACTTGAAAGGGATTATCGTACCTATTTTTTAGGTGTTTACGTTTGATCAATATTTCAATCGCAACAACTGATATTCTTTTATAATTAGGATTATGTCTACTACAGAGAATGTTTCCCTAAAAAATGCGTTTGAATTCTGGCGATCAGTATTTCTTTTTCTATACTGTTATTATTATATTTTTTGTATTGCTATATATATATATATATATATATATATATATATATATATATATATATAATTTACTTAACTGAGTATTATTAAATTTGTTTTTTAGGATTATATCATCATGATGATGATTTTCATTTGTGTGTCTATACAATGAAATAAGTTATGTCGAATTGGTTCATTTTTATTTTATACAGGAAAATTATAAAACTGTTTCCTAAACCTTTGCATTCTATTCCCGTACATTAGGTTCGTCCATCAGTAATATGCGAAATGGGAATCCGTTCCACACGTTGTTGTAGTTGTTGTAGGGTTCAACGCCATATTACAGCACACGATAGGCTATATATGGCGGCCACTATTAATGGTGGCGGAAGAACGCGGGAAAATCCACAGAAAAAAAACACCAATACACGAGAAGCTGATGGCAAGCTTTCTCACATACCCACATTGGCCGAATATGAAACTCGAACCCACGCAGACAGGTGAGATGGCAGTGATCCATAACGGAAAGCTCTTTAGACATTTCGTCCATTCGGGGATTCCGTTCCACACGTAATATATTTTTCCATTGGTTTGACTGGATTCTAAGTTCTAATGACCTTTACAAGACGCTGCACCGTCAGCATGTTCTGTCCAAATCCATCGTTATTTTTTTTTAAAAATATTCTTCTGAAATTTGCGCATATATGTTTGTATATATTGTTACGTCTTTGAAATTTGTGTCTGTTTGTGACCTTGTTACTGAAAAGGTTCACATTAATTTCCATTTAGAATGAACTGCAAGCAATTCTTAAAGATGACGTTATCCGGGATCTTCTCAGAAGGCAGTCGATTTCAAGCGAAATCAGGCAGTTCGCATGTGAGCCGTGTGATAACGTGTGGTGGCGTAACGTTCCAGCAAGGAAAACGGTATGTTTGTGTACAATGTCGGACTTGTAAATAATAAATTCAGACTGAATTAAAAAGGTGTACTAGCCAAAGATTAGTATAGTCATTCGAAAAGTATAATTTGATATTTACATGTCAATAGTTTTATATACATTAGCAAACGGCCAAACTATATATGCAGATTCATTGGTTTAGGTTTTCATGTACTGTTGAATTCTTTACACATTCATCGATTAGGCCATGGCTCAAAAGAGGTACCATTTAAGCATTTTTTAAAAACTATATATGCAATAAAGATTCTTCAAGTCTGGTGTCTAATTGACACCATCCAAGGGGACGTTAGCCAAATTTCAACAGAAAAGTTAAATAACGATACGTATTTTTATTGTTAATAACAGAATAATTCTTTCCCTCGCTCAGGTATCCAAATGCCTAAAATGTGGAATCAAGTATGATGCTATCCCGAAGGATCAAGAGTGGGGTTGGGCAATTTTTAAGTGTAGCTGCAGAAGAGAATTTAGGTTGGTAGATAATGGAACAAGAGAACCATGCGGGTCTCAGAGTCTCGCCTTTTAACGTATACTTAAATGCGAAATCCAAGAACCGCTTGCAAGGAAGTATGGATTGTTAGAGAACTTTCTTTAGAATTTGTTAAAAAATATATTGCTTATTTCCGAACATTTTTTAAAACGTTTTTCTAATATGTTGCGTCATATAATGACTACAAAAAAGCATAGCTTGTACAAAATGTGAGTTCATGAAACTAGAATCGATTTTCTCACATTTGCTTAAAGTCTGATTAATGTTTTTTTAAAAAAAGTATTTTAACGGTCTCTTTTCTAATTATAGCAATACCAGCCATATTGAACATAATGTCCGCATCATTTGTTTAAAGGTAAAAGACATTCAGGGAAATTAGCTTCTTGTCAAAATTGGTCAACTTCAGCTGATTAGTTTTGGAAGTCCTTTAGATGTTTTTGTATTGTTTCTAACGGGATCCATGTTTGATGTTGCATCGGCGTCAGCCGTACAAATTTGAAAGGCCTTCATGCTGATATACTTACTTCAGATCTTTTGACGTTTTGTTGACCGGTTTTTAAAAGGCTAATTTAAAGACTTTTTTTGTTTGATTGTATTTTTTTTGTAACCTGTCATTTTCAGTGGTAGATGGAGACCATTTTTATAAACTTGAAAAGCCTCACAGCTGGATGAGTTTAATCGAATTTGGTCAAATTCTATTGAGCGAACTTTAATATGAGGTGGTCAAATTATTTCTTTTTAAGTAAATGTGGCTCTATTTAAACGCTGTCGGCATCATTTGAAAAAGACCTGTATTGCAGAATGATATCCGTCAAAACTGACTAATTCTCCACAGCAGTATTTTAAACAAGAAAGTTTCATGTTGTTCTTATCTTTCGCAACTGCGTTCAAATAACATTGCAGATCATAATATGTATAAAGTAAACTCCTTTTCAGTCAATTTAGTTTTCTTTTCAAATTCCCCTGTTTTAAGCGTTTGAATTTATTTTAAAGTTTGATAAGCGCCGATATTCGATTGCTAATTGGCATCAATCGTGTAACTTGAAAGGCTCGTATACCAGAATGCGTTTTGTACAATATAACCAACATTTATTGAAATGATTGTAAAAGGACAAATTTTGGCAACGCATGCCATATTTTCATAATTTGTTGTAATTGTTTGTACTAATTGACCTTTATACGCTTTTTATTCAGGTTGTTAAAACTTTATTGGTTTTTATGATGTAAAACCTGATTGGTAAAACCTGATTGGTCTTTATGATGTAAAACCTGATTGGTCATTATGATGTAAAACCTGATTTGTCTTTATGATGTAATACTGTCCGACAAATGTGATTACTAGTGATGTATTAGTGTTCAAGAGGCAATTTAAAATATAAAAAAATATTGCTGGATGACCAAACCACAGGTTTATTTGCCCTGTTGGACACATGAAATGAAGACCAGCTGTTGTATTATCAGACGGTCGGTGGTACAATCAACATGAAATCCTGGATATTGTTTGAATCCGTATGTAGGTATAGATTGATGTGTGGATGTATGATTTTTATGGATGTGTGGATGAGTGGGTGTGTAAGTGTGTAATGGTGGTGTTCTCTTTACAGTGGTTTTGGTCAAATGAATGTCACAGAAAGTACATGTTACAAAAAAAGAGGAGGATGTGGTCAATTGGCTCCACCTAGCCGAATACGCCCGCCAGAGAGTCGTGACAGGAAACAGAAGTCTAGAACCATGCACAGTTGCAATGCACCTGACTGTCCCAACCATGTTGAATCTGTCATCGATCAAAACGGTTACGTGGATGTCCCACCAAATCCAAACCTCATCACTGTACAGATGAACGGTGATAACACCAATGGAGAGCCACATCAAAGATACTCAGAGAATCAACCTGGAAGGCCCGGTCTGGGTGAGTTAAGTTTCTGCCTTTATGGTCAGTTACCTCCATTATATCATCTCATTAAAAAAATAAGAAATAAACCAATCATTAAAACCAAGAGTCATTGTAAAACAAGTGCTTGATTAAGCAACATGTTTGGAGTCAACAATCGTTACTGTACAACACTTCGTTCATTTGCTACAAAAATTATGGAAGACCATGAAGGGTTTATTCTTGTATCCAACAGAGATGGTTTATAATATAGTTTTCAATGTTAACGAGGATTACTATCATTCACCTTGCATTAGACGCTCTTCAAGAGACTCGAACCTATCGATAAAAACTCAATAAACGGGATACAATGCAAAAATTGATACGAATGTAAAGAGGAAAGCTGTAATATTTTCTCATTTTCTACATACCCTGTCAAAAATCGAATAATAATAATAATAATAATAATAATAATAATTGGACACTACACTTGCAGCACCCACATGTGTCCACCCGATATCTAGAGTGAATAAGCCAAAGGTTATCGTTGCTAGCGTGCCGCACACTAGCACAGGGTCCACAGTTGATACGTTCCTTGATCAAGGTGACTTGTGCAGCTGGTCCTCCTTCCAGCCACGTGAGCATGATATCGCTGAGGAAGGTGAAGCTGGAATAGTCAGAGTGCGTTGAACTGGCTGGTGTCAGAATCCTACCTAGAATCTTACATTTACTTATATTTTCTGCCCCATACACACAAAACTATTGATTTAGTTTTTGTTGGAATTCGTTTATAAGGCATTCCAGAAGTTCAAATCTAATGTTTGTTTAATAAAAAGATTATTTTTCATATTTTCATTGAAAGTTGCGTGACGTTTTTTTTGTGATATTTAATCTATAGCTTTTCGTAAGGATCTAATTTTATTTATATTTTGTGTCATGTGCTTAGGGAGCACCTATTGATTTTCATTGTGAATATTGTATCGTAAAGTTTTCCCAGCCTTATCGTTATATTCTGTTAAAATAAATGTGACAATCTGCTTACATTAAAATCTGTGAAAATGCAGTTTACGTCTTTGGTATATTCTATTATGTTCGAGCAATATTCAACGTCAAGCAAACCATGGACTTAACTCATAAAAGAACAATTTCGTCAAATATCTCTTTTTCTGACAAGTTCTGGCCCCCTTTCACGTATGTTACCTAATTGGGAATGTATAATGTAGAATAAGCACTGAGCGCCCTCCTCACCGAACTCATTGACAGATTCAATTGTTTCGCCCTGAGTTGCCTCCTCCTCCCTGAACCATTAACATATGCATATGTTTCGCCTTGAGTTGCCTCCTCCCTGAACCATTAACATATCCATACGTTTCGCCCAGAGTTGCTTCCCTCGACAATATTCCCACCTGAGGAAGCTTTAATCTCATTCAAGCTGTTGTTTATGTAAAGTATTTGTCTTTGAATTTCAAGACGTTTGTTCCAGTTTTGCCACAATCTTTGGTTGGTGTGCCTTATAGTGGACTTTTATCTTACGATGCATTGTATAGACAGGAATGCACTGATGTGCTGGTAAACTCGATACATAAAATACAGATAAATATAAATAACTAACAAGTACTAGTAAGCGTTGCTGAAAGGTTAATGACAAGGTTTATTAATACCCAAGATAGAAAATAACAATTTTATTCTGAAATTCATTGCAGTAACCAAACCTCAACAATATAAGATAGTCTCAAAGTCCAAAGACTATCATGTCCCGCAGAACAAGGCTGCACAACCAACAAGCAATTAAGAAACAGGACTTGAAATTATATTCTGTAAGGTGGTTAAAATCCAAAACCATCAGATCCAGCGGCACAATGCTGAAACACTTTGGAAAAGGTTGCCAACCCCCCCTCCCCCCCCCCCCAATCTAACATATGCTGCACCCTCTAGGTTGTGTACTCTCAAACAACAGCACACAGAATACTCAAAAGTTAATAGGGAAAATTTAGGCCTGATACCCTGGAGTATGGAAGCAGCTTACTGTCCAGACGTATCCCACAACGAACCGCCTGACCTCCCTTGCCACGCCCAAACATCTCTAGCCATAGGTACTTATCAAGGTATCGACTGAGTCTAGGGATCAGTGTGTGTTGGGTCCATTCCCACACACCCCAAGGTCTAACATTCAGGACGATAGATGCTAAGTAGCGACTCCGACCTGACGACCAAATTAAATAGTATGCTATGAGTAAATAAAAATGCTTGGGGGATGTGGTTCGCATTCCTTCCCACAGGATTAATTAATTATCCAGCGTGCTGAAAATTAAACAGTGCTACATGTCCCTAGTGGACGCACAGCATATTAATTCAAATAGTCAGTCATTCCTTTATGTTATGTTACATGTTTTACAATCCATGATCACAACGCAACAGAACTTTAAAATGTTTCAAGAGCTGCTTCGGTGCCTTTGTTCATTCTGTTTTTGAATTTCTTCAATTTTACACTTTTGTTCCTCCTCTTCTAATGAACTTTATTCTGGTATTCTTTTCTATTTTTTTTCTCTTTCTTAACGTGTCGTGTTTCTTCCTTTGGGCATGGTACCTCTTCTTCTTGTTCGGAACCCATCTCTTCCTCTTGCTTCTGTTGTTTCGTGGGGTATTCTGAAGACCAGTGTCCCTTCTGTTGACAATGATAACAGGTGTCTTGCACCTTGTCTATTCTGACAGCTGTTTTGCTTTTTTCACGGTCAGGACGTTCTGAAGATTAATGTCCTTCATCCAGATCTAGCAGGTATCTTGACTTGATATTAAAATAATGGTTAGTAATCCGTCAGCTTGTCTGAAGAAAACTTTCTTAGGATAGCTCGCAAAGCTCTGATCAGTTGTTCGATCTATGTGGATTCATCCATCGTTTTGGTTTTCTTTTTGTTTTGTTTTTTATGGTTTAACGCCATTTTTCAGCACAATATAGGCTATACATGGCGGCCAGTATTAATGGTGGAGGAAGAACCCGGACAACCCCCGGAAAGAACCACCGACCCACGAGAAGCTACTGGCAAGCTTTCTCACATAACTACATTTGCCGAATCTTAGACTCGAACACACGCAGACAGAGGTGAGGTGGCAGTGGTCCGTAACGGACAGCGCTTTAGACCACTCGGCCACTCGGCCCCCCCCCCCCCATCGTTTTTTGGTCAGTTTGAGATTGAAATTAATACTGGAATGGAAGACACTGACCCATATATATATATACAGTGGTCTGACATGGATATAAAGTGACCCATGGTGTTTCAAATGTAGGCAATTTAGCTTATGTAGTCCAAATCAAATAATAACATAATTTCGTGCCTCGCACACTAGCTGGTCTTGGGTCAGATTAGTGGCAGTGAATTTGAAGATGACATGAGTGAATCAAACTCAAGACCCATAAAGTCTACACGAAACCGATTCAATCCCACTTTCCCTTGTCCGTATACAGGCCCAATATTCTCCATGTTAAATTCCATTGTCCGTATACAGGCCCAATATTCTCCATGTTAAATTCCATTGTCCGTATACAGGCATAATATTCCCCATGATATTCGTTGTCCTTCATACAATATCGTAAACAGCACATACGATGCACACGGTTAAGAAAACGTCCTGATTACATATAGCAATATAGTTGTTTTGGTATCGATTTTCACTCTCACAAAAATAGACACGTCTGAAAACAATTCTGAACTTTGGCATAAATTACTGCTGAGTGAAACCCCAAATTAAGTATTAATCTATATTTAGGTACAGAGTCCGTTACCGAAATAAACTTCACACACATTCATGTTTGAATGTAAAAATAAACAAAAAATATTTTTAAAAAAAAATAGATACCAAAATCGCTCAACTATTAAAATGTTATTTAATGGTGTTGGATTGTTGTTTAGATTTCTTGATGCATTAAATAACTTTTGGTTACAATATGTTATTCAACTTCCTTATTTAACGACTGCTGTCATGGTTAGTGTTTTTCATTCCATGAAAGAGATCGACTTAACGACACCAAAATTCGCTGTTCAAAAAACGGACAAAATTCTCACCTCGCAAAGTTTCGAACGTCAGAGAATGAAAATATTGATCAAAACATTATAATCAAAGTTTCGATCTTTTGTTACGTTTTCCTTATATTGGGTTTTATAGTCACAATAGAACAACCGGTTAATCTCCGCCACTTCAAAACAAAATCGGACATTACAAGCAACAACAGACTAGAGAACAGTTACAAAATCTAGGATTCAATCTACACGTACCGTATGTCACACAGTTATGTTTACTTGCTATTTAGAGCAAACGATTTTCGGAATGTCTGTGCAACAGTGCAGCAGTTGTAAACGTAATCGAGATTTTATAAATGGCGGAAGGAGCAGGTGACGATGACGGTGATCTAGACGAACGGACTCAAAGCGTAAGTAAAGGACTGGTCACCATTGATTGGAATGAAAAGATTAAAATCATACAAAACGACTCTGTGTGTGGGGGTAGGGGATAATGTTCACAAACACTGTTGGGATTGGGACCTACTCGGAATGGAAGAAGTCATTGATCACAAGGGCATGGTATTAAAGTAAACAGAAAGTAATCATGAGATTGGGATGGTACTGCGTGCAACATTAAACACCATGTAGTTTTGATTTAAAATTGTGTATATATATATATATATATATATATATATATATATATATATATATATATATATATATATCGATCGATGTGTCGTATATAAATACCTGATATGATTACACCAGGAAAGTGATAGTTGATTTCTAAATGTATTTCATTCTATCTATCTATCTGTCTGTCTGTTCGACCGACCGTATGTCTGTCCGTCTGTCCATCCATCCATCCATTCATCATTCCGTGTGTGTAAGTGTGTGTGTGTGTGTGTAGGTGTGTGTACACACGGGGGGGGGGGGAGAGTATTTATTGATTTTTATAAAGTCGTCACTCTAGATAGCGACCCGATATCATAATAACAGCAAGATACTATAGCACATGATAAGTATAAAAAATTTCCTACCGAAGCTGTGTAAGAGACATGCATTATATTCAAATTACTTACCAGTAAACAAACTAAGACTCCTTATCTAAATATAGCTATCTGCTTAACTGGTATCCTGAGGCGATTACTTGTTGTTCTTGTATGTAAGATAAGATAAAAAGCGCACATGTACAGTTATATACAGAACTGCATGTGCAAATTATTTGCATAGTTATCCCTGCTTGTTAAATTTACATAGGTCATATATATATATAGAGAGAGAGAGAGAGAGAGAGAGAGAGAGAGAGAGAGAGAGAGAGAGAAACTTGCATGTTTTGGGTTTCAACCAAAACAACAACAAAGAAATTAGCATGAAATGGATAAGAATCTACATTACGCATTTGCTATTCTGTCATGGTATTTACCGCATAAGTCAACGCACCTGCCTGTTGCTAATCACTGCTATCGTAAACTTTTCCACATCAAATTTATACATAATATTATCATACGTATACTGAATATAACACAGTAAGTGTAAATGTAATTTACATTTTCAAAAATGGAGCCTTTTTTATGGCAGTGGTGTTCGGGATGCTCTGGGAGGGGTAGTACCTCTGGTGAGTGGCATATCATGCTCCTTCGGGAGTAGCTTGCCCATCTTTGGTCCTTACCAGGCGCTCAGCCCTCGCCTGTGGCTCCAAGCTGCTGTATCATGCACAGCGGGCACACCACGGGCAACGGCTTTGACTGGCCGGCTAAACCAGGTGGAGGATAGCCGACGGGCCTCAAACCCTCGGTGACTTAGAGTTTGCCTATCCTTGCATGTAAAGCCAGTTTCGGCTGACTGGGCGGAAGAGATAAACTGAGTGATCCAACGGCTACAAAGGCGAATCTGCAAACGCTTTTTGGAGAGTGTAAGGTATGACAAGGCACGGAAGACGTCATAGCCATCCAATGCAGCCGAAGTAGTCCCCACCCGTGACGAATCTTCGTACCACTGAGTTCTAACTACCAAGGCCGAGAGAGTGAGGCTGTCTCTGTGCAAAGGCTGTTTCACTTTAATCTCCTTCACGCACAGGTTGTGTTGTGCACCTATCATTCATCCTCATAATCACACTCATCGTTCCTTACGTACACCTACCAAAGTCCTACAGCGATGGGCGACTGGCGAGGCAACAGGTGGAGATGACCACTGGGAGTTGTAGTCAGAGACCTGCACATAGGCGGCCCTTGGACAAGTGGTCGTTTTGCTCTGTACCCAGGGCAGCAGAACAGTTCGGCAGCATCCATGGGTGACTGAGCAGACCTTTTTAGGACGACGCTGTTCACCCTGAATAGGGAGAGGCCTAGAAAAGGTGGCCTAAAAAAGCTTGCCTTGTAAAAATCTGGCCAGCATACCGCGGCTAGCAAGATCATCCATATCTGCGGTCGAAATAATCGAAGAAAAAAAAACTTATTATTGGAGCATGGAACATCTGTACTCTCATGGACAAAGAGAACGTGGCAAGACCCCACAGGAGAACAACTCTAGTTTCTAAGGAGCTTTCACGCTATAATATTGACATTGCAGCATTGAGTGAAACCAGGTTCGCAGAAGAGGGTTCTCTTACTGAGCTCGGCAGCGGCTACACATTCTTCTGGAAAGGAAAAGCCCCAAATGAGGACAGGATCCATGTAGTCGGTTTGGCTATCAAATCAAGGTTTCTGAAGCAGCTTCCGGAAATGGCTGTTTGTATCAATGAGAGGCTAATGAAATTGCGAATACCTATCAGCCACAAAAGGCACGCAACAATCATCAGTGCATACGCCCCTACCCTATCGAGTCAAGCAGAATCTATTGAGCAGTTCTATACGGACCTCAGCTCTGTACTTAGCTCAGTTCCAGCTGACGACAAGATCATACTACTGGGGAACTTCAATGCCCGTGTTGGCTGCGATTATGGTCGATGGAAAGGTGTGCTTGGCAAGCACGGTGTCGCCAGAATGAACAACAACGGCCTGCTCCTACTCAGCAAATGCACAGAATTTAACCTCATAATCACAAACTCAATGTTCAGAATGGCAAACAAACACAAGACTACCTGGATGCACCCCAGATCTCGCCAATGGCACTTAATCGACTATGTAATAGTACGTCAGTGTGATGCCAAGGATTTACAAATCACCAATGCCATGCAAGGAGCAGAATGCTGGACAGACCACAGACTTGTCAGAACTACCCTACAGCTGCACATTGCCACTCACCACCTAAGACGTCCTAAGCTTGTGCACACAGCCTTCAACATTGTCAAACTGCAGCAGCCTTCCACCCAGCTCAATTTCCAGAAGAGACTAGATGACAAACTGTCAACAAACGGACCGTTATGTGGAAACGCCTCTGAAATATGGAACAAGCTCAGGGACATAATAAGAGAAACAGCTATGGCAACCCTGGGTACAAAGAAGTGAATCCATCAAGACTTGTTCGACGAGAACAACGCTGCCATTGAAGATCTGCTTGCCAGAAAAAACAAAGCATTTATGGACTCGCAGAATGACACAAACTCCATCCCCAAAAAAGACCGCTTCAAATCCTATCAAGCTGAGGCTCAGAGAGAAATCCGCAAGATGCATGACCACTGGTGAGAAAAGAAAGCTGATGAAGTGCAAAGCTATGCCGACACTAACAACTCCAAAGAGTTCTACAACGCCAGCAAGTCAATCTTCAGCCACGCAAAGTCCAGCTCTACGCCCTTGCTCGCTGCAGATGGTAGTACAGTAATAAGGGACAAGAATGGCATTAAGGAAAGATGGAAAAAACACTTTAATCAGCTCCTAAACCTGCCCTCATCGGTCAGCAAATCTGTTCTTGACCAAATATCCCAACAACCAACCCACAACCAACTGGATATTAGACTAAATATGGAGGAATTGAGGAGGGCCATTAAACAAACAAACTGTGGCAGGGCACCTGGAAAGGATGATATCCCAGCGGAGGTTTACAAGGCTCTCAGTGAGCAGTCTCTGGAAGCATTCTACGATGTGCTAATCAACATCTGGACGGAAGAAGAGATGCCAGACGACCTCCTTGATGCATCAATTGTGACCCTCTATACAAATAAAGGCACACGTATGGACTGCAGTATCTACAGAGGCTTCTTTCTCAACAGGCTTATTGCGGCAGTGTCAGAAGATAACCTCCCCGAGTCTCAGTGTGGTTTTTGCCCACACCTCAGCACCGTTGACATGATCTTCGCAGTGAGACAAGTCCAAGAGAAGTGCCTTGAGCAGAACTTGAATCTGTATTCTGTCTTCGTGGACCTGATAAAGACTTTCGATACGGTCAACAGAGACGCACTGTGGGTAGTACTCAAGAAACTTTGTTGTACACAGACGTTTGCCAATCGAATCCGGCTCCTCCTCGTTGACATGACTGGAGAGATTCTCTCAGACGGTGAACCCTCCGAGAAATTCCCCATATTTAATGGTGTGAAACAGGGTTGTGTACTCGCTCCGGTACTCTTCCACCTCTTCTTCACACAGGTACTGTTCTATGCCATCCGGAACATTGACATTGGCATATACATTAGGTATCGCCTGGATGGATCAGTGTTTGATCTCCGTCGCCTAGCTTAAAAAACCAAGACACTATAAAGACTCATCATTAAAGCACTCTTTGCAGATGACTGTGCCCTTATGGCCCATGAAGAGACTCACCTACGGGCAATCGTGGACAGATTCTCTGAAGCCTCCAATCTATTTGGACTCACAATTAGTCTAGGATAGACAGAAGTCATCTTCCAGCCCGCCCCAAACACTGTCCACTCACAACCCTGTATCAACATTGGCGGCACTCAGCTGAATATTGTGGACAGTTTCAAATACCTTGGCAGCACAATATCTAGTGATGGCTCTCTGGACAAAGAGATCACTGCGAGGATTCAAAAAGCCAGTCAAGCAGTAGGACGACTCCGAACCAAGGTCTTGCAGCACAAGGACATACACATGTCAACAAAGATGAAGGTGTACAATGCAGTTGTCCTCGGGTCTCTCTTATATGGCTGTGAAACGTGGACACTCTACAGAAGGCATATCAGTCAGTTGGAACAATTCCACCAGCGCTCCCCGAGATACATCATGCGGATCAAGTGGCAGGACCGAATCACCAACCTGGAAGTCCTTGATAGAGCCAACACAACAAGCATCGAAGCCAAACTAATCCAGGCCCAGCGTTGCTGGACTGGCCATGTCATCCGCATGGATCAAAGCAGAATCCCAAAGCAGTTGTTCTTTGGCGAGCTAGCACAGGGAAACCGCAACCAAAGCCGCCCTCACAAGACGTACAAAGACAACCTCAAGACGAACATCAAATGAACAGATCTTCAACCACGCCAGCTCGATCTCGCTGCCTCAGGCAGAAGGCATTGGCGAGCCTTGACCAAAAACGCCCGTTCCATCTTTGAGGGTGACCGCCGCCAGCGTCTTGCTGCAACTCGTGAGAGACGTCACAGAAATGTATCCCAGATACCAACAACCACCGGTGTCCCATGCCCCACCTGCAACCTCATCTGTGTATCGGAATTCGGACGCCGGAGCCACATGCGCGTCCACTTTTGAATGAGATTGCACAACTTGTCTTTCTCGACTATAGAGACTACCAAGAAAAAAAAAAAAAAAATATATATATATATATATATATATATATATATATATATATATATATATATATATATATATATCTTACATCCGTTACAGCTCATGATAATATTCCGCATCCTCCTTCCCGGTTATGGTGAAGAAATTTCCCTTTGTAATTTGGACATTAAGAATGTAAAACAAAATTATACGGCAGGATCTAAAATCGGAACTTCCTGTCTTTTCCGTTACGTAGGGAAGAAAATTCGAATGTAATTGGCCGCCATTGAGAACTATAGTCTATAGTCAGAACTAATTTTGTTTATTTATCAAAGTATGGCGCCAGAAGGAGACAAAATCACATTCAAAACATTTCGACCCTCTCTGTAGCGACATTAGATAATACTCGGACTCGAGACATATAAGCAAACACGTAAAATCGACCCTGTTCTCGGTGGTAAAAGCAGATGATAGAATAGTAAAGAGGAATGGTAGGGATAAATCTACAATCAATATGAAATATATTTTCAGTCTGTTTCTGTCCACATATCCAAATAATATATCAAGTGTTTGTGAACTGGATCTATCAAAGTTGCCACCTGTATCTTACAATTATGTGTACATGTCAATTTTTTTGAAGGGCACGGAAAATGTGAAACTGTCAGTGAATATACTTAAGATAGTCCGGGCCGAAACGCAATGTGCGTTGCAACGTGTATGTGATCAAACCCAGCCATGTTCGACAGTCAAACGTACATTGCCTCCCCATGTTGCACACACAAATATATGCAATGCACTGACTCAAACAGCAACGAGACAAGGATTTTAGTGCAAGCAAGACCTGCTCTACTTTTTGTAATACAACAGCAGAAATCTATGACAATAATACATCAGATGTCGGTGAATTAAACCACAGCACAACTGCATAAAAATGGTGGCATATTCAGAAGACACCAACGGCTAAGACGAGGATTTGGAAAACGATAAAAAAATTTGCTAAGTCGCAAGTTCTCTGCGGAACAACAACCACTGTAAGACAGCATTTCCGCATAAAACATCGCACACAAATCTGTATTTAAGTCATATCGGACTTAAAACTAATAGCAGACCACACAACAAATTTTACATAGGTCAGTGATTCACACAATACAGTGTCTTGGTTGGATCATTGTGTCTCTACACAGTCTGCTTATTCCGCTATAAATACTACATACCCTAGTAGGGTCCGACCATTGTCCTACTTTTATGACTACTAAGGATGATCTACTTCCCATATTTGATTCTTGCCCCAACGAACTCCTAAACGTGAAATACAGCGTCAATTGGTCAGATCTTACGTTCTGAACAAAACCAATTATAATATACTCAGACAATTGCATTCTTATTAAACAAGATTGAGATCCCACATTGTGTTGCGATATGTAATGACCACGGCTGCACTAATCAGGTGCATATGAAACAGATAAATGGATTATACACTGATATTAGTAAAAGCTTTGTCAAACTATGATAATAGCGTAACTAGTAAATCCAAACGTGTTCACTGGGTTTTACCAGGCTTTAATGACTGTGTCAAAAAATTACACGATTTCACTCGCAAATGCTTACCTTATGTGGTTTGATAACAGTAAACCCTGTCATGGCCACCTCAATAACCAAATGCGCCCTTAAAGAGGACAATATAAGTATGCGCTTAGATCATGTAAACAAGAGGGAGCAAAAATTAGCAGACGCGCTAACATAAAAATTTGAAAATGTCAACCAGTGTGAATTCTGGAAGCAAGTTAAACAAAATAATACAACTTCCAATACACTACCAATTTGTATTGATGGGATCATGGTCAGAATAAAATATGCAACACGTGGACAAATTATTTTGAAGACTTATTCAATAGTGTTAAAAATGATTTGAATAAGAAGCAAGTGTTCTTTTCTCGTATTGAGGTAATCACATTATCTAAGATGCAAAGTGCAAGAACAGGACAAAAAGGTGGCAAGAGTCCTAGAACAGATTTATTTTTTGTGGAACATGTTCAGTTTTCAGATACTAGACTTCATGTGATATTAATGATTTTATTTAATTGAATGTTTGTGCATAACATTGTACCAGATGATCTCACAAAAGATACACTTATTCTGCTACTAATAAGCAAAATGGTTACCTGACGGACCAAAATAACTACAGACTATAGCTCTTACGACTATTGGTTCAAAATTATTTGAAGGCATCATATTACAGATATGTGAAGTCACAATCTCCGATAATTAGTTTGGTTTTAAAAGGCAGCATTCAATAGGTTTATGTACATTAGTCCATAAGGAAACTCAAATATTATGTAGAACATGGCATCCCAGTTTTTGCATGCTTTTTATGACGTTAGTAAAGCAATGTATAGGGTAAATAATTGAACACTCTTTAAAAAAAAATGATTGATATTAAAATACCTTTCTATATAGTTCATACTTTATGATTGATATCAAAATACCCGTCAATATAGTTCATACTTTATGATTGATATGAAAATACCTGTCTATATAGTTCATACTTTATGATTGATATTAAACTACCTGTCTATATAGTTCATACTCTATGATTGATATGAAACTACCTGTCTATATAGTTCATACTTTATGATTGATATTAACATACCTGTCTATATAGTTCATACTTAATGATTGTTATGAAACTACCTGTCTATATAGTTCATACTTTATGATTGATACCTTTTTATATAGTTCATTCTTAAATTAATTGGTATGGCAATTGTGTATTATATGAGACGGGAAAGTGTAATAGTCAGTGCTCTCCATTTAAAAAATGGGGTGAGGCGGGTTATATATATATATATATATATATATATATATATATATATATATATATATGTGTGTGTGTGTGTGTGTGTGTGTGTGTGTGTGTGTGTGTTCTTGTTTTTCTATTAAAAGTCGCCCTTGATCTAGATATAGCCTGTCTGTATTAATATAAGCAGTTGATCTATAGCCTGTCTGTATTAAAATTGACAGTTGAGCTAAAGCCTGTGACGGTATTAAAATTGACAGTTTAGCTATAGCTTGTCTCAGTATTAAAATTCACACTTGATCTAATGGCTGTCTCTGTTTTAAAATTCACACTTGATCTTATAGTATGTCTGTATAAAAATTCACGCTTGAGCTATATCATGTCTCTGTATTAAAAGTCGACCTTGATTTATATAGAGCCTGTCTGTATTAAAATTCACAGTCAAGCTAAAGCCTGTCTGTATTAAAACTCACACTTGATCTATTGCCTGCCTCTGTATTAACATTTGCAGTTGAGATATTGCCTGTCTCTATTAAAATTCACAGTTGAATTAACGCCTGTCTCTGTATGAAAATTCACACTTGATCTATATAGAGTCTGTCTGTATTAAAATTGACAGTTTAGCTATAGTTTGTCTCGGTATTAAAATTCATACTTGATCTAATGGCTGTCTCTGTTTTAAAATTCACACTTGATCTAATGGCTGTCTCTGTTTTAAAATTCACACTTGATCTGATGGCTGTCTCGGTATTAAAATTCACACGGGGTCTAATGGCTGTCTCTGTATTAAAATTCACACTTGATCTAATGGCTGTCTCTGTATTGAGCTATAGTCTCTAACGGTACTAAAAAGTATACAGCATCTATCATTTTCAGTTATCAGTAATGTCCTGTATTTCATTGCATCAATTATTTTTATTTCGTTTAGCGAGGTTCTGTACATACTTGCTTATAAGTCGGGTGTATTTGCAGACAGTCACAGAACCATATCTGCCGTAGCACAATCGGCGGGCAGATCTCTTTCTGTGCTTTATGATAGAAGTAATCAGAAGAGGAGACAACAGACATCCTGATTTGCTGACGTATTATGCGACGGCAGAACATTATATTGATTGCAAATCGGCTCAACTTATAAGCGACTATATGTGTATGGTTTCTGCCTGTATATCTTTACGTGTCAACGCCATTTAAGTCGACCGCGTTGTAATGGTAAGGATGGAGACAGACAATATGAGGCTATTACAACCTAATGCGGACGCTCTGACCACTAGGCCACGGGAGCGTTCCAGGAAGAAGAACGCAATCCTGATAAAACTATTGAACGACCGAGATAAGAGGGGCCTTAGTAGAGAAAATGTATTTCACAGGATCTTTAAGCAAATATTTTTAGTTTGAATTCGTCCACAAACTTGTTTGGAACAAAATATAGATGATATGTGTGTGCGTGAGAGAGAGAGAGAGAGAGAGAGAGAGAGAGAGAGAGAGAGAGAGAGAGAGAGAGAGAGCTTGCTTAATAAAACTGAACAATCTTCGTTCTAATACATCGCTAATGCTGGTCACACGATAGGCTGGCTGTACATTGTGGCCAGTGTCAGTGATGGAAGAATAACGGAGAAAACCCCGGTATGAACCACGACCACGGATAGCTACTGGTAAGCTTTCTCGCATATCTACATTGACCGAGCTTGAGTCTGTAATCCCACGCGGAAAGTGGTGAGATTGTAGTAATCGATACAGGCGAGCCCGTTAGAACCCTACGCCACTTGGAGCCCCAACAATGTGTTTGATAAAACTAAAAAGGCGTGAGGAAAAAAAGCAAAGTCATCATGAAAACGATATAAGTGTCTTCATGATCATGATTACATTCTACAAAGCCATTTAGTGGGGCCCCGATAGGCCGAGTGGTCTAAAGCGCTGTCCGTTACGGATCACTGCCATCTCACATCTGTCTTGGTGGGTTCGAATCTCGGATTCGGCCAATGTGGGTATGTGAGAAAGCTTGCCAGTAGCTTCTAGCGAGTCGGTGGTTCTTTCCGGGGTTTTCCCCGGTTTCTTCTTCCACCATTAATACTGGCCGCCATGTATAGCCTATATTGTGCTGAAAAATGGCGTTAAACCATAAAAACAAAAAAAAACAAAGCCATTTAGGCCGTCTGTTTAGCATGGTAGGAGCTGATGATATTCCAAATTCCATTGATGGTGGTCTATATGATGTGTTTTAGGCATTATTGGTATACTATGCTTAACTTATCATAAAACAATCTGTCAAGTACTGAGAAGTCATTTTGGTGTAAAACCAGACAGAGTCCTTTATTGACATCATAGACTAAGAAACAGTAACACAAATAAAAGTTTTGTTCCCAGTACTTGGAAAATCTTACCAGGATTGCCACTGTTGTTTGTAGATACTGTTAATAAACAAAGAATATAATTCCCGTTCGTTAAGAGAATTGGATGGTAAGAGAATGCCGTCTACCAGATAATATCTGTGGAATAAGACAGTTACATTACTTTTCTCAGAAACAGAAACTAAGGAAATACATCATTTTAGAGTAATGATGGTATTTGGAAGAAATAATTAGTTTCAATTGATATTGGTTGGCATCGTATTTTGTCATACGCATGAGGCCTTGACCTCGTATTCTTAAAATGTTTCAAGTACAAAACTCAAGATCGAACTCAAACACCTAAAATCAGATGTTTGAGTACAAATAGTCATATGACATTTATTATCTGAAGATTTGGCCTGGAGCGAAGAAAACTACCGCAATTATTATCATTAAAAAGTAATTATAATTGATATTGAAATTTATTTCTTCAAAACATTTTGAGAAGATCAGGCTAGGCTCTATGATTAGAAAAGCAGAATATTTAAGCATATTTGATAAGTTTTAATTGATTGATGTAGTTTTGAATGAAAAATATTGTTCCATTCATAGGTCCGCAAGTTAAGGGAGCTAATCAGGGGTCGTCTCAGTGACGACGAGGTGTACGAACTTCTGAGACACCATGACTGGGAGTTAAGCAGAGCCGCCGACGCATTTCTAAACAGTAAGTGCATAGAATGCATCCAGCACCATTTTTGTTCAAGTTGAGAAATTTAGACTTTTAAAAAAATCAAGCCTGCTTTCCATTTATTTGACTATTGCGTGTAAAAACCATTCCGGTGGCTTAGTGGTTAGAGCGTCCGCCGCGGGAGCGGGAGGTCATGGGTTCGATCCTAGGCCGAGGCATACCAAAGACGTAGAAAAATGGTACTAACAGCTGCCTCGCTTGGCGCTCAGCATTAAGAGGTTAGTGTTAGGACTGGTCGGTCTGGTGTCAGGATAATGCGACTGGGTGGGACATCATGCTACATGTCTGCGGCATGATGCCCCAGTACTAGAGATACTATAAACTGCCTCACTACAGACATCGTGGCGTATTATATGTCTGCGGTATGATGCCGCAGTGCTAGACATCACTATAAACTGCCTCACTGCAGACATCGTAGCGGTATGACTGAAAAATTGTTAAAGCTACGTTAAAAATCCTAATCAAACAAAACATTTACGTGTAAAACGTAGTCTATGTGTTATAAATCGAATAAAGAAGTAATCAAGCGCAGACCAAGTTTTTGCAAGCACTGAAATATCGAGAATTATGGTCTGGAAAATTAACGGTACCATGAACAAAGCCAACAACCTACTTCACAGGACGTGATTCATTGCTGTAAATTTGAGTCGCCATAGTTGACCGAACTGTTAATTGGTGTTAAGTTAATTTATTGTATGCGTACTTTAAAGAAGGTTGGTTTTTAAAAAAAATACCTTTTGCACCGAGTCCGCACGTTTACGGAGTATGATCGCTTTTAAATACTTGTCTCAAACGCTGCTGTTACTGCAAACAGCTCCACCGATGATTGCATGAGGTGTTTGAAACATTACAAATCATACTATACACAAACAAAGATAATTGGTTAGCCGACAATCTGCTGACAATTCCACACATCATCATTAGCCCCAAAGGCGTGGTTATTACAGAATTTAAATCGAAACGCACCTTAAATCATATAAAAATATCCATCATGGTTTCTTAAAATCATGAATGCATCACTTACAATGATGTAGGTTGTAGTGGGTGATAATGCTAGTTGATATGGATTCCAAGTGGAAGCGGAATCAAGCACCAATAGAAGTAATGCCGTTCATTAAGGAACCTCTTTCAAGTGTTCCTGTTTCATCCCTCAGTAACCCCATTACCATTATTTAAATAGCTTAAGTTACGCTCTCTGTGTAAGTAAAATATACCAAAGACGTCTCAAGCGAGATTCTTCAGGAAAATCATTCTGTAATATTCATGAATTTGTGAAAAGGATGTCACTTTTTTTTTCAATCAAAAATGTAAACCTAGAGTTTGTGTCCACTTCTTCTAGTTTTCGTATACTATAATTGTAATGTTATGTTAAAGGAAAGATATCAATATTAATTCATATGTATTGGCAACTGATCTCGTGTCGAAATATAGTCTCCTGGATGATTTGTTTTGGCACTTGCCCAAGAGCTGGCATGCAGGTGGGCCGGGCAAAATAAAATCCATGTAAATAATGTTAAGCACCAGTTTTATAACCTATTCATTATATACTTTAAACAACAAGGAAATTTTATTTTGTATTGAACTATAAACCGTATCATAATGGTATTGAATTAAATTAATGTTTCCCTTTTAAGCTAATGAATTTAAAGGACTGCGCTCGCTATATATTCTCACTGAATACAATTATACTTATCACAGGTGGTCACCTCCATTAGTCGGATAATACTTTTGCAAATATGATGTAAACTACCGTCAGTTATGTATATTTTTTGGTGATATGCCCCCATTTCTTTGTATATCTTACTATTGCTTACAGTTTGTCTATCCCATTTGCTTTAAGGTGACCCAAAAGATTTGCGGGAATTGCTTAACAGAGTGGACGAGGTAATTTTTAATTTCTTATTATCTTTGATCTTAGTTGCGTTATAAAGTATGAATGGATGTGGTAGCTCATGTTTCTAAGCTTCCCATCTTAATTACTTTGCAGTCATATATATTTATATATATATATATATATATAGAGAGAGAGAGAGAGAGAGAGAGAGAGAGAGAGAGAGAGGGCATTAATCCAACGTCTTCGTTATTGAAACTCTATATTAGGTTCCGTCCCAATTCTCTTTTTATTCTCACCATTACTTTCAGGTATAAATCATACTGAACACTGGGAGCAGCTTCTGTTATGGCTTTGCTTTGAATTTGTACAATGTTTTTCATGTAGAAACCATGTAACTATTACAAAAAGGAATAACGACAGCACATAACGTCAACACAATGAACAACAGAAGTGTGGAAAAAATCAAATATTAATGACCGCAAATTCAAAAGATTTATTATGTGAACAGTTTTCAAATATGCACGAAATACAAACTAGAAATGCTTAGACAAGACTTTCTATTATTTTTGTTTTTCGCGAACATCTAGGATATCTGGTCAGCGGTGTGCAACAGGCGGCCCGCGGGCCTCAACATGGCCCGCCAAGCCTTTTAGTGTGGTCCCCACAGAGCTTCTAGCTTTATATTACAAAATTGCATTTCGAGCCGAATGTATAATTTTTTTAAAAATCAAAACGCCTTGTAGGTGAACTGTAATAACTCGAAATGAAGCACGTTACTTCCGCTTTTGGTATTCCCATCTACAATTATTGTAAATCATATCTGAAATAAAAAAAACAGTAAAGCAACCAGCCAAACAACCACACTTCCTGTTTACAATCGCTCTACTTTAAGCAAAATTTTAAATTCTACAGTGTATGTTTTGAAAAGTAAAATGTCAACAGCTAAAAAACGAAAATTGATGATGAAAGAAGAGTCTTCAATAATGAATGGTGCACAAAATATCTTCTCATCCAACATAACCAAGGTGTTGTCTGCCTTGTGAGTCAAAGTACAATTGCGGTAATGAAAGAATACAGCATTAAACGTCACTACATCACAAAACACTCTTCCCAATTTGATGCAGTATGCAAGAGCTGACAAAAATGAACACTTGAAAAAAATCTATTAAAAAGCAACAAGGTGTGTTTACTAGTTACAAGAAAGATTCTGAACTAGTTACTAAGCTGATCTTTAAGCTGTGTGAATCTATGGCGGAAAAAGGGAAACCATTCAGTGATGGAGAATTCATCAAAGTTGTTTGACGATATTCACAGAGTATGCATGACCAGATAAGAAATATTTGGTGGCGCAAACATGTCTTTTCCACTTTACTGTGTCACGGAGAATAGATGATCTATCAGAACATATTCAAAAAACTTTAAAAGGGAGATTAAAATCATGTGCAGGGTACAGTCTGGCTTTGGACGAAAGCACAGACATACGTGACACAGCTCAACTGGTCATATTCATCCGAGCAACTTCTGCAAATTTTGATTTTGTTGAAGAATTTTTAGATATGGCGAACATGACCTCCACAACTACAGGGCAGGACATTACTGAACAGGTGATTAAAGTAATGGAAACATTTGAACTCGAACCTGCCAACTTATGTGGTCCGGCGACAGATGGAGCTCCCTGCATGACAGGTAGGAACAATGGATTCACCAAAACATTTCTGGGTGTATTTGGAGCACAAGATGTGGTCGTCAGTCACTGCATTATTCACCAAGAGAACGTGTGCACAAAAGTTTTGGATTTTGCAGAAGTGATGTAAATTACATCAGAGCACAAGTATCAAATCATCGGCAATTTAAGGCTTTTTTGGAAGAATTGGATTCTGATTACCCTGATGTTGTGTACTTCTCTGCTGTACGTTGGCTCAGTAGAGCTGCTACTTTGAAAAGGTTCTGGAATCTGCGACAGGAGATTAAGTCATTCATGGAGAGCAAACATCAGTATGTGTCATATTTAAATGATGAGGACTAGTTGAATGACTTGGCATTCCTCACAGACACTACACAACACCTATCAGAACTGAATCTGAAACTGCAAGGAAAAAGTCAGCTAGTGAACAAGCTCTTTGAGCTCATATGTGCATTTGAGAAAATATTGCATCTTTTCCAGGCTCATTTGAGTAAAACCACCCTTACCCATTTCACCTGTCTTGCAACCAGGAATTCTGAATTTTCTGATCTTGATTGTGAGAAATATGCAGCAAGCGTTGAAAAGCTGCGTAATGAGTTTGCAAACCGGTTTGCAGATTTCCGAAGGGATGAGATGAAACTGAAATTGTTTGCCCAACCCTTTGACTTTGCAGTGGAAGACAGTCCCGACTGTTGTCAAATGGAACTCATTGAGTTGCAAGCTGATATGGACATTAAGATAGGCTATTCTGAAAACAATTTGGTAGATTTTTACAAAAAGTGTGTGTGTCAGAAGTATTCAAATTTGTCACATCATGCAAGGAAAATGATATCCCTCTTTGGTAGCACCTACTGCAGTGAGCAATTCTTCTCCCAAATTAAAATCACCAAAAACCAGATGTCGAAGCCAGCTGACTAATGAACATTTGGTGAGTCAGTTAAGGGTGGCTATCACATGTGTCAAAGTTGATATTGACAAGCTATGCAAGGACAGCAAATTTCAAGTGTCACAATAAATACAATTGTCTGACATGATGGAACAATGTAAACTTAAAGTTCGATTGCTACTATTTGCTTATAGCTGCATTGTTGGTATCTTTTGAACCACATATACTGAGAAATAATTTACTCAGCAAGTTGTGTATAGCAGTTATTGTAATGTGCAGATTTTTAAATTAATTGTATTGAAATAAATGATTTAATATATTTTCAGAAATTGTGGCCCATCTTGTTGTATCTAATTCCTTATACGACCCAATGACGAAAAATATTGCACACCCCTGTCTTAGGTCATTGTATGTTTACACAATATAGACAGTTGTGTACATAGACATATAGGTAAACTAATTTTACTGCTCTTTTGATTTTGGTTCACCTGACTACGCTTTCAATATCAAAGTGTTTATTTTGTTATACATTCGGCTGAGATTTCCGAGTATCATTTTTATTGTTTGCATTTTTTAAAATGTTTTTATTGAACGTTATAAACACAATAATTACTAAATAAGCCATCACTTCATCAATTATTCTGACAAAAATATTGCTTTTTCCTTGAAGAGATAATGGTTTTCTGATATTGAAAAAATCTTCTTACTACGTTATTAAACCGAAAACTTGTTACGCGACACTAAGGTTGAATTCGCTTCCTTAATAGTCCCTCTACATCTGTACAAAAATCCAAATATTTAAATGAATATAAGATAAATATTAATCTGAGGACTAAACGTGAGATATTCCGAAATCATGGCTTATGGTTACCGGGTATGCAAAATATGTTTACGAAATGACCTTCCATCTATTCTATGACCTTTCATCTGTCATATGCCTTCAGTGGGTCATATGACGAACTTCGATCTGTCCTATGATATGATCTTCATTTGTCATATGACACGACCTTCCCTCTGTCCTATAACATGACCTTCCATCTGTCCTATGACATGACCTTCCATCTGTCTTATGATATAGCCTTCCATCTGTCCTATGACATGACCTTCCATCTGTCCTATGACATGACCTTCTATCTGTCCTATGATATAGCCTTCGATCTGTCGTCTGACGATTAATTGTTACCACTCTAGACCCCTTCTTTCCTCAATAGATATCGCTTAAACTTGATCATAAAAACATCGGTCGACTTGGATTGAGAACGAAATTTATACATCTTATTGTTGCGATGCATTATCTTATTGTCTGAACCTTTATCCACCCCTGAGGTCGTAATGCTGATAGGATTTTGTTAATGTTACTGGTATCATAATTTATTTTTACCAAAAACTAGTTTTTAAAACAGTATGAAAAATCGCCGCCTACTCCCGCCCCCTTCTCTGTTAGTTTATTTTTTCTAAACCGTTCTACTTTCGGTATTCTGTAGTCTTGAACAGATTGGGATCAAACTTTGTACACAGGCTTCTATGATCAAGGTATCATTATGCGATAATCATAATTCTGACTGATTAATTTTTTTATAACAAAAGAAGCCGCATTTTGAACAGGCAGATTTGGTGATTCCTTGAAAAGATCTTGAATTCATTTTATTATAAGATGATCTGGTTGTGTGCTCAGCTGATCTGTTACTATCTCAGGCGCTGGTTTTTAAAATCACATTTCGAACAAGATTTACAGACGTGGTACATGTGATTTTATCACAAAGACATGAAGGTGTTCTATTTAAAACCTGGTTTCAAACAATTTCCATTCTTCATCGTTACGTACGTTGGGCTCGTCTTCAGTGATACTTGAAGTAGGAATACTTTACATTTCTGTCCACTTTTGATCATTCATCTAGAGTACAAGTGATCTGTTTAGATGTGGCTCATCTATCTGTCCTAGGTATATGGACACACACACACACACACACACACACACACACACACACAACGTTTTATGCATTGATAATAGGGTTAAAGTTATTTTCAATATAGGTCGAACTGCAAGCACTTCAGAAGGACGAGGTTATCCGGGATCTTCTTAGAAAGCATGAAATTGTAACAGAAACCAGACTGTTTGCATGTATACATTGTGATCACATGTGGTGGCGCAAAGTTCCAGCACGGAAAATGGTATGCAAGTCTTCAACATCATGTTATGGCAATAAATAACAGTATATGGAGTGATTTGAATGATGAAGCAGCTAAAAGTTAAAACAATCGTTTTAAATTCCTACTACATGCTTACACGAAATATTATGATAAATGCATTTGGGTTATTACGTATCGATGTTTTACTGTGCATGACCAAGCGACGAAATAGTGAATTCTTAACGTTGGCTTCATTTATGCACGCGTTATATACCATTGAATGTTTAAACGTGTTAGCTTATTTTTAATACAATCTGACTAGAAACTCCAAATATGACAACATGTGTCTGACATATACCAATATAGGGACATATGGTTGATAGCAATTAGCATGATAACGTTTTTCTTGCATAGGTATCCAAATGTAAAAAATGTGGAAAGAGGTTCAAATCTATCCCAAGGAATCAAGAATGGGGTTGGGCTATTTTTGTGTGCAGCTGCGGAAGAGAATTCAGGTTTGTAGTAAAATTGGCAGGAGGATCAAGTCGGCCAGAAATTATTCATTAACATTGACATAAAAGTCACATGCAGAGCGATTCTCAAAGAAATATAGATTCGTTAATAGCATCCATCAAGATTTCCTTGTAGATAACAGTTACATATTACGCTATCGTCATATTTTATACACAATTACAAGGTCTTGGAGCAATCATATATTTTTAAAAATTTAATCAACTTTGTGCGAATTATTTTTCTGTAATATTTCGTCTTTACATACTTTAGTGGTTTTTCAGTGACATTTTTTTGCAGTATTGCATGGCTAATGGGCAACATTTTATATTACCCCCTTATAAAGCTTTTTGCAACAGAATACCTTCTGTCAACTTTAGTAAACAACGAACGTTAAGGGCAGCGTGAACACTAAATCTTGAATATTTATTATGATTATATATATATATATATATATATATATATATATATATATATATATATATATATATATATATATATATATATATATATATATACATATATATATATATATATATATATATAGATATATATATATATATATATATATATATATATATATATATATATATATATATATATATAGATATATATATATATATATATATATTCCTTGTTTCTTTTTCTAGCGGTTATGGTCAAATGGGTGTTACGAGAAGTGAATGTTATGTACGCAGAGGAGGCTGTGGAGAGATGGCACTTCCTGACCGAATACGCCCGCCAACAAGACATGGCAGGAAGCAAAAGTCACGATCCAGGCACAGTTGTAATGCACCAGACTGTCTAAACCAGCACGATTCTGACGGTCGTCACATCTTGCAGGATGGAAATAACTATCATAATCACTATCCCGGATTCGGCCGCGGACAAGTAAACACAAATAGACGACCAGCGCAGAGACGTCCATTTAATCAACAAGGGAGACGCGGTCAGGGTGAGTTAAGTTTTCTTCCTCCGGAGAATTATGTCCCTTCTATCCTCTCGTTTCAAATCATTCGGGCGAGTATTTGATTAGACAGAATATAATATGGTCAACTACGAAGCGAATATTCCAATATATTATCTGCGTAAAAATTAGCAAATGTCACGAACGAACAATCATTAAAATATATAACACAATATCCGTATATCTTGTAGGTCTGCTAAATATGCTTTAAAAGCAGATTGGTCATAGTTGACAAGAGTTGTAACATTCACCTAATCAGTGGACATGCGTCTTGGCGACTCAGACGTGGTAATGAAATACTTAGTAATGGACATACACCAAATTTTAATATATGTTCTCTACATTTATTTCTTAGTACTGACCATTTAATAGAAATTATTTTTTAATCTACAATGCCTTCACGGATGACTTGCCGGTGATGTTTTTGTCAAAGGTTCACCTGCATTTTTTGAGAGGCTGCATGTAAACAGAACGCGGATTTCACTTCAGGATCACCACCAAAGCCTTAATACTCACTGTGCACTGTCGCCGACATGCACATAGACAACCACTCTCTGAGCTCAGTTCTCAATAATAAACAATTTGCTTTAAACCCCTACCAAAAAATGCATCAATATAACTCTTATATCACCACCAAAATGAGAGAGGAAAAAATGTTCTAAACATAGACTAGAACTACATTCGTGGATACTGAACTGGAAACGCTAATTGTGATGCGATTCCAAACAATCCAAAATGGACTGTATGCAGTACTTTGGCGATGACAATAAAAGCAGAGAATATACAATTACATATCAAAATAGTTCTGGGTTTCATATGAATATTGACAATTAAACAGTAATAAACTCTTATTACTTAATTATCCCGATTATTAATCGATTTTTATAATACTCATTGACCAATCTACCACTGAATTAAAAGTACGCAATCAGTCCTATTGAAGACTATCCTTTTAATAGATAAACATATTTTGACATTTCACTATACGAACTCATCACTACCTCACCCTTGCAGACCCAAAATGCATCCACCCAATGTCTCGACAGAACAAGCCCAAGGTAATCATTCCTAGCGAGGAACACCGTAGCACTGGGTCCACAGTGAATACATTTCTGGACCAAGGGGATTTGGTTAGCTTGTCCTCTTTCCAGCCCAGTGAGGATGATATAAATGAAGGGAGCGGGGGAGAGGATGGTCACTAACCTGGCTGATATCAGAATATTACATGTAATCTATTGGATCTACTGTAATTATCTGTTATCCTAACACAGACACAATTGTATCCGTTTTAGTTGCATTCATAATTCTTTCCTGACACAGTTCGTTTTATTTGCGTTCATATGATCTCTTTTCTGACACAGAACACTGTATTTTTATTTGCATTTGTATGTCTTATTTCTGACACAGAAAACTATTGGATCCTTTTTATTTGCATTCACGTGTATCTCTTTTCTGACACAGAAAACTATTCGATCCTTTTTATTTGTATTCACGTGTATCTTATTTCTGGACACGGAACACTATTTGATCATTTTTGTGCATTTGTATGTCTCTTTCTTGACATAGAAAACAATCAGCTCTTTTTTATTTGCATTAGTTTGCTATGTGCTCCTGAAATTCAAACACACAGTTGTGCTTGTCTAAAGAAAACATTTAATATTTTTATTTAAATATTTTAATAAAATGTTTATGCTAGGTAATCCAGTTTTATATATGAATTAAACGTTATGTATATTTTTTCAATATATTGTGCTCAAGTTAAAATAAATTGTGTCAAACTAAGTAAGCAGTTTTTGATAATCACTTTGCAACAATTCAATAAAATTTATTATTATGTTTCAAAGTTAAAGTTTTACAATTTGTTAAAATGATTTTTGAAATCTGCATGAAAAGAAATAAAGTGTCACTAATTGAATCCGAAGTATATTTCTTTAGTTTACAATGACATTGGAGGTAAAATTGACTGATGGCACAACGTGTCCCGCTTTGGTTGGGTGTCTCTCTCATACTAGTGCTATTTCAAGTTCATCATTACGGCCATTTTCAAATTCCAACAGATACACATCCCCGAACTCCAAGAGTTACTCAGAAAATATATTTTAAAATTGTGTTTCCTTTTTATCCTCTTCTACCTTGTCTCCACTCTCTGCATGGCCTGCTCTGGAATGTAGGAGAGCCTTGATGCACCCTTGATTGTATCTGAGTAATAGAGTCATCCTTCCTTCTGTATGATGCGTCCTTGTTTATGTTAAACTAATGGAGACAGCCTTCCCGCTCTGTAATGAATCCTTGATTAATTTATACTAACGGAGGCAGCCTTCCAACCTTCTGATGCGTCCTTGATTCATTTCGACTAAAGGAGGAAGCCTTCCAACCCTGATTATATTAGATTACTAGAGGAAGCCTTCCTGCCCTGGGATGCATCCTCGATCATGTTCGACTAATGACCAAGGCATTTACTGGCAAATCTTTGACAGAAATATAAATTTGCTTTCTGCATTTGATCTAATGGAAGCGATGATAGAAAGAAACAATTGAAAGTCGAAAAATTACAAGAATAACTATTAAGCAAAGTATTTATTAAAAAAAAGCCAAATGATAATAATGAAATCTGACTTTTTTTAAAGAAGAATTTATTGCCAAATTAAGTAGACATCCATATTTACAGTCTTCCTTGTGCGTAAGCACGAAGTTATCATATCATACTTGCATAAAGGCCCTCTAGACGGATCATTAAGAATGATCCACTCGTAATAGGTAAAGCAGAAACGTCCGTTATGACCATGTTCTTGTATAACTATTGCGTATGTCCATATAACTTTGTGTGACCCACATTAATGTTTTGTATACCCCCACCCCCATAATGGAAACAATGGAAGTGTCTGGACTATTCCGGATCACAGCCATAAACAGATATTTCGAAATGTGTGATAAAATAGAAGCAGTCTAATAAACGTATTCCTATTTTGATTTGCTTGATTATATATAAAACTGTGATTTCTGACGTGAAAGCTATTGTTTTATTGATGTATGCTTTTATGGTTTTTCTTTATAGTAAGTTAGATTACTGAAGCTGTTATGGGAAATAAAATATATTTCAGTTTTTTCTTTGAATACTTTGCTTGTTGCGAAAGTTTATATTTGCTAGATGCATCAATAGTTTGCCCTAATGTTGCTTGTGAACATGTACACATGTTACAGAATAAAAAATTTTGAATACTGATTGTATACTTGTTTGACGTGTTGATCTTTTGCGCACGGTGTTAAGTAATTAGATAATAGCTATCAATGAATGGAAATAATTTTCTGTGGTTGAAGAATTTTTAAAAAACTGCTTGGACTGCGGACATCCTGTACAAAGATATTCAATGAATTAACGCTAATGATTATATATGACTAAAGAAGACAGAATACGTCTTGACCTGAAAAACATGTCATATTGGTGAGAACGAAAGAGCAAAGTTTAATATCACAAATATAGATCATAAAGATTTAGGTAAGAGAAATAACACTTGGAATTGAAAAGATCTGCTTAATAAAAGAAACCAAATTAAAACTTAACTTGGTAATATATCGGTGAAATTATCTCAACTTTATGAAGTATATTCAATTGTTTTTATTTGTTTGATGGAATTGAATTTAAATACTTCAATTGAATATCCGTTTAACTTTGGGTAAAACTTTTAAACCTATTTATACTCTTTTGTTTATTGTTGACCTGTGAAAAGACACCCATACACCTAGCTTACATGTTGCGGGGGGAGGGGGGGGAGAAAGAAAAGAAACAGCAAAATAAATATCATTACTGAGTATCCAATAATAGACCGGGGTAACTTTTGAATGTAGTTTCGTACGCGTGTACGGGAGGGGGGAGACTTGTTAATGGTCATCTAGTTTCATCATCGTCAAATGTTTATATACAACGAAGTAATAGATCATTAATATATTTACAAACCCAGCACAAGGGTAAATTAAAAGTCGCAATATACGAGAAGCGACGTGTTATGAAAGGAAGTTACATAGGTAAAACTTATCTTTCCCTCGTTCTAAAGCATGGATCAATATACTGTTACTTTACATTATGATCCACCATAGTAATATGAAAAAGAATTAGCTTACATTAAAATACGATATCGTTATTTTTGGCACAATTTCTGAAATGTTCGCGTATGTCATATCCATTTATAAATCCACCCATCCTGATCGTACTTTATAATGGACATTGAAACCCACTTGGATTATCTAAATTAGTGAATATATCATAGCCCTAGATAATTAACAAACCTTTGTTATGATACCGCTGTTAGCTATTTGGCTATAAACAAGACAGGATGGTACACATGTTTAAATCTATACGCCTTATGACAATTATGTTGGTACTTCTTGACCATGTTTTCATCAAATAATATGCATGTACACGTTCTCCAATATGTCTTTCTCCGGTTGGATGAATGCAAAACATTAAATACTTTGGCAAATGTGCTGTAATAACAAACGACGACAATATCATCACCCCAAATGATCGATTCTCCCTTTAAAACTTCCACCGCAGTAGTGGCGGAAGTACATTGACCACGTATTTGATCTGTGTCAATGATATACACACCCATGGTAAATGCAGAGCCGCCGCTCTTATCGTTTCACGCTCAAGTATGTGGTCAGCGTTCTCCCAATGTCCGTCGCTAGAGATGGAGATTGGTAGCAAAGGCCTCCACCTCACCGCAACGCCAAAGGGACTCTAGATTACTCAAAATAAATGCTTAAGACCAAGCATGGGGGAGCAGACAGACAAGATAGAGCAGGAACTCTGGCCATTGGCGCATGATGGGTTATCTCGTCGACGAAAATGTAGTGGGAACGTTCCGACGAATAATGCATGACATTGTCAAAGAATACCAACTATTGGTGGAAACATAAACTCCCTTTAGACACGTTTTCATACCCGTCATTTAATTGTTTCATAATAAAGTTAAATTAAGATACATTGGCAGATTTTTAGGTCGATCGAACACACTATTGCTTATAACATTGATCTTACAAGTTTGAAAACAGGCACTAACGTGAACGATTATGATTGATGTGCATACGAGTGCTGGGATTTCTGCATTGAAATGATATTTGTCGTGTCTCTTTAGAGTATTTGCTTTTCCTGGTAATTTTCACAGATATGAGCAGGGCGGGCGCTTCCGCTAGGCAAACTATGCAATCGCCTAGGGCGCTGGGCTAAGGGTTTATTTCATGATGGGCTGGTGGGGGAGGGCGTGAATGGAACGTGGGCGCCAGATCCGATCTCGCCTAGGGCACCAAAATGCCTTGCACCGCCGCTGGATATGAGTATGTTGTTTTGTTTTTGTTCTTTTTGTGTTGGTTTGCTGGGGATTGATTGGTTTGTTTACTATTGGAATACATTTATTCGATTGTAGGTCAACAGGTATGACTGAAACTAAGCTGGATCATCGGAGGCTCTTTCATGTAAATGTTTTGAGATAAATGAATTTTGCAATATGCAATGCTCGTAGATGTACTATCAACCTGCAATTTAGAGCAAAGAATCGTCGGAAAATACTATAGTAGTTGTACGATTTGATATTGGCGGAAGGACCGGGCAACGACCATATTGGGCTTGAAGAACAATCTCGATGTAAGTAAACGACTTTGTTTCAGTGCAACATGATGGGAAAACAATTAAGCAAAGAACTGTGCTGTGGAGGAGGTACAGAAATTTGTTCCCAGAACACGGTTATATTATTGACATCATTCTCAGAATTTACTTCAGTGGTCATACTGTCATGTTATAAATGAAACCAGAAATTTATCAGTTTAAATTGAGGTGATATTTTAAGTAACGATAGATGGTATGTTTACTATAACATCGACGGATTAGAAATCATATTGATACATTGTTTGTATAAAATCTCTAGAAATCATATTGATACATTGTTTGTACAAAATCTCTAGAAATCATATTGATACATTGTTTGTACAAAATCTCTAGAAATCATATTGATACATTGTTTGTACAAAATCTCTAGAAATCATATTGATACATTGTTTGTACAAAATCTCTAGAAATCATATTGATACATTGTTTGTACAAAATCTCTAGAAATCATATTGATACATTGTTTGTACAAAATCTCCAGGCAACATTCAGCTTATCAAGATTAGGCCAATCGATATCACTAGCGGGGGGAGGAGGGTAACACTCTACAGGATTAGTTTTCGTTGTAAATTAGGTGCGTAGTTGCATTGCTTCGTACATATGCATATGCCAAGCATTACGTTATAGTTGCGTTATGCGGATGTGGTAATGGTGATTATCAATGCCTAGAGGCAGATCAACGTCGATGTTATCGAGTGTATACATCAAATATGAAATTAATGGACGGAATAAACGCAGATATGAGCAGATCTATAGAAAAGAACAATATGAGTCTCCTCCCTCCCCAATAAAATGTAACAATTTAATCGGTTGGATAAACAATATAACAGTGCACAAGAAGAGATTTAAAAAATGCGCTTCTACTAGAAAACAATTACCAAAAAATATCAAAATGTGCAATCGACAGTTATGTTACACAAAAATGACGAATTTCATCACGAAATCGAGTGGGCGTTTTAATTCCGAATTACTACCAGAATGTCTACATAACTTAGTACTGGTTACCGGTCTTGATTTAACACCGGTATTAGTCTCTCTCTCTCTCTCTCTCTCTCTCTCTCTCTCTCGCTTCCCGGCATTATACCAGAAACATTGTACCTCATTTCCTTCCATAAATAAATACAATGCAGGAAGATGATTGCATCTGGGTCTAAAATACTTGTTTCACATCACTAATTGATATATAGCGTAGTAGTCCGGTTGCGCCGCATATATTTTAACCCCTGCAGTGTAAGCTGTTATTCCTTATCATGGCCGTATCGGACCCAAGTGCACATAGCCATATCGGACGCACATCCAGTGCGAATATAATCGATTCTTGGATCAAAGAATTCACATCATAATTGTACAAATGAATAAAGAAACTCACTTCTTGTCCGAACTACATTATTTGCTAATTCATCGATACATCCCGAAGTCATACTAATAACCAATTCCTAGCTTGTGACATATTGTAACAATGTAACAGGGTTCGATTTCGGATTTATTGCATAACACATTTGATGGTAATGACTCAAATGAAAAAAGAATTATGATTAATACGTGCGTGTATAGGATCCAACTTTTGGACACATTAACAAAATCAGCACAAACGTAATATTGTAACATAAATGTGATTGCAAGTAATGGACCTTACACATACAAAAGTTAATGATTCACATTCATTTCAAACGACGAAAAGAAAGATGTTTACTTAAATAGTAAACATGATATACCTTACTCATATAAGAAACTGATGTATTCAATCAAACAATGAAAAATGAGGTAATTTACTTCAGATTGTAAACAATGGGACAGATATCATACAAAATATCTTTAGTCCCAAAACACTGGACATAAAAACCCTAAATTTAGACCACGTCTAAAAGATTACATGTAGGAAATTAGACAAAACAACCGGTCTCTAGAACACCTGGCTACCATTCACACTGGTCAATCAAGCATTCAGCATTACACGTAGTCACCGACCACCATTAAATTCCTTGGTCAATCAAGCAATTAGTGCATACCAATCGGTCAACAACGCCAAATCACCTGCTACTCAACCAGCATGACACTTTTCAATCAACTGCACGGCCGCCATTCAACCAGCTCTATCGTCAGGTCCACAGCTAGTTTAAGCCAGCACCACAAACGTCATGGTTATCTTCTATGGTCAGCTGGTACCTTGTCAACCATAACCACCATGGTCAGCTCGACAGCTGCCCCGATCACTACGGTCAGTTCTGATCAAACCCCTCTACAGCTGAAGTCGTTCAGTAGACTGCTCACTGACAAGACATTCCATAATGTAAAGATTTCGTCCTCCGGTGAGGCATATATACACAATGTAGTCTTACATCGTCGGTTCGCTTGATGAATATTGGATTTTCCAATCCAAAGCACTCCGCACGCAAGGCATAGGATGACTCTAATTCTTTTTCAAAATTGTGTACAATATACATCAAGTATCGTTGTACACCAAAAACTGAAATCCGAGAACATGTATTTAATTAAGAAAGGGATTTATACAATTCTTTGACATAATAAATGAATAAATTAAAACAATTATCAAATGATTCCTAAAGCGAATATGATGTATATAATTCCTAGAATACACGAGTTATAAAACATTCAAGACAAATCAATTCAAACAATTATCTTAAGACTCGTATCAAAGAAAAAAATGAAATTAAAGCAAATAAATTCAATCATCTTCATACTCCTGTCAAAGAAAAAAATGTAAGATGAAACAATTATGTTCAGATGCATATTAAAGAAAAATTGTATGACCATGTGCTTACGAGATAAGCTCGCATCTCACTTAGCAGAGTCGTCGTTTTACCTCTGTGTCTCGTGTCTCCTAATGACTTCCAGCTAACCATCCCTAGGCAATCGTGACGAAGGAGCACATACTGTCCCCAGAGCCAAGAACTTCGCCTTAGGTTAAATCGTTGACTAATTTTACGGCGTAATTTATTTATAAGACACGAAACTCCGCATGGAAACATCTAACCACCCCACTTGTTAGCTAAGCCAATCAGGAATTTAAGTTTATTTAGCCGCCACATAATCAACACACGACCATCCGTGTTTCAAAAACTCCACGTTTTGCAGGTACCTTCATAAAACAATCCCTGCAGTTTAAATTTATGACAAATATTTCTACAAGTACAAACACTGTTTCTGCAACATTTGGACAACTGTATTGTCTTAATGGAACAAAAGAAGCAAAACCACGTTACGCCAAATTCAACAAATAATGTAAGTCTCTAATTTATGCAATGAAAATTTAAGGAACATACAGTGCTGTGAATAACCATAGATCCTAAATAATCATAAGCTGAAAATAATGGATTGAAAATGTACTTAGTATTATACACCAGTTATCCAATACATTCATGCTAGAAAACATCTTCTCAATAGGTGCTTGCACGAACTCAGCGAAATTTTAATTTGTTGAATTCCTTTTCAATACGAAGTTCTAAAAAAAGGACAACATATATAAAGATATACTGATCCCATCTTTGTAGCAAAAATGATACAACAGCATTGACGATTAATGAAACTAACTTTTATTAATCCAGCGTGACTGAAAAGAACCAAAAAGTGGTTCCGTGTTGCTTTGGGACCGACAATTTAATTTTCTCGGGGCGCGTGTTATTTCTTTCCGAAAAGGAACTTAGTTTATAACTCCATAAAATTAATGTTCTATAAATTAGAACTTAATTCCCAGTAGTTGTAACTTTTTCAAAAGAATGTTGTAAATCTGAAGAATTACACTGCTCTGAAAGTTTTCATGTCAACCAGATTTGTATTATGCTTCTATCTGTATTGTATTGAAACAAACGAAACATCAACGATCAATTTTTTGGGTAACGCTTGTTTGTTGATGTACTATACTTTTGTGTTTAACAACACAGAGTGTAAAAAACACAAGGTCGAAAAGGTATATTGTAATTCAAGCACTTTATTCACATTTGATCTATATTGTCTCTCAGTGTTCAAAAGGTTTATAGCCGCTATTATTGTCATAGTAGTCGGTTATACACAGTATTTTATTGCATGAATAATTTTGTTCGCTTCTGACGCAGCATACTTTTATTTTTAGTCTGGATAACGATCCACGTCATCACCGTTTGAGTCGACCACGTTGTATTGAAAAGGACAAAAGCTGAAGAGCTAAGGCTTTTTTTTTTAACTTATTCTTTCTTATCCGTAAGCATAGTATCAAGACCTTATTACAATGCCAGTTTTTGAAGTTGGACACGTGTTAACCTTATAATGGGTGTAGAACACTAAATACAATGAGAGAGGACGGCAACATATTGATCTTTAACCAGGAATTAATCATTTGTTTATCAAGTTTCTGTGTATATACATTTCACTTGACCTGAATGTGAGAGATTATCATGGAAATTTCTAATCATATTTTAACGGAGGCAGCTTTAGAACATTCTAAACTCAAAAGGTTGTCAACATGTTATTTACAACTTACAATCATGGACAAAATCTAGTTTTGGAAAGCGTTGTTTACAAACGACCGTAATCTTAAAGTTCATTCTACAGTCTTGTATAAACGTTAAGCACACAACATAACATAATCATGAAATTTCTTAGCAATCCTGTCTACAAAACAAATGAAGATAAACGTATATACAACGTATATACAACGTAGATACAACGGAGACTAATACCAGGAAAGGTATTACTGTTATAGCAAATCTAGTATACGATGAAGATAACAGGGGCCTTAGTAAGGTATCTTTTCATCCAGAATGCTAGAAAAGACAAGTTAACGTAAGAACAGTCGATGCCAAATGGATAAGATAAAGCAAAATAACAAAAATGTCGGAAATATTTGACATGATCATAAAGTAAATGTTTCTCATTCAAAATTAATGTGAAAAATAAGCTAGTCGATTTTACATTAATAAAATTATGTGATTAAAATTTCTTAGTGTTCATCTTGATGGACAAAATTCTGTTTCAGAAATTTACAAGATCTGTATGATAGCGCTATGTACTTAGTCCAGGTGGCAACGCGCGTAATAACCACGTCCTTAGCTCTCCTTTCTAAGCAGACCTAACCAATCATAAACACCCGTGTCAAATTTAAAATTGATTTTCTTCTCACAAAGCTAACATCGGATCAAGCTAATAAAGATAAATGTTACTTCGTTAGCTCAAAATGAATCCAACGCTATGTTGCAAACAGTGAATAAAAAACTATTTAATATTTACGACCTATTCAAGAAACTAAATTAATAAATTAAAATAGATAAAATTGAAATTAGGCTTTTGTGCATATGAGACAGAGAGACTTTAAATCATGGAAACTGAATAATTGTTTTTCCAATAAACCGTAATACTGCTAATATCTTCCTCATATTTAACTAGATAATGTTATATTATTATCAGTCATGTGCTTTACCAGATAGAATCAGTGAGTTTAGGAACTATTATTATTTTTCACAGATATGAAAAGCTAAGGAAATATCGACACTCATTTTAGAGCAATGCTGGTGTCTGGAAGAAATAATCCTTTTCAGTTGTCATGCGTACAGGACAGGGACTCAAATCATCAGTTGACATGATGATCTGAACCTGACCAGAACTTTATTGTTAGTTGGCTTGCGCACAGGAAGGACCGGGACTCGTATTTTCAAAACTTTATGGAGAATAAAACTCCTACTCAGAATCAGTCAAAATAGTTATATGAAATTTATCAGTTGAGGAAAGGGAATGAAGTTTAAAAAATCTTGAAAGTTATCTAAGTCAAACTTCATTATAAATTCAGATTGTATGTTGTAGTCAATGCTCTCCGAGAATACCTCGACTGGTTCAATACGAGCAGAGTGGCAGACTAAATCGAGCAGATTTAATAATTTTCAATCGATTGATTTAGTTCGTAAAGATATTGATCCAATAATACGTCCACATGTTAAGGGAATTATGCAGAGTGTCAAGGAAATGATGTCGATGCCATAAGCGAATTCATTCAGCGCACAGGCGATGTCGTCTGTGTATCAATTCCTAATCGTAAGATTATATCTACACTTTACGGTGCGTCTTGACAGTGAGAGGTCTAATTCACTGGATATTTTCATATTTTGACACCTCTCTACTATTAAGGAACCATGAACCTAATTATTACAATCCTAGCATTTATAAATTCACACATAAGCTAAATATGTAATGAAGTTTAATTTTACATTGAGTTAGGCTTGGAAATGAGGTTGGCTTGTTGGTGACTGCCTGTTACAGTTAGAATAGCACTGGAGATCCAATGCGTAACTTGGGCTGCAAACGAGCAGTCGATGTGGTTTATGGGTGTTTGCTATCGAGATAAATATCTGAAAATCTAGATGGTTTAGGGGTGATGAAAAGTATGCCAATAGTACTAGTGCACTGTGTTCATGCATAAGACACATACTGATTCTTGTAGCTGCCTTGTCACAGGAAAATATTAGAAACTGCACTTTCCTGTCAAAAGGAATTTAAAAAAGGGGTTGTTGGTAGTGTAGATTCACTATAAAAGCCATTCATTGCATAACGAAGTAACCTTAATACCTCAGTCTAAATTTTACAAACATCCTTTCAAAAACTCATTAGTTTTTATTTGTATCTTAATGTAATATTATTATCATTTTTCTGCAATAGGTCATCGTCGGATGAAAATTTGTTATATAAACTGTCCAGTGAGACCTTAAGAACGCGTGTCATTTTTTTCAGTCTTGTCAAATGTGATTAGCAGTGCCATAAATCATGTGCTTATTACATCCATGTATTCCAAACATACACGTCCTATTAGTCTGATAGTAGTATATCATAGTAGAATAAGGGAACTGACTCATTACTGTCAGAGTTAACAGGCATGGTTTCTCATCCATTCTTCTAATGAAGAAAAAGCCTGTTAAGTTTAATGCAAGGTGGTTTAATTGAAGTATTTAACATACTTATTCAGTTTATTAATATTTTCAGTACATAGTTAGTATATTTTCCTAATTTTACGATGATTGCCTTAATTCAATGCTTTTACATACATATCTAACCAATGATGTAATGTTTCAGTACATATATTTCATCTTATCTGCAGAAAGGTAAGTTAAAATGACCTATATATAAAAAGTTCAGTGTTTTATTTTCTTGTAATCCTCAAGATGTATGAGTACACCTTCAAAAGTGATAGTTAGCCAGGACAATGGCAAGATTTCTTTTACAGTTAGCCGCACCAATTGGTGTGGACCTTTCACAGTAACAGATTCACTTCAATGTAGATTTTGGTCGGTTATATGAAATGGATGTCCCTTTTTCTCTTGTTTTTTTCTTTCTCCTACTCTTTTTAGCTTTGCATGATTTTCTGTTAGCTTTGCATTTGATTCTGTGCAGGTTACAATCACTAGCAAGACAAGTTTCTCTAAAAAAAAAAAACAGCTTTAGCAACAATATGTGCTGGCCAATTTGCAAATGCTGCAAATGTGATTGTTTTAGTGTTCTCACAATACATTAACCATGCATATTATCTTATCAACCGCTGGGATGAATCTACGTATATAATGTCATTCATAAAGTTTCCCAAATAATGTGTTTCAGTTTACAGAGATTGATCAATACATTTTATCTGATGAGTTGCCTACATTACAGTCTACCTTAAATCTCTCTGTTCTAGTATAGTTTTGGCCTTCATGATATGAGTGAGAGAGTTCTGGTAAGTTTACATATGATGTTCATATTTCATATTTCTTAAGTACTTAATGTATATTTTGCGGTGTTGCAATGGAATCAGCCTGGCCTATTTTACATCTTTTATTAACTACATTTTGAGATTTCATAAATAATACTATTTTTGCTGTGAAATATCACTGATGGGAGTTCAGTGTTTTATTTTCTTGAAGGCCTAACACTACAGGATATATTAGCTTTGAAAAATGATGCCATTTGACTTGTTTATAAGGAAATTGTAGGATTTAAGTCTGGAAAGTAAAATGAAAGTATGGTGTCTAAAAACTGTTGCTCTATATCATGGCTCTCGATCATTGACAAATGTCATGCATATAAAGAAACATACAATTATGAATTTTACAGATGCTGGCATTGCAATATACTCAGAATTGCCCAACGTTTTGAAATTTAGAAGCATTTCCCCTAAATCGACTAGCATATAAATTCGTATGGTCTCACTGGATAGTTTCGTATTTTGTCACCTCCATAATTTTTCAAGATAGAAGGCATGAACCTAATTATCACATTCCTAACATTTATAAATTTATAAATTTACACATAAGCTAACTCTGTAATATGGTTTACATTTACTTTGAGATTGGTTTAGAAGTGGGTTGGTTTGTTGGTGACTGCCTGTTACAGGAAGACTATGATTGGAGATCAAATGCGTACTTTGGGCTGCAAATTAGCAGCCGACGTGGTATTTACGTGTGTCTGTTACAGAGGAAAATATCTAAAATTCTAGATGGTTGAGAGTGATGAAAAGTATGCTAATTTGTTATAGAACTAGTTAACTGTATACGTGCGTAAGGCACATACTGATTATCTCAGCTGCCTTTTCACAGGAAAATATTCAAAATGGCTCTTCCCTGTCGAACATGAATTTAAAAAAGAGGGGTTGATGGTAGTGCTGGTTCAGTATAAAATCCGTCAGTTGTATAAGGAATTAACCCTTAATACTAAAGTCACAATTTTGCAAGCATCCGTTCAAAAAAAATCAATAGCCAGTTGTTTTTTGTATCTTTAATGTAATTTTATTATCATTCTTATGCATTAGTACATCATCGGATGAAACGTTTCCAAAAACCACTGTCCAGTGAAACCTCTGTTGTCATGTGAACAAGAGTAATGTCCTGCAAGATAGGAAATTGCACAGGAAATCTCGACCACGAGGCGAGAGTGAATCAACTGATACTTCTTAGGAAGTAATAACCATAAAACAAATTTTAATAACCATGGCAACAAAACCGGAACGGATATGGACCTTGATTCATGATTACGGATTAAATATACAAAGGAATTCTACACTTTTTTCGTCTCATGAAGTATAACTCTTAAAACAAAACTCCAATATCACGTATCGGCAACATAACGGTAATGGATACGGACTTTGATTCAAGGATAGTAAGATATATGCGAACGTTTAAACTTATTACTTCGTATGAAGGAACACCCACAAAACAAGCCAATATTATTATGAAATGACAACAGAACAAACATGTTTATGGACTAAGATTCATCGATACGAAACTCTAAACATATATAGACTTTGATCTATAATTATGGAACTTTAAAACGGTACCTCTTAAAAGGTACACCCCACAAAAACGGCTCTTTAACGGTGCCTAACATAGAACGCGTTGAACGAACCTGTATGGCGGAAGAAGGAACAGAGGAAGTAAATATAACAAGAGCCGAATATATAGAAGAAACAACAGATTTTATCCATACAGAATTATAGACTTTGTGAAAGACAATGAACAAGACAAATAAGAACAATAATAAAACAACCAGCAGGACGTAAATATACCTACATAGACAAAATCCGAATTGACATGCTTTGTTTTCATATTGATTTTACGTACTTCATGTGGCTTTTATAAAAACCTATTTATTTATTTAGTGGATAAATTGTATGTTACATGGGTAACATTTAATTTGTGGGTAACAAAATGCTAGTACAGTAATTTTTTGTATATTATGCTATTTAAATATTAATAAACTCATGCATTCCATTTGGAAACAAACTTTGCCAGTTTTGTGAAGTGGAATTGTTATATCATATTAGTAACTTACAGTTGTAATGCAAACGAAAACTGTTTATGTCCAATTGAACAGCTGATTGCTCTTTACGTATGCACTTTATCAAATGCATGAATGCATAAATACAATTCGAACAGCTGTTTGCTCCTTCCACCACCACCACCCACAGAAATAAATTCTTAATAACAAAAGATTTGCTTGCTATTCTTCATATAAGATACATTTATGTCAAATTTAATTGAACTGAGCTAACAGACATACAATATCTCATCTTCCAAGCAAACTCCATCTCAACAAAGCTCTCTTATGCATAGCTGTTTTTCACGAGAATTATTGGCACCGAAACATGGGATAGCAGTTTCTCGAAGATAACAAAAGAAACGTCCCTACGGTTCTATAACACTCATATTTTTGTATTAACTATCTCTCACTCCTAACAATGTGACATGCGGAGTTGCAATATATGTATTGAAGATACCCAGTTTACCCAGTTTACGAAGACGGGCAAAAAGAACAAAGGTGCGCACTGTGATTACATCTGAAAGCGAGCGTTCTGGCACGAATGACTGGTTATGGATAGACTGGGGTGTTTTTATTTTTAATTTTTTATTCTATTCAAACCAGAGCGATAAAGCGTCAAAATATTTATTTGTCTACTAATTTTCTCGGTAATGTGGCTGTAGTTTATTGATAGGTCAGTGTGCTTGAATACTAGGACTTTTCTTCGTTTCTAAATCTGGTTATGTTAGAAGTTCTTCACATTAAAGAAATCTTCACAATGCTAGATTGAGGACTTTGTTTCAGCCAGTGTCCTTACACAGTCCTCGTTTTCACAAGCAATTCCGTTGTTAACAAAATTTAACATTGCAATGTTTACAACTAGATATTAAAAATTACAAATCTAAAACAGAAAGGATTCTCAAGATTTCCAATGAATCGTTCCTCATCAACCATTGAAATGTGTTGCTAGCTGAAACAATATTAATCGCGCTGCAATGAGGAGTAACTTTTCATTGCTCAATTGATTCCGTTTGCTACGGAGTGTAACTTCATTGCTGATTTGACTCGTTTGCAACAGAGAGTGACGTTTATTTCTCAATTAACTTTGCTTGCAACGGGGAGTAACTAGCATTGCTCAAGTGACTCCACTTGCTACTGAAAGTAACTTTCATTGCTCATTTTATTTCTCTAGCTTCGGAAAGTAGCTTTCGTTGCTCAATTGATTCCGCATGCAACGGAGAGTAAATTTCATTGCTCAGTTTATTCCATTGCCTACGGAGAGTACCTTACATTGCTCAATTGACTCCGTTTGTTACGGAGATTAAATTAAATTACTCAAATAATTCTGCTTGCTACGCTTAGATACATATGACAAGATTCAATGTGGAACTAAGTGGATATAGCAAAGAAAGTTTTGGGTATGCGAGTTCGATTTTGAAACAAGCTCTGTTTCCAAACGAATTTTTAAAAAAAAAATATAGGTAGACGGGTTTCTTATCTCAAAGTGAGCTTACTAGGATACATGTTACATTTATTCACACACACACATACACACACACACACACACACACACACACACACACACATATCCATGTTGAAATACACGTATTAACACTATGGGCTTTAGCTATGTAATTATTACCTATCTTCCAAAATTGGGTCTATGCCATCGAGACATGTTGACTTCGTGGAGTCTAATTAAAGCATATTGTTTATAACTTAATCAGGTGTGATTCACTCAAGATTTATTTTCTGCATTATTCGGAATCAAGAGTATCATGTATTTATATTAGTTTTCGAAAAAGAATCAGCTATATTTACAAATGAAGATTAATGGCTTCGAGTAGTTCGTAAGTGTTTGTTAGTATTCCAATTTATTGCTCAATGTATTTTATAGCTCAATATAAAGTGTTTGCTGTTGCTAGGTGTAATATTCTCCAATTTTTTTCAAAGTCAGCTTGAATTTTTATCCCAGCTATTGCATTATTAAAAAACATTACCGCTATAAATCAAGTATACTGTGCTCAGTTGTATGTGGGGGGGATGATGGGGGGGGGGGGATCGTTTTTATCTTTTCATTTTTTTCCTGCCTTTATATCATTAGAAGTAATAGTAGTGTTTGACGCCATTTTCCAGCACAAAATGGATTATACATTTCGGCCAGTATTAATGGTGGAGGAAGAACCCGGGGGAAAAAAAACAGAAAGAACCACAGACCCACGAGAAACTACTGGCAAGCTTTATCACATACCCACATTGGCCGAATCCGAGACTCGAATCCACGCAAAGTGATCCGTAAAGGAGAGCGCTTTTGACCACTCGGCCACTCGGGACCCCAATATATATAGTGTTTGACGCCATTTTCCAGCACAAAATGGATTATACATTTCGTCCAGTATTAATGGTGGAGGAAGAACCCGGGAAAAAAAGATAAAAAGAACCACAGACCCACGAGAAACTACTGGCAAGCTTTATCACATACCCACATTGGCCAAATCCGAGACTCGAATCCACGCAAAGTGATCCTTAAAGGAGAGCGCTTTTGACCACTCGGCCACTCGGGACCCCAATATATATATATATATATATATATATATATATATATATATATATATATATATATATATATATATATATATATATATATATATATTAGAAGACATGTTGATTATTGCATTCATATATTCATATTCATCTTTGTATTTTCAACATGCATGCTTATTGTAAAGGATTACGCATTACTCAGACCTTATTAACATCAGTGTAAAGGTAGACAATAAATTCCACACGATTTAGTTTAGATATATTTGATTACTATTAGTCCCTTTATTGTGCTGATGTTTTTGTCTAACAGGGATGTGTGATGGCTTTATTGTTATTAAGATGGGGTTCATGTGAGACATTGTTGGTGGGGTTATGCGCCTTTGGACAGTAACAATTTTGATAAGAGAAATTATAATTTCAACAATAAATATGTAGGGCATACCAGACCTTGTAAATGATCCCTCTTCAGATTTGTCGATTTAATACTTTGGTAAATTTGTAACTTGATATAAGGTTTGAAACTGAATGTTGATGCAAATTTAATATTTGTACAAATGCTAATTATTTACTCTTGATACCAATAATACCAAAATTATATCGATACAAAGGATACAAATTTACTATTGATACAAATTATATATACTTACTATTGATAAAATTTACGACCATTTAAATCTCCAAGAATTATCAATACACGTTTCTTTAGATGAGTAAGACAATTCATGCTCAAATAGGATCCATCACTGTTAGAAAATGCAGGACTGTATACAAAGCTTAATGGAAGAATTTGATATTTAATCGCAACTTACAGTAGTTTATATCGACAATTTGTGGACCCTTTTGCGTTAAAATGGCATTGTCTCTTTGTATAGTCCATTGATAGTTCAAGTTGCGAAGTCCAATCATTTATATCTTTATTACTGGTATTGTTTTTGTTTCTTCAAGACTTTCACATAATCTCTAACTTTGACGGTACCAGGCTTGTTGCATTGTAAAGTTGATTGCAGGTATTTTTGTCTGGAGATGTTTAAGGAACCTTTCTCATGGTGCTAACGTTTGGGCTTCAGTATCATCGGCTATTTTAATCTATAATGTTATTACTCGTAGGAATATTAGTTTCATTGCGATCTTCGTATTTAAAAGCGGAAAAAATGACTATGTTATATAGGTTGTTCATTTACCGGAGTGTATATACCTATAATTCAGAAACACTGCCTTCATATACTGTTGTCATGTGGGTTGTTGAAGTTGTTTTTTTTTTTTGTTGTCATGGATTCAATAAAGTAATTATAGTAAAGATGTTTCTAACCGAGGTTGACTAGTTAAGACACAAGTTCCATTTTTGTTATTTATAGTTTCATTCTTCCCTAAAGGAATAGAAGTGCATTCAGCATTGATAATTATATTACAGTCGATATTATCAACACATTATTGAATACAATCGACCGCACAACAAAACTAGCATGTTGACATCGGGATAAATTATATATATATATATATATATATATATATATATATATATATATATATATATATATATATATATATATATATATATATATATATATATATATATATATATTAGTTCATCAAAGTGTAGCCTTCTGTCCCTAAATTCGTAAATTCTGACATTATGTAGCTCTGCGTCCGCACATTCTGTAAGCACAGCATTGTCTATTTTGTATGGCTTTCGGACTTTGCGACATATGTCCGTCGTGTTTATTATGTATAATTTTATGACGTCTTTGACATTAATTCAGAGATAAACATTTTTATACCGTATTACGTGGTTGACATATTTTTGGGATGTAGGCCTACCCACAATGATGACGGACATCCGAGTGTACAGCACCTTTTCCACAGAAGAATGAGTTGTGAACTGATGAGTTCGCTTATCATCCTTGTCGTCAGCTCCTGTATATCTCCTTTTTGTATTGAACAATATCGATATCGGATCTAGGACATAATACACGCTATGAATCTTGCTAACACACTGATTCTTTATAACAATCTTGTGTCAGTTATTTTCAGTTTCCCATATTTTGAAGCGCCATTACCTCCAATGTGAATAACAGGTGTCCTAGTCAAAATAGATCGATTTGAATGTTATCCTGAAGGTATGTCAGTATCATTAGTTCTAAGTCATTTGATTTCGTAGATGACAATATGATAGCTAGTACAGGAACGATGTATGCTTCACATAATATACATTTATAATATCAGATACATGAAAATATGTGTACTTCTTCCTGTTTGTAGTAGTAAGTCGAAAGCAATCGTTTGTCCTTTTCGAATCTATACGGTGTCCTATTACACAATGTTAACATGCTCAACATGTATTAAATTTTTGCAAGATTCTGCGTTCCACTTTTCTTAACGAAGGCCTGAAAAGAATAATAATATTAAAAATAGTGTTTTTCTGTTTCATTGTTTTATTATTTTGCTTTAAATGTATGAATCTGTATTAGTTACTTTTATTAACGTAATATATGACATTCTTAAAAAATTCAGCACGGTAAAATATTTAAATATTTTGAAGTTCTTGAAGGTCTCAAAGGAATGTTTTAATCGCACCATGATGCAATATTATTTCTGTTAGTAATATGCATAAACAAGATTATAAATGTAATAACTTTTCTTGACCTAATCAAGGTTGCTGGACACAAATAAATTAGTCACAGGCTGGTAACAAAACATACGAAAAAAAAACATGTTCCCCATTAATATCAATCAATAAACCAGGTGAAGCAATTATATTCCTTGCAAAAAGAAATCTTTATCATGTCAATTAAAAACAGACTTTATCTTAATTGCAAAATGCCAGACCTTCTTGTTTTATCTGAAGTTCTCTTTTACTAATATGCATTTGCTTTCTGTTGAAAATTATAGACACGTTGGACTAACATTATCAGGGACTGACCATATACATACGAATACCCAGAATGCATCTCAACATCTATGTTGCGATCGACTAAAAAGCTTATGCAGAACCGTTTTGGCCAAACTATTTATAATTCTCATATATCCGATTTCAGACCACGTTTTTCAAGTCTGAAATAATTGCTCTGTTTACGGTTTGGACATATTAAATAAAATCATTTGGAAATTGTATCATTTATTGATATAAGAGTCTCTTAATGCAGACACTGGTTGGTAAAATGTTGCACAAGGAAGGAAGGAAGAAGAGGATATGCATGCTGCATCTGCTTATAAAAATTCATGTTCCTAACTAAAGAAAACTTTTTCCCCAAAGGAGATATGAGACATATCAATATCGTCTACATAACTTCCAAAGCATCACACCCTTCCAAATCAGACTTCATTTGTATTATAATCAGATGTTATGTCTCCCATGTACGACTCTTCTCTGGGACGGACTCTTTCCCCGAATGTATCCTAGGCTTTATATCGTGAAGAGAAAGAAAATAAACCCAATCAAAACCTATTTATCCAGTTCAAATAAGGGACCAACTATTTATTGGCCTTATTATTATCTTACCAAACGTTACCTTAATATATCCTCATACGAAACTCATACGTATTATGATATTACCAATCGCTACTTTAATATATCCTCATAGGAAACTCATACATATAATATGATATTACCAAACGTTACCTTAATATATCCTCATACGAAACTCATACGTATTATGATATTACCAAACGTTACCTTAATATATCATAATACGAAACTCTGAATCTGATGTAGTCTCATCAATTCCTATATTTTACAGAGTAAATGTAATTAACTATCCAACGTGTGTATGTGGTTTTGACAATGAAGATGCTGGGTACTGGCGTTCCACTGCGCCTTATTTAATACATAGATATCCCAGTTCTATTTTCTTTTTTTAATACCCAAAAAGACCAGCTCTATTTCCCCGTACTTAATAAACAAATATCCTAGCTCTATTTCCCCTTGTTTAATACCCAAATATTCCAACTCTAATTATCCGTATTTAAGACCCAAATAACCCAGCTCTAGTTCCCCTTTCTGTAATACCCAAACAGTTTTCACTCTATCTCTTAACACACACGTTGTGTAACTTGATTTATTATGGAAAGGTAATATTGAACAAAAAAAATAATAAATTCTGTCAAACTACATATGTTCAAAACTATATCCACGACACCAGACGTTTATAGTACTTACAACAATATTTTAAGTAACAAATTTGTAAATAAGCGACATGGTCAAAAGTGGCAGTAACCTGTGTAATGCACTCTCTCTCTCTCTCTCTCTCTCTCTCTCTCTCTCTCTCTCTCTCTCACACACACACACACACACAGATATATATATATATATATATATATATATATATATATATATATATATATATATATATATATATATATATATATATCACATTAATCACTTATTTAATTAATTGCGTGGCTAAATAAGTATTTTCTTTTCCACTGAGCTGCTTCTTGTCTTTTAATGTGCGATTTTGTTCACCTTGTTGATCGGCTGTACTTGAAATCTTTTAAAAATGAAAGTCATAATTGAATCATTTTTGTATGTTTTGGGAAGGGGTCTTTATGATTAGACGTCATATGTCCCATCCCATATTGTTTCATAAAACGGCTTAAAATATGTTTAAAACATTGAATATTATCTTTAATACGAGACTACCATTGACATTGACTTCAAAATGGAAAAAATACATGCTTTGACAATATTCGTGTAAAACAAAGGATCGAAAGTTGAAAGAAACTGGCGCATATGTAATAGAACCAGGCAGTACATATAAACGCATACTAATAAAGCTAATTTCCTTTAATTCTCATTGGGTCATACGTAATGTTCAATTCCGAAAGAGTCCTATGGGATCATTTTTAATGTTAATTCCCATGAATCGCCATAGCGCCCTCTGTCGTACGTCATTCCACAAATCATTTTAGACATTGTTAAACATTTGTTGTGTTTATTTGTCAAAATGAAAAAGAATTTGAAATATTTTTTAACTAATAGAAAAGCTTAGAAATTTTCGATGATTATTGTTTTATTTAACAAGGTATCGATAGGGTTCTGTGGTGCAAACAAGACAAGACACGATCTTAATAATTCATCGTATCATTGCTATGGTTCATTTCATGAAGTTATATCAATTTTTTGACCAACGTTGTTTATATAAAAAATATAGAATCTAAATCTAATTTTAAACTCCAGTTTTGCAACCTATGTTTTAAATTCACATAAAACTAAAAAAAATATTTTAAAAAATATTAGCATAAGCTGTAATTTCTGCATCTTTGCCCACAAATTGGCACAAAAATTATCAATTTATATTTTCAATCAAGTATACAGTATTACATAAATTTGTAATTACGTGTGACAGAAATAGTTGTCAATTATTTGTCAAAGTATTTGTCACTGCAAAATATATATATATATATATATATATATATATATATATATATATATATATATATATATATATATATATATATATATATATATATATATAAACATTAACAGAACAAATACCCCTTCATTGCTGTTTCGTTCGTTAAAGTTAATCACGAACTAACTCAGGGAATCCACCATTCCTATCGCTTCGCATACCCAGTGGATCCACCATTCATATCTATTCGCATACCCAGGGGATCCGGAATTCATATCGATTCGCAAACCCAGGGGATCCGCCATTCATATCGATTCGTATACCCAGGGGATCCGCCACCTCGATATTTTTAACACCGATTCCAAGGTTTCCTACATCACAGCCTCGAAATTCGAAATTTACACGATATGTAGGGTTAAATTATTCCATATGCTTATACAACATGTTTTAATTATAGGAATTGATGTGTGTATTATGCACATATTGATCAAAGAATCTGTCACGTGACTGTAAATCAAGAGCCGTGTTAAATACTGGTAAGCGACTGAAATGTGTACCAATCTGTGTGTACAAGATTGATGCATGGGATTGCATATTTTAAATAATTGGCCAGTCACCTAAAGGAATTATTATCAACACAGGCTTGTGTGCTTTTTTATCGGACTTTGTTTGACCATGTATATTCTCATGCAGCCCATTTGACTATTCTCGAACGTTTCCCCAAACAGCAAATTTGACAATGATCAAGTTCCTTGGCATGGTGTCTGTATACATCCTAGAGTGTCCCAATGCAATGACTCTGTAGCATAATTTCTCTGCGCGTAATCACCCAAATGCAGTTCTAGAGTTTGTTTCGTCATCAGTGTATCATGCGCGTGCCATTGTGCTGCCGAGATTGGTGAATCTTCTACTGTCATGAATGTGTAGCCATTTATTCTGATTTTATGCTATTAGTACGCTTTTTCTGGTGCAGACAGATGCATCACATATGTCCTCTTCATACAGAAAGATTTGAGAGAATAATGGTGACGAGGAATTGTGCGAAAAGTGTTGCACGTCAGACTCAGCTTTGACATTCCGAGAACAGTCGTTAGCAAATAGGAGATCGTGAACAGTTACTTCCTGTAACTTTGTCTTTACATGTAGTCTCTTCTAATTGAAGAACACTCAATAAATAAACTCAGAGGACAATCCGTTAATAGCTTGGGATTATATGTACACCAGAGTAAGACCATGTGTTCACATATTTTACAAAACAGAACTTTAGTGGACACTAATTTATAAATATATGGATTCGGCGACAAATTTAAATAAAAACATCGTGAAATTAGAACAAATAAAAATATGCTGAAAATATAAGGTAGGAAACATTAGGTGTTTAAGTTTGTTCTTGGAGTCAAAATATGTGAGTTTAATGCGCACTCTTGAAAGGGATCATTGTGTATTTTTGTCTAAGTTCAATGGACGATTCATTATACGCTACTAGACCCTGGTATGCAAAATAACATTGTCCATATGACTTCGTTTTCATAGTGGAAATAATGCGTATACGATTGTTAGAAGAGGAACGTAATTATCATGCTGGTGGGTACACACGGGTGAGGTCAGAGAAGTATGTTGGACTGGAGTCTGGAAGTGAAACGTAGCAGAGAACACATTTTGTGTTTGGTACTATATCGAATTGATGGCCAGCCAATGTATGGTACAGAGCAGATGGGAAGTGTGCTCTGATCGTGGTACTCTAAAGATGATCAGAGCAGATGTGTTTTGATCTTTATGAAGTTTCTGGAGTAGATATTGAGACGGACAAGACATGAGTTACAACAGTCTAGTCTTGAAAGTTCTAATGAACAGACAATTGTTTTAGTTGCATGAACTGAAATATATATGTGAATGGAGCTGATACGTCTCAGCTCATAAATGTTCATCTTGGATGGTAGCATCAACTTCAGCTGGGTGGCTAGATTTATATATTTGGGTGTCAGCAGCGTACAATTTGTGGAACACTGGATGATGACCTATGACACGTGACAGCGGCTGAGTGTAGGAAGAAACTGGTCAAAGAACATACTTCTATGCATCAGCACAACATAAATCAACTGGGCTGGAGTTTATTCATTTTGCTGACGCAATGTGTGTCCTCTTGATCAAGTCGAACTTGACCCCAGTAAGGCTGTAATGTGAATGCAAATACGCGATGGGGACGGTGAAGTACTAAATCATGGTCTATTGTGTCGAATTCTGCAGACAAGTTAAGGAAGGTGAGGATTGTAATATTTTCTCTATCCAAAGAAGAAAGAATGTCATTAACTACTTTCACAAGAGTAGTTTCAGAAATGTGGCAATGGCAATATGCAGCTTGACATAGCTAAAATTACTGTTGAAATTCAGATGAGAAGCAGGTTGGATTAGAACAACTTTGTCTAAGATTTTTTTATATGAATGGGAGATTAGAAACTGGGCGGTAGTTCATTAAATCGTTATTGTCGAGTGTTGGTTTCTCCAGCAGTGGTTTAACAATGGTAGTTTTGAACACTGATGGGAATTCCTCGGATGAGAGAGCGGTATTAATAACATCAGTAAGTGAAGGCAATATTGGATCTAAGCACTCAAGCAGCAGCGAATTGGATCAAGTTCACATGGCCTTCGTGTACTCATCATCGCGATTGTATGTGCTAAATCCATAGAGACAGGTTCAAATGCTGCTACCGGTTGCCCGTGAAATTCTGTATTGCTACTGTATGGTAATGACTAGTCCTTTTATAGGGAATGCTACATGTTGATTGTCCAGTGAGCGTCGTGGGTCTTCCATGCGACCATCAGGATTATGGTTATTTTAGTGGCATGCAAGAGTTGCTTTTTTATTTTCGAGAGTCTGAGATTAGTTGTAAATAATTTTGTCCCTCACATTGTTTTGTTGTTGTTTTAAACCATTACTGTTATTATTCTTTATTGTGATAGTAATTTTACGGTGTCGTTAATTGGAGCTTTGAATATTAATTCCTTGCGTTTATTAATTGTACATTGGATTTTTAATATAATCTCTGTTAATTTCGAGGCACTGGACGTGGGGTATCCCAAACACAATTGTTAACGAGATGATTCAACAATGTGCTTGCATCGAATATCGCACTCCCACTGTCACATAGGTTTTCCGATAACACCTTAATTGGAGGTGTGACATCGATAGGAGCTTTAAGACTCGTATAGCTCTTGAGATCTCCATAGGAAATGAAACTCTCTTTTTGATAAGCCATTAGGCTGTTGAAAGGACTCAAGTAGGTCAATTATATAGCACGTATCAGATTAGTATATTTATAAGCATGAAACATAATGGGCATAAATACTGATGGCATGGTTTTTTAAATTCACAATCTTTTGTATGTTTCCGCGTTTATGGAAGTAGATTAGAAAGAATGGCAAATGCTGTCACTTTTCATAAAGGCAAAAGATGAGAGTTACCCAAATCGAGTGTATAAGAGGAAATATTTACAATTATATTTAGATTATAACTATAGAGCCTGCAATAACAAAATAAAGACAAAAAATCGGAAGAAATTTCATGTATATGTCAATTGAATAGTTCGCACTGAATATTACGCATACTATTTTTAGTTGCAAAAGAGATTTTGAAAGTAATATCAACGGTTCCTTAATTAACACAATGGGAAACTAGACCTAATTATTCATTTTCATTTTAAATTAGGAGGAATTATTTTAAATATTCGCCTTTATAAAAATTGCAGAATGTCTATTCAGGAGATATGGAACCACAAATATGATGTTTATTTCGTACAGAAAATGAAAACGAGATAATACAATTGCAAATTTAAACGAAATAGCATGAATACAGTCAGGTATACTAGAAATGGAATCCAACGCCTATATATTTAGGTACTAATGTACTCCATAAGTCTAATTTAATTAAAAAAATATTTGCACTATTAGGTTTATCATAAACATTTTACCTGCAATATTTCTTTCCAATAAAAGCACAAAGATAACATTCCTGATCAAAATTATTTGGTTTCCAGTTAAATAAACAACGTGTTTTTGTTCTCACATTTTTTAAAATAATCAATTGTCAAAATAACGAATAAAAGAATGAACCAAATGATTTTCAGTTTCAAATTCTACTTTTCATGCTCTCAGGTTCTCGTCTTACATCATCGGTAAGTTTGTGTTCTAACGTTTAGTGTTGAATTATATAAATCTCTCTCTCTCTCTCTCTCTCTCTCTCTCTCTCTCTCTCTCTCTCTCTCTCTCTCTCTCTCTCTCTCGAAGATTTGAATTTGTTTACTTCGATGCAATTTTTATATCGTATACATTTTAATAGTTTCTAATATTTCCATTAATCCTTTGCTTCTTCATTATTAGAGCATGTTCTATTTGAATTTGAGGTGATGCAGATTTGCATTGCTGAAGAATACAGGTTGAAGAAAGGGTAATTTTATAACTTGAAATAAAAATACACGTAAGACTACCAAAAAATATAAAGAAATATATGCGAAAGCTTGCAAACAAGAAACAATAGCACTAACATAGTTTGATTTCTTTATATTAAATGTACGGAAAAAGATACGATGGTCATAATGGTACATCTTTTTTCACGGCAATAATTGAACTCTTATATGAATAAGAGGATTTGACTATATTTAGATCCTTAAAAAATAGAATAACAACTGTATGGTCTACTTTTACAAATGACTCAACGTGTGTGTCTCATAACATAGATATTTGATTCATTATGAATAATATTAAACAGAGGTCAGTTGATGAATCATATTTTCTACATAAGTAAAACACATACGTACGTGTAGAAAACAGAGGTAACGTAGTTTTGAATATGTATCAAAATGTCCTACTAATAGTATTTACAAATGAGTCTAGTAAAGAACTAAATTAAAAACAACCCCCAGTCAAAATTTAGAAGAAATATCTATATAATATATCAAGTCAACATTTCTTATTGTGTATTAAAGATGTGATAGTAACAATGCTTTTACATGTTACTTTACATACCACTTTAAAAACATTACATGCGCTTGTTTCACGCTACTTTATAGTCTTTAAAATTATACTTTTTCTTTCCCTATTTTTAAGCTAATTGTTTTTATAATGAGCTATACTTCTTTCCATTTCAACTGTCGTCTTCCTTTAGAACACATGGACTGTTTATGAGATATTCGTCAATAATATCACAAATGTAAACTATTTAACTTTTTTAACATTTAATAATCACAAAACTAGCGTTATTAATTACACAAAAAATCTGCCTCACTTTTACCATCTGGTACAAGACCGCCGAAGAAAATACCAAGAAATCGATTTTAGAAATAAAAATCATCCATTCAATAAACTGCAATATGATTTATCGATTACTATTTTAGGTTACTAAGTTATACTGCACATTACGTCTGATGATAGTATCGTTTTTTCTTTGAAGAAACAAAAGAAAGCAATCACTCTCAAAGATAAGAGGTTATATATATATACATATATATATATATATATATATATATATATATATATATATATATATATATATATATATATATATATATATATATATATATATATGAATATATGAGCTAAAATGGATGTATATCAAAGCTGAATAAAGATAAAGTTGATAAATGTAAAAACTTGGAGGTAAATACACATTTACATGGCTTTTGGTGATGATAACTGGTCGGGCGTGGATATAATGTGTACCTTAATCGGCAGTCCTCAGGCAAGAATTTGGTTTTGTTATCTGATGACTGTTCAGTCAATAAACGTTCAATTAATCGTTGACATAAGTTTGGCGGTTTTGTTTCAAGTGACATGTTGTTACCTCCATATAAAATATAAAAATAAACAAATATATTGACCTATAATGAGATATCGTCATGACGTAGGTTTATTGTAATGTTCGTATTGCTCTATACGCAAGGGGTAGTCATATTTGGATGGTACATAAATCCAACAGAAATGAAGGAATGCTCTTGCCCCACAAGCCTTGCAGTTTTCATTTCTGTTCAAAGAAGATGGACACTGAATACTTATATAACCGAATAAAAACGACTAGTGGAGAAACCGATTGTGAATCGAAGGCTAGTCGAAAAACAAGTCGAGAAGGAGAAATTGGAGAAAGAACAGTCAAGGAGGAGCATGAGTTAGGAGGGAAGTCGGACGGAGAGAAGGAATTGGCGGGAGAGGAGGGAGACAGATGAGTAGAAAGCAAGGATAGTGGAAAATCTATCACACACTATAATAAAACGATTCAGTAGGATATCACTTGGTCGAGAGGAAGAAGAGTGATTAGGGAATTTTATCATTTGACTATTGAATTGTTAAATTAAATTATTCTTCATTTAAATTTTCCTTTTGTGTGCTCAGTAATTCAATTCCTTTGCTGCTTGAGGGCTAGGAGCTTTACTTCTACCACTAATCTTACTTTCTACAAAATTGAAAATGCATGGGACTTACATCGTAACAATATATTGGGAGCACCCTACCCGAACCATAATAACACAACTGCCACGTGGCAGCATAACAAGCCGACACACGACACATACATACATACCTACATACATACCTACATACATACATACATACATACATACATACATACATACATACATACATACATACATTCATACATACATACATACATACATACATACATACATACATACATACATACATACATACATACATACATACATACATACATAAATACATACATAAATACATGTATTGCATAAGCCTTTGAAAGGTTTTCTGATGAGTCATACACATGTGAAACAACACATATCCACATACATGTAAAATATACAAATATACATTTATATCCTTACGTTGTGCAAATGCTCCTCGGCGAATCGTCAATAACTGGATTCAAACAAACATAGACTTGGAGCTAAATTGGAGTAGGCGATGAGGCGGAGCTCAGATGCTATGCATCTTTAAAAAGTCTGATACGATGACGGATTTATATGTCGATGCATCATCTTCAGTAGACGGATACCTGGAGAACAGGTGCACAGATGAGTGTCTCGTAGTGATCAATAATTTAAAATACGGTACACCTTGATGTAATTAAAAAGTTGTGAATCATTTCTATTAACATTTTACCTCGGGGTATTGAAAAGGTATATGTGCATAACGTAACATAGGTTAATGAATAATCTAAAATTGTCAGAGAATAGTTCTACTTATGAGTAAAGAACATACCGTAAAACCAATGCACACATAGCTTACTCTCTGATTGGATACAGTTTACGGATGCAATGTTTTTTAATATCTTACCATTTCGATGCAGATTCATCCTTTAAAGTATGGTCCATTGTATGCAATTGGTATGCGAGAAGTAGCTTTTTGATGCGGACAAGTGATAAAAAGTTGTGGAAAAGTTCTGAACTACACGTCTGAGCACCCGAAAACTGACGTGTTCCTCTACACTTCGACAGCTCACCGGCCTATAAATGAGCAATTTTGAAATACTTCCTGAAGGATCACAGCATCCAAACTTTCTATATCCTCCCCAGAGCCTTAATTTAGGTCAATGCGATTTTTCCCCGAATTCCATAATCAAGTATTCGCTGTGTGGCCAACAATATACAAGCGGCCATATAGTCGGACGTGCAGTTTTCCATTTTAGGAACTAAATATCCAAAATTGAATACAAAATCGCATTATTAAATATGAGCAATACCACTGTTAACATGTTTAGTGGTGCTTGTAATGGAGGAGACGCATTAACGTTCGGTTCGTTAATATAAAATAAAATATTGTTTTACAGCGATCCAATAGTTATAACTTTAAACACGGCAAGGTACCGAGGTACTGTAGTTCACAAAGTGATCTTTACGTTCACACTGCACATAACCGTATCTCATCAAAGTGTTGATTTGGTTCACAGTGTATTAACATATGTCACTAAAATACTCATTTATTTCACAGTGTAATAACATATGTCACTAAAGTAATCAATTTTTTCACAGTGTAATAACATATGTCACTAAAGTACTCATTTATTTCACAGTGTATTAACATATGTCACTAAAGTACTCATTTATTTCACAGTGTATATGATATATTAATATTTTTGAGGAATATATATGTTGGAGTGTCACGCTCTTTCACCACTCAGATGAAACATTCTAGTCCTAATTTCACGAGTAAATTTGTATTAACCTTTTTCCATTTTGTTAAATCTCATTATAGCTAAAATTAAATATGTACTCAATTGTTTTGTATGCACTTTGATCGCGTTTGTTTATATACATTTTTATAAAGGTAGTGCAAAACAAGAATGGGAAACATATTTAAATTCATATCGAATAAAGTCGCTGAGCAATTTCGTGTAAATCTGTATTGCAATATAGTTGGATATTTTTGGACGATTTTGTGCTATGTGTGAAAGGTATATCACTCCATGTGGTCGGAAAATCATACATATACCAAACAAACACCTGCTGATTTGAAAGCATTGAATTTGTAGCATATATATTGGTAGATCACTAATCATGATACACTTTTTAACGGTTTAACATTTCGTGTTCAGATCATCTAGCTGTGGTAATACTATGTGAAACATTTGCCAAATACAGCAGTTCTGAACACATGCAGGGTAACGTCGTTATAGGTACTTTCTATCTCTTAAGTAAATTTGTCAAACAAGACAGCCTCTGTTACAACGTACCTCTAGCATTTATCGACACCTTTTGTTTTTGAAGGAGTTTACCTTAAAAGAATATGGAACTTACAGTTAAAGTTGTGGTTATATTATTCATTTTGATGCCCATGATAAATTAAATAATAGTCTTTTCTACAACGTATTTTTAGCATTTGTCAACACGTTTTCTTTGTTTAGGTATTTTATGTCAAAACACAGGACGCCTCTGTTAAAACGTACCTCTAGAATTGTATATGTCGCTTTGTACAGATCATTGGCATCAGCAACAGGTACAAAGTGTTTAAAAAAATTATATATATATATATATATATATATATATATATATATATATATATATATATATATATATATATATATATATATATATATATATATATATATATATGAGTGACCGAGAGTGAACAAAAGTGTAAAACAATCTTACTTTAAGTGTCACTGAAGACGAACAAAACGTACGTAACCATGAAGAATGAAAATGTTTTGAAACCAGGCTTTAAAAAGAACTCCTCCATGTTTTGGTGATATAATCATATGTACCAAGTTTGTAAATCTTGTTTGAAACACGATTTTAAAAAGCAACATTTGAGATAGTAACAGATCAGCTGAGCAAACAACCAGATCATCTTATATAAAAACCTATTCAAGATTTTTTTTCATGGACCAATTCGGACAATGGCTGCCAAAACGCCCGAAACAAGTGACTTCACGTGAAAAGGATATAATAATGAGCCACTCTTCCCTGTCATCCACACTTTTGCACGTGTTTCATTGGTGGAAAGCAAGACGTATTTAACATCAAACCCATCCATCAAAGGATTAAACGTGCGTTTTAACAGCTATAAGATGGTATAAAAGATGAATTTCATTTAGACTTTGCTATTATTGTTGTTATTTTGAATTCTGTCTTCATGATATTCTTCAGCAGCAGTAATCTGCATTTCCACTTGTCATCGATAATGATACAAACATAGAAAAATGGATACAAACATAGAAAAATGGATACAAACATAAATAAATGGATACAAACATAGAAAAATGTATACAAACATAGAAAAATGGATACAAACATAAATAAATGGATACAAACATAGAAAAATGTATACAAACATAGAAAAATGTATACAAACATAGAAAAATGGATACAAACGTAAATAAATGGATACAAACATAGAAAAATGTATACAAACATAGAAAAATGTATACAAACATAGAAAAATGGATACAAACGTAAATAAATGGATACAAACATAGAAAATTGTATACAAACATAGAAAAATGTATACAAACATAGAAAGATGTATACAAACGTAAATAAATGGATACAAACATAGAAAAATGGATACAAACGTAAATAAATGGATACAAATAGAGAAAAATGGATACAAACATAAATAATGGATACAAACATAGAAAATTGTATACAAACGTAAATAAATGGATACAAACATAGAAAAATGGATACAAACATAAATAAATGGATACAAACATAGAAAATTGTATAGAAACATAAATAATCGGATAAAAACATAGAAAAATGGATAAAACATAGCACAATCGATAAAAACATAGCACAATGAATGCAAACATAAACAATGAATACAAACATAAAAGACTGATATTAACGAAATAAATGGATACAAACATAGACAATGAAATAAAAACATTGACAAATGGATACAAACATACAAAATGGATACAAACATAAAAAATGAATGTAAACATAACACAATTGATGCAATCATTGAAAAGCGGATACAAACATAGAAAATGGAAATCAACATATAAAAATGGATACACACATACACTAAAGGATACAAACATAGAACAATTATTACAAACATAGGTACTTGAATACAAACACGGAAAAATGGATACAAATATATAAAAATGGAAACAAAAATAGAGACATGGATACCAACATAAACAATGGATACAAACATAAAAAATGGATACAAACATAGAAAAAATCGGTACAAGCATACCAAAAATGGATACCAACATAGCAAAATGGATACAAACATACAACATGGATACAAATGTAGAAAAATGGATACAACCTTACACAAAGGACGCAAACATAGAAAACTGGATACAAACATAGAAGAATGGATACAGACATAGACAAAGGGATACAAACATACAAAAGTGATACAAAAATGGAATGGTAAAGGTTCGGATGTTTTTTTTTATGTGTTTCTCATGTTAATACTTTGTATGAGTACGATTATTTCATTATCGGTAAAAAGTTTCCTTTGATGCCCTGTTGTCTGACTTTGAGGACTTCCTGGGTGATTCGTAACATCCAATGCTTTGTATGAGTACGATTATTTCATTATCGGTAAAATTTTTCCTTTGATGCCCTGTTGTCTGATTTCGAGGAAACGTCTCGCGTGATTCATAGAATTTATAATTTCGATAAGATATTATATATATATATATATATATATATATATATATATATATATATATATATATATATATATATATACCATGCATACCATCATGATTGTGATTCTCTGTATCTGGCACTGTTATCCATCTTGTATATTAAGTTATAAAAACAACAATAACTTTGTTATTTCACAATGACAACGCCATTACAACAAATTAGGTCTTTGATTCGTTTGTATGACAGACAGCTTTGCGAATAGCATATAGTACTGTGTGCCAAGTAGAAAGTTTACGGACACCATCTCTGTGACAAAGGCCCCTGGCTTGTTTGTCCATTAATGGACAGACCATCACATCTCTGTGACAAAGGTCTTTGTCTTGTTTGTCCGTTAATGGACAGACCATCACATCTCTGTGACAAAGGTCTTTGTCTTGTTTGTCCGTTAATAGACAGACCATCACATTTCTGTGACAAAGGCCTCTGGCTTGTTTGTCCATTAATGGACAGACCATCACATCTCTGTGACAAAGGCCTCTGTCTTGTTTGTCCGTTAATGGACAGACCATCACATTGCTCGTTAAGGTTGTATACTAGCTGTAAGAAAAGGTTCATAAAAAAGAAGTTTTGTTATTGTATAAATGATAGCAAAGACAAGTTTCCTTTGTTGGGATAGATTTTTGATTTCCGGAGATTATTCACATTGAAATGATAAAATTAATGATTAGACTAAATAATACATCACAGTGTTTTTAATATGAAAATCATAAGCGTAATAAATCTTATACATCTCGTGAACTGTACTGGGAAAAATAAGGTAAAGATGATATATCACACAATAAATTTGAATGAGATTATCAGAAAGAGGTGGAGGGGGCGATATAAAGAGAAACCTGTGTATAAGAGTTGTTGTTGTAGTGTTTAAAGCCATTTTTCAGCATAAGATAGACTATACACGGTGGCCAATACTAATGGTGGAGGAAGAACATGGAACAAAACCCGGAAAGAACCACCGACCCACGAGAACCTACTAGCACCCTTTCTTACATACGCACATTGGCCGAATCTGAGACTCGAACCTACGCAGACAAAGAGGTAATGGCAGTGATCCGTAATGGACAGCACTTTAGACCACTCGGCCACTCGGTGCAACCCGGTTATGAGAGTAAGAATTGAAAATGTTGAACAATATGATAATCATGTATATAGAGACAGTCTGATGATTCATCAAATTGATCAAAATCAATATCCACTGTCCAACATTACAATCTGACAGCAACCGCTTAGGGGTCATGTACTGGTGACCTTTAAATTAGCCAAACATCAGTCTCCCGAACGCAATGGTATAAACCTTGATCATACTGGCTAATAAATTTAGCGATTATGGTAATACAGTAGGTCACCAGAACCTGACCCCAATTAGGTCGGTGTCAGATCTGTACTAAGGACAGTAGAGACATGATTTTAAAAAGATTGATGATCAGTTGCCTATGAAATACCTGTAAGTTTAGCAGTTATGAAATGCGGCGTTAGTCGAATTTAAATTTGACAGCCTGGCAAATATCATAATTTTTTAATACAGTTGATGTCTTGTCGCCATACAGCAAATTATTAAATTAAAGTTCTGCTAATCCATTTTTTGCAATGCTCTACAGCATGTCTTCCTCTCCTGCATTCGGTTATGTATTGAAACTAGTTTTGACTGTTATTTCAAGGATCACTGTGTGAACTGTTTGAGGTTTGGCGACAAAATATTGAAAATGTCATTGATAAGAATACTATTGGAACTTCTCTACTGACAAATTACTATACATCTTTAGTTTTAAAAGAGAATTTTTTTTGGTTCAGTTACTTTTTCTGGAGTACCCGTCTCAAGCATTGCAAAACTAAAATGGTAGGGTAATAATCATTGTTCATATTCCTGTTGGAAAGCAAAAATGGAGAATACTCTTCTCATATGACTGTTATGTTTCAGTAATGAACTTATGCTGAATGTATAAATTATCATATCTTGTATTAGGTGGATTGTTGTTGCTGCTAATGTCAACAACAATGATGCGTCGATAATCATGCGCATCGCCATGCAATGCTTCTGACATTAACATGAGCTCCTGATTTTCGCTTCTTATTGCTATGCTTTCTACTTTAAAGTTGTTTATTTGTGTTTAACGCCCTTTACCAACACAGCATAGCTGATAGAGGAAGTTTCTGTGAAAAACCAAAACGTTCTCACAGACTCATTTTGGCCGAGCCCGAGTATCGAACCAAAGCGGATAGAAATGCGTTGATAGTGATCGGTAAATGCGAGTTCTTTAGCCCCTATCTATCTATCTATCTATCTATCTATCTATCTATCTATCTATCTATCTATCTATCTATCTATCTATCTATCTATCTATCTATATGTCTGTCTGTCTGTCTATCGATCTATCTATCTATCTATCTATCTTCCTAGATGCATGGATGGATGGATAGACAGACGGACGGACGGACAGACAGACAAACAGCATGACGGACAGACAGACAGACAGACAGGCAGACAGACAGACACACAGACAGACAGAAAGACAGACAGACAGACAGACAGATAGATAGATAGATAGATAGATAGATAGATAGATAGATAGATAGATAGATAGATAGATAGATAGATAGATAGATAGATAGCCATTTGTAACAGAGTCATTCATTTTAAATTCTTTAATTTTTATAAAATGACTCTTCATACTAGAATCTTCTTGACTCTAGCACGATTGTATCGTGTTGCTAATCATTCAACAGATGCGTTACTTTGGCACAAGGATTTGGAGCAAGTAATGCTTGCACGAAACGTTTGTCCGATATAACATTTCACACTACATTATTTGCGAAATATGAGACAACATTTAAATGAAACAACTGTAGCAACTAAGTAATTAACGATGCTAACAGCAGATGTATATATTAAATTTTTAATGCAAGTTTGCTTATTGTTTGATGATAAATAAAAATTTACTATTTGTACATTGCAGCCAATTACAGAGAAATGACATACGTGCGAATGTCTTTTTTTTTTTAAAATCCGCCGGACGTTTAAATGGGGGAAAAGAGAAAAAAAAAACTAAACATTTGCATTTCTCGTGTAAAGAATATTTACTGCAAAGTTCCTATCAAGACTTATCAATAAAATCTAATTGCTTATATTACAAAGTTAGTGAATGGTGTTTAGATCTGTCGCTTAATAATGACGTTTTTCAAGAGTATAACGCTGTTGGATTGGCCTAACCCAGTCATGTAGAACAAGGCTTACAAAATCAAGCAGCCAGACGAATGTGATTTAGATCAATATTTTAGGAATGCTTAACTTCAGGAAAGGTTTTTAATTCTTGAATGCGGCTTTTAATCCGCCCCTGTGTAAATAAAACAGACTGGTACAAGATCATTTGTGTAAACATTTACAGAGAGGACCACACAGACGTGAATTCGCCAAAATTACAATGACTCAGGGATACTTGAAACTCTTAAATGCTGATCTAAGGTTACAGAGTATGCTATTATTTATCCTTTTGTAGGAAAGATTTGAGAGAAATGTTTCCGAATTCCGGTGCAGAACGGACAAAGTTATTTTATTGCATTCTGATAATATTGTTTGTTTTAAAATGCTGATGTGATCTACATTTTTACAGCAGCAACATGCACAAAAATGACAACAGGTCGTCAGAAACAATCTATGTCTGTCTCAGAACCGGGATGCTGTCTTTCAAGTTTTCAGTCTTTCGTGGATTTGTAATCCAGTTTATTAAATATAAATATGTCATTTCAAATACGCTTCAAAAATTAATTTTCCTTTAATTTTGAAACCTCTTAAGATACCTGAAGTCTGTTTATCTTTAATAAAATTATTTTAAATATTTTGTATATTTCATCACGCTATTCCAACACTCGTACAAAGTGTGCATGCTCTTCTCTTCCTGATAACATTGTTTCTGGAAACAATAATTTTCATTTAAACATTTAATAAAATTACGGCAAGTAAAGCATGCATGGAAATTTGAAAAATCAAAGCCAGCTCATTAATTTGCATTTATTAAATATTACGCAGGTTCTGCCTAAGCCGTGAAGAATGTGACAATTACGATCGCCGCATCAAACTCTAGAGTGCATGTGAAAGGATGGCACCAGACAAGATGCAATTTAATTTCAGAAATTGTTCCTAAAGGGCATATATATTTATTTGCATCCTTTGTCTCCATATTATTTCTGCTTTCCATTCATTCCAATTCATCACCTGGGAGCACATATTTATCGTTTTAATACAGTGCTTTGTAATTTATGTTGTCAAATACCTTAATACGTAATGTCTCCGAAAATAGATTATTTATGGATTTTTAAGACAAATAAATCCCTCGGGGGCGTATTGCACAAGACAATCTAAAATATTTTCATTCGCAGGGGACCACTTGATGAATTAGATGGCACTTCAAAGAGAAAAGTGTTCGATTCTAATTGAATATTTGTGTATTATCGCTTCATTACTAATTCAAGTATTAATTAAGTAGAATTTGTACTTTGCCTAAATTTAATAGACAACTGACAGTTTGAACTTAACACATTTATCACCTGTAATTGTTACTGCTCTGAATAATAATAATAATAATAATAATAATAATAATAATAATAATAATAATAATAAACTATCTTTAACAAGGATAACACATTTGGTCATGACTGACCATCTGCTTTGTGTTCCTCAGTTATTGTAATTGACTATGTTAAAAAGAAACAACCCACAAAATAAAATGACAAGACCATGCATATTATCAGGTAACGTCCACACTAATTCATACATATTTAACATGAATGACTGTGTGATTATACTGGGAAAAATACACAACGTACGTATTATATATATATATATATATATATATATATATATATATATATATATATATATATATATATATATATATATATATATCGAATAATATTTGGACATGTCAATTATGGATATGATAATAAAGGTTTCTATTCAGAGCTTTTAATATGTCAAGCGAAGTTGCATTTCGTGTCCTCAGTGTTAAGGAATTACTTACAGTAGACGCTGATAAAGTAGATGAGTTTTTGTAATGTTTTGTTTTCGGCATCGGAATCTGGAGATCGATGTTAGTCGTCGATTGGAGATTACCCTCAGTATTCAATGATCTTAGTTCAGTTAGGTTAGGGATATAATCTGGAGAAAGACCGTTTAAAGACTTGTATGTCATAAATCCTTTAAAATAAAAAATACGATTTTGTACAGGTAGCCATTACAGACATGAAAACAAAACAAAACATTCGAGGAAGTAATTATTCCGGCTGCCCTTTTTCTGGAGTTTATCAATTCTTGACAGATTATAATTGGATGTGCTTCGCCATATGATACGGCCGTAATCTATCAGTGGTAATATATAACCCGAAAAATAAAGTTCATGTGAGTGTCGGGGTAGATATTTTGAAAGCAATTTCAACATAGTTATTCTTTTGACTACCATTGCACATAGGTGATCTGTAGACGTGTATATTTTGAATTAAAATTAAATCCATGTTACTAGAGAGACACCGCCTTGTTCCGAATTTCATACATTTTGTTTTAGCGATGTTAATAGGCATTATGTTTTGATGACACCAAACAGATATATCGTTGAGGTCGATTTTTATTGTAGCATGATGATTTACCAGATAACTGCAATGTAGAATTGTCAGCGAAAATATATCTTTGAGAGTGAGCTGGATACAAGTCTATGTCATTGATAAATAGTAGAGAAAGTTTAGGCTCTAATATACATCCTTGAGGAACACCACTTAAGATATGACTTGGTTCGAATATGTATTTACCCGTGCAAACAATCCGGTGTATGTTAGCGAGATACGACGTGAACCAGGCATCTGTGCTTGGAAAAAAACTTGTAGACTGAAGGGTTTTCAATTAGCACCGAATGGTCAACTAGATCGAATGCTTTTTTTACACATGAATGAGGATTGCGCCAGTAAGTTCGCCTAATTATACTGCTAGTAGCCATTTGTCATTAAGTTTTGTCAATGCAGTTTGACATGACTGAGTCTTTCAAAAAGCTGATTGTGATCAATGGAGGAAGTTAGTTCTTGTCAAGATATCTTAAGATATATGCTTGCTGACATGATTTTAAATAATTTTTGAAAGTACATATAGAACAGATATGGGTCAATAGTTTCATGGGTCATTCGTTTCATTTTCCTCATAAATTGAGAATACTTCTGCGAATTTCAATGACTGTGGAATTAACAGGAATTGATTCTCCAGTTAATTATTTCTTTCAACGACACTTAGATTGGTAAAGCCGACATTTTCATCTAGATCAGCTGATTTGTTTGTGTCAAGTTTATTAAGAATATCAAAAGTGTCATTTATTGTTATTAAAGGAATGTTGAAATTAACATGATCATCACACTTTCATTAAAGAATTTAGTAAGTTTGTCTAAATAAGGCTCTGTAAAATTACTGTCAAGCGTTTGGGAGATATTTGTTTTTAAAAGAAGTGGTTCATTTTCTTTGCAATATCGAGCTTATCAGCATAACTAGTGCAATCAACTAACATTTCACATGGAGCTAGAGGCGCATGTTTCGTTACAGTTAGATTTCGTTATTCCAGAAGGATCTGTTATCAAGGTTTGATGTAATGGCTTCTTTGGAAAAGTGGCATTTGTGTTTTACAATGACTGATTTGACTTTGTTCCACCATAAACGATAGTTTGTAAAGTCTTTATATTTATGATAGTATTTTGTTTTGCGTTGTGCCTCTGCGATTTCATTAATATACAGTTCTGGTCGTTTCCATAGTTTAATTCTTTTGATGCGTATGGGGGCGTGTTTATTTAGGATAGCAAGAAAACAGTGGTACCAGATAAACAAGTCATAATTGGGATCAATGTTAGGTAAATTTATTGAGTTAATGTTTTGTCATAGTTCAGTACGAACAATTGCTAACAGAGATAGTATAGTCGGGTACACTACAATCAACATAACCATGCCATGGTCCCACCCATTATGGGTTTGCATATCAGGTCTGGGGTTTTATGTTACATATGTTGGTAATGCGCAGTTGGGGAGTGCTTCCTCACATTAGGATGTGTTGTTTTGAGCACAGTAGGAACATAACGTATATTTTTCAATAGGTTCGCTTTGCCAGCATCTTTCAGGTGGATCAGGTCAAAGCGGAAGATTGTATGTGGTAGCTGACATGAGGCTAGCAAAAAGCTGACGTGGTCTGATACGTATGGTAGGTTGAATGAGCTGCAAATACTTATAAGCATTATATCCCCGAAATGTATTTGACTAACGCCAGATATAACAACCTCGTCTACCTGGACTAACAACTGGTTAATGACGGACATGTATTTGACTTCAAACTGGTTTAATTCCAGATTTCTATCAGCGTCATTTTTACCAACGTGTACAATAATCGTATGGTAATTGTTTAAATCAAGTTTGTTCAGTTCTCTTTTGAGACTGTCAACGGTGGCGCAGGATATGACTTCACACTTACCTAACGTAAAAGTCCTCTGGTGTTGATACCTTTCAGGAGAGATTTTCCTGTAATCAGAGTCTTTGTTGATTTTGGAAGAGAACGACGAAGTCGATTTTGATCTCGTTGCGGATGTTCGTATCTTTCTTTAGCTCCTGTTGGTTTAACAGTTCTTGGTTGACAACTGTCGGTCTGACTAGTGGCCGTTTCATTATCTGAATTTGTGTATTTTGTATTAGTTTGTATCAATTCGATTATAGTTTGTGTTTTCTTCAACAATACATCTGTGTTGTTTTTTTCTGTTTTAAGTTTGGCATTAAGTGTTTCCTTTTTGATTTCTTTAAGTTGTAGTGAGGTTAGTTTGTTGCATACAGCCATGCATATTGTGATGCTGGATATTTTTTCGTTTGTGTTTGCAACTTTTGATTCCATATTGTTTGACAGAATTTGTATTTGGTTTAAAATGACCGTTGTACGAGCATGTATTTCATTTATCGAATCCGGACTCATTCTAAGGTCTTTAGGTATGTTTATATGTAGAGTACATATACAGAATCCTATTGGGTCTGTTCTGATAATACCAACCCATGTGTCATGGTACCAAGACATGTAAATATTACACCCTGTCATATTTGTAAATTTTGTTTTTGACTTGCCTATTGCTTGACAGTCATAGATACACTTATCCTTATTATCAGTCTCAGTTTCAATGTTTCTTGCTCGTCAAGAGACTGCTGGAGCTTTCCTGTCTGTTTTACACTGTGTTATACTGTCGTCCTCTGTGGCTTGTTCGTTCTGTTGTTCGACCAGGGTATATCAATATGCAACAAAGTTATTTTCATCTGGTTCATTATCTTCCTGTTTTGAATTAGGGTCATCGCTTTCGTTCAATATTCAATATGGAGGTTTGGCAGGGATTGATTCTTGTTCATTCTGGCGTAATGACTGTGTTGATTCTTGCCTCTCTTTTCGAGGTTGGCATGCATATTTGGCACCAAATACTGTATTCGTTCCGTTGATATTATATGGATTTTTACGGACACCCCTAGCATCATTTTGCCAGCTGGAATAAACAATAAAGCACAGAACATTAGTTCGTTTGTCTCAGTATCTTTAGGTAAAATTGTAAAATAATGATATTGCAGACGAGAAGTTACATTTTAAACATCTAAAACTACTGATTTAGGCAGTAGTCCTGAATAAAGTTGTAAAATAATGATAGTGCAGGCGCAGTTTACATTTGACGGTTGTCCCCGTCGGTTGGCAGTCTTGAGTAAAGTTCTAAAATAATAATATTGCAGACGACACGTTCCGTTCGTAACATATATGGTTGTTCTATTTCAGTCAGTAGTCTTTAGCACATATTTAAAATACTAACAGTGTAGACAATTACCAATGTAATGTAACATCCCTGGTTGCCCTGTTTAGTCAGTTTTCTAAAGCAAAGGTGTACAAAAAGTCTCCGATATAGGTTTGTGTAATAAACGTGATGAGTTGCATTAGAGACAAAGTCGTTTTTAATATGCATGCAATATTACTCTTTACGCTATAAAGGCATGACAGATTAGAAACAGTAGAGTCCATACAAAGGACAAATTAATGACAACAATCAGAATACATACCAATGACAGTTTCAGGCCAGCAGAGTACATAAAAGGGATATATTAATGACAGCAAATGGGGTACATATGACAGTTTAAAGTGAGCAGAGTACTTAAAAAGGATATAGTAATGACAGCAATCAGAGTACATACAAATGACAGTTTATGGTGAGCAGAATACATACAAAGGATATATTAATGACAGCAATCAGAGTACATACCAAGAAAAGTTTAAGGTCAGTAGAGTGCATATAAATTATAAATTAAGGTCCGTACAATTGACGGATTCAAGGCAGCAATGAGAGTAGTACATATAAATGACAGATTAAAGGCAGCAACTAGAGTACACAGAAATTACATAGTATGGGCACCGGAGTAAATATAAATAACAGGTAAAGGGAAGCAATCAACATACATATAAATAACAGGTAAAGGGCATCAATCAGATTACGTATAAATAACAGATAAAGGGCAGCAGTTAGAGTACATGTAAAAAACAGATAAAGGGCAGAAATCAGATTACATAAATGGCAATAATCAGATTACATATACATAACAGATAAAAGGCAGTAATCAGATTACATAAATGGCAATAATCAGATTACATATACGTAACAGATAAAGGGCAGTAATCAGAGTACATATATAAAAAACAGATAAAAGGCAGCTATTAGATTATGTATAAATAATAGATAAAGAGCAGCAGTTAGAGTATATATAAATAACAGATAAAGGGCAGCTATCAGATTACGTAAAAATAACAGATAAAGGGCAGCTATCAGATTTCGTAAAAATAACAGATAAAGGGCAGCTATCAGTTTACGTATAAATAACAGATTAAGGACAGCAATGAAAGTTTTTTGATTGATCTTACCATTTTTAGAGATATTACTGAAGTAATCGGAAGCATGCACAAACAGTGACAATCTCACAATCTGTCAAAAGTGAATAAATTTACATGGGCGATAGCATATATGCAAAGGTCAAAGTAAATGATTTCTTGAACTGCAGTAAGTCAGCAGTTCATGAAACTTCCATTATCATCAATTCACTCATCTGACGTTTATTGTAAGGATTAAGCTGAGAGATAAAATATCCCACAGTCAGAGAGCGTTTAATTAACCTATTTGCGTTTATCATAAAGACTTAATCTCCCATATACCAGTTGCTTCAAGACATTATGAATGGAAGGAGATAAATGGCCACTGGCCCCGTCGAGAACGTGCTGTTCGTTTTCTGATGTGTGTGGGTAGGTTGGGGGGGGGGAGCGTGATGTTGGGGATTTTGTAGTGAAGTTATTTATAGTATTTCACCTTCACTTTAGTACAGAGTGGGAAATTTCCTATTACACATATTTAGGACGGGTGGCTACTGACATAAAAGCTGTTCTCTGTAGCAAATTAGTGCGCCACAAAAGTATATTCACCGCCAGCGCCTTAAACTCTTGCACAACCACATTGATAGACTTATGTATGCACCTACAGGAAAGTTCGTATTTATCCATCTAAAACAGTGGTTCCCAAAGTGTGCGGTACTGCCCCCTTGGAGACGGTTGGATTACCCGGGGGCGGGGGCGGGGAGGCGAGGGAGGTGAGGTGGGGGCGGGGGCGGGGAGGCGGGGGACGGGGGGGCGGGGGACGGGTTTGTATTGCTTAATAATACTTTTTACGGGGCAAGACAAGGAACGCTAAGGATAACGGGGGGAGGAAATGTTTCTGAACCACTGGTCTAAATAAAGGTAAAGGAGCTACATTCCCTTCCCACCCATTTGTTGGGATATAAACAATAGCCTGTACATTGTCAAATTAGCTCTTAAGTAATGCTAATACAAAACGATCAGCAAGACGAAAATGAAGATGGCTCACGTTTGAGTTATGTCTCAGAGATTATTTCATCATCTTCACATGTGTTCCTAAAATGTTGTCTTTACTCAATCTTGCGTTGGAACCATTTTGGTTAAGGTACTCATATTCTTGCAGCCAATTTGCAAAGATTCTATGCTGTCAGCTTTTTTTCCTTACAGGATTATTAATACCCAGAGAGCGCCGGTGGCATAAGCGTATGCAGCTTCAGATCATCGTGTTGTGAACATCCATCTTACTACTGCGGGTGCAAAGTATTGTAATCCTTACTTTTCCATATATATATATATATATATATATATATATATATATATATATATATATATATATATATATATATATATATATATATATATATATATATATATATTCCATTAGAGGTTCTATCTGTGCATACGGTAAATAAAGAAAACAGAAAAAGAAGAAAGAACAAAAACTATATATTTTTATTCGCTTCGCCCCCATCGCAAACACGAAATCGATTCTAGAAGTTATATATCACGCTTCACCTCAAATTAGACGTTTGAGGTAAATTTTGACAAATTGATATTGTCTTCCATTTTGCAGCGACCATGAAATGAACATCAGAACAACTGCGCGCACCTGTCGAACCCCCGTGCGTTTTGAAGTTTTCTAATTTATCTTCAGCAATGCAAACTATTTTAAAACTATTACTTAAACACATAAGAAAAGCGAAGGTGTGCCACCCAAGCCTAAAGTAGAAAATACCTTCGACACGTTATCGTCATTGATTACATTTCTACTTTTCTCACTGACCCTAAGAAGAAAATGATAATCTGCTCCATTATGATGAAAAATAGCAGAGAAAAGATATTAAATTAAGAGCATACTTCGTCTCTCATTGACTCTGAGAATTAATTGATATAGTCGACTTTTATTATTAAACACGTTGCATGTATACAAAAATATTTCATGCAATTTGCATATCTTGTGTTTTGAATCAGTTGAATTTTTCCAGGTCTTCGGTTGTTCAAAATTTATGATGGCGCAGTCCGATTTAAACACTTGTTATGTGCATGGTCATCAAATTGATGAAGAGCATTGACTAACCGATACTTGTGTTTCCAGAGTTTAATCAGTTCGCTCAAAACATCAAAAGAAATCACCTCCTTAATTTGAAAACAATGTAAGAATACAAAAATCGAGTTCTTTTAAATCTATACATGTCTCAATAAATAGACATTTCATTCACCCATATGCCAACGAGTACCAAAGATATGAACATGCCAAATGATACTTCAGAGAGAGAGAGAGAGAGAGAGAGAGAGGGGGGGGGGGGGTCCTTAGGTCTAAAACTTGTTTTCAGAAATAGAAGAAGAAAAAACACTAGTTAAATAAAATTAGTATAATTATCAAATAATTTACTTCTCTAGGCAACAAAGTGAAAATGTAAGAAGAACGTAGAATATTGTAAATTAAGTCCTAAATAATACTAAATGTTTTATAATAAGTCCAGAAGTTTATAAGTTTCCGAATTAACACTTGCCTTTCATTGTTTTCAACTGAAAGGGTTAAATTAAACTAATTATATTGTCGAAGGCAGAAAATTTGTGTATTGTATGCTAGCAACATATAAAACGTTTTGAACTACGTACGTCACACAAAATGGTGACAAAGGGAAATGTCGCACGATGATGCATTTTTTTTAGTGTCTGTTGAGACACCTACAAAATAACATCTCGTTTCTAATGTAAGGCTCTTATCATGTAATACTTGTTTGACATCTTTTTCAAGTATAAATTATCGTGTCCTAAATGACATAACATAATTCTGTCTTTATTCGACATACAATTGCTGTACCGAGTCAAAAAGCTAATAGAAAATTTAGATCACTCCCAAAACATCTGAGAAAATGTTAAATACGTATACATGCAGTTTATTCTTATAACGAATATAGCATTGAACAAAGTAAACACATCGCTATCCTTTGATTCATACCGTTTCAACAATTTCGTAATGATTGATGTTCTCTAAGATAGAGAACCTTTAATCACTGACTGTATTCGATTTCAAACAAGGGGCAAAGTTTATGTTTACAAAGAAACATTATTTTTTCCGCTTGTCTCTTAGACCATGCATGCTATTAAAATGAACCTTATTAGTCCGGTATATATATATATATATATATATATATATATATATATATATATATATATATATATATATATATATATATATATATATATATATATATATATATATATATATATATATATATATATAAATATATATATATATATATATATATATATATATATATATATATATATATATATATATATTTATATATATATATATGTATGTGTGTGTGTGTGTGTGTGTGTGATCTATTTATCTCTCTTCGTTAACAAATAATTCATCATCATCATCATCATCGTCACCATCATCATCGTCTTATTATTGTGGTATTGTCGTCGTCGTTGTTGCTGTTGGTATTATTATTATTATTATTATTATTATTATTGTCGTCGTCGTTGTTGTAGTATTCGTTATTTGTATTATTGTTATTATTATTGTTATTATTATTATTATTATTATTATTATTATTATTATTATTATTATTATTATTATTATTATTATTATTAGTCATATGATAGGCTATACATGGCATATATGCAAATCTTTATGCATGTATGAATAGGCTGCTCCTGTTTCCTAGTGGTTAAATCGTCAGCCTCGGATGCGGAAGGTCTAGGTTTTGATCACTGGCCAAGTTATTATACTAATACACCATTATACAATTGGTACTAACAACTGCTTGGCTTGGCGCTCAGCATTAAGAAGTTAGGACTTGACGGCCTGATGTCAGGATAATGGGACTGGGTGGGACATCTAGCTACATGTCTGCGGCATCATGCCCCGGTGCTTGACTTCACAATAAACTGTCCACACTGCAGACATCGTAGCGATATAACTGAATTTTGTTTCAAACAACGTTAAAAATCCAAATCGCACACACACACACGCACACAAACACACACACACACACACGCACACACAAATTATATTATAAATGAAATCCATCGATAGTAAAATGACATCTGAAAAATATAAACATAAGCTATCAAGGCCCATGAAAGTTGCTAAATTGTGTTACTTGGAAACGGTTTAACGGTTAGGTTCGTAAGCGGATTGTGAAGAGGTGAACGGAACTGTATTCATCTCTTTCACCCTCAAAAGTAATAAATTTACAGCGGAAAAATCCGGAACTTTTCTCGAAAACGCTCATTATGAAGTAATTTTTGGGGGGACGCTAATGGGGGTTGTGTCCCAGAAACTCGTCGTCTGTTTGTTAACGCTCGCCCTGAACGATACTATCCAATATTTCTGGATCTGTCCCTGTTGTTTGTTAAAATAACTTTGCAATAAAATGTTGTGTTGTTTTACAAATCAGTCTGAGAAGGGAAAGAAATTCTTGTTATCTATAATGACAATAGTACTAACGTTTCAAACAATGACTTCGAGAAAAGTGTCCATGCTTTTCCATATTAATTTCGACAGACACTTATCTAGCATTTATTAATAGATAACCGTCATCATGATGAGAATATGTCAATGTTCCCTTTAATGTTGGCAGTTGAAGTTCTTTGGCGATGTCCCATCATAGATGTTAAAATGAACACTAATACACAATTTATATTTCAGTAAACCGCTCCGGTAATCTAGTTGTTAGATCGTCCGATTCGGATGATGGAGGTCATGGGTTCGATCCCAGACCGAGCCATGCCAAAGATTTACATAAATGGTACCAACAGCTGCCACGCTTGGTGCTTTGCTTTAAGATATTAGTGTTAGGACTGGTCGGCCTGGTGTAAGGATAATATGACTGGGTGAGACATTTCTACTTGTCTGTGACATGATACCCCAGTGCTAGACATCACTATGAACGGCCACACTGCACTCATCATAGCGACATGACTGAACAATTGTTAAAGTTACGTATTAAAAAAAAATCCCCATTACACACACACGCGCGCGCGGTATTTCAGTTCTAACGTTATTTACAATATTTTGTAGCAAACGTTATTTTAATAATTGCACAGCGCAATGGCCAGACGGTCCATGACATTAGTACGACGTCGGTGTTCTGACATCTGATAATGGATATTAATGAAACAAATTTAGCAGCGAGGATAATAAGAAAACGCTTTGATATCTCAGAATTTAAGCCAGTCAGAAAGCGCTTTTCATTCGCATAATTTAAGCCAATCAGAAAGCGCTTTGCATTCACGGGTATCGTAGAGCTATGTATAATGCGTTTCCAATTTATGTAGCTTTCTTTAGATATGACAGTTGCTCGAAAAGACAATTGTGA